>OX123191.2:27936572-29136572 GCA_944739405.2 Euclidia mi
ACTGTTATATCACTTACAGGGGTGGCCTCGGGCCATCTGGTACCTCTATCTATCATAGTTATCAAACATCTATAGCCCTCTTTGGTCGGTGCCAACAGGCCGACTATATCAATGTGAACGTGACGTAAAAAGATTTTCTTGATATCAAAACTGGCTCCAAACAACAGAATTGTAGTGTCTTTCTGTATGATTTACAATGGATTTACACGTATTTCTGTTTCAGGTATAGGAATCATCTTTTTTGAGTGTAAAATATGCAGATATTATCCAAACAATTATGAATGAGAAAAATAACTTATAAATTACATAAACTAAAAAAAACACTCTTTGTATTCAGGAGAAATTAATACATACATACATACATACATAGACTCACGCTTGTTTCCCGGAGGGGTAGGTAGAGACTACGGAGCGCCATTTGCAACGATCTTGACATATCTCTCTTGCTTCATTCACTCCCATCAGATTCCTCATGCATGCTCTTCTGTTCAGGGTGCTTCTAACCTGTCCTGTTTTTAGGATGTCTCCAATCTGGTCAGACGTCCGCCTAGGTCCGCCTAGGTCTTCCCCTTCGTCCTGTCTCTTAGAACTAGTTTATGTGAATCTAATGAGCCCAAAATTGATAGTTTTCTTTCTGTTCTTAGATGCATTCTTTTTAGGGTTCCGTACCTAAAAGGTAAAAAACGGAACCCTATTACTAAGCCTCCGCTGTCTGTCTGTCTGTCCGTCTGTCCGTCACCAGGCTGTATCTCATAAACCGTGATAGCTAGAAAGCTGAAATTTTCACAAATTATGTATTTCGGCTGCCGCTATAACAACAAATACTAAAAATAAAAAAAATAAAAAATATTAAGGAGGGGTCCCATACAATAAACGAGATTTTTTTCGTATTTTTAACCTTTCAAAATAAATAAATTTAAAACAAGTAAGTAATACAGGTAGAAGTTTAAAAAATATTTAGGTATACATACAACAAATGTGATTTTCTTTTATAGATGATGGTACGGAACCCTTCGTGCGCGAGTCCGATTCGCACTTGACCAATTTTTTATTTATTTTCGTAGTGGAAAATCCGAATCCATCCGGCACTTCCAGGAACTTCCAGGTACTAGCAACTTGAATCGGAGCGAAGCCTACATCCAATGGGATCAAAGATTTGGTCACTCTCATAGACTCTTTGATTCAACTAAACACGGTTGCGAGAAATTTTGATGGCATTTATATACCTAAGTTTATTAGGAAACTAAGAATAAGCCGCGTCGAACACGATATATCTCCAATTGTTGATATGAATTGAGTTGAATGTTATAGTGCAAGGTACAACACTAGAAGTGGAATTATTATAAGGGAAGATTTCGTTTCTACTTGTAAGGAGTAGGTATTTGTATTTTTGTGCCTACCTCCAGAATGCCTAGAGTAATATGGGATCGTTTATTGAAAAAATAAAGATATATTTGTAAATTATCTTAATATATAAAATCCTTGCGTTACTGACTGACTGACAGACACGCTACAGCCGAAACTATTGGGCGCAGGAAGCTGAATTTTGGCATGTCTGTTCCTTGGAGACCGTAGGGGTGCACTAAGAAGGGATTACCCGTAATTCCCACGGGATCGGCCAAAACGGGTAAAGGTAAATTGGCACCTTAGTATGGAAACCATACCCATGGCGGACACAAACGAAATATAGCAGAGTGTATTCATCTAAGGCTCTCATTTACTATGGCATTAGTCGCATTAATGTGAGCTACGGGAATCTCAAAAAATTCAAGTGTTATCTATATTTATATCTATACTCTTTATGTCTGAAACTACTGATCCGATTTGAAAAAATCTTTTGTGTGTGACAGCCACATTCATGAGAAAGGTTATATGGGGTTATAAGGTCACCGAATGAGGCCGACGAAGTCGCGAGCGTCCGCTAATTTATTGATAATGTAAAGATTAAACATGTAAGAAAAATAAAATGCTAATTCATTAAAATATTTTTTATTCAATTTGATCCAATGCAATCATAAGACCATTTAAAAAGGCAGCGGGTGCGTCTGTTGCTTCCTGGTGTATGGTCCAAGAGAGTTAATTAACAATGCTAGCGATATGAAAAACCTGTTCAATGTGCGAACGAGACAGCGTATAAACATATCTCTAAACATTAGCTCATTTCGATATTATTTTTATGCCTTTATAAGATGAAATAAAAACCTTTGATACCAATTGTTTTTTTTTAAGGATCCTGTACATTTTCTCCGATGATTTTTAATCAAATAAATATATGCAATGAAAGGTCATATTATTCCCCCTTGTTTAAAACTCTTTTGTTTAATGTCCGTCACTGTTCGCAAAGCGGGTCAGATATGCCCAATGACCTTTAAAAAAATGCAGGCGTAGCTGCTGGCGTCCTCTAGTATTAAATACAATTATTGTATTTAACCAAACTGACAGATATAGCAACAGCAGTTATTATCGAAAAATCTAATAATACTAAAAAAAACCGGTCAAGTACGAGTCGGACTCGCGCACCGAGGGTTCCGTACAAACCTGTTGGTATATAAGTAAAAGTTCACCAGTCATAGTTATGGTATTTTTATTGCAAAATGAAATCCATAACATTACAGTATGAAAAGCTGGAGGAGCATAAATGAAAGAAAAAGGTGTCTTTGTCGTTTGTAATCAGTCATCCTTTATTTAATATTAACATTACCTATCGCTTATTTTATAATATAACTTAAATACCTATACCAGCCTTGCAGCAGCCTTGCAAAAGTCTGCTGATGAATGATGGTAAGATTTTTTATCAAAGTTATTGATTTACAAAGTTTTAGTGACTATTAGAAATCTGTTACAAAAATACTAATTAAGTATTTTTAATAATTAAAGTACTTATTTGCAATGAAAATTAAACTAGGGTGACTATTTACAAATAAAATAAAACAATAATCAATATTCTTAAATAAATAATAAAAATAAGGAAGGGGCGATAGCCCAGTGGTGTAGGTAACGAACTGCCGAGACGATGATCTCGGATTCGATCCACAGGTACCCCAGGCACAATTCACTGACTTTTCGGAGTTACATATGTGTGTATTTAAAATGTTAATTATCGCTCGCTTAGTCATGTGTCCGGTAGATGGCAATAGGCTCGCCCTCTATTACATTGGGACCGAAACATAACTGGCGAAGTGTGGGTGTGTAATACACCTCTGCTCACCCCTTCAGGGATAAAAAGACGTGAAGTTATGTTTAGTTATGTAAATTAAAAAAAAAACATATAAAGGAAATGAAAATTTTAAAGTATGGAATTAAGTATCAAATTTGAACCAGATCTGTAAATGGAGACTGAAAAAGTTTTCTAAAAAACGTGGATTGGAAGTAGTATCATTGTCTATATAAAAAAATAAACGTAAAATTACAATGTCAAAATTAACAAAATTAGGTATGGTAACAAAATATTATAATTATGTACCTAATAAAGTCAAATAAATTACTTATTATAAATTTTCTAAAATCAACTAAAATTAAAATAACTTTCCTTTGCATTAAAACATACTAGGGTGGTCTGAAAAGTATCTGACCTCAACCTGAAGGATGTGCACTGCATTGCATGCACCTGCACTTGTCTAAAAAAGTGTTGTGGATGTAATTGTACTTCTTGTGGCTTACTGGTTGTGCTTACTGGCTTTGGGGGGCTTGGCTTGTGGCTTACAAAATAGCTGAAATTTTGGTGGGTGATCACCAACATTTCAGCTATTTTGGACGAGTAGTTGCTGTTTTACAGCCATTTGATTAAGTCGATGTGAGTGTTTTTTGTGAAAATGGGAAATTTTGGATGGTATTTTGTATTTTGTATTTGTATTGATTATCGTATATATCATGGGGAGTGTTCTAAGGAGTTGTTTGGTCTGATACCCGCTGCAAAATTTCACCACCGTACAACTCGCCACAAACTAAAATTCCACCCTCACCACCTTGATGAGTGGCGTTCTTCTACCGTACGATTCACACACCATTTCCTGCCTCGTACGGCCAAACTGTGGAACCAGCTACCTGCAGCGGTATTTCCAAACCAGTCCGACATTGAAATCTTCAAGAAGCGAGCACATTCCTTTTTAAAAGGTAAGCAACGCACTTGTGATCCTTCGGGTATTGCAGGTGTCTATGGGCGGCGGTGATTACTTACCATCAGGTGACCCGCTAGCTCGTTTGCCTTCCTATACTATAAAAAAAAAATGAGGTGTAATTAAACTCTTGTTTTTAAAAGGCAATACGCCGACGCCATTTAAAATTGATTAAAACTCTGTTTATGGTGACTCTTTGCTCCATCATCATCGCCCTAGCGTTATCCCAGTTGCATCCAAGACTTACACGTATTAGAGCCCGAGGTCCGCTTACTGTTCTTACCAGATATGACAGAATATCAACTTTTCCACAGAGCGGCTGCCGTTTGATCTCCGCAACCCAAAGGGACAGCGATATTCCATGGTTTAGACCAGTATCAGTTTATTAGAGGGTACTGACTCCCCGTAACGACTGTCAAAGATCTTCATGACAGCCAGGACCGACGGTTTAACGTGCTCCGAGGCACGGGGCAAGCGATAATTAACAATTAAATACGCACTTAACTTTGTAAAGTCATTGGTGCATGCCGTGGATTCGAACCCGATACCCTCTGCATGTACTGCCATTGGTACCTGCACTACGCTATCGCTGCCTCTCTCCTCCAAAATTTACGACAGTGAAATTTTGGGCAGCTGAATTTAAACCTGGTCGTAAGAGCTAGGGAACAGATTAAGGTCCGGGACGTCCAAAAACTGCAACCACTGACGATGACCTCGCTAAAGGGGAATGCCAGGTCGCCATAGTAATTTGGGCCCACAGTGCACATTCATACAGATTCATGATAATGATAGCAGACAATGGCTCGTAATTAATTAGTAAAAGAAGTGATTTAGAAAAAAGTTGGCTTTTTAAAGTTATTCAATAATTTTATCTCTCGTCAATACATGTTATATAAAATGTCCTGTATGTAAAATTCTGTATTAGTTTATCTATTGTTTTATTTTATTTATAACTTAAATCTATTAGAAATGAAATAAAAGACATTACATTGCAGATTTATAGCTTTATTCATCAATTTCATTATCATAATACTTATCACCAAAACATCATCTAAATCTAGAACTGTACGTTACATTAATAATAATAGTCTTTAATATGCTGAGGATATTTCCTAGTATTATTTACCTAGTGCAATCGAATCCACCGTTGTATTAGACTTCAAACTTCAGCGATTTCCAAAGGGTGTCTGCGCATTCTGGACACATTCAAACCGCAGTTCACACAGCGCAGATCTCCACTCACAGCAGTAGATGATGACTGCTGTGAAACACTATGTCCAGGGTGTACGCCGGGGTCGTTGGTTGAAGCATATATTATCAAATCCAAGTTTTCGCCAGTGTTATCATGAGCAGAGGAATCAGAATCCATGTTCAAGCTGTGGTCGTCAGGTATAGAGGTATCGACAGAGTCAGTATTCACAAGTAAAAGTTGTCGATTTTAAACCGCAAAAATGAACACAAACAGTCACAAGGCAGTTGCAAAACAAGCAATGATTTTGACATTTAAGATTTCCGGCTTCTATCAAGGCAGTAATGGTGTTGCCATAAAAAACACAAAATATCGATAAATCGATAATAGTTTCTTTAACTTATTCAATGCACATATACAAAAATAATCATAATTATTATTAGAGGTTCTTTCTGTGTTATTACCTTATTACATATATATTTTTACAAAATGAATAGTGAACGATTGAAATAATATATGATAGAAAAAATAAATTATTGTATATAAGCATGAGCAAGCTCCCAGCGCGATGGGTGCCGCGTTTGCTCACGTTAAGACCGCGTTCGAAAGAACATTTTTTAATGCTTTGTTTGCGTAGTTTAAGCCTAATAAATCCAAGTTTTAGTCCAATTAATGACATTTTTGACATTTTACAAACAGTAAATTGCTAAGGAAGAACCGACTCCAAAGGACAAAGGCCGTTTTTTCGGCTGGGAAAGTGATACTGACGACAAACCTGAGAGGAGGGCGCCACCGTGCGTAAACAAACAAGTCGATCCGTACATAAAAGTGATTAAAAATTGTTAAAGTGATTATCTGGCAATAAATAACTGTTCAAAGTGAAGCATTAATGACAATTAGTGTGTGACATTGGAGTAAATGCATAATTATACGTGGAAATAACAAAAAACTTAAAAAGAACTGATAGAAAAATAACGACTGTGTATTTCAAATATTTACGATTAAAGTGGAAAAGATACGTGCACATAAAGGTGTTTGGACAATATTTGTGACAAACAAAAAGATAGAAGATAATTTAAGGTACAATTTTTTATATTCTGATTAGAAACTATAGTTTGGGAAATAAAACCTAAATTTGAAAGTCATCACCTCGCCTGTCACAACAACAACGCCATCTACTGCCGAATAGCTGAACCACCAACTAACTGAACCAAGACATGAAAATCGAAACTTTCAAGTGATTTACACACTAGATGTCGTAACTAGTATTATTTTTATATTGGATAGCTGACATTTTTTATACTTATTAGTGAGATGGCTCCAAATGCAGTGTGTGCAGGATGTCACCACAAACTGCCAACGAGGGAATATATTGTATGTTCCCTTTGCAAGAGCAAATACGATTTGGAATGTGCTGGCTTATCTAAAGATTACTATTCTAAACTTATGACTTTAGAAAATAAGAAGTCATGGAAATGTCCCACCTGTAAATGTAAAACACCAAAGACTGATAACACAGATACTCCCATACGCACCCCTAGGGGCATAGAATACAGCCAAACTACTTTGTCACCCACAAATGAAAATAATGTGACAATTAGGAATAAAACATCCAATCCTATTAGTTGTTTCGACGACTCCGAAGACCTTAGCTTCTTAGGAGATACTCTACAAACAGAAAACCACTTACAAACTCAAATTTATAGCAATGTTGCAGAATCTCCTTTAACTATGCAGGGCCTGAGTGACTTAATTATGATGAGGTTGAAAGAAAACAATACATCTATCATAGAACAATTACAAAATACCATACAATTGAAAATAAAACGAGCAATTACTGAACTGAAACAAGATATTGACTACAAAACCAACATATTAACCGCGGAGAATAATAAGAGACAGCAAGAAATTGTCAGTATTGATAGAAAAATAGAAAAGCTAGTTAAAGAAAACGAAATCTTAAAAAGACAATTGAGTGACATGCCATCGCAACCAGTCCTGAATTTAAACAAAACCGAAAACAAATATAAAATTGTACTCTACGGCTTCCCGGAATATCACAATGAACCAGAGAATGATCTGTATAACAGACTTTTGGATTTGTTCTACAATATTACCAATGTAAACTTATCAGGATATATAGAAGACATATACAGAATAGGCAGAAGATCTGATAAAAATCGTCCAGTTGTCATTGAACTGCTCAGTAAACGGATGACTAGATACGTACTTAGCAACAGTCAATGTTTCCAGGGAACGGGAATTTCTATATCGGAGTTCCTAGACGTTAATATGCGAAAACAAAGAGCCCAAATGCGAGAAGAATTACTTAAAGCCAGAAAAAATGGACATCATGCTGTTATAAGAAATAACAAACTTTATATAAACGGAAAATATATTAGAGTAAACGACAATGACCGCACGCAACAACTTACTAGAAATCAACAGGAACATGACACAGATTCACGGAGAGATTACTCTATACCAACAGAAACTCTCTACACAAACACACAACAATCACAAAACACAAACATAAGAGATACAATTGATAATACATTTCGCAAATATTAAAGAACGACCATTTAAAATACTGTTCCAGAACATTCAAAGCCTAAACAACAAGAAAGATATAGTCGAAGCATTCGTTCCTCAAAACGTAGAATTTAGCGCAATAGGTATCGCGGAGACCTGGCTCTCCCAGGACAAACTAGAGCAATTCAAACTTAGTGGATATATATGTGCATCATCGTACTGCCGCACCACTCGACCCGGTGGCGGAGTCTGTATACTACTTCAAGAACACTTACACTGTATACCGAGAAACGACATAACTGAAATGTCCATAGAATATGTTGTTGAGCTATGTGCGACTGAATTACCGAACGAAAATATTTTATTAATCATTATTTATTGGAATAGAAGAGAGGAAGAAGTATTTTATAGACAACTTAAGCAAATTCTAACGTATGTAAATAATAAATATTCAAAATTGAACATAATTATCGGAGGAGATTTCAATATAAATTTTTTATCTGATAGTCTAAAAACAAGTGAGTTTCTAAACCTAATGCTAGAATACAAACTGTCGCAACATATTAAAACTGCTACACGTATTACCCCATCTAGCGCAACATGCTTGGACCTTATTTTTACAAATTTCGAAAATAAAGATATGCACGCGACCGTAGAAGAACTAGGATTTTCAGACCATAGTAGCACTATTCTACATTTAAGCCTGGCACAACAATCAAACCACACGATATGGTATACTAATAAAAGACTTTACAATAGTGCAAACATATTAAAATTCAAATCAAAATTACAACAAATTAACTGGAACGATATCATAATACCGGCACAAAACATTAACTCAAATTATAAAGCGTTTAATGACACTCTTATAAATATCTTAAACCAACACATACCTCTAAAAAAAATCAAATTGAAACCTGACCTAAAAAAATGCTGGCTAACAGTAGGCATAAAAAACTCTTGTAAAAATAAGCGGCTATTAAAAATACTAACAACTAAAACTAAAAATCCGATTTTATCAAAGTACTATAAAAACTACGAAAAAATATTAAAGAGAACAATATTAACAGCAAAAACAATTCATTATAAAAACTTAATAGCAAATTCAAGTAACAAACCGAAAACAATGTGGAGAATTATCAACGAAAAAACTAATAAAAGTTAAAACATGAAACGAGAAACTTAACCCTACAAATGGACGACAGACTAGCCACAGAGCCCAAAACAGTTGCAAATATCTTTAACAACTTTTTTACCTCAATAGGCCAGACTTGTACGAACCCATCAGGAAACAAGCCAACTTCCATATTTTCCAAAACAGAAAAGTCAATTTTTCTTAGTCCGGTAGAGCCGTACGAAGTAAATATAATTATAAAAAACTTAAAAAACAAAAAGAGCCACGGTATCGACGAACTCCCACCCATCTTACTGCGTAAATGTGCTGATGAATTAACCCTACCATTCTACCTTTTACTAAACCAATCGTTTGAAGATGGTATCTTTCCAGATTTATTAAAAAAATCCCTTATAAAACCGATTCATAAAAAACATGCAAAAACCGACCCTAATAATTATCGCCCCATCGCATTATTACCTACTGCTTCAAAAATATTTGAGAAAGCTATGTGCAACCGTGTGTACGAATTTTGTGAAAAGTACAATACATTCAATGACTGTCAAAATGGATTTCGCCAAAACCGTTCAACTATATTGGCAGTTTACAAATACATTCAGGAAGCCTTAACTATCATCGACTCAAAAAAGTATGCAGTTGGTTTGCTACTAGATATGACCAAAGCCTACGATAAAGTACAGTTCAACATATTATTAGATAAACTTTACAACATAGGAATTCGAGGGAAATGTCATGACTGGTTTGTATCTTATTTACAAAACAGAGAACAATTAGTGGAAATAGAATACTACAACAATGTTACAAAAAATATTGAAATCATACGATCAGACACCAAGGCAATAAATGCCTCTATCCCGCAAGGAAGCGTCATAGGATGTCTCTTATTTACAATATACATTAACGATCTCCCAAACAATATAGACGAATCATGTGTATTATTCGCCGATGATATCTCCATACTTACCTCCTGTAACAATAATATTAACCTAAATGATAAATTAAACACCATACTTAACTCCACATCAACTTGGATGACAGCAAATAATCTCGAAATTAATTTTCAAAAAACTAAAATAATAACATTCTACCCCCGCCAAAAAATACCGCTTAACGTAGACTTCACATACAAAGGACATCACTTGGAGGTAGTTAATAACTTTACTCTATTAGGCCTAGACATAGACTCACACATCAACTGGAAGTCGCATATTAAAAGGATAGGAGCAAAGCTGTCAAAATTTGCATATGCACTCCGTGAGATAAAAAAACAACAGATGTCAAAACTGCCTTGGCAACATATTATGCATATGCCTACGCTTGGTTAAAGTACGGGGTCATATTATGGGGGAATAGTACAGACGCACCCACCTTATTTACACTCCAGAAAAAGCTTATTAGAATAATAGTTAACATAGATGAAATAAATAGCTGCGAGCCTCACTTTCAAGAATTAAAAACCTTTACTTTACCCAGCCTATATATTTTTGAAATATGTAAATTTGTTCGCAAATATCCAAATTTGTTTACCAAGAGAGAAGACATACAAAAGAAAATTACATTAAGACACGGAAGCCGACTAAACTTACCCATCTCGAGACTAAACATGCACTCAACCAGTACATTTGTGATGTGTATAAAAATATACAATAAACTACCAGCTATTATAAGAGACGAAAATAAATACAACAGATTTATTACTAAATTAAGACAATTTCTGCTCAAGAAAAGCTATTATAACTTAAATGAGTACCTAAATGACAAACTATAATCTAAACTAACATTATTTAATTAATACAGTGACTAATAAAATTCAAATTTCCATAATTTATTTATTTATACAAGCATTACCATTTAACTATTATTAATTATTATTATTTAAGCAAAATTAATTAACTAAAAATAATTATGTTCAATATCTTTTCAATATTTTAATAATAATAGTGGCTTCCTCCTTTCTCCTCTTCTATCTATTTTGCCGTGCCCGACAGGGTCCATATTTGGTCTATACCTTATCTTTGTACAACTTGTGATACATATGGAGAGCAATAAAACATTTGAATTTGAATTGAATTGAATTGAATTGACTAGTGACTGTTTTTTGGGATGTTCATGGAGAGAGATCGAAAGGGATAACTATTACTGCAGCATATTACGCTTTATTACTAGACAAATTGAAGGCAAAAGTTGTGCAAAAAGGTCCACATTAGCAGAAAAGACTATATTACTGACATAAATCTTCGTGTATTTTATATTTATTTTGTTGCTGATCGCCTCCATGGCTCAGTAAATAACCTATGCGTCTGTTGATCCAGAGGTCTTGGCTTCGATTCCCGGGTTAGGCAAGAAAGTAGGTAACTGATTTTTCTAATGCTCTGTAGTAGAATGAATTCTGGCAATGTGCACGGTAATGTCAATAGACCCTCTTTTTACGTAGGACCTAAAATTGCATGACATGGCCAAAATGTGGGTGTAATAATAACAACTTCTGTCTACCTCTTCGGAGTATTGGTTTGCCACGTCACGCCTTGCTCGTCAGCTCGCGAGGTATTTTCTCACCTTAAGGCGAGGTTGCAGTACAGTGCGTAGCTCGACTCACCCCCCGCAAAAACAAAAACACGGCGGTGGCGTCAGCGAGTGAGCGGGGGGAGGGGCGGGGAGGGTTTCGTGTGTGCGTGTGCCACAGCGCAGCGTAAAAAAACCGTAGATGAGTTATGCGAACTTCAAAAGTGGCACATTAAAAACTGACAAATTAATGACAAACTTTTTTTTTCTAAATGTCTCATTTGGCTTTAGTCGCGTACGCGCTGCGGTCGGAAGCACTCGCTCTTTTACTCGCGTGTGTGTACGTTACATTTGAAAATGCCGTCGTGTGTAATGAGATTTTGCTAAAGTAGTTAAACTATAGTAGGAAAATGACTAAAAGTTATGGAATCACTTCTCATTCATGAGTATTACAATATTACAACGTTTTATTTTCAATTTATAATAAATTCACAACAAATAATAGAGTGAATAAAACATTGGCATTTAGCGAGTGTAAAAGAGAAGCAGTATTGTGCGTGTTCAAAGACTAAAAAACAAAGTATCCAGATGGGACATTCGTAATAATAAAATACTGATGTGTGTTTTTGTCAAGTAATAAAAGTGATTTGAGGCTGAATCAACACAATATATTATTATTATAGAAATACAAAATCATAGTTACGTAAGTTACAAACATTGACGGATGATCAAAGTCCATTCACTTGTTCTTGTTTTTCTCCTTTTAGTATTAAACAACTAAGTAGATTGTACTGCACAGTTTTCGCTGCCGACCCACCGTAACCCTGGCAGTACCCCTGGGGGTATGGTGGGTCTTTCAAAGCTTAACCGTACTCCCAGATAATATTGTTGTGTAATTAGTTTATTAATTTCAGTTCGTTAATTTCAAGTTCTACTATTTTGTGGAATCATTCCCAGTATAGTAGTAGTATTGAACAATTCTATGATAGAACTGTCCTTATTCTATTAGCACAACTTGATGAGGAGAACAGAACTAATGGGATAAGTAATAGGAAATGTCGCAGTCTAGTTCTATGTATGTTTTTACAAGGGTATTCAATAGAACTACTGGGAATGATCCGTAGTGTCAAATATGTTTTGTAGACGTTCATTTGTTTAATGTGCAAAACAAATGAACGTCAACAAAACAAATGAACGCCTACAAAACAAATGAACGTCTACAAAACAAATGACTTACAGAAAGTAATCAGCTATCGATAGTGATTGCAGAAAACAGGTGCATGCTATAATTGACATTAGTCAGAATTTATAATTTTATTACCCTAATATTGCCAGAAAGCGAGAAAAAACAAAAAAAAAAGTTTGTCATGAATTGTCAATAAGGTCGAAAATCGCATGCACCTGTTTTTTGCAATCACTATCGATAGCTGATCACTTTCTGGTAGTCATTTGTTTTGTAGACGTTCATTTGTTTTGTAGACGTTCAATTGTTTTGTAGACGTTCATTCGTTTAACACATTTTTATAAATTCTTATATATTCGGATTTGTGAGCGCGATGTTGTGACACTACCCTTGTAAAACATACATAGAACTAGTGATAAATTTCCTATAACTGTTTCCCATTAGTTCTATTCTTCTCATCAAGTTGTGCTAATAGAACTAGTGGGAAAAAAATATCACTAGTTCTATCATAGAACTGTTCAATAGAACTAGTGGGAATGATTCGACAGCGCAGGGATGATGATGATGACGGGTCTTCAACAGTACCACAGATTATACCTATAATATACAAAGCATTATAACCATTAGCAGTAATACCTAAACGTTTTATTCTCTAATTTATCTCCTTGTTGCACTATATCATCGTACTAGCGCTTGTCTTCGCTTGTCTAAAAATACAAAAACGTAAGTAGTAAGTCATTATCATACGAGAGATAACACTGTTCAGTTAAATATCCACGTAGCACGTTGGTATAACATTACGAGCATTTCAGCCAGGAATACGGTTAAGCTTTAAGAGACCCACCATACCCCCAGGGGTATTGCCAGGGCTACGGTGGGTCCGCAGCGCACAGTTTTTATATTAACGTACTGTTTTAGGTTTCCATTGAATGAAAAGTACTTTTTTAATAAATGTTATAAATAATCACATCGACTTTTTATTTCCTTACCTTAAATAATTTAATCAAATTTACTTTGAGGCGAATTGAATTTACTCAAGACAGACAAAGTGATCATGTCGCATCTGAGTCAAATTATTGTTTGTGAAACGGTCAGCATGATGTCACAATGCGCGTCGGTCCAGAGAGTATATGTTTATCTCTATTTCGCGCTTGCGATTAGATGTGCTATCTCACTTAGTGTGTTGTTTTGACATATTTATATTAGTGTGCGTACGCTTTTCGCGATGCGTGCCACTCGTAAGCTCCGTCATGTTACCTTGTCAGTAACCTGTCTACGGTTTCTTACTAGTATGTCTATGGTTTGAACGATTGAGTTTGGAATACGAATTACTTTGTACTTTTGCGAAAACGTACATGCGGGGGTGGAGGGGGATTTTGCGGAGCAACGACGTACGTCCGCCCTCAATCACGCCTAGACAGGCACTGATGAACGGCCGGCGAGCGATATAATGCCAACATTTTGACTATTTTTTTTCTTGGAGAAAAATGATAACGAAATTACGAAATCTGTTTTTACCATTTATTTTAAAATAAAGAGCTGTTTCTATTGATAATACTTTCATATAAATTCATTATGGAATCTCTAAGCAGTACACGTTTAAAATTGTGATTTAGTGCCATGTTTGACAATTATTTTATCGAACCAATAATTCCAAATCGTGTTTCTATCTTTACGATTTACTAGAAGATATGTTCAACTTTTATACTTTCATTTTTATTCATTAAAAATATCGTAGTTCATGGGACTTTCAGACGTTCAAAATTCTTAAAAAGTACTGCAACCTCGCCTTAAGGCTTTCATGATAGGAAGGGGGCGAATAATGGTCAAACAATTATATTTACTACTTCATCTCATTTTATAAGCCTATCACTCCTAGAGGTGAGCCTCCCCAGGGTATGCCATAAGACCCATTCTGGCGGCCAACACTACGCTTGCTGAGGCGTTGCCTTAATTTAAGAACCTGCTTTTTAATCGACATACCAAAAGTTTCCCCACTCAATTTGCTATAACTCTGATCTATGTAAGTTACTTTGGTCTCCTGCCAGATAATCTCGTGCCGGAAATTATCCATCAGCGAAATCCCTAGCATTGTCCTTTTCATAGCTCTCTGAGACACATGTAGTGTAGGCAGTGCATTGCAGGACAGCCCAGTTTCAATGGAGTTGAAGGCATTTTTGTAATCCTCAAAAGACAGCCACAGCGGCCGGTTGTACTCTTCGGATTTCTAAATAACCTATGAAAAAGTATGCTCTGTATGGATTTGGCCCACGGTGCTAAAGCCTTTAAGAAACCTAGCCTGCACCGGTGGCTGGAAGACATCAAATCTTGATGTCAGAAAAAGTAGGAAGGGTGTCCACGCCACCCAGTCTTAAAGAGCTGCCCTCTGAGGCACGAGGCAAGCCATAATTAACAATTTAAACACATTACTTCGAAAATTGTCCGTATTTATGCAAAAAGGAACCACACAGCAAAAACGCACTTCTGAGATATCAATGGATTTACCAAAAACATGTGCAGCTCTGTTAGATTAAGTAAAATATTACATTTATTGTACATAATTGTATTGAAAAATTACTCATTTAAGTATGTGTATATAAATTTGCTCTGGATACTCTTAATTTTATTTTTGCCTAGAATTCCAACCCGAGCCCTGTGAATGGCAGTCTGTTGATATCTCCACTAGGCTATCGCTGCCTACCTTAGTAACATAATATGTCTAATAATAGTACCTATATTTGTTTATACTACAATTATCCGATTGTAATAAATCGCCGGTAAAACATAGCTTAAAGCACGTACTACTACTTTAAGTTGCGGTGAGTTTAGAATCTAAATCGATCATTTTGCTGTATTCTGCTACCTAGTAATTAAGTTATAATTAAGTAATTTTATTTTAATAAGAGCAAAATTGTCGTGGAGCCTCTAGAGATGCTTCGTGGAGCACTGGCGCTCCGCGGAGCACACTTTGAGAATGGTTGATCTATAGGTTTACATTATTTCGCGCTAATTTGTACTACTGAAATGCACGATAACTTTGCTTTCGTGCGTATACTATAAATAGAAATATTAAATAATTTCACATATAATTCAATAAACATTTATTTGATTGGAATCTCTTATAAATTTATATTTTCTCAAAGAAGAAATAAATGAAAATACTTATTAAAAAACAAAAGAACGCTCATTAATGCCCGAATTAGATAACTCAAGTTGTTTAGTTTTCCTTGAACTTGACTAGTTTCATTAAAATATTTTCGTACGCGGAGGAACTAAATAACTCAATTTAGCTAATCCATTTCATACTCAAGTGATCAGAAGTCACAGTTGTTCATTTATTTATAGAGTTAGTCATTTTTTCTAATAATAAAAAATGTTCATTTATACATATCTATTTCTACAATTGAAAGACAAAAATGGCTTTATTTTTGGACTGGGTTAAGATATAAGAATTTTTGTTAGACCAAAAGATGCGGCACATTTTGGGGTTCACGAAAATGGTGAAAGGTCAATTTGGCCAAAATCGGAGTTATTTAGTTCTTCCATTATACCCACGTTATGTTCGTGTGAGCTGTGACAGTAAATTGGATTGGGTGTTGCGTGTGTATAACGAACTTAATAGAACAAAGCGAGTCGTGTTAGTATCTGAAAAGCAGCCGTATTGTGGTGCTTCAGGTATATTTATTTCTTTATTAATTAATTATTTTTGGCTATCAGAAGATACATTACCAGCATAAAATATTCTTAGCGGCCTTGGTGTTGTGAAAATTAAATCACAAAGAACGCAATTAAATATTTAGTTATCTTTTTTAGGTTTCGTCAGCAAGTTCAGAAAAGAAGGAAAAGAAAATATAGCACTTCCGGCCATCGATGATTTCCATGCACCCGCTTTTGATCCCGAACACATAATTTATAAGGAACAGCTAGAAAAAAATCTTACAATAAATGTATTGAAGCAGGTAAATATACATAAAAAAACATTTTTTTTCACTATTTAAAATGAGATTTATATGGGAATGGATAAAACTAATGACGATACAGATCAATTATCTTCAGTCCCCCAAAAGCCAATTTAAACAAAAATTATAAGATTTAGCTAAATTTATCTAAATTTTTCGTAATTTTGCTGCGGTTGTTTCTTTGTATTTTTTAACTAATTAGATTTACACACATATAGAACAAAATATAACTGCTTAAAGAACAGAAATATCCCAAACTACGTTGTAATACTTAGTTATCTCCTGATGACTGTTAATTCTAACTTAATTATCGCCTAATACGTAAACGGCAATAACTTGATTTATCCTGAGATAAAATAAAAGTAGGGTAATCCGAGGATATAAGAATAAAGATGACCGATAAGATCATTGCAGTAAGTTAAATTGCCATAAATAAGTCATATACTTCGAAGAAAAGACAGCTATAGGGAAATAAAAAGTCGCGCGGACGGAATAAACACAGTGACACGCCCCTCTGATTGAACGAATGGACAGGCAGAAAGTTAAGACTGTCACGAGGGTCTTCAGTTATAATAGTGATAGTTTTCTTTTTTAATGACTAATGTGATTATTATTGTACATATATATATTGTTGTACATAAAGAGATACAGAAATATAAAATCTCCCAGACCCCAGGGCCGCCGCCAGACCTTACTTATTTTCTCAGAAATAAAATGTATAGAATAATGTAGTGTAAGCATCTGCTATGAGTGTACGCATACTTGCTAGCTTGGATCATGAGCAAATTTTTAGTTATGAGGTGCTAAAGGTCCACGGGAACAATTTCCAAAAATTTTCCTAATGTGCCCACTAGTAGTCTCTACCAATTGTCTGGTAAACATTATTTGCCGCCGAAATGAGTGCGACAGTATTATTTATAAATGTTTAATAATATTTTCTAAAACATACATAAAAACCAGCACTGAGAATTAAAGAAATGTTAGTACTATTTTTACCTAATTTTAGCAATCCGTACCTAAAACTTGGCCAACGATCTAAGCTAACACGTATGTGTACACCAACGACAGCCCAGCCTACTAGACACCTAATGTTATCATTTCTACAAACAAACAATTCTGTCAAAGCGGTGAGGTATGCGGGGCGAAGCAGGGTAACAAAAATGCATTCTAATTAAACGGTTCAAATGTGCGGTACGTCATAATTCATAACTAGTGTTGAAATTGGTCTTAAATATGTAAGACGTATAAGTCTAACGTGTTCTCAGAAAGTGTTCGCATTACGTCTGCCGTCTAGAAGGCTGGGTTGTTTTTGGTGTACATTCATGACATATACTTACACTACATTATTATATACATTTCGTTTATGAAAAAATAAGTAAGGTCTGGCGGCCCTGGAGTCTTGGACTATAATATCATTATGCCATCTGAAAACCTCTAAAATTGCTATACGATTTTTGTCTAGAAACTTGAACCGAGAAACTACTGGAGTCCTATGATGCGATATCAATGCGATAGCACCGCACTAATATAAAATACTGTACCACTCCCCATCCAACAGTTGACCTTTGCAAACGCTGCTTTACTTGCCCGATATTACGAACGGTTAGTTACACTAGAAGCACCTGAATACGGTAACCACTTAGGTATCATTAGGAAGACAGTATATTCATTTGCATACATTACCTGTATAAAGAACAAAGAAAAGTTATGATGAAATTTATATAATGCTCTGGGCACGTGATATTTCATAAATAGCAATATATTCGGTTGTAACCTTTAAATGTAAATTGCAATGTATTCATCGGGTCAATACTAAGTTCACCGTTGAATGCTTCATCATGTTTCGAGTATTGAATAATGGTTATTGAACACTTATTACAATAACAATAAATTATGTAGACAAATAAATATTTCAGTAGGGTTCGTTTTTCCATTGGTAATAAAACTGAAACCTTATGAATATCGAGCACTAGCATTTTAGTATAGGTATGTTATCTAGTACTACCTGTATTCTATGCAAATAAATTTCATTTCATTTCAAGGATTTCTGCACCACAGCGGTAAAAATCAGATTTTAGAGTTTCAAAGGGATAACTCCTGGCAAATTTATAAATTTTTAATCTATTAATTTAATTATTTGAGCATGTGTTTACCGCCAAACTCCTTGTAAAGGCTTTAACAATTTTGATAAAAATATCAGTGTTTATTTCAATAGGTCCCTGATAAGGTATGGTCTCGGACCGGGTTGCTTGAACTCTACGGTACACATACTATATTTTTAATACAATCATTAAGCTCTCTTTATACCTACTACGAGTTAGAAATCCTAAAAGTCTATCGTACGTTGGACCAAACCTTCGCACTGTCGCGAAGTTTCTAGTTGTTTCGTTTTACTCATACATATGTTGATATAAAAAAGACCATTTTGCTCGAGGTTTCTATTAGTAATAAATTTCAATAGGACTAAACTACATATATCCACGGGTTCAAGTAACTGACTCTTATAAAACCAGCGTTTGAATTGGAATATAATCTTGATTGTTTGTTTTGTTTTTCTTAAAAACAAAACAAACAATTAATCTCCTTTGATTATCCATCTTGATAATCAAAGGAGACTAAGCACGCTCCATTATTTGTTTTTGCATGAAGTCTATACTATAAAATAATGAAACAAATAGACTGGAGTTTTGAGTTTATAAGGCAAATGCAGGCCTTTTTGCAAGGCGATGTAATTATGTGTGAATGCTCTTATAGATGCTCTTACAAGTGGTAAGTGCCAGACGTAGGAACGTCTAACCGTCTTTGTAACTGCCTGTGCGCTTAGAACTTCTAAATTGCACAACATATTATGTTATGGTTTTCACTTTCATGAAAAAGTCATCCACTCATTTTATACTCTTAATACATTATATCACCAGCATATATCACGGTCGGGTTGTTCGTTTATACATTAAAACATATTTTTTATAGAATTCTTGATAACATAATACTTTACAACACAGCCCGACAAATCAAAACTTGCGTGAGCTTTCAGTTCAATAAGTACTTTGCTTTTGTTTTAATACAGTGTTTGCTAGTATGTGGTTTCCCAGTTCGTTGAATTAAAATGTTAATGAAATGTTGATATATTGGCTCACATTTTACGAAAGTCAGTTAATTAGGTGGGGACCAAATGTCTTGACATGTCTTTGTCTGGCTCTGGAAAAATGGATCGGCCTCGAAATGCTAATTTTACTTTAGAGATGATATGTGTACCAATTATCTAACAACTAGATACGCTGAGAATTAAGGCTTGGCTCGCAACGAGATTACTGATTATTACAATAGCACTGGAGTAATGATGATGGTGTTGACTGGCGCTGTATTTTGCGTGAAGAAATATTTGATTAGGACTTTGATACATAATCAAATGCGGGATCATAGTAACAGATACTAAAATAAAAGAAATTTGAGTAGGTACTTAGAATTATTTAATAAATGGCCGTATCACAAAACTATGTTCACTATTTAGAAGAAACTCTGTACGATTCACAAAGATTTTTGTTCTGGAATTCTTCAAGTAACTTTCTATCGAGTAGCTTGTTTATTATGTTTGATACTCTACAATCGTAAGGAGCTGTCGCATGATCAATTTCTAAATGGAACACTATGACTGGTTGCTTAGTATATTTCGATAAATTGTAATCTTCAGTAAGGCTATCTTGGCTCGAGTGTGGAATACCCCTCATCAGCACAATCTCTGACTCCAACTTGAAACTAGGCTTATATGCCTTTGCCATTAAAATTCTATTATACGCAGTTTCCAATATCAACTTCTTATATTGCTTAGAATAATTTGCTAAGCCCTTCATTCTTTTCACAGACATATCGACCTTATTGGCCCATTCTTCAGTGCTTTCCAATTCTTGTTTCAATTCTTCGGATACATTGCCAGTCATAAGTTTATAGATATGTTCCAACACAGCATTTTGAAGTTGCGTATCATTCATATGTCCAATGTAAGAGTCAAGTTGTATTTTTAAAGCATCAGGGCTGCTGTCCAGGCAGTAAACGACTCCAACGTGACCTGTAATTTAAGAGCAAGTGTAAATAATATTATCATCATCATCCTCCCAGTTGCATCCAAAACTTTTGCCTCGGAGTCTGCGGTCTGTTTACTTATCTAACCATGGCTGGATATCCAGGACAACCAAGGCCGACGCCTTAACCCCTCGTATGCTGGATTACCAGATATAATTTAAATCTATTGTGTCTCGTGCAGATCTGCTCTTAAGCATACGAAAGGTTAAGGTGCTCCCCAAGGCACGACGCACGTGATAATCACATAACTTCAAAAAATGAGTGCTGCGTGTTGTAAGTTGAACCTCAGACCTGCATACCAGTCTGTTACTGTCGGCTTCACTAGGCTATCGCTGCCTTCTATATAAAATTGAGTAATATATTGCTGAGATTAAATGGAAACCAGCCATTTGTAATGAAGAGCTTTTATGCATAATTTATGAACGTGAACTAACAACACTGAGCTTGTTGGAACCTATTCGTGTACGAAACTGAATACTCTTCTCTTCTCTTTTGAACAATAATATTATTCAGCAAGCAGAATAATCAGTGTTTTGAATTTGTCAAAGCTTTTCTATTGTGATGCATATTACGCTTTTCATTTGAGATTGCTTTAAATAGATACCTATTTATAATACATACTAGTAAAGTAAATATCGTAATATAATTAAATATAGTAAAGATATTAACATGCGAAATACACCTACACACCGCATTTTCAAATGCACATTTAATTTGTTGGGTTCACATCTGTAGATATAAAATCCTTGTGTTACTGACTGACTGACAGATAAGCTACAGCCAAAACTATTGGGCGTAAGAAGTTGAAAGAACAATGCCCATTTCTGGCCCAGTTTGGAACTCATGAACAGCACAATAGAGTTTCAATTTGTTGTTGAATAATCCTTTTTATTTATAACTTAATTTATAGGCGTTACTAAAACTGTGCCGAGAAACATAATCAATAAATAGGTTTAAAAAGATGTGTTAACGTCTTAATAGCCAACACGTAATAGATCAGAAATTGCCAGTAAAGAATTCATAATATTAAATCGATTATCTTAATCGATTTAACATTTCTCTACTCTAAATGATTTTAGTGACTAGCAAATCTTTATTTGGTCCTTAAACAGTTTTATTATGTGTATTTTTAAGGAATATATGCGATTAACTACAAATAACTTCGATTTTGAACCAAATATATAGTTTGATAACCTTGTCCGAAATCTATATCGATTAATCAATATTATTTAAAAACTGCAAAATGGCAACACTTTTTTGACTGTTAGTAAATGTCAATAATGTCATAGTCAATTTATTTTATTATGTTTCTTATTTGCCCGTGTGCATTGTGAATGTTTGTGGATCTTATACGACTTCTGGCTTTTTCTTTAGGATTTCTACCCTTACCAAACGATTAACTCATTTCTTTCTACTCAAAACTACGAAATACTGTAACTATCCTAATAAAAGTACGTACACACCTAATGTTTTTTGAGCATAAAAAGTACTTCTTGTAATAAAACTATGAATGTGGCTGACCTCTAATCAATCTCAAAATTCTAGTTTAATACTCTTTTATCGAATGCAATAACAAATACTACGATTTTTGACGGTTCACACCTGGGCCGGCGTCTCTAAGAAAAATGGGCATTGTTCTTTGGCATGTATGTGCCTTAAGAAGCGTATGCGTGCACTAAGAAGGGGTTTTTCGATATGCCCACGGGATCGGGCAAAACGCATAAATTAAATATATGTGCGGGCGTAGCCGTGGGCATCCTCTTGTATTTAATATTGAAGTAAGAATGACAGTAAGTACTGTAATTCAAGCAACTAGTGAGAGGCCGTTTTCATCACCGTCTCGTTATTGGATGGAGGATTAGTTACAGAAACTAGAAGTCTACCCTGTTTTTGAGAACATGTTAAATTATTTGTTCCATCCGTCATAACTAAGAAAGTTATTAGTGCCGGAGAACCAAATAAACCTGACTGTAGTACTTCTACCTCACAGGCCTAAAATCATAGCCATAACAGCTATGACTTTAAGTCGTGAATGTAGAACGGCCGACACTCCGAAAAGAAGATAATATTTTTTCGAATTTCATCAAACTAGAAAGCAAATTATGGGGTTGGTGTATATAACCGGATATAACGCTAAGATAATGATGATTGACGGTGAAGAAAAATCGTAAAGAAACTTGCATGTCTAGGAGTAGGCAAAAAATATTATCGAAAGATTTGTGAATAATGCCAACTCGCACCAGGTTACCATGGGAACTATTATAGGCTTACCCTTCTTATAGCGAAAAGAGGACTGGCAATAATCATGACCAATTATGATGACAATGATGATAATGATGACCAACTATTAAATATGATCTAAATTTATGGAGCACCTTTATGATAATGTAGTCATCATCATGTCAGCCTAATGACAGACACTGCTGAACCCTAGGCCTTCCCCAAGGTTCTCCACACAGACCGATCTTGAGCCGCCCGCATCCAAGCATCTATTTGAAAATAAATATTATTACCTTCTTTCTCCAACAATGCAGCTAGTTCCAGTGCGATGTTGACTCCAAACGAATATCCAAGAAGGTAAAACTTGGATTTTGTCTCGAACTTCGTTTTCATGAACTGAAATACCATAGTTTTATTAGGACAATCTTATATCTTCAAGTAATTAGATGTGACAAATATGTCTTTGAGGTTTTTAATGAAAAAGTGATTAATTCTCTTCTACCACTTTTTTCAAATAGAAGAAGATATTTTAAGCCTTATTGAATTAGTCAAATATGCCTCGTTGATGAAGGATAAATATAACGTGCGAAACCGACGTCAGTGATTAGATTTTTTAAAATATGCCCCATTCTACAATATTGAAGAGCATATAACGTCACAAAAATATCAGAGTATTATTATTTCCAACTAATCTATATTCAAGAGAAAGTTTAAAAATATCTCCATATTTGAGAACCGGTTTATTTAATTTTATTCCTTACAACGCACTTAGAAGCCGTTTAGAATATTTTATACTAGCGACCCGCCCCGGCTTCGCACGGTTGCAAAATTGTACATATAAACCTTCCTCTTGAATCAGTCTATGAAAAAAGATTCGTAGGGTAGTTTTAAAGATTTAAGCATACATAGTGACAGACAGACAAAAGACAGACTTTGTTTAATACTATGTAGTGAAGAGCTTTTATCAATATCGATTTAAAAAACACGTGTTAGCTTAACTTATGTAACTGAGGAATTTTACGGATATTACAAGATTTCTAACGTTTTGTATTATACACCGACAGGTAAGACAAAAGCTTTTTACTAAAAGGGGACAGTATGAAAGAAGTAAATAACCGAAAAATACATAGAAAGAAAGAAAGAAAAAAGGAAAGAAAAAAAGAAAGAAAGAAAGAAAGGAAGAAAGAAAGAAAGAAAGAAAGAAAGAAAGAAAGAACGAAAGAAAGAAAGAAAGAAAGAAAGGAAACAGAAAGAAAGAAAGAAAGAAAGAAAGAAAGAAAGAAAGAAAGAAAGAAAGAAAGAAAGAAAGAAAGAAAGAAAGAAAGAAAGAAATAAATAAATGTTTATTAGATCACAAACAAAATAAATATTATAGTCCTACATTTAAGAAAAAACAATATTAATGCTACATTGTGCTTCACTTACGAAAATAATAAGTTCTAACACACAATATAAAAAAATACCAAACAAACGCAAATGAAACACAGATGTAAATTTATAAATGTATATCCCAAAGTTCGGTACAGTATTGTGTCTAATAGGCCACAGCTCAGTTTATGTTACAATGGGGAATTGCAACACTGATTTTCAGTTGCAGCCTTGGTGGCTGGGCATACTTAATTATAATAATTGGGAAAAAAATATGCAGTCGAAGTTAAATGAATAATAAATAATAAAAAAGTCCAGTAGATTAATTTAAAAGATGTCACATATCAAAGTATCAGATTTCACTTATTAATGATAGTATAGAATAATATGTAGGTTGTAATAATAAAAAGTGTAATAATAAATTTAATACAGTAAGGTTACAGATAGAAGAAAAAGAAATAACTTTACGAAATATCATAAAGATATGTGTGATGTTGAATATAAATATAGTATGTATAAAAGAAAATACAGTTATTAATAATTAGAATTAAAATTATGTAAATGAAATACGCAAAATAAAAATATATGATAGGAAAAAAGTCATTGTAATCATGTATAAATAAAGTATGTCAGGTTTGTTCGATGTATATAATATATGTGAGTATGTTTTTAAGTTTAATATGCATAGGATATTATGATAAATACCGTTAAGTGCGGGTTTTTTGTTTACCTAATAGAATTTTTTCACTTTAACCTTAAAAATATATGCACTGATAACTGCGCAAAGGGAGGAAAGTCATTCCAGCACTAAGAGGCACTGTATTTAAAACTACCCCTAAACGCAGTAGATTTGTGTGGTGGAATGCGTAACGATGGGCATATCTCTCGTGTAGGAAACTTACGATTAAGTCTTGTAGACACTAGTTTTTCATTGATTCATGATTTTAACACATGTCTGCTTAAAAATGATTCTCGTTCTTCGTCTCATGTTTCTATTTCTATTGCCTGTAGTTTTACCATACTACCCTTTAGTACAACTCATCATTTTCCACATTCCACACCTTCCCTTCTCGATGTTATTATGGTTTCTTCTTGGGAACATGTTGCCGCGTACGGGCAATATCCAGCAGATGTGTTTTCTTACAATGACCTGCTCTATATCTCGTACAAAATTCGTCCTCCTCAAATGAAGCGGAACGTACTAATACAGCGCAATTTTGTTGGCATGAACACCGATTCTCTTCGTAAGGATGCCAGTGATATTAACTGGATTCCACTTCTCAGTGCCGAATCCATTGATGATAAGGTTAGCGTCTTTAAAACTCAAATCACTGAATTGTATGATAAGCATGCACCCATTCGACCGGGGAAGATTAAACACCCTCCCTCACCATGGCTTACTGAAAGCATCAAACAGCTTATACACAAGAAAGCTGCAGCAAAATTCAGGTATAAAATTAGGCCCGACGATAACAACCTGCAAAAACATGTTGCGATTAGGAATCACTGCAATAGGGTGTGTAGGGACGCACAACGCCAATATATCCATAATTCTGTGAAAAACGGAGATCCAGCAAAGTTCTGGAAATTCCTTAAAACCCTGGGGGTCAGGAAATCACCTCAACTTACTACTCCTAATGACTTCAATATTGACTCGCTCAATCAACATTTCGCTGCCTCGTCCAATATTAATAGGACTACTAAAGAAAGCAGTCTTAACTATCTTTCATCCCTGCCAACCCCTAGTTATTCACCATTTGTCTTTAATCATTTCACTGATAGTGATGTTAAGAAGAGCATAATGTCAATCACATCCAGCGCAGCTAGTAGTGACTGTGTCAACCGTAATATGCTCCTTGCCAACCTTGATTTAATCCTACCCATCATTACTCACATCATTAATTACTCCTTGTCCAGTGGTGAATTCCCATCGATGTGGAAGGATGCCCTAATAACTCCAATTCCGAAAACATCACATCCTTTATCCTTTTCTGATTACTGACCTATTTCTATTCTACCATTCCTTTCCAAAGTCCTACAACGTCTCGTTTACAATCAAGTCAACTCGTTCCTTTCTAAAAATAATCTCCTTAATCCAATCCAGTCCAGTTTCGTCCAGGCCATAGCAGCGCTACAACCCTTATCAATATTACGGATGACATCAGGGCTAGTATGGAAGGCGGACAGCTCACAGTCCTTGCTCTGCTAGCTTTTAGCAGCGCCTTTAATACAGTGGATTTTGATATTCTACTTAGCCGTCTTTGCTCTCTTAACATATCTCCTACGGCGATTGATTGGTTTTGTAGTTACCTGTGTGGCCGCCTACAGCGTATACGAGTTGAAAATTCACTCTCTTCTTGGTGTAACACGACTGTTGGCGTGCCCCAGGGCGGCGTGCTGTCTCCTTTACTCTTCGCAATTTTTTATAAATTCTATATCAAACAATCTTCGCTCCTCCTACCACCTTCATGCAGATGATCTCCAAATTTATACGCAGTCGACATTGGCTCAGATGTCACACTCTCTAGGTACCATCAACAGTGATCTTGCACAGATTAGTAGCTGGAGCAAATCCTATGGACTTATAGTGAACCCCTCGAAAACGCAGGTCATTGTTGTTGGTAGTTCGAGAATGTTATCGAACATCGACAGGTCCCAACTTCCTGACGTTATATTTAATGGCACTGTAATTCCTATACAGGATAAAGTAAAAAATATGGGCTCAATAATTGATTCTACCCTTTCCTGGCGCTCACAGGTCCAAGACGTGAGTCGTAAGATATTTGCTTCGGCAGTTTCATTGCGTAGACTTAGGAATTTTCTTCCTACTGCCACCAAAATTGCACTTGCAAACTGTCTTCTAATACCCATTATTGATAATGCAGATGTCAGCTATCCAGATCTCGCCAAAAACCAACTAGACAACCTTGAGCGCCTTCAAAATCTCTGTATACGATTCATATTTGGATTACGCAAATACGATCATGTCTCACAATTTCGAACACAACTCAAGTGGTTACCCATACGATTTCGCCGGAATAATTACATACTTTCTCTACTATACAATATATTGTGTAACTATGTTCAAATCCTTAGTCAAGGATCACTACCTATCACTATGATATTTCCCGTTCTAATATTATTTTAAGTTTTATTTATTACTTATGTATGTGTATGTATGTATGTTGTATGTATGTAAGTATGCATATAAGTATTTATGTTTGTATGTATAAGTATTTATATATGTGTAGAACAATATTATAATATTACATAAATGTATATATTTAAAGTATTAGCATCTTATTACTGGTACACTTACAACTACCATTTCTTTCCTACCAATAATATCTCCATCCAAAGGTTGCCTGGTAGAAATCGCTGTCAGCGATAAGGCCGCCCTTTATACTCTATTTAATATAAAATTCCTAAATATACGTTCTTCAAAGTGTACAATAAAGTATAAAAAAATAAATAAAATAAATAAATAAGATATTTAGTTATTTTATGTTTTAAAACACCGAACAATAGGGTCGCTAAATGTAATTGCTAAATTTCATCCTTAAAATATTATGTTCGTTTATATAAGGAGTTACGTGACTTCTGGGAGGGATGTCGTAACAAAAGCGGGCGCACGCATTTTGCACTTTTTGTAAAATATTGGCCATGATTTTAAATGTCTTCCATCAACTAGTATTCTGGAAATAGCTTTTCACTTTGGGTACTGCGTTTTGCTATCTTAATTTTGTATTAATATTTCCAAGAATTAAAGAAGAAAACGATGAATCTGTATAGATTTATCGTTATAATAATAATTTTGTTTGTTTGAACGCGCTAATACTGAAACTGCAAGTCGGATTCGACAAAAGTATTGTTTCAGTATATGACAGCCACATTCACAAGGTAGGCTATTAACTATTGAATATCAAACTACAACCCGTAGGAGTAGGAGAAAACGAAAAATATCATGAGAAAGATCTAATAGCATCGGCAAGCGATGCTTTGGACGAGGTGTGAAGAGTAAAAATAAAAATTTGGCAAGTGCGAGTCGGACTCCCGCACGAAGAGTTCTGTACCAATATCTATAAAAGAAAATCACCTTTATTGTATGTATTCTTAAACACTTTTTAAGTTTCTACCTCTTTATTAAGATCGAGTAACAAATTGCTTAAAATTTACGTTTGTTGTATGGGAGCTTCCCTTCATTATTTACTTTTTTTAATTTAATTATTTATTTTGAAAGGTAATATACAAATACATATTTTGTGAAAATTAAAAGCATCTACCTATTATAGTTAGTAATTTTGAGCAAAAAATACGAAAAAAGAACACGATTTTGTATGGAACCCCCCCTTAATATATTATTTTTTTATTTTTAGTATTTGTTGTCATAGCGGCAACCAAAATACATAATTTGTGAAAAGGACGATGGGCGGAATCGTCCCCACCCATCAACAAAAATGAAATGTAGCTCAATGGACACATCTTGGCAAGATGATATTTTTTTACTATGGGGACGTTGCCCAAAAGCATGGAGTTGTCATAGTAATTAACGGTAAAACAAATATTCGTATAAGTACGTATTTAAGACGATTCTTTGTAAAACACCTACTCATTTATGTATTCATTAATGCACAGTGAACATAGACCAGTAATATTAACACTCACTATTGTTATTTGCCTACTATGAGCATTATAAGATTGAATAATTAGAAGAAAATTTATTTAAATTATTCATTCATTTATTTATATTATACTAGATGGCGCCAGCGGCCTCGCCCGCGTCAATTATACATATAAACCTTCATCATTTTGAATAATTCTATCTATTAAAAATAACAGCATTAAAATCCGTTGCGTAGTTTTATAGATATAAGCATACATAGGGACAGACAGACAGAGGACAGACTTTGTTTTATACTATGCAGTGGTTATTATATAAGGACAGCGATAGCCTAGAGAAGATACCAACGGATTGCCATGCAGAGGGAATCGGGTTCGAAACCATTGGTGGTTTACGCACCAATGACTTTTCGAAGTTAAGTGCGTCTTAAATTGTTAATTATCGCTTGCCCCGTGCCTTGGAGAGCACGTTAAACCGTCGATCCCGGCTGTCATGAAGATGTTTGACAGTCGTTAACTGGAGTCAGTACCCTCAAATAAACTGATACTGGTCTTAAGCATGAAATATCGCTATCCCTTTGGGTTGCGGAGATCAGACGGTAGTCGTTCTGTGGAAAAGTTGATATTCTGTAATATCTGGTTAGACCAGTAAGCGGACCTCGGGCTCTAAGGCGTGTAAGTCTTGGATGCAACTGGGATAACGCCGAGGCGATGATGATTCATTTATATTCGTTATTTTCCTAATATTCATTCATTATCATTTAAATGTTTAAAATACATTATTTTTTATTTTGTATAGTTACTAAATCATGTTTTGTAATGTCATATAACCATAATGTCAAAATAACTTACAAGTGTAAAATGAAAATATAGGTGAATTAATAGTAATCAATTGTTTTTTATTTATATATCCCACGGATTGAAGTAAAACAAGGATTTTAAATCAAATAGCGGATACTTAAGGTACACATTGGCATCAGCTTCATGTGTGTTGGTATATGGGGACGGAGCCCATACATTTTTGCCCATAGTCCTTTTAGCTTTCTAGCTATCACGGTTTAGGAGATACAGCCTGGTGACAGACAGACAGCGGAGGCTTAGTAATAGGGTTCCGTTTTTACCTTTTAGGTACGGAACCCTAAAAACTGCTTTATTTACCTTTCGAACAGTAGCTGCCATTTCTGGAATGCTATTCCCTTCCAAGTCTGAAGCGAGCTGTACGGCCACCGCTTGCACTTTGAGTCTCTCCGTCACTGAATTGAATATCTGGTATCTACCTTCGAATCCAGGTATCAGTGTTACGTAGGTGCCGGTAGGATCTAGGTCATTCTAAAATATAATAAAATTGCATTTTAGTGTTTCGTGATTATTTTTAGGAAATATTTCTCCATAAAAGGTTTTGGACTAAACAACAAGTATAAACACGGCATTCTTTTTTTTTAAAGTATTCTACAATTTCTTCGCCAAACATAATTATGATAGCTATATAAAGTGTAACTTTGAACCAGTACAATTCTACTAAATTAACGACGTAGGACATGATTGGATAATTTTTAGGTCTGTAATTATTTGCAACTAGAAGTTTTACCACATTAAAACCAATCGCCTCGTTGGTCTCGCGGTATAAATGTGCGCGTGGGATTGGAAGGTCTCAGGTTCGATTCCCGGGTCGGACAAAGTGTTATTGGGTTTTCCGTTAGGAAATTCTCAGTAGCAGCACGGAGGCTGGTAATGAGCCCGGTACGGCAATAGGCTCGCCCCCTATTACGTGGCACCTATAAATTTTTGGCGAAATCTGGTGTCATATTACACCTATGGCTACCCCTTCGGGGATACAGGCGTGAGTCTATAAATAAATAAATAAAACCAATCGCAGGCAAGTTAACAGTCTTTGAATACACAATTTATTTCAACAAAATCTATAAATAAGATGTACGCGCTCTAAGATGATTTCTATCTAGTTATATTCCGAATAGACTATGCAGCTAGGTGAAGGTACTACAGTCCGCCACTGACCTTTAAAAATAAATTAGAATCATACCTCTATTCCATTATTGAGCAGTGTAATCATGGGCACAATTGGATGTGACGTTGCCATGTGCTGCTTTTCATCATCAATGCTGGAATAGAAAACTCCCAAGCCGTCTTTTGGCGATGCTGTTGTCACTGACTCGGCACCAAGAGATTTGAGGCTAAACAAACACAGAAATATTAAAACGCCGTAATTAGTAAATAGTTGCCCTTGACTGCCTCGTTGGTCTCGCGGCATAAATGTGCACGTGGGATTGGGAGGTCTCGGGTTCGATTCCCGGGTCGGACAAAGTGTTATTGGGTTTTTCTGTTAGAAAATTTTTTGTCGCAGCTTGGAGTCAGGTAATGTATCCGGTACGGCAATAGGCTCGCCCCCTATTACGTGGGACCTAAAAATTTATGCCGAAATGTGGGTGTTATATCACACCTCTGCCTACCCCTTCGGGGATACAGGCGTGAGTCTATAAATAAATAAATAGTAAATACTTCAATACTTCTAAAATTTACGTAACGGATCTACTGTCGCGTAATTATGTGTTACCTTGGCTGGTGTAACTCATACGAAACGTCGGAACTAATATTTAATTATTTTTTTATTTCGGAAAACAAACAGTTACACAATTTTCTTAATCTAAGGTTATAACATGACAATATCTGTAATTGAGTAGCTCTCAACGTTATCCACATGTTGTTTATAATAATATTAGGTTATGAACTGAAGTTATTAGCGAGTTATAATGATTGGCATAAAATTAAGTTAAAACTTAAACTATTGTAGGAATTTACTTGATTTACAATTAATGTCATTTAGCAAATATTCTTAATCATAAACTTTCTGTAACAGTGAGTGCCTGAATTTAGTACGTGACAATGTAAATATATCAAAATCTATGAAATGTGAATTATAATTACTGTCAATACGACGTAGAGGTGCACGAACTCCAGCGTGAGTGTGGGTGTAATAAGTAGCAAACAAAGGGCGCGCGCGCACCTCACGTCTGATGACAGTCCTCGGAACAATATAAAACAGTTTATTTGTTAGTTCTGGGCAGTCGAATCTGTTGCTATACAAGTCATACAAAAACATTGCTTCAAGAAAAAGACGTCTAGATTCTAAATTAGGATGGATACTTTTCTATTAGTGGAACTGGTGGTACTAGTATTTCTACTTAAGTTATTATTATGGCGGCAACGATACTGCATTGCCTTGAGGAATTTAGATTGTACTCTCTCCAAGCTATCTTTTTATTTTTCGTAGATTCCATATTAGCACAGCGTATTCATTGAGATCTTACTAATGCTTTGTATAGATGTACGTATCGGTACGCTTGAAAACTATAACTGATCTCATGACAAAACCATACATGCGATAAGCAATAATAATAATTTTATCGATGTGTTGATCAAAGTGGAGTTTAGCATCTAAAAATACCCCAAGGTCTCTAATGGTAGTAACCATGCTCAAGGCCGTATCGATTAATGTATATGTGTAATTAACACATTTTTAATTTATTTTTATATGAGATTGTTACACCTTTAGACAAGCTTAATTGTATTTTATTATCAGTGCAATAGTTAGACAAGCGGAACAAGCCTTCTTGTAATACGTTACAATCAGTATTTTTATATATTGATCTGTAGATTTTAAGGCGTACAGTAACGAATTCGAATATGTAAAACAAGTTGAAATATCATTGATAAATATAATAAAGAGCAAAAGACCCAGGAGCCCTGGGGCACACCGGAGATTACTTTTACTAAATATGACTCATGACCTTTGGTCAACACTCTCTGAGTTCTGTTCACCACATAGGAAGCAAATCAACGCAACAGGTCCCCACGAATACCATTGGATGCTGGTAGATCTCCTTTGAACGAAGCCATGTGGATTAAAATAACATTATGAAGGGTTCGATATCTCGCTCCGTGCACGAGTCTCTCGAAGACCTTCGATAAGGCGGACAGAATAGAAATAGGTTGTTAATTTTCTATGACATCTTTCGAATCTCCTTTATGCACTGGTGTTACATTGGCTCTTTTCCATACTTCAGGAAATACGCCTTCAATAATGCATTTATTGCATATAATGTGCAGAGGGACACAGATAATGTTTGCTGTTTTTTTTTATAAAATACGCTGGTAGACCTGTGCATCTGTTGCTATTATTAAAATTGGTCCAGGTCTTTTTGTTGCATCCAACGAATGTAACGCATTTTTTACTTGACCTAAAGTAAAAGTAAAGCTGTTGATAACAGCACTTTTATCTGCATAATTTACGGGGGGCAACCAATTACTAATAATAAACGTTGAATGCTCATAAGCCGATCCAAAAATTTGGGAAAGCAGGTTACATATGGTGCGGAGGTCATTTGAACATCGCGCCCTGTAGTTTACAGTAGCAAGTATACCTGCAGCACTAGCCTTACGGTTGGAAACAGACGTCCACAAATATTTACAAGTTTTCTTTTATTTTCAGCGTTAGAAACATAATTTAAATAGCATTTTCTACATTCTGTATTAAATCTCCGCCTAAGAAATGGAAACTGCTCATAGTGTTAACGAGTACCGTACATCTTCCATTATATCCAAGCTTTCTTTTTGCTTTTGAAAATGTTGATCAGTGATTTAGAAAACCAAATGGGAAATTTTGTAGATTTCATGCGGGACATGGAAGTAAAGTTTTTAATAACGCCAAACAAAACACTATAGATAGTATTTACACAGCTTTCAGCTGTTAAACATTTGAATATGGTAGCCCAGTTAATATTAGACAATTCTTCATTAATCTGTTCATAATCTGCTTTGTAGAGGTTAATTTTTTGGGATTTAGTATGTGATAGTGTTTTATTCAGGTTTTATACTCGAAATTGGAGCAAAACGGCGGGTGATGACAATCGCTTGGAAGAAATATATCCAACGTATCATATGTGATACAGTCAGTGTTACCAATTAATAAATATAAAATACGATTTTTATTTTTACTAATATTGTTAAAACGGGATGCATTTACAAACGACAAAAAATTGCATAAATGTTGACTAGCCATTGAGCTGCCGTGACAAAACAGCCCTGAAATAGTGTTGGTAATTTTAGGCACCCAGTTCACATCTGGCAGATTATAATCACCAAATAAATAGAAAAATATAGAATTTATTTTACCTATAATACTAGATAGTAGATTGAAATGATCTTGATAAAGAGATTCAGCAGGTCTGGGCGGAATGCTCGCTGCGCTAATGACGTGCTTTTCTTCATTCATGCCTGGCAACTGTAATATATCCTATTCCACGTTATTTTAATTTTTTTTGAACTGCGCGATGAAGATTCATCACATAAACATGACTAATTAATATCACTACGACGGATATAGCCATCAATCTATCTAGATTATATAAGGGGGATAAGAGAGACATCTGTCTCTCTTATCCTGCCCGTTGGATCTCCACCTTGTCGTGGTGGGGGCTCAGTAATAGTGGCTTGGACATCCACGGTGAACCCAAGCGAGATCCCGGGAGTGGATGCTCCGCGTGGGCTTGATTGAGACCTGCGCAGGATGCGTCCAATAGTGCGGGTGCGAGGGACAGTTCTTTTGTCCCTCGCAGTCGGGCGCGGTCGCGGGAGGAGAGGCGTGTCGGTGTTGCGTTGCCGCGCACCCTATCTCCCGCGACCAAATGGGGGCGCACCTTCGTTGCGTCGCGGTGGGGCCGCAGAGGAAGAGGCGATGCGGTGTTGCGTTGCCGTCCTCCCTATCCTCTGCAGCCGCTGGGTGTTTTGGCGCAGAAGCCCAACACCTTCATCTGCCGCCAAGGGGGTTTTGTTCGGGGCCCGCCTGACCATCTGATGGGCCAATACCCGGCAGGGGGTAGCGAGGAATGCTTGGGCGATACCCGACCCTTCGACACACGGGTACATGAGGAACACGGGTTTGTTTTAGTCAGTAAGAGTCTGACAGTCCCCTTCGCCCTTCCCCCCAAAAAAAAAAAGAAAAAAAAAAGCGAAAAAAAGATGTCTCTCTTATAAAATTGCTAAGGACAAAAAATTAAGCTTGAATTATTTATGTGTGTGAATCACAGCAGCGTTCTTTTGTAAATGTCACAACAATCGGTCACCTCTCCAAACATTGACCTCTGTAGACGTTGCTTGACTTTTCCATTCCATTACAAATGTCAAGCCAACTCACACTATGAGCGCTGCAACAATAGATTATGTAATATGCTCCAACAATTTTCATGACTGCAATATTCTGTCTCATTCATACGCATATTCAATCTTCACCGGGTTGAACGTTCTGAGTGCTCGACATTACACATAGAGAGAGCGACTTTAAAGCACTTAGATACCAGAAGCTATGCTACGGCATGAAATCATATAAAGTTACTAGAAATAGTTTCAACAGAAATTGTTGAATAGATCTAGCCGATTGTTGGTAAAACATAACTAATAAAGAGACGAATAAAACGTGTTTTTAAATACGATGTCGGTTTACTATGTTTAGACCAATGTTATGATTGTCATGACAGACGTATTTTCGTATGTATAGACGTGTGTTTTTTTTAACAGACATCAAAAGATTTTCAAAATTAAATCTTCTCTAAATGCCATTATTTACTAAAGTATACTAATGACTTTTTTAAGAAGTATAGTCATGCTGTAGGATTCTAAGTTACATGAGAATTGCTTAGTTAGTATTTTCCGAAAAAGCTAAGTCTTTGTTAAATGCTATCGTTATAAATTGCTTATGACGGCCTTTTCACATGAAGTGCCACTTATCACATGGCAGCGTATAAAGGTTATGACCATAAAATAAATAAACCACATACACATACATACATGACGTCACGCCTTTTATCCCCGAAGGGGTAGGCAGAGGTGTATTTCTACACCCACTTTTCGCCAGATATACTCTAGTCCCACGTAATAAGGGGCGAGCCTATTGCCGTACCGGGCACATTTCCAGACTCCGTGCTGCTACTGAGAATTTCGTGACAGAAAAACCCAATAACACTGCCCGACCCAGGAATCGAACCCGGGACCTCCCGATCCCACGCGCACATTTATGCCGCGAGACCAACGAGGCAGTCGTATAGGGTTTGATGTCGAGTTTTCCGTCTCTACGCAAAGATGATATTTGCATCGTGTTATCCCTTAGTCGCCTCTTACGACACCCACGGGAAAATAGGGGGTGGTGACACTTGTATTCTATGCCGTCAACCACACGGCATATATAAATAAATAAATAAACCAATAACAAAAATAATGTTTTTCCTATTCCTACTTGACTGTTATCCTACCTGTCACTATATTTGTATCGTAAACACTACTATGTCCCGGAAATAAAACTCAGTGGAAGCGTTAGCAAAAATGTTCCACAAAAAATCTTTTTCACCGGTCAACCAATGTACAATTCCAATTATTATGTAGGTCACTACAAAGTACCATACTCATCACTACTCAATGCACGTTGCGTGCGCTCATAAAAAGTTTGTTCTCTCGAACCAATTTTCTCTGAAATTTTACGACTCGGCCCCCAATTTAGCTGATCCGTTGTTTTTTAATCAGTCAGTAAGAAACTAATGTGTATTATTTTTGCTTTGTAATGTCCCAGTAGCTTTGTTCAATATTTTTTGTGAGAAGGATGCGTCAAACAAATCATCGTAAAGTGTATTTTTTGGCAATCGTCATATGGGCGACCAGATGAAAGAAATACCTTCGAGCTAAGGAGTGTCTTTACAGAATTTGCTAATATCTGCAATGTTAGAAGCAAAAATAACCCGTTTCTGCCAAAGCTGACTGCGTTGGCAGTTCACAAAGAGATCCCTTGCTGGGGGCTCATCATTATGGAAGAACTCTTCATCCTTCTGTATCATTATAACACCGCTGCAATTTGAAGAGGCTCTTCACATTCAAGCTTTTTCCAAACATTATATGGTAGCAAAATAAATACTGTTTCTGAAAACACGTAGCACAGAACTCTTATTCCCTACATGAAAATTTCCCAATTTTGGATAAAATCTTCAGCACCATTGAAACAGTTTTTCACTCTTACAAGTATACATACCTGTCAACAGTTAGACGTTGAATCTTCTCAATTGGATAATCAATACGATGGACATTTTTCATAAGGCATTGTATCTCTTCTAAATTATTGTCATTCAGATGCAAATCATTGATGATCGTCTCACCATCAAGCTTTTCTATTTTCTCGACACCTAAAACAGAAAGCAGCTTCAACAGGTCCATCAAAAGATCTTGCATTTGTTGCTATTATTAAAATTGGTAAGAGTAACCACTTCGCACAGATAGTAATATCCCTAGACAACTAATAGTTGGTCAACTAATCCTAAATTAATTAGAGCCTGTGCTCTTCGTCTAAGATCAGTAGAAGAGCGAACTCCACTGATTTGGTTAATAGATGATAAGAATTTTACATCAAATTTTGCACGTTGAAAAATATATCACCGTGAATGAGTGATGAAATGAAAGAGTTAGCAAAAATAATCCGGTCCAGGCTAAAAACAACTTGTTTTACTTATGTTTTTAACATTCGCAACGAAGGTTGTTTATGGTTTTAGAGAAAATAGTTGTCCTTATAATAAAGATAAATCATGAATTATTATAGTATTTAAAGGTAAATGGGCACCTTAGTATAGAAACCATACCCATGGGAAACACAAACGAAATATAGCAGAGTGTATTCATCTATGGCTCTCATTTACTATGGCATTAGTCGCATTAATGTGAGCTACGGGAATCTCAAAAAATTCAAGTGTTATCTATGAATATATCCATAGTCTTTATCTCTGAAACTACTGATCCGATTAGAAAAAATCTTTTTGTGTGTGATAGCCACATTCATGAGAAAGATTATAGGCTACTTTTTATCCCAATATTCCCGCGGGATCACTGAATGAGGCCGACGAAATGTCGGGCGTCCACTTATTAATTGATATAGGTAAGAAAAAGAAAATGCTAATTCATTAAAATATTTTTATTCAATTTGATCCAAAGCAATCAAAAGATCATTTAAAAAGGCAGCGGGTGCGCCAGTTTCTTCCTGGTGTATGGCCCAAGACAGATAATAAACAATGCTAGCGATATAGGCGCAGCTATTAAATGTGCGAAAAAAAACCTGTTAAATGTGCGCTGATAGCGTATAACATATCTCTAAACATTAGGTCATTTTGATATTATTTTATGCCTTTATAAGATGAAATAAAAACCTTTGATACCGTTTGTTTTCTGTTTTAAAGTATCCTGTACATTATTATCCGAGAATTTTTAATAAAACAACTATATGCAATGAAAGGTCGTTTAATTCCCGTTTGTTTAAAACTATTTTGGTTAATGTCCGCCACTGTTCGCAAAGCGAGTCAGATATGCGCAATGACCTTTAAAGTTTTATTTGAAATAAATAAAATAAGAATATAGAAATATAATGCTTATTACAGTATCTAAAATATCTTGTTTGATTTATCGTTTCAGCATTGGAAATCAAAATTAAATATTTATTTCTTTCAAAGTTGTTCATCCAAAATGAATCAGAGCAAAACCTATTATTGAAAACAGCTTTTACAATGTGTAATGATATTTTATAATTGTCTAATATAAATGCCTGAAAAATATAAGCTTTCTGAAGGTTTTTTTTCCTACAATATGAGTATGTTGTTGTTCAAGAGGCACGATTAAACTGAAAGCTAAAAGCTCAGCGACTTTCAGATGCTATTACTGAAAGTGATCTATGCTGTGACCAAATGGATCAGACTCGGCCTATGCGGGATCGTTTCTATTTACCAATCCATTCTGTATATACAAGTGATATCGTCGCTAAAGAAATACATCTCCACTAGGCAGCGATAGACTAGTGGATACCAACAGACTGCCATGCAGAGGGAACTGCTTCGAATCCAAGGCGCGCACAACTGACTTTTCGGAGTTATGTGCGTATTAAATTGTTAATTATCGCTTGTCTCGTGCCTGGGAGAACACTTTAAGCCGTCGGTCCCGGCTGTCATGAAGATCTTTGACAGTCGTTATAGGGCATCAGTATTGCATATTGTAGTTGCGGAGGTCAGACAGGCAGTCGCTCCGTGGAAAAACTAATATTCCGCCACATTCGGTAAGACTGGAAAGCGGACCCCAGGTTGAGACTGCGATAACGCTAGGAGGGTGATGATGGTCGTCGCTAAAGTAATACACCGCATACTTAAGTTATTTTTTCTGGACTTTAAAATAATAAGAAGACATGAAAGAAAATGAAATGACAGGACATAAATAGTAATGACTCTGAGTTTGCTTCGGCTTTTCTTCTCACAAGTTTATCTAGCAATAGGATTTTGACTTGTAATAGTGTTGTACATCTTGAATGTAGAAACATTGCATAAGCAACATATAATTGTGTGTCTACTCGTGTATGATTCGAGTGACAATTTTCTGAGGCATACGGTTGTACGCGATGAAGGGTAAACTGCTGTGCTCGAGCTGTGGATAGATATTGGTATCCACAAGCGAGATTAGGCATCTGGCTTATGCCTTAAGAGATATAATATTGTATTCTCCTATTACACGGACAACACAAAAAGTTAGCACGAAGACATTTTTATTGTGTTTTTAGTTTTTTTTAATATTAATGTTCCTTTTTATGTTTTTTTGTCTCTACAGACAAAAAAGCATAAAAAAGATAATAAAAAAATTTAACTGTTTTTTTGTTTATTTCTTTGCAGAAGCCACTATCATAAAATTCCCTAATATGTTTTATGTTGAAAGTTCTACTTGCCATGGATTTGTTGGTACTAAAACTGCAGATCGTATCGACACATAATTCGTTAATCCATAAGTAAAGCCTACACCCACTTTCATCCTACAGTGTGGTGATGTGTTCGGATATAGTAAATCCGACTTAAATATTATTATTATATTTAGCGAATTTTATTTAGCGTCGCCTTACCGTATGACACAGAGTTCATTCATGTATGTTGTCTTTTAGAAAGAAAGAAAATGAGAGAGTAATATCATTGATATACTTGCTATTTATTATACGTGGTAAAAAGAGCTTACCCAATATTTTTGCTAGCTTTGCCAAATAATCTGAATTTCGTACTATGTCCACATTGTAAGAGAGAATACTGTTGTATTTTAATCTCAAACCATTTTCCATTGCGCTAAAGAATTCCAATAAGTTCTGTTTCGAGATGTTTTCATTTGATATCTACAAAAACAAGAGGTATTATATAACACTATTATCACATATTTTGACAGTGTTTTTGAGACCTAAAATTTAAGTGAGCATTGTTTTGCTGTTGTAGCTTGCCTGATTTTGATCCTTTGGCCTCACATAGACTCTTATATGACTTTTAGGGCAAGCGTGAGACTCAGCGCAAGTAAAAGTATTCTAGGCAACACCTGGGTTTAAAAAGTGTTTTTTTCTGACATTCACAAATATAATACTCATAATTTTAAGGTAACAGGTCTTTTAAAATACCCGCTTAACATTTATATTGGGATCATCTGGATCATTAAATTTATTATCTACAAAATACAAATTATAAATCCATTTCAAGCAAAGGCAGCTCAGCAATTTAATTGTAACTAAATACCAATTTATATTCCATGTTCCAAAAATGTCGGTGGTAAAAGTGACATGTAAAACCGTCTGAAAATAAAAAACATTTATTACGTACCCCAATTAATCCATCCGTGCGTACTACGAGGGCTGGTGCACCGATTTTGATTCTTTCTCGGCAAACCCTCTCTGATATTGATGCTGCGAACTCTTCGCTCGCGTGGCGTGATGACGTTGTCAGGATGACAAAATGGCTGCAAGAAGAATTACTATATTCATAGAATTTATTATAGCATTGATTTTCTTCTAAATACGGTCGAAAGTTTAGATGGAACTTGTACAAAACAGCATATATGTATAATAATACACTTATATGCCGTGTGGTTGACGGCATAGAATACAAGTGTCACCACCCCCTATCTTCCCGTGGGTGTCGTAAGAGGCGACTAAGGGATGCAAATACCATCTTTGCGTAGAGACGGAAAACTCGACATCAAACCCTATACGACTGCCTTGTTGGTCTCGCGGCATAAATGTGCGCGTGGGATCGGGAGGTCCCGGGTTCGATTCCTGGGTCGGGCAGTGTTATTGGGTTTTTCTGTCACGAAATTCTCAGTAGCAGCACGGACTCTGGAAATGTGCCCGGTACGGCAATAGGCTCGCCTCTTATTACGTGGGACTAAAGTATATCTGGCGAAAAGTGGGTGTAGAAATACACCTCTGCCTACCCCTTCGGGGATAAAAGGCGTGACGATATGTATGTGTGTATGTATGTATGTAATACACTTATAAGATTTCAGCAGTGCATTTCATTAATTTTCATTTTCTTTTTTGGTATAATTCAAATTAGCTTACTTGAGTCTCCTAGACTCAAATAATATATTGCCCTCCAAATAATTGTAGCGCTGTTAGCGAGACTTAGCTTGTCGTTTGTAACAGGTCGGCAAAGTTAACCAACGCTTGCACAGGCCGCCACTTGGATGGGTGACTAAGTGTGGCATTTACATCTGAGCGCTACCGTGCTTTGGAGGGCACGTAAAGCTGTCGGTCCCGCTTTTTGTCTTAGGATAAGAGTCGTTAGGCCACGTTGGTGGCCTTCGGGCGGTCTGAAAAACTCCGACACTAGAGTTGGCCACACACTCATACGAAAAAACAAAAAACCTCTGTAACAGCAAGTAGTACTCTAGTTTTTATTCTAAGCGACAACGCCTGCAGTCCGGTCACGTCCTAAGATATTTATCCTACACCTTTCTCCATCTTTATTCCTAAGATACCTGCTGACTTTGTAATGCCTAACAATACACAACTTATCATCAGATGAACCATTACTACGGCTCGTTTGTTACAGCTATAATATTTGTTTTTAAAGACTCACATAGGTTTAATATTACACCCACATTTCGCAATGAATTTTAAGGTCCCACGTGATAGGGGGTGAGCCTATTGCTGTTACCGGGCACTTCACCAGACTCCGTGCTGCTACTGAGAATTCGGACAAACTCACTAACTCTTTTGCCCGACTCGGCAATCGAACCTGGGACCTCCGATCAGCAGCATTCGCTATCCACTGGACCAGGAGGCAGTCCATAAAAAATTATAAGAATACTAGAGGACGCCAGCAGCTACGCCTGCACATTTTTTTTAAATTTACCCGTTTTGGCCGATCCCGTGGAAACTTCAGGAAATCCCTTCTTAGTGCACCCTTACGGTCCCCAAGAAACATATATGCCAAATTTCAGCTTTCTGCGCCCAATAGTTTCAACTGTAGCGTGTCTGTCAGTCAGTCAGTAACGCAAGGATTTTATATATTAAGATTTCAAAAGTTTACCTTAACTCATTGCAATAATTTCTTGAAGTCGTGTCCAGATTTATAACAGTGGACGCTTTATAGAAGTTTTGAACAAAGTTTTGTGCATTCTCGCCGTTTTCAGAAGCATGAAGTATGAAAATTCCTTTGACTGATCCAATTCTTGCGGCCTCCTTTAAAAGTTTTGTGCAGCCATCCTGGGTTTGAATTTTGTCGGTAGATATTTTTATAGACACGCCGTATTTTTGCCATGACCTATTATAATATATATGTTTTAATAAATTGGGGGTTGGGCCTCGTTAGCCTTGGTTGGCAACCTGTCTAGGAGAAGGAAGACTCCCAAATTAAACCAACTTTCAGGAGCATACCCGATGTAAAACCCCGATCTAAGGTGTGAACCGACCCGTGCCGAGGGATTCGTGGCCAGAGGGTAAGCTGGTCGTAAACGGAGGGTGCCTGTGTTGGTAGTCACAGGGCACAGCTGACATTCCACCTCACCCCCGTAAAGGGCTCTGCGGGGATGGACAGTCTAGATCCCTAAATCTCGTGGGAACGCTATGGGAACAAAAACTACTTCTTTTCCATATGGCGGTGACGTGGTTCGTAACCCGTCACGACTCGTACCCCGTGTGGATGAAAAGCGGCCTACGGAAGGTCAGTTTGCAACGTTGAATGTTGGAAGAGGGATGGACGGCAAATTGGATGACGTATGTCAAATGATGGATGATAGAAAGAGTGATGTTTTTTGTGTAAATGAAACAAAAAGGAAAAGGTGTGACACCAACCAAGCATGGCGCATATACGGCGTATTGGTCTGGGGTAGATAGTTCCACCAGAGCCCGCAAGAGAGTTGGTGAGTGAATGAGTGTGTAAAAGAGTTTGATGAGAATGAAAGTAGGACTTACTCGTGACCTTACCATAGGGGTGTACGCCCCGGTCGATATAGTTACGGTTTATGTCACAGCAAGAGCAAGACGAAAGGCAGGAGTTTTAGGAGAGTTTAAGAGATATTTTGAGGAACTGTAAGAAATCCGAAAGATTGATCTTGTTAGGGGATTTCAATGGATGGGTGGGAGTAAAGCGAGTGGGCAGGATTTAAAAGGGTGTAAGATGCCTTCGGTAAAATGGAAAAGCACTGCTTGAGGTTTGTTTTTGTGACAAACTCCATGTTTGATCACAAAAGAATACATATATGTTAGAAGAAGTATGATTGATTTTGTAATAGTAGATGAACTAGAAATAATGTTTTGGATACAAGAGTTTATCGAGGGATCGGCATCCACACAGACCACTTCTTGGTGTTGAGTTGGATAAGTGGGCTCTTTAAAGGGTGGCGACAACGAGAACATAATGAAAATAGAATCTTGGAAAGAATAAAAGTAAAAAATCTGCAAGAAAAAGATGTGAAAGATGAGTATAAATGAAAATTGATCGCAAGATTTGAAAGTCCGATGGCATAAATGATATGGAAGAATTATGGTAGTCCTTTAAAGAAGAGATAGTATGTGTAGCGTCTGAAGTATGTGGTGTGATCAAGAGAAGGAAAATACATAAGGTTAAGAAAACATGGTGAGACAAGGCTGTACAATCAGCAGTGTCAGAGAAGAAGAAAGCTTGATTAGATTGGTTAGCTGTCAGAGCATAATATGAATGAATGGGAAAAGCAACGATTGAGGACATAGGTGAAGCAAGAAAGCAGTTTGTAAGGTCAAAAAGAATAGTGAAAGAAATGGTTAAAAGGAAAATAGGGGAAAAGAAATATGAGTTTGATAGCAGATTATCCGATTTCCGGAGAAACATTAAGTTTTTCTGGAAATCCGTTTGTGCAGTTCGAGGAAAAACTCAATCCTCAGAATATACATGGATCAGAGACAACAATAAAAGGATAGTGAATGGTGAATCGTGAGTGCTGAAGAGATGGAAATATTATTTTGAAGGTTTATTTGAAAGAACGGCGATAGCGACACCGATCGATGAAATGAATGGTAAAAATAGCAATGATGAAAGCGATATTGGCGTGGATGAGATCGTGTAGGTACTGGGAAGTATTAACAGTCGAAATGCTGAAGGCTGGACAGGGCATCTTAGTTGGTCAGTTGCAGCGGTTATATAACTTATGCGAGAGCACCGGCCGATTACCTAATGACTGGGCCACAATTGTAGTTATGCCTCTTTATGAAGGAAAAGGCTTGCAACAAGACTGCAAAAATATAGAGGCATAAGCCCTCTCAGCATTGTTGGCAAATTGTATGCAAAGGTACTGGTTGGAAGAGTTATTAAAGTAACCGACAACAAAATATGGGACGTACTAGCGGGATTCTGAAAGGGTATGGGATGTACGGATCAGGCTTTTTCCTTGCGAAGCATAGCGAAAAGTTTTTGGCTAAAGGTCAAAAGATCTATTGCGCATTCGTGGATTTGGTAAAGGCTAACGATAAAGTGGTGAGGAATGAAATGTGGTCGGTGCTGTGAATGAATGGGGTGGACAGCAGCCTCATTAGAGCTCTGAAATCCCTTTATAAGGATTCTAGAACTTGTGTGAGGATAAACGGGGCATACACTGACTGGCCGCCGTGGCTGTTTAACCTCTTCATGGACAGTTGTGTGCAAGATTTCAATTATAGTGACTCCGGATTTAAGGTGAATGGGTTACGCGTCAAATGCTTCCTTTATGTTGATGATCAGGTAATACTTGCGGCTAAGCAGAGGAGTTGCAGGAGATAGTAACAATCATGTATGGAGCGTTAGAGAGGAAAGAAATGAAAGTAAAACGAAAGTTATGTTTTTTGAAAAGGAGGAATGCGTTAGGGCTTGTAATGTTTTGATCAATGGACAGCGAGTGCAACAAGTGAATGATTTTGTATACTTAGATACGTTGTTTACAAGAGATGGTAAGAATGAAAGAGATATTGAAGGAAGAGTTAATGCAGGTAATATAGTAAATAGCTCTGAAGGCGTTTATGAACAGTCAAAACGTGTCCAAAAAGGCACGTTTGGCTGTGCATAGAGTGGTGTTAGATCCTTTCCTTATGTATGGTAGTGAAATAGTTGATTGAATCAGGCGTTACTTGGCGGAACTCCATTGTAACCTAATGGAAGGAAAGAGCAACGACTGAGTGGCTCAGTCGTTGCTGCGTATTTTTCTGGAACCCATTTCGGCATTATTCCATATATCCCTTATCCTTTGTCTTAAGAGGAGTTCGGTATTGTCAACCTTTTTCTATTGCAATAGTTGGGGTGGGCAATCCGAGGGTGCGTGGTGAGTTCCTCTTTCCTTCCATTAGGTTATGGTAGTGAAAGTTGGATATGGCAGAAGAGATTTGAAAGTAGAATAAATGCTGTAGAAATGAGAGCACTGAGAAGTATGTGTGGTGAATCTTTGACCGACAGGGTAAAGAATTATGTGATAAAAGAGTGTTGTGGGGTAAAGAAAATGTAGTGACAAGCATCGAGAAAGGCATGTTAAGATGGTTTGAGCACATGGAGAGGATGGATGATGAAAGACTGACAGAGAAGATACATAAGGCAAGTGTGAATTGAATAAGACGAAGGGCGGACGTTCTCTGACCAGATTGGAGACATCCTATAAAAGGAGAGGTCAGAAGTACCCTTGACAGAAGAGCATACATAAGAAACTTGATGGGAGTGAATGAAGCAAGACAGATATGTAAGGATCGTTGCAAATGGCGTTCCGTTGTCTCTGCCTACAGGGAAACAGGCGTGAGTCTATGTATCTAATCCTTAAGTGTGAATCTTAAAATGACGATGAAGACAATCGGAATATGACCCAAACCTTAATAGTACGTCTCGATATATACTCAGTTTCACATACACTAAAAGAATTTTATAGAAAGTTTCTACTTACACAAACTTTGTGTGAAGATATCCACTGACTTTCGATTGCATGTGTAGTATGATTTTCCTGACTCCTTTCTTAATCAATCTGTCCGTAAGTTCAATACCAACTCCTGTTTCGTCACACACAACTAGAAACACTCCTTTTGAACAGTAAGTCATTCTAAAAGATAAACAAAATAGATATATACTAATCTTTCAAAAAATCTGTAGCATTGGCTTCATACAGATTATGTAATTTATGTAAGTGTATGGCATTGGAAAATACAATAACACTAGGGACTTCAAGGGGATACCGATGGAACTACAAAGAACGATTGAAGATCCTGAATTTTATTGCGCTATTAGATATTACACACGCGTTTGCTATTTAAAAGATACTAAAGATATTATTTCTCTTTTTTATGACAACACTAAAAATAAATACTGTGTGGCGTGTGACTTCACAAACATACAACTACCGGACACAACAGAAAACAAACCTCTTCTCTCAACAATAGTAATAACACGACCATGGTGAATGTTTCCGGAGTGACCACAAACGTGTATAGAACAAACGCTCATGTCAAAATACATCCTATAACTTTGACAACAGCTATTGGCTATGCTCAATTGACCCCTTTTTGCTATAGACTTTAAGTAATAAAACCAGTAGTGTTTAAATTAACTACAATAAACAATCTTCAACATTTTAGTGAATCGAGGTACACATATAGTTAGAAAGTTAGTTCACAGATCACCCTAAATACCTATTATTATCAAAAAATATGAAAACTGTGCTACTTTCCAGTACTGACCTAAGTACAATAACAAAGTTATAATATTAATTTTGGACGCAATGACCTTATATTGAAAATATTTATAACGTTAAACTTATCAAGTCCAACTTAATTTTATGCGAAATTCTAACATGTAACGAAATATTTCGTCTAGAATATTCGACAATAGAAGCAAGACAGTAACGTTTGTCATCAATCATGTAAAAATCAAAACTAAATGAACATTTTCTTCGATAATCGAACTAAAGGAGCTGAGAATAAATGTAAAAACATGCAATGAAGGGCATTAACAATGGAAGAGTCAAATAAACATTTGTGAGAAGGACTCCCAATATAGATCGTATGAAAGTTATTGAGACTGTTTGCCTACGTATAGATAATTTTCCACTGTTTAGATATTTACCAATTTCTATTAGACTAGATGACGCCAGCAGCTACGCCTGCATTTTTTTTATTACCCTGGGAACATAGTCATTTACATGCCAAATTTCAGCTTCCTGCGCTCAATAGTTTCGGCTGTAGCGTGAAATAATAAATATAAGGATAAACTTTCTTTGTAATTTGAGTGTAATTTTACTTCGTTTATTAATGTATAAGCGATATCGATAAAGATTTTTTTTCTTTCGAGTAGTTCACTTAATTTCAGTTTGTGATAGACCATGAGAGACGAAATGACGTACGTACTATTGGGATAAGCCAAATATGCTAGGTATTTGAAGTCAATCCATTTTTAAATAACTGACAACACCTTGGCTCAATATAAGGAGATAAAGAAATAAAACAGCGTAATCCCAATTACATCAGTCTTTACCATTACAGTAGGTATAATTTCTGAGTCCTAGTCCTTTCTGAGTGAGATTTCTGAGTCTAAGCTTCATAGCTAACAGGCTCCATAATCTGGGGGCACGGCAGTGCCCCCAGATAGCCCCCAGCGAAAAAGCGGCACGGCCGTACCATCTTTTTCTCGAAGCAATTCAGGCCATTTTCGACCCCCTATAACTTCGTTGTGGATAAAACTAGATGCCTAATTTTTAGTAACCACGCAGGCATTGTTTAAACATGGTGTGTTCCAAATTTCATTCAATTTGAACGAGTAGTTTAAGAATTACAACGAGTCACAATTCTTAATTTTGTCACTCAATGACCGATCATCAAAAGTCTAAGGCAATTCTAGCAGACATAGATGCTTCAAATTTAGAATACCATTAGTGTTTAGTATATGAATCAAGGGAAAATTAAAATGATTTACAATTTCTGTCCAGTTTTCGAGATACATCAACTGCATAAATAACTTTGTAATCCCATATAAATATAAAGGATTACAGAATTACATTTGCGGTTAGAGTTTTCATAAAGAAAATTCGTTGTTGGTGTACAAGAAGTAGAAATTACCGGAAAGGACAAAAGTAAGACTATCAACAAAAAGAAATGAGATCCCATAAAAACAATACTTGTCAGAAATACCAAGTCTCGCGACCGCAAACAGTTGTGAGACCCACGTAATACCAAGTCGGTTATAAAAAAATCTTTAATGTTTTAAATAAATATATTGACATGGCAATCGCATTAAGCAATCTAATTTATATATGTATTACTTATGAGATATATTGTGTTTTCATGCGATGGCCGAGTCAATTTATTTATTTAAAACATTAAAGACTTTTTATTAACCGACTTGGTATTACGTGGGTCTCACAAGTATTTTTGACAAGTATTGTTTTTATGGGATTGCTTGTTTCAATAAAAGATTATTTTGAGTTTGAGTTATAGAAATAAGGATAAATTCTTTGTGCCTACCATCGAATTGTTGAACATGATGTATCTAAACATTCGAGAATACTTTTGTGTTGCGCTATACCTGAAAGCTCTAATCTTTTGCCTCGGCACCCCGATATCGTCTTTCTAGTCTAACCACAATAAACTGTACATGAGATTTTCACAGAGCGAGTGCCTAGATGTCACTTAGGATATTTAAGTATTATTATGTACAGTAAATATAATAATACAAGTGTTATAGAAGGTGTAACAGTTGCAGCACCTTACAAAATGTAAATTATGTGTATTATGCAAAACCTGGCGGTGAAAAAGAGTGAGCGTGAGTTTTATTGCCCGTTCTTTCTCATGGTTCTACGCCCTTGCTTTGCGAACGTGGCAGTAAATGTAAATATAGAGTCTAATTAATTATTTTATAAATTTATTATTTTGACCTTCATAAGCGTCACATTGTGACCCAAACATTGATCTATTACTTGACCCAAATGAATAAAGGATTTTGACTTTGACTTTGAGTTATCATGATGACTTTTTTTTTCGGGGTGGCCACACATTTAGGAACCCAACAGTGACGAAGCAAAATTGATTCATGGTTTGATTAAGTCTTGCGGTCACCACTTTCTCCTAATCTGCTACTTGTTAGACATTCTAATTTCATTCTAAATGAAAGCCAAAAAAATAATGAAAAGAAAACTAAAGTAAAAATCTATTTTACTGGAGTGCAACGTCCTCCATAAATGCACTACGGAATAAAATAACGCAGCCGCTCCGAAATGTTTAACTAAAACGTACAATTTCGCTTATCTTTGTTTAAGGGTTTAACTCACGTAAGACCCTTGTTAAACCAAGATATAAAGCGATCTTATACAGAAGCCATTATCTTCCAAAATTAAGATAACATTATGGTTTGAAAGTTACTTTTGAATGTCAGAGAAATAATTGGAAAGAACTTTATATAAATATTCGTTTAATACTATCGCAGGCAGCAGTAAAGACATTTCAGTGCCACTTACAGATGAAATTTAAGTGCTTGCATATTAAGTGAATGATGAATGTTAAAAAATTGTACTGTTTAATTTAATTGAATTAATTAACTAAAAAGGATTATTAATTCCGTGCCCGATGAATGTTTAGTGCCATGTCTAGATAATTATTTGTTTGATTAAAATACTGATACATAAATCTATGCTATCTCTTGTACTCTATCTAAATCCTTGCAGCTTGTTAATACCCGTACATAAATATCTACTTTTATTTTGTATGTTAGTTTTTACGTATAGCTTTTGGTGAAGATGTTTAATAGGTAGTAATTCAATAACCTATGATTATTTAAATTATCTTTTAAATAAATAAAATCTCTTATGTTTTGATTCCGATAAGGCAAAATTACGATATTGCTTTAAAGAAATGGAAGGAAATCAAAATAATTCTTATTTGAATAGTTAATTGTGTACGCACGGAATAAAATCATACTAAAATTGCTTGCTGTTTTTTGTAACAAAAGGACTATCGATTATTTAAACTGGCTCTCATATTTTTTTTGCTTTTGTTTTGTATTATTTCTGTTATTATTTTCAATTTTATTTCACTCTTATTCTTTACACTTTATATATTATAATATAAAATAAATGTTTAAGCACTTTTTGCATAAATTTGTCTTTACAGAGACAGTTTTATCGCAGTTTTAATACAAAATATGAAACATTTTACCTCGGCACTACCTCAAATCCTTGCTTCATTATCTCCGGAGTCCTCATCCTTATCAAAACTTTGCCCATATGTCTGCTCGACGCTAGGAGCCTGAATGCTCTCGAGATTGCTGTGGGTGAATATTCAACGCGCATAATTGGTCTGATAGCACCTTTAGCTATGCCTTCGCTTATCAACCGTTGGATGGTCTGAGGGAATAAGAATATATTGTTGATGACGGAGTATAATTTTTACAACAGTGTCAATTTACAGATGTAAGCCCATTTTAATAAAAAGTAAATAAGATGGCGGGGTTCATATTTTTTAAGCCAGTTGCATTAATAATGAAGTTTATTGTCGAAAGCTAGAATATATATTGCAAATGAGCAACGGTAATTCATGGCAAAATGTGGGTGTAATATTACACCTCGTCTACCCCTTTGGGGATACAGGCGTGAGTCTATAAAAGAAGTTGCAACGGCTTAGGTACTTGATGGTAATCAGCCATGTCATCATGATGGTTACCGAGGCGTCACTCTCAAGTTGCCAACTTAAAGGATAGCCAGAAAAGGGTGATTGCTATTCTAGCCAAATCTTCTTCTATTTTTGGTTCTCACTTCTTAACGGTTATGAAAAAGGAAAATGAGACAAAAAGGAAAACATAACAGTTAAAAACTGCTTCCTTAATACGTTGATCTTCGGAGAGACTTAAATAATACCTCCAACCACTCCATCAGTGAACAGCCAGTGTGGCTATCACCGAATTATAATCATTATCGAAATATATCTAGCTCTTATAAAATTTATACCTTTTTACTGCCTAAATTATTCATATAGATGCACGAAATGTCGTGAACGCCAAAACAAACTCATAAAAACTTAGTTTTAAACCAAACTGACTATATTCGTTTGGTTTATACAAACAGTATAAAATACTTTCGCTTGGCAAGCGTACAACAGTTTGGTTGATAGATTAGTTACACTTAAAAAGGCAGATGGAGTTTTTGGAAGGTATTTGCTTTTTGGCTCAAGCACTGCTTGAACAATCTAGGCAAAGAATTAACAATTCACAAAATAATGTGTGTATATTAGTATCATCCATGAATGGATGCTGAAAATGTTGTGAAATTAGCAAATAATCTGATGGCGCTTCGGGACATCGTTCTGCAATTATCTTAGGCATAAAATAGGACCACGGTTCATGTATTTGCCTAGTGATTGTTATTTCATAGATAATAATTCATGTACCTTTTTGTAAATTAGAACAATTGTGGGGTAAGTTTTCTTCTAACCCTACAAATCCAATAAAAATATTCACAAACTTATCGATAGACATTGAAACATACGACGCGACGGGTGACTTATTTGAAAATTTAATTTGCTTTAACTTTATTATTTTAATTATTATAACTATATTATTATACAAGACTCAATCACTTCAATATGAAGTCTTTAGAAATAAGGAGGCAGACCAATGACTTAATAACACTTCATAAAATAATACATGAAAGTATAATTTCCCCTGAATGTCTTAGTTGCTTAAATCTGAACGTACCCCACGGTATACCTAGACGACCTATAGAAAGAGTTTTCAATCCATCTCGTAGTAGAACCAATTTGGGTAAACACGCCTCTTTGAACAGACTAATGAGCTCGTACAATAATATCACTTCTAGGAATATCAATATTGACGTTTTTCACATGGCAGACCTTAACAAATTTAAAACAGAGTGTATCCAATGGTGTACATTACACATTTTCTTGCTTTTTTGATATGTATACATTTTAAATTTGTAATAGTTTTTATAATTTATATTATTTGTTTGTATAGTTTTATAATTCTAAATGCTTTATGTCGTTTTAAATGCTGTGTACACCTGAAAAGGCATCTCATTTTGTACAAGACCTAAAACTGATACTTAAATTGTAATAGTATAGTGTTGTGTGTAACTAACCTAAATAAACAAATAAAAAAATATAAACTATGTTCTCGTCAGTAATGATTGCACTGTAATATAAAATACTTACCCTTTTATCATTTACATTTTCAGGTCTAAATATGCTTGAGAAGTCGACAACTCTGTACGACTTTTCACCTGTTAAGAAACCCATTCCAAAGTTTCGATTTTCATTTAAATCGTAAGAGTTGAAATCCATGAAGGAACCAGCTTCGGCGACGCAGTACATGGCTGTCTGAAATAATATTATGATACAAAGAAATTGTGCTACACAAAAACATCACCATCTAGTCCCAAAGTATGCAGAAGTTTTACTATGGGTAATAAACAATGGATAAACATGCGCCCTGAAACAACACAACATCTGTTCACCCATCCAAGTGGAGATATCTGTGAATGTTGCTTAACTTTGTCGATATATTACAAACGGCAAGACAAATCATACCATGAGCACACGCTATGTTGCTTCACACTTCAAGATAACTTGACAAAAATCTAGCTTGGAATAGGTTTTTAAAATCTCCTAAACTCTTTGACCCGAGAATGAATCTATAAAGTTTGGCACCGAATAATGGAGCGGTAACGGTTTTAATTACTCCACCGAATAGACCAACCGTATTTACTGTCTAAAATATGGTATATGTCTATGTACTCCTATAAGGATGCAATTGTGACTAGATTGTAAAACTAATGTCTAAAAATTTAATATATTAAACATTAATACATAATCACATCGAATATAATATTAGCATTTACTAAATCACCAGCCACTACTTAAATCAGAATTAAAGTCACTTTTTAACGAAGTAGATATATTATACCATTTTCTACCTTTACTTGTCTTGATTTCACAGTTTCATCTAAGAATAAAATTTATGGCAGTTCATTTACCTCTCGCAAAGGTCCACTGCTACTGTTGATAACGAAATCGCAGTTTTTCGCTCTAGTCTGGGTCTTAATAACGCTTAGGAATGAGTCGTTTCGTGAGTAACCGATTCTGTTCTCTGAAACATTTTTTATATTATGTAATCAATATATACACGTAATGTGAATGAAGTGAAATTGTAATTTTGTTTTAGATTTAGTTACAATACAATTGGATTCTGTTGACAAGATGATTAAAATTTTCCATGAATATTATGTGTATAAAATAGCTTATCTCACATTGGGTTCAATATAATACTATTAGAACTTTAACGATGTAAGTATCTACATAATGTGAAATTTCTTTAGTTAAATTACTAAGCAACGTGACTACGCCGAATGCTACTTGATATATGAAAATTTAGAAGATTAAATAAAATTTCGTAGAAACAGCAAGCTCTATGTACATTTTGAGACGAGTGACGTTATAATGTCTGCAGCTTAAAGGTTCGATTTTTACCACATTGAGAAGAATGAAAAAATTAAATTATTTGAAAATGGTTAACAAGATATAGTAATCTCTGCTTTCCACTATTTAATGGACACTATTCATGCAGGGAGGAAAGTAGAATTTTTATTTTTCATAAGGTATTTTGAAATGAAATGAAATGATACTTTATTTCGTGTAAACTTTGTATAAAGTGCTTACGAAACATCAATTTTAAATGCAGGTCTGTACGCTGAATAGAATGCACAAAGGTGCGTTTTTCGCAAAGACGACGGCAACCGGACGACGTCTGGTGCCGTCGTCTTTGCGTGAAACGCCTTATAGAATAGAAATGGGTAAGAGAATCACCGAACGTAACGCGACGGTATAAGTATTGCTACTTTACGTTGATTTTCTATGAGAGAGTTTTACTACAATCGCCAATCTGTCATTCACGACTTGACACCAACGAACTGTTTGAATTTTACTGACCATCTAGTTCAGGGAAGAGTCGAAGAAGCATTTTCTTCTTATGCTCATTACTGACGGTCGCGTACACTGTGCACTGCATTGACAGACATAAAGAAATGATGGCTTGTCCCAGAGCTCCTGATCCTCCAGTCACTAAGATAGATTGTCCTTCGCACAGACGACCTTTCATTACCTGAAAGAGGTACATTATATCGATGTGGCTTTGAGAAATAACTGCTGTTGTCTTTTTTTAGTTATACAGGGTATTTCGTTAGTCATCGAACGGATATCAGGACGATATTCAGTATTCGATTCTTGTTACAGAAATTAAAAAAATATTTAGGCTTCGTTTTTGAAAAAAATAATCCTATAATATACGTAAATCATGAATGTTGGTTAGTAATCCTGACTGCTAAGTTTGGTCATGCGTTCAATTCCCTCACTCAAAGAGTGATGGTCATGCATACTTATTATGGCTGGTTGAAATTTATCGATATAATTTGTGTACTCCAACATCTTACATATTCTCTCTCTATGTCTAGTATGAGATCAGATAACAGATTTTTTGGATTTTCTTTATTATTATGGCCACAGACAGATGTTGCAATCAGTTAACCAATAATTATTCTCAGGACAATTTTTACAGTTACCTCAGTACACTAAGACCCAAGTTCACCGACAATGATATAACGGTCGATTGCAAAAACAACTGTTTAAAGTTAAACATCAAGATAAACAGAGATCGTGTTTTTACTGTTCACCAGTGCCGTTTGGGTGCCAGTTAGAAAACCGGACATTTTTGAATGAAATGAGTGAGAAATGTAACATTGCCAAATGAAAATGTACCATTACAATATCAACTGACGTTTAATTGTACAACTCTTTTAAACAATCGTATAATATTATAATGCAGTCAAGTTAAGACGTTGTATTTTTCGTTATTTTCTTTTTAGAAGTATCACGGCATTTTTGGCAGGATTAATTTTATGACATTTGTCATTGTTATTGTTTGTATTGTGTAGAAATGCCATAATCATTTCAAAAGAGGTTTTAAAAGGTGAAAAATTATCGCTGAGCACATCAAACGATTACTTTCTGATTTCATAAGGAACCTTAAGAAAAAGTGGCTGATAGGAACCGTACCAGCAATTTGAGCCTTAACGAAAGAAATATTTTGAGTCATTATATTCACCATCCATTAAAAATTAAATACGGACCTCCTTTTGTCTTTATATGAAACTGGTCTGTTGACAAATAAATGTAACTAGTAAAGAAAATGTCACATTGACAGCGATAACCAACGTTTAAACGCGTTAAAAATGGATGCGAGGCTCGGTTAAAATAACCGCCCGATTTAGCATTTTAACTGACGTATAAGGTATGGTGAACATGGAAATTGAACTAAACAGTTGATTATAAATTTAAACATCTGTTAAAGTGTGGGTGAACACCGGCCTAAGACATAAACCATTCCTACATATTCGCTCTTGAATAAAAGAAAACTTCTTTCTGAGACGATTTTTTGCATTCAGTAAGTTTTTACACATTTGTACACTTATTATAGTCTTGATACCTAAAATCTTGATAGCAGTGCGAAATGAATTTATTTAACTGAATATCTTATGAAGCAGAATTCTACGAACATTAGGACTTTCCTACTCAATTTCTTTTGGGCGTCAAAGGTGAAGATATTCTGAGGACTTTTCGTTTTAATTTAATATAGGTTTTTTCATAATATATGTAATTTAGAGAAAATGTCGGTTTTTATAAATTAGTAAATAGCTTTGTCAGGTATACAGTAAATGGTGTCTCAATCGATATTTTGGGAATCACTATATTTTGTTTGCACGTATAGGTAAGAATTTCTATGCCTGCTACGTTGTACTTAAGTGTCGTCTAGTACAATGTAAGCAATAGGAATAGTGCCTAACTCAAAATATATTTCCTAAGACTGTTTTACATCTCTCGGCACCTCATTTTGGGATATAATATAACATACTTGTCACTACATAAACCTTCAGTCAAATGCGTCGGGTATTTTCATCTCAATTTGTCGATCATTTACCATTAATCTGTACTGATTTTATAAATGCTTTATTATTTATTTTTGAAGACGAAATAATGAATATGTATCCATAAGAAAAATAATAAAAGGTAGTAAAAATAAAATGTCTTACCAAACTATAGTACGCCATTGCATAGGGCAGCGGCACAGTAGCCGCGTCTTGTAGGCTCCAGTGTTCAGGTACTGGCCATATTAATGCCGGATCAGCTTCTACTGTAGTACCTAAGGCTCCGGCAGGCAGTATACCCATGATTCTGTCACCGCTACGGATGAAACACAAATTCATGATATTTTTGTATACGAGCAAGCATAATTCAATATGTCTAATAGCAGGGATCCTGCCGTTTCGCCGGAAAGATTTTGACAAAATGTCATTACCCAAACAAATTTTAGCAACCTTTTTTCATACCATTGCAATATTTCGAATGATTTTAGTACGCATGTTTTTATTTGGTCAAATTTTTACTTGGCAAAATATTACCAAGTATAATGTAATTATGGCATTTGGTCATTTATCAAATGATTTATTACAGCAAACAATCTTCAGACAATAAACGTTTGGTGATATTAGTTTATTTATGGAAGTAGTTAGAGTAGGTTAATTATTAAAAAAATGGTTAAGTTAGGTTAGGTTAGAACTCTGACCTCCTACGCACGAGACGAGCGAGCGAAGCGAGCGGTGCCGCGGTAGCGGTCGGCGAGTGCCAGTAACGACTTGCATTAATAGAAAAAAGAGATTGTTTTTAGTAGGTTAGCCGGAACTGAACTATTTAGATTAGGATAATTATTGATTTTGCTTAAAAACTGTTATTCAAACTGAAATATATGACAAATAAAAAATGGTAAAAGTACTAGTTGGTAAACCAGTTATAGTTTAAACGCTGATTTCCCAAACATTAGGTTTGCGTTACAATTTTTTGTGAATAGATTTTTTGCTAATTAATAATTTGGCAAATGAAATTATGCGAAAAATTTTTGGAAAATGAAATTTTGTCAAATTCCTTTCAGTCAAACAAGGGAGACCCCTAATGGCTACTATCCTATCGCCTTTTTTGTGTTCTTATATCGGCTAGCAGTAAAAGCAGCCAAAGCCTGCTAGCAGGCTTGTAACGTAACAGGGTTATTTATGCCTTGAAATAAGTTAATAATAGCGACTAAGACCCGCTAAATAATATTGTATGATGTATACAAATCGCGAAAGTTTAAAATCGATTACGGCGAAATGAGAATTGCTTTACTGAGATTTTTGTCACCTAAACAGGAAACTACCTAATTGTTTTCACAAAATGATTCACTTCCGTCTAACTAGCTAGTTCGCTACACGAAACCAAAATGTCCCGTCACAGAAGCCAATTACAGAGTAGGCACTTTACAATTAACATTTTTGCAACCTACTTGCTTTAGCGGAAAATCATTCAAGCATGTTTTCAATTACAGGCTAAAAGAATGAATTGATTAACAACTTGATCGTGTATTGCCCGAAACCCGACCTAAACTCAGGAAATTTCACTAATTCCTACAAAAATAGCTTGGAAAATTAAAAGTTGGTTCGTCATTTTCTCTCATTTTAGAAGTTGCTTTTGTAAAGTTCCCTTTATTGGCCGTTACATAGATCCAATATTGCGAGCCAAGTATTTCCTAATAAGTCTTAAAAAGTTTATCTATTGCGAACTTTTATAACAGGCTGTAAGCGTTCAGTACTTGGTGTTGGGCTCATCCCTCTACTCACGGGATTAGTAGCGCTTTGTAGAATAAGTTTAGCTGTTTGGAGAAGTTCCTAAAATCTGGTACCATTTAGGTTTAATATAATAAGGAATTTTGGAAACCTTTTAGATTAATTGAATTTATTTTACACATGACATACTTCTAGCAACATTTTAGTCCTCAATAAGATAATTATATATAATTGACTACAGTCAATTTTACAAACATGTATTGTCGTCAATTTTAAAGTCTCATCATCATCATCATCATCAGCCCTTTATACTGTACCACTGCTGGGCATAGGCCTCTTCTCACTATGAGAAGGGTAAGGTCATAGTCCACCACGCTGGCCAAGTGCGAGTTGGCAGACTTTACATGTCTTTCGAGATCATTATGGAGAACTCTCTGACATGCAAGTTGCCTTACGATGTTTTCCTTCACCGATTAGCATGCAATAATTAACAATTTAATACGCACTCAACTCCGAAAAGTCATTGGTGCGTGCCGTGGATTCGAACCCGAGACCCTCTGCGTATACTAAACTATTATACACTGTGAATTTTATATTATACATCTGGGTTATTAAAGTAAAAAATATTCTTTGGAAAGAACTTACTCGCTGTCGATGCCACTGTAATCCATTCCAAAGCAAGTTTTTTCGTTGGCGCAATTGCTTACTGCCTTTTGAACGTCTCTCATTGAGATACCTGCATACGAGACCTGTCAATAAAATTAAAGTCATACTTAGTGTTAACGTACGACATGGAATATGCAAGTACATATCTTCTTTATATATAAAATCCTTGCATTACTGACTGACTGACAGACACACTGCAGCCGAAACTATTGGGCGCAAGAAGCTGAAATTTGGCATGTATGTTCCTTGGGGACCGTAGGGGTGCACTAAGAAGGGATTTCCCGAATTTCCCACGGGATCGGCCAAAACGGGTAAATTAAAAAAAAATGCAGGCGTAGCTGCTGGCTTCCTCTAGTTTTATATAAAATATGAAAGTGTTGCGTTACTGATTGACTGACCGAAAACCCACAATTACAACTATTGGACATAGGAAGCTGTAATTGTGAGCGATCTATGGCGTGTATGTCCCATGGTTCCATGGAGATCGTGGAGTTGCCCTAAGAAGCGATTTCTCAGAATTGCCATGGGGGCGGGCAGAAATGGTTGAATAAAAAAAAGAGAGCCTTGGTCGCCACCTATTGTGTACCTAATATGGGTGCCATGTGATGTACACTTGTAGATAATAGGTGCGACCACGGCTCTGAGCTATTTTCTTGTTTCGTCCTTTTTCGACCCCCTTTTTTAGTAGTCGGTTTATAGTATTTAAACCTATTTTTTTATTTCATCCTTTTCCGTATTCCGATGGGGCATGGTAAACTAACCATCCGACATTCACATTGTCACATTTAAAGAAAGAAAAAAAGGTAATTCAAAGCGTCTGAACATACGAATTATATTTTGACTCAAGTTACGTACAGAAAATTAGAGATAAGAACCGTAGTACCATAAGTTAGCTGTAAGAAATTTGAACTGTATTAAATCAGTTGAGATTTAAGACTCAAGGAGACAACATCGTGTCTTTTTTAAAAGCTCCCTCGGTTCGCCACGAACATATTTGGCGCAGTCGGTGGGATAGTGGCAGTCGTCGTCCTAGCGAATCGAACTCTTTGCAAAGACACAGCGTAAATCAAACTCTTTGCGTCCGCGCCGCTATCCCAACAAGAATCCGTCGCGAACCCTGGGCAGCAAGAAGCACAGTCACCAGTCACCGCTCAACTCACCAGGCAGATGGAGCTCTACTGGAGGTAAGATCAAACTCTCATACTACTCAGTATCCCGTCTTTTGCCATTTCCCACCCGTATAATTACTTTGTGTATTTTATATTGTATGTGCCTGTATAATTGCCTTTACAGGTAATACAAATAACCGTCTTACTTATAAAAATCTCGTTGAGTGTGACTTAGCCACCTCCCAGCTGAACAGCTGTCAAGCATTTAAACAACGTTTAAATTTTCTTTACTTATAAACGTTGATTAGCTGTTTTTTAGCTGAGTAACTGATAAAGAACGATACACATACGAGGGCCACAGATTATAGCCAAAATAGTCGACTAAATAATGCAATTGAACGAACACGCTTGGCTATTTTGTATCTATGAGTCATAGATACATTGCACCGATATGATATCTCCATGGCAACGATATTCTGTCATAGACTATGACAGAATATGGTTGCTATGACAAATAACAAAAAGTCCCAGAGCTGGTGAACAATTTTGGATATTTTTCTGAAACACGAGAAATATTGATAATGAAATATATGTTTTTCTATTATTGCACTTTATTTGAGATTCAATCTATTTGCTTAAGGGTATTATACTAATTACGGATGTATTTTGTTTTTCATGAAAAGATCTAATAAATGTTATTTTTCGATTATTATTATTATTTAGGATGGAATTATATATTTACTCCGAAAAGATTATTGAAAAACCGCATGAGTGCCATATGTCGTGCTTTCGCGAGAGCCAACCGCATCGTAATTCGCAGTAACCTTGAGCAAGAGATACAGCCAATATAAGCTCTCCTTATAAAAAAAGTAACCTAGAATGACCCATTTTTTTTTTGCCTGTACAAAGATTCAAGTGCTTCTAGGGAGCCGCTAAACTTCAACTAGACCTCGACTATCTAATTTAGGTTCATTAAAGGACAATCACAGAATTTCTTGTAATGCCTCAATTGGGTATGTTACCAAAAAATGTTTATCAGCTCTCCTACTATTATGTTGTTCTAAAAATATCGGCAAGAAATAATTCATAACTATACAAGTTAAATCTTCTATATAATTTTGGAAATCTGCTAGACCGTCAAAATCTATGTTTAAATATAAGTAAACAACATTAAAATTGAAAGAAATGCAAATAAATAATTTTAACAATGTATATTATGTCATTGATCAAACAGCTGTTTCAAGTAAAAGCCGCCATTGTGCCTCTCAGCAACATTTAAACAAGATCCCGGTGTTGTTTAAATATGACAGCTATTTGAACATCACTAAGTGGCTGCTAAACGCTAAACAGGGTTTATAGGTAAGGTTTTTGCTAATCAGCCTCTCAGCAGTCGCTTAAAATTTTGACTAAAATTTGTAAGTAAGAGGGATTGTGTATATCTGTGTGATCTCAAATCGACACCAGATACTTACACATACTTACCTTAGCTTTAGTTAATTACATTTATTATAAATTTATACAATGGCTCAGAACGCCAACGCGCTCCCTGACCTAGCCGTAGCAGCCTCAGTAATAAATAGTTCAAAACCAAATTACGAACTATTAAATAAACTTATTCCGTCATACAATGGCAGTAACAAATCCTTGAACTTTTATATAAGAAGTGTAGAAAGTATATTAACCGCGTACGGTATAACCACAGCTGATTCGATAGCGATCTGTCTCATAAGAAATAAGTTAACTAGCAAAGCTCAAGAAGCTAATTCATTGGAAGTTGATATCGAAGATTGGACATCCATTGAAGACGCTCTAATTAATCGATTCGGTGAACACCGAACCGAAGTTCAGTTACTTTAAGAGTTATTACGTTGGACGAAATACCAAAACGAGACGTGCGAACAATTTGGTAAACGAATAGGAGAGCTTTTAGACTCACTTTGCGGCGTAAGCCTGTCCACCAACAAGGACAGTGGTTACTATCAAACCCTAGTAATCAGCAGATTTATAGACAACCTAGATTACAACGTAGGCTTAGGCGTACGTATTAACCAGCCGACAACCCTTGTCAAAGCTATAGCGTTAGCCAGACAGGAAGTAGCTCGAATCTAACGTTCAGATAGGAAAAGCATTACGCAATCCACCCCGAAACCTAGCATAAAGCCAAACAGTAACTTTAATCGTTCAAACAGTAATTTCCCAGTGCGTCCACAGCAGTCATTTAACAGACGACCAAACCTCCCGTCGTCAAATACACCCAGCTCACGTCCAGCTTTACCAAGCTCTATACCCCATTTGGTTAGGTACTTAATTAAAGGTAAATAATCTTGATGTGATTTCTTACATTATTACATGTTAAACAAATAAACTACTAATTAAACTGAAGGTTAAATTGATTTAGTGATAATTATTGTTGTATTTATATTGATCTTTAGCAGCATTTTATTTTTAAACAGATTTTAGATAAAAAAGTTACATCAAGATTGTTTACGTTTAGTTAAGTACCTAACCAAATGGAGTATAGTAATCAATACAATAATTACCCTAATAATTAGTATAGTAATTACCCCAGAAATACTCAATTTAATACCCCAAAACCTGCTACAAAACAGGAAGAAAAGGCGTTAGTTCCCGTAAATAGATTAAATCATAATTAAGTAAATAGCGAGGACCGTAGCGAGTCAGTCAGCTACGACACCTACCAGAACAGGAACAAGACGTAGACTATTCCCCAGATAACGATTATTTACAGGATTTTCCCCAGGATTGGATAATACAGGAGGAAACATAGATTACGTAGTAGATAAATGACCACACATTTACTTGTATATCCGCGAATTTGGTGGTCCGTTTCTCATCGACACCGGAGCCACTCACTCGTTAATTAGTACCGCAGTAATAAAGAATCTCGATAAGGCCTTCATTAAGTCGGAACCTTATACTATCTCGACACCGCAAGGAGAATCATATCATGAGAACGTCACGTACATCCCGTTACCAGAGATATTCGGATCAAGTAGGATTCATAAGTTTTTGATTGTAGATTTCAGCGAACAGTTTTACGGTCTTATAGGAAGTGATATTTTTGACAGTTTAGGTTGAAGAATAGATTAAAGTGAGAAAAGCTTTATACTAAAACAACTTCAATAGATTTTATCTATCAAAATATAAGGATTAAACGAAAAATTTACGCATTATCCCGTATAAAAATAAACTCGATAGATTTAATAAAACCAAGCACCTCTGCTGATCCCCAAATAGATTCAATTAACGAAAGTGACCCATTGCAACCTTCACCCTGTAATATTCCCACGGTTGGCTCAGAATTCCCACGGTCTTCGGAACAACCGTTAGAAAATGGAATTCCATCGTTTAAGATAGGTGATATTGTATATAAACAGTTAGCTAATTTAGATCCCTATACAGTTATACGTTTACACCCTAATAATATTGTAGAAATCATAGGCAAACATATAAACTCCAAATCGATTAGAGTCCATAGTAGGCTGCTCAGAAGTCCCTCTTCCATTACAGAGTCTTCTGGTGGCTCGCCGCCGTCAGCACCACCCACGCAGCATCAGACGTCATAGTGCAGCCGATATCTAGCGAAGATGGTTTATTAGTTTTAAAAGAAGCTAAAGTTTTTCATAAGATAGATACATATAACCTTATATGCACTTATAATGTTAGTTAAATATATGAAATATTTAGATTGACAAAACGCCCCACGCACCTAGCACGCACACTAGGAAAGCTACACAGCACAGGCATAGCGCTGCGAGTAGCCATCAGTCGGCAAACAACATGACTGACGTGCACGTGTGGTTTATTACGCTCGGTTAAAAAATATTAATAAATTTAGTTTTTCGGTGAAGATACAATTTGTGGCAAGTTGCAAAATTTTTTTTATATATTCAAAGTCATTATAGTTAAGTCAAATTGATCTAAACTGTGAAAAATAGATATAAATACCCTTTATTATTCTCGTTCGCTCAGCGCTATAACCTTGAGATTGCGGCTTTGTCCTTGATGGGGCGTTTTAAGCAGCAAATTGTACAATACGCCCCAGTATTCAAATTACATGTGTCATGTCATCAAAAAGAAAGCAAAAAGCTATTATTCTTTAATCTGCAGATAACATTGAGAAGAGAAAAGTAATTGAATTAAAGAAAACAAAATGGCATGGGAGAACACAATTGAAAAAGCAAAGAAGAAAATATCTAAAACGAGAAATGACAAAAATAATTACAAAAATTAGAATCTCTCTGATTTAGATCAAGACGAAAAACATAAATAATTAACCAATGTGCAAAGAAAACCTAAGACAAAAGACAATAATCTGAAATTGATGGATATATCTGAAGGTGAAATATCAAAAAATGACCGAGTAAAACCCAATGAGAAAACGAAAATAGCAATGAAGAGAAAACCTGAAAATAAAAATGATTCAGAAGATGACGAAGATAGAACGGATGCATCTTCAGATGAGAATTTACATGATAAATAACCGAGCTGAGAAATATAGGAATGTTGAAAATACAAAGAAGAAAATACCGGCAAAGGAAAAGGGGGTCATGAATAATGAAAAAGAAGAAATCAAAATAAGTAAAATAGTTAAAATTTCGATAGAAAAGAAAAAGGTGAGGAAAGTTCATCCAAAAAACAGAAAAGTATTTTATTCATCGTCTTCTGAAACAGTCGATGAAACCGGTAACAGAACTAACATTTCTGAAGAAGAATTTTCGGATATGGATGATAATGATAACAAATGCATTGAATGCATAGAAAATTGCTACAAAACAAAGTTTTCTGAAGACTGGATTCAATATTCGGCTTGTTAAGGGTGGTTACATGAGTTTGGCATCACTATGGAAGCAGTTAAAACTAATAGATGTTATTTTTATCGTCTTTGTTTAAATTAATGTATGTATATATACTTACTGGGGCATTTTAAATTACCTGGGGCATTTTATAATACAAGAGAGGCGTATTAGGCGATGTGTACCTGACAAAACGCCCCACTTCATGTCAAAAAAATATAGAAATAAGTCTTTAACTAACGTTCCTATTACATTTAGCTTTTGTTGAATTATGGTCAAGTAACCAAATAACGTCCTAGTAACAAAAAACGATTATATATATTATGATTTGAGATTTATTGAACTTCAAAAAAAAAGCGGGGCGTATTACCAAGTTTTACCCTAGTATGTATTATAAGTTAGTGTTAGTCGAAAACTCGAGACCCACGTATTCAGAACGATACGTTTATCGTGAACAGATTAAGTATATGATTAGTTTAATAGAAAATAAGTAATTTAAATGTTATCCAGATCTAGTGTTAGAAAAAGACGTGGTTTAATTAACGGTTTAGGTTCAATTATAAAATCAATTAGTGGAAACTTTGAAAACGAAGATGCCCTAAGTTTTGAAAATGAAATAGACAGTTTAAGGAAAAATACATGCACGTTAGCAAGTAATCAGAAGAATACTATTAGTCTTATGAAACAGAATATAGATGAATATACCGAAAGTTTACATAAAGTTTAGAATAACTTAGATTTATTAGCAATTAACTTAAATAATATTAACAGTAACTTAACTTCGCTTAACTCGCGAATAGATATACTTCATATCCACTTTCAAATTGAAAATAGTTTTCAACAAATTTACGATAGAGTAAACACATTAGCAACAGCAATCTCTTTTGCTTCTTTAGGTATATTACATCCTAGTATCATATACCCTTTACATTTATTAGCAGAATCAATTAAAATAAGTAAAAACTTTAACTTACCTTTTGAACCTAGAAGAGAAAATATACACTTATTAGAAAATAGTATTACGGTCAAGGCATACTGTACCTTAACATCCCTTACATTTATATTATACACTTTCACGCGCGTTCTGAGGGAACTTCTTCGCGTACTCGAAAAACCCCTATATTATTTTAAAATAAAATAAAGCCTATGTTACTCGCTGATAATGTAGCTTTCTAATGGTGAAAGATTTTTTTAAATCGGTTCAGTAGTTTTTGAGTTCATCCATTACAAACAAACAAACAAAAATACAAATTTTGCCTCTTTATAATATTAGTGTAGATACCTATTATAAGCCCTATTACCTTTGACCTTTTACATATATATTCCATTCCTAATCATAACAACCTTACCCGTATACCCGAAGCACCTTACCTTATACTGAGTAATAAGAAGTTTACTTACCTTCACGAGCCCTGTCGCCGCCTCACCGATGACCTCCAAATCTGCGATCATCTGAAATTAGAAGACGTCGACAAGAGAGCCGATTGCATCGTGCAAACCATTCGACATACGCCCGAAACCAATTGCAAGTTCGCCCATGTCGTCACTAGCAATAACAAGATAGAACAACTTCATGAAAACACCTGGCTTGCAGTCATCCCGAAGGAACACATCATAAAAACGTCCTGCAACGACGAGAACAGTTATTAACGGATAAAAGGAGTCTATCTACTCACCACTACTGAAAGATGTACCATAACTATAAATAGTATAGTGCTACAAACCCACCATAGTACTATCACTATTCCAGAGACTATTCCGTTTCCTAAAAATGAAGTAGCCCAAGAAAACGTCACCGCGCACAACATAGAGTTGCAAAACATACAGTTTGATAAACTACACTCGTTCGCTACCCTAGCCCGCGAGATGAACATCACGCTGATCACCCCCGGCATCGCTAATCAACCCAGCTGGACTTCAATCGCCGCATTAGCTGCAATACTAGCCCTCATACTATACTGTGCCTACAAACGACTCAGATCAAGTCTATGCAGACACCCGGGACTTCAACCGCCGCCGTGCGTCACCATGGAGATGGACCACGCGCTGCGTCCGTCGGAGTCAGCAGCAGAGCCTCAGCACAGCGCTTCGCCCTTGCATAGTCGGCCCTGCGTGCAATCCTCCTCCGTACGCAGCCCTTTGGGAAGGGAGGAGTTACGTACAGTAAATTCGTAGTATTAAGCAATAAACTGTAACCATATACTCCCTTTAGAGATAAGAACCGTAGTACCATAAGTAAGCTCTAAGAAATTTGTACTGTATTAAATCAGTCGAGATTAAAGACTCAGGGAGACAACATCGGGTTTTTTTTAAAAGCTCCCTCGGTTCGCCACGAACATATCTCTCATCAAAATATAAGTTTAAAACTCAGTTGTACTTACAATTCGCGCGGTTTAGACAGTTCAAACAGTATAATATATGTACATATTTGTTATGTGGTCATCAATACCTTTCTTTTGATACCAAACACGTAATGATTATCTCAGGTTTTTTTGAGGTTGATATCTGAGGTATAAATTCTCTAATATAACGTTTTGATAAATTTTGTTTAGCCTATGTCACCCAAGCCATTGTTACAAATCCATTGACACCCCATTTATTAAAATCGGTTTAGTACTTTAGGCGCTACGGTGGCACATACAAACATACATACATACATAGAACTTTCTTTTGGCTTCACCGTAGTCGGGTAAAAATACCCTTTTGAAAACAACTGCAATTTTCGGGTGGTTTAAATGTTATAATAATAGTTATGGATGTTATAAATAATCCTGATCACAACACAGATATTTAGGTGTCTTAAATAATAACAAACTTTTTACCTGTACTAAATTGTTAGAAGCGGCTATAGCAGGTGCTTCGGTCCATGTCAAGCTGTCGACATCGCCGGGTGTAGAACTCTTTAGAGCTGCATTTCGGAGTTTCATTTTAGTAACAGCTGGTTCGTAGTAGAAACCTCCCCATTCACCCTATAGATATAAAAGTTGCATCACTTAAAAGTCTCTTTTAAGAACTCTAACAGTTCTAAAATTGATCAGATATGCTTGAAGGTTTAGATAATCATCATTTTTACGTTCATCATTATGATCATCGTTAAGTACCACCACTATTTTTTCATCAAAACTCGAACTAAATTTTCACCCTAACCATACACTAGACTGACTGACTTAGTCTACGGTTTTATCAAGAACATTTGATATAGGTATTTCTGTATCTCTTTAAGTACAACGATAACTAATAATCACATCAGTCATTAAAAAAGAAAACTATCACTGTTATAACTGAAGACCCCCGTGACAGTCTTAACTTCCTCCCTGTCCATTCGTTCAATCGGAGGGGTGCATCACTGGGTTTATTCCGTCCTCAACTCGTCACCTTTTATTTCCCTATCTTACCCTTATATATATGATCTTTTCTCCGAACTATATGACTCATTTATGGCAATTTAACTTACTGCAATGATCTTATCGGCCATCTTTATTTTATTCGGATTACCTCATTTTTATTTTATCTCGGGATAAATCAAGTTATTGTCGTTTACGTATTGGGTGATGATTATAACTAAGTATTACAACGTAATTTGGGATATTTTTGTTCTATAAACAGTTATATTTTGTTATATATGTGTGTAAATCCAATCAGTAAAAAATACAGAAGAAAACCACCGCAGTCAAATAACGAAAAATGTAGATAGGATTAATCCAACAATTATTGTTTAAATTGGCTTTTAGGGGACTTAACTGATCCGTATCGTCTTTAGTTTTATCTATTCCCATATAAATCTCATTTTAAATAGTGATAAAAAAAATTAAAAGACAATGAGCAGAAGTGGTCCAAATTTCCACCACTATTGCTATGTAAGCTTAAAGTCAACTTAATACCATACAATTTGATTACTAGGCGAAAATAATATATATTCACTCAGTAAAAAGTTATGAATGTTTTAAAAATACGATTTTTTTATTATTTAACTGTTATTTTTTTTCTCAAATAGCCACATTTCAAGCAGTGAAAACATGGTAGCAATGATGACGCATTCCCCATGTTCTGTAATGCGCTCAAATCGTCTGCAAAGTATACAATGATAACGTTAGCGCACCTACCCATACGTATAAAAATGTAATACGGAACGGTTCGCAATCGCGCTAAAAGTTAAAAGTATTTTTTAATATTTTTGCATTATGGACCCCGGGGCTTGCTAGCGTCGACTAGTAGATGGAGACAGCATTAGTTTTGTCCCTTTCGCACTGAAACGCATGCTGCTGCCAAAACGCTATGTTGCTCTACACGCACGTGCAAGACAATACTACACGTATGTAATGTAATAAATCCATAGTCGAGAAACCATTTCGAACTACTACTGTTCTTGTCTTTCTGGAATGCGAACTGTGGGTTGCTGTGCCCACGTCATGGTAATTATTTGGTATTTTGGATGGGCGAGACACCAACCCACACTTCTATTTCCAGCTGCGAATCTGGATAATGTTATTGTGGATGAAGACATATGAGATGTACTCTTTTAAGGACCCTACCTCACACTGTGAGACAGGAATAAATAAAACTATTGTGAAATATTTTTGTGATTACATTCTTCCCAGTATTACAAATATTTTAAAATAAATATAAGCTTTGTAAAGATAGGTATAAGTTCTTTCATTTGATACCCCACATTATGGGGTTTGATTTTTTTGATGTAGCGAAATACCTACCGCGGCCGCCATATTGTTTTTATTTTGACGTCATATAGCTTATATCAACCAAAAAAACGTATGAATTACAACGAAGTGTCAAACACCTAAATCAATAGAGTAGTTTAAAAGATATAGCGAAATAAAGAAGCGTAAAAAGGTTTTTAAATTGCAAGTTTTCATGACGTCGTAACTTTTTTACTGAGTAAATATTTTTGGTTGCAGTCTTCTTATAATGATTCAGTACGCAGTGTTCCATCATAATGCCATAGTTCTTATTGGTGGTGGAAATTTGGACCAAGCTCCATATATTTTTGCCCATTCCCCTTTGTATGTATATTCACCTTCTTCAATACATTTATTGCAAGATTTTTTTCTAGCTGCTCCTTATAAATTATATGTTCGGGATCAAAAGCGGGTGCATGAAAATCATCGATGGCCAGAAGTGCTATATTTTCTTTTCCTTCTTTTCTTAACTTGCTGACCAAACCTGAAAAAGATAACTAAAAATTTTATTGCGTTCTTTGTGATTTTATGTTTACGACACCAAGGCCGTTAAGAATATATTATGCTGGTAATGTATCTTCTGATAGCCAAAAATAATCAACACAAAAATAAATATTACCTAAAGCACCACAATAAGGCTGCTTTTCAGATACTAACACGACTCGCTTCGTTCTATTTAGTTCGTTATACATACGCGACACCCAATCCAATTTATTATCACAATTCACACGAACATATGTCACTTCCTTGAGATTTTGACGTCTCAATAATATTAATATTTGCTTGCCATCTGACATGGCACTCACAACACTAAAGTTCTGTCTCGTAAGACCCTGGATTTTCGGCACTCCAGTCTCTAGGGCTAAAACAAAACTGTCTTTTGACACATTTCGTAGGCTCTCCAATTTCTGCAAAAGTAAAGTTTACGATAAAACTAATTGAAATGTTGATTTTGTGAGTTGTTGAAAGTTCTCGATAGAGTTGTGTTTGAAATATATTGAAATTTAACTTCGTTGTCTCGAGATTAATATTGTGGTATTATTTATGGAGGTATTCACAATTCTATAAGGATATAGAGAAACATTTTGAATGTATAATAATATATTAAGCCAGATATAACCACCAAATTGAATTGATTATGATCTACATAAGTAGGCATCTTTAATATTAAAAGGATGTGTTGCTATGTTGCTTGAAAATAACTCGATTCTGTTTGATAGAAGAATGAAGAATGTGAAGGAACACGGGACAAAATACGATTATTTTCGAATTAAGTCTCTTGTTTATTACTTGACATGGGACTAAGATCTTTTTAAGCAATACTACGTTGACTGACCTGCTTATCTCCCAGAAGATCTTCAATAATAAACACATTAGCTTTTGCAGCATTAGAATTTTCCACTATTACTGTTTCATAGTTTGTAGTACCGCTTACTACAGAAGTAACCTCTACGCGAACATTTGGTACTTGCTGTGATATCTCTTTAATTATGCAGTTCATATTTTTGTTTGACGTAACTATTTGCGTTACTTTAATTTCATTATGTGAAGTGTTTTCCGCTACTATTTGCAATGTGAGTCGCAGAATTGCTTTTGTCTAGGGCAAATAAGGACGTATTTAATAATTTAAAATGAAAATAAAAATGCATAAAAGAGCCAAACATATTTCACGTTAAAAAAGTTACAGGGCTTTGTCAGAAGGAAACAAATATAATTCTATACGAAAATTAACTGAATGGCAGTAACATTTTGTTACACTTACACTAATAAAACTATTTTTTACAATCCGTCTACTTTCTGAAAGCTGGAGTAGCATTAAACAAATAAGCTATACGCGAAACTATAACCGAATCAAATCAAGCATAATGTGAATACTACAATCATAACCTGTCCCTATTTTTAGTGCAAGTTCTTATTACCTACTTCGTCCAACAGCGCACTAGAGGGTACTAAAGTCCTAGTACTTACATCAACTTTGTCTAAGGCGTAGTGTGGGTAAAATGCCTTAGACAACAATACGTCGGGATGGCTTTGTACCACCGGCTTATCTATGAAAGTTACATTGTCGAGTTCTACACCAGCGCACCTGCAATAAACTTAGTTATTACAACATAATACAACATGTTCATGTTTTGTTATGACTCAAGTATTTTAATAAAATTCTTTAGTTGTTGTAGTTTCAGTTGATGTTAAAAATGTAAAATGTTTAGCTGATCTGTTTGTAATTACGAGAGAACTGAAAGTTTTGTGGAAAACAATTCAACACAAAGGTAATTATCAACATAAAAATACGAGTAAAATAACGGCTCTATTGCTTTTTTATAGAATGCCAAATATAGTTTGTTTTGTGTGATATTTGTTATTTTATAATATTGAAATAGCACATCAATTCGAAAAAATTAACATAAAATAAATATTGAATGCAAATAAAAATGCATATCTATTTTATACTGTTATGCTTACTATTCTTGTCACTGTAGAAATTAAAAATATTAATTTTACATTTTAATCATAATATCAGCAAATATTGCCCGGTTGGAATCTTCTTTCTAGCAATACCTCTACCGTTGACACGCATATCATCCTTTACCTGCTTTGCAGAGAGGGCATAACAATTGTTTCCCGTGTAAAGTGCCAGTTACCGTAAGACGTGACCGTACTAGCGTGGACAATTTACTTTTTTAGTATCGCAATATATTATAAGATATTTTGATCATAACTGCAGTTGCTATATTTGTCAGTTTGGTTAAATACAATAATTTTATTTAATATAATTTACAAATATATCGTTATTTTTTAAAGAAACGATCAAAAATACTCTAGGCATTCCGGAGATAGGAACAAAAAGACAAATACCTACTCCTTACAAGTACCTACAAACGAAATCTTACCTTATAATCCCATTTCTTGTGTTGTACCTTGCACTATAACATTCAACTCCATTCACATCAACAATTGGAGATATATCGTGTTCGACGCGGCTTATTCTTAGTTTCCTTATAAACTTAGGTATAGAAATGCCATCAAAATCTTTCGCAACCGTGTTTAGTTGAATCAAAGAGTCTATGAGAGTGACCCAATTTTTGTCCCATTGGACGTAGGCTTCGCTCCGATCCAAGTTAGACTGCCGGATGGATTTGAATTTTCCACTATGAAAATAAAAAAGAATTCATCTTAGAAAAGAAAGAAAATCATCAAGATTGGGCTCATTAGATTCATCTTAACTAGTTTGATTATTTTCTCTTAAACACAAAGTGTATTTTTTTAGTTTATTTGATCTATAAATAATTTTTCCTCATTCATAATGGTTTGTATAATACCTGCATATTTTACACTCAAAAAAAGAAATATATGATTCCACCTGGAAGATAAATACGTGTAAATCCATTGTTAATCAGACAGAAAGACACTAGAGTTGTTTGGAAGCAGTTTTGATATCAAGAAAATAATTTTAATTCCTGCTATTGTAACCCCATTATTTCATTAATTTAAGCGGCTGAAGCCAATTCGTCAAATATTACAGCAATTAGTTTTTTTCTGAATATTTAAATACACAATAAAATTGATGGTACCAGGTATGTTTCCAGTACCCAATAAATATTAATTGAAAAGTTTTCAGAATTGTTTAACATAAGCAGATTTGTTGCTTACAAACTTGGGCTTCCTATTACTGATTTCATAGAATCAACACAGTTCAGTGACTTTGACAAATTTTAATCGTAACCCGTATCCTGGAAGGCGATTATTACGTATTTAAAAGACAAGAACATGGCCTTTTAGCTTCAAGGTAATTTAAATTTCTGACAAAACATCGACTCAAGTGAGTGAATAATGTATCTACTGCTTACTATTTCTCGTCAGATGAATGTCAGAATTTCAACCAAATTTTTCTCATCTTATAAAGAATTTAAACTTTCATGTACATGAACATTAATGATCACGACACCATCAAATTCAAAGTAACAGGGAAAACAATGTTGTACGCAATAAACTAGGAAGATGTATTAACTTTCTCATAACATGTAGATCGATTTAGTTGCCCACGACATTCATCCATATATAATACTTCAGTATATGTGTGATCATGGCAAATATTGCATACCAAAAATAAAGATATATATATATATATATATATCTTTATTATATATATATATATATATATATATATATATATATATATATATATATATATATATATATATATATATATATATATTTATGTTAATAGGCGGCAAACGAGCAAACGGATTGCCTGATGGTATGAGGAGTGGGATGAGGGAGAAGGAATAGGGGATAGGGCCTCCGGCACTCTCACTCACCGAACGAAACGCAACAGTTTAGGTACCGTTACTTTACGTCGATTTTCTGTGAGAGGGTAGTACTTCCCCGGTCGAACCGGCCCATTCATGCTGAAATCAGCAAGGCTCTACTATCTGTATATAATTTTAAATATTTTCTTCTGCTTTTCATATTAAAGTATATTCGTTATTGGTTCAAAGAACGTTTTAATTTCCTCAGGGCTTCAAAATTTACAGTTGTTGACTTCAAAGTTTACTGGTATTTAAACTAGCCACACGGGGCCATTCAGTGGACGGATAAGGTTGTAACTATTCCATTCCGAAAATGAATATCACTATGGCCATGTAATAAAGTAGTATTATTTGTTAATTTTTCAATAGTAGATAACCAACAATATGAAACAGTTGCAGTTCCTTACAAAAATAACAAGTATAACCATACTAACTTCTCGTGCTTCTACCTATTGCATTGCAAACGTGGCAGCAAAATCATCTAGAATCATCTAGAATTTAACTAAAATTTTGACGTTCACTTCACTTTGCACCCTAAATGAATAAATGATTTTAACTTTGACTTAGTCACTACATTAATACGTTTGTGTCAGCGGTCATTACTTGTTCACTTTTAATACAGTTTGTGTATGTTAAACTTACTTGTAACCATATCCTCTAGATTTCAAAATACTGTACACATCTTCAGCGTTCAGAGTAATTTCTTCTTCAAATTCATAATTTTCTGTTTTATTGCTTCCAGCTCCATCGGGAGAAAATTTCACTATTTTGACGGTACTAACGATGCCTGTCGCAATACATATGTCATCTTGACTCACCTAAAAATTAACGTAAGCTTTTAAAAGTCTATAAAAAAGAAACCTTAAATTGATTCAGTGTTTTCGATGTGAAAGCAATACAAAATAAAATTTAAGGCATTCTTATATACTATTTTTCTTTATCCTATTATTCCTGGTGGAAGATAATCCCAGCAATGGCGAGTTAATTTCGTTTACAAACAAAGGATACTTAGAATATATCATTAATACCCTGGTACAATATACTGGTAAGGGTATCTGATCTCATATAAGCAGAACCTATAATATGACAAATAGGTAACCGGTAAATATTCTAAAATACAAATAAATTGTGTAAATTATAACTAGACATTGAAAAAATCATTGTGATTTTAGCGATCATACTAAGATTTACACTAGTAAGAATCGAACCCGTGATCTACAGCTAAGTCAAAGATACAAAAAATAAGCACCTAAAATAATTGTAATAAATATGCATGCTATAAGAATTAAAGTTATGCAAACATAAATTGTATCAATTTCATTTGCCAATATTCAATAGGCAAACTTTGATTGTAGATTTCTGTTAATAATTTAATACAACTAAAAAAGATTTGACAAGTATTTCACAAGGGTTTATTACTGCTAACTTATTCCATTCATTGAGAGAGTAAGATAGTAAATCTGGTAGTTAATCAAGTCTAAATTACTCTCAAACTCCTTAAATTCCTCGAAGACTGCGGAAATAAATCTTCGGACCTGACAAAACTGGGACTCGCTCATTCGAATGAACATTTCAGTTTATAGATTTTAAAATAGTAGTTTATCATTATCTGACGTGGGGTTTGAATAGTTTACAAGCAAAATTGAGCTTTTATAAACTACCATGACTTCACCAACTGATCGACCCGCGTAAAAATTAACAATATTACAGGGCGAATAAAAGAACTTTGCCTTAGTGCTCCCCAATACTCCTTAAACATGCACGCTAAATAGATACTTGCGCCCATTAGTTTAAGTTGTGCATTGTCTGTCAATTACTAAATTAGTGACAAAATTGTATACAAAACTTTAAACAATTTTATTAATTATTAAAAATATAATATATAGCTATATAGCGATAGCTGAGTGGAGAGACCGACAGGCTGCTACGCAGAGGGTCTCGGGTTTGAATCCACGGCACGCACCAATGACTTTTCGGAGTTAAGTGCGTATTAAATTGTTAATTATCGCTTGGTAATCGGTGAAGGAAAACATCGTGAGGAAACCTGCATGTTTGAGAGTTCTCCATCATATTCTCGAAAGACATTTGAAGTCTGCCAACCCGCACCTGGCCAGCGTGGTGGACTTTGGCCTGACCATTCTCATAGTTAGTAGAGGCCCGTGCCCGGCAATGGGACAGTATAAAGGGCTGCTGATGGTGACATATTATTTTACAGTGAACGTTTATTTTATACTTAATACGTAAAAAAATCTTGCTTTTATATAAGATTTTGTCTAGGTCACTGTGACTTTCAGTCACAACGTCTAATAACAACTTTAAAACTATTTTTCGATCGCAAAAAATTAAGACGACATAAAAATTAAATTAAGGTGTAACTAATGATGGTGAAAGTGATAAAAGGAGATTGTATGTTAATATTGATAACTAGTCTAGTTTTGTATGCCTACGTGCGTTAACTACCTATGTGTAATATGTGTTTCTCATGTAAGTGAATATTTTATTCTTATGAGAAATAAAGAATCTTTAAACCGTTAAAGCGCCTACGTTAATTAATTCGATGACTATCCATGAATACGAATATTATATTAATTAATTTTATGCAACATAATTATTATGTCTCATAAAATTAATTAATATAATATTCTAACCACTGACTAAGCAAAATAGGTTTCAAAAGTGGCTATTTTCGATAATTTTTTTATGTGGTCTGAGCAGCTGGCTGTACTAACAGACAGCTTGGACCATATACTTGAGTATCATACATTCGAGAATGTCATTTAATTTTCTCAGTATACTAGTCAACTCTCATTGGGATACTAAATCTTACGCTATCAATCCAATTTAAGAATATAATTACCCGTAAATGCCAGTTCTAATACTTGATCTATCCACGGATTTAAATACTAGAGATTCATAATTATTTGACATACTTAGTTTACGTCAAATATGTATATCTAAAAAACTAACTTGATAGGAGTGAATGGAGCAAGAGGAGTATGTCAGGATCATTGCAACTGGCGTTCCGTAGTCTCTGCCTACCCCTCCAGGAAACAGGCGTGAGTCTATGTATGTATGTATTTGCCAAATCTATGGATAGATCAAATATTAGGATCGACCGTGAGAAACCACCCCATCTTAATATTAGATTATTCATTACCTACATTTTTTGGCTTATAAATATCTACTTACTTCAAATTTGTCACTGCCTCGGCTTATAGAAATTGACAGCCTCAGAGGGACATCATTCTTAATTATCACTTCGCTGTGAAATTGTATGTCCCTGAAGACCACTGACTGATCTCTGTAATTTACTCCGATGTGCATTGATAAGGTCTCCCAGACGAGAACTAGGATAGCAGACTCGGGGAGCACGTTGATACCTGTGTTGTTCAGAAATTATTTAAAAGTCAAACCTTAGCAGTAAGTGATTAAATATTTGATAACACTTTGGTAAAATACTTTTTTCTATTTCTATTCCAATTTAGTTTTCCAATTTTAATTTTATTTCAAATGTTTTAAATTGTTAAAAACGGTAAAGAAGAACATTGTGAGGGGTTGCCTCATGTCTGAGAGTTCTCAATAATTTTTTACCACCTTATTATCATAATTTTTTATTTATTTAAATCTCCTTGACACTACCATTAAAGGCTTATACCTAATGCGATAGAGTAGTCTTAATCTATGTACACTTATACCTAATCACAAAAATAAAATTTTACATTACATTAAAAATAAAATACACATTCAGATCTTACATTACTATGAATATAATAACAACGAGCATAATAAATATATTATATATTTATTTATATACTATACCAATTCGTCTGGCCAGCGCGGTATAGTAAGCCAAATACCACCCAATGAGCGCACCAACGAATAGGCCCCCAGTTCCCGGTAGTCCCGCTGTCCGCAACTACGGTAGCGGTCTTGGTAACAGCGGGGCAGGGGGTGCTAAGAATCTCCGGGCTACGGCAAACGGCTACCACAAGAAACTGACCCTGGCTACGTACAATGGACGCTCGCTACGGCTGGACCAACACATCACTGAACTCGAAGTAGAACTAGGTCATATAAACTGGCATATATTGGGGTTGTCTGAAGTCCGAAGACAGGGGGAGGACACGATAACCCTTGAGTCAGGCAACCTGTTCTACTTTCGAGAAGGCGATCAGCCCTCTCAGGGCGGTGTCGGTTTCCTCGTTAACAAATCTCTCGCTAACAACGTTGTAGAAATCAGCAGTGTGTCGACACGGGTAGCGTACCTGATATTAAGGATCACCGACAGGTACTCCCTGAAGGTGGTACAGGTATATGCGCCGACCTCGACATACTGCGATGACATAGTCGAAGCCATGTATGAGGACATTACTAAGGCTCTACATCATACCACCAAGACACACTACAGCGTTGTTATAGGGGATTTTAATGCCAAAGTGGGAGTACAAGAACGCGGCGAAACGAGAATCGGATCCTATGGCGTGGGGTGCCGAAATCACAGGGGGCAAATGCTGGTCAACTTTCTGGAGTCACAGGGGCTTTTCTTAATGAACTCCTTCTTTAAGAAGAAGCCTCATAGAAAGTGGACATGGCGAAGTCCCGTTACTGTGACAAGGAACGAGATAGACTTCATCATGTCTGATCGGAGGTATATATTTAGAGACGTCTCAGTGATCAACAGGTTTAATACCGGTGGCGATCACCGACTTGTCCGAGGCACTCTAAATATAGATTTCAGAGCTGAGAGGCTTCGCATGATGAAGTCTACTCTTAGACCTACTGCACCTCAGCTAGCAGTTGGATCCGAAAAGTTTCAACTAGAACTTCAAAACCGTTTCGGACTGCTGGAAACCCATGGCACTGTTGACGAGAAAACCGACGCTGTGGTCAAAACGCTACAGGATGTGTCTCGAAGGGTGTTTCCCGGAAAAAGCGTTAACATGCAAAGTAAACTCTCGCTCGAGACTCTCGAACTTATGAGGCAAAGAAGGGGAATGTCATATGCGCAGACGTCTTCGACAGATGGAAGAAACCTAAACCGGAAGATCCGGAAGCTGGTGCGACGTGACCTCCGATGTTCCAATACCAGCGCCATTACGGCTGCGATTGATTGGCCATTGCGCCAGCTTGGTAGAATTCATCTGTCGAAACTCAATACTGCGGATGGCAAAACCGTAACCTCCAAGTCCGAGATTCTCGCTAAAATTGAGAGTTTCTACAAGGACTTGTACGCATCACGGATGCCTTAACCCACGAGACCCAGCGATGATGACCACAGAGCCCAACTCACGCACCATTACACGGAGGACATCCCTGATGTCAACCAAGGCGAGGTAAGAGGCTCTCGAGCAGCTCAAGAACAACAAGTCTCCAGGGGATGACGGAATCACCCCAGAGCTCTTAAAAGCAGGTGGGACAGCAGGTCTGAAAGAGCTCGCGAGCCTGTTTAATTCCGTTATCCACCAAGGCCTAACACCTCAGGCGTGGAGTGGGAGTGCGGTGGATCTGTTTTTCAGAAAAGGTGACAAAACCCTGCTGAAAAACTACAAACCCAACTCACTCCTGAGTCACGTCTACAAGTTGTGCTCGAGAGTCCTAACAAATCGCCTCGCCAGAAAACTCGACGATTTCCAGCCACCGGAACAAGCCGGGTTTTGAAAAGGCTACAGCACCGTAGACCACATCCATACTGTTCGGCAGATTGTACAGAAGACCAACGAATACAATCAGCCGCTGTGTATGGCTTTCGTGCCTACGAGAAAGCCTTCGACTCCATCGAAACCTGGGCGGTTCTGGATGCTCTGCAGCGGTGTCGCATCGATTGGCGCTACATCGAGGTGTTGAGATGTTTGTACGACACGGCCACTATGACCGTTCAGCTCCAGGACATTAAAACCAGCCCCATTGAGTTGCGTAGAGGGGTGAGGCAGGGGGATGTAATATCCCCTAAGGTCTTCACCAACGCACTCGAAGACGTCTTTAAGACGCTGGACTGGACTGGACGGGGCATAAACATTAATGGCGAGTACATATCCCACCTTCGGTTTGCCGACGATATCGTCATCGTGGCAGAGAGCCTGGAAGAGCTGAGCGAGATGCTGCACAGCCTAAATGGAGCCTCTCGACGGGTCGGTCTCGGCATGAACTTGGATAAAACCAAGATTATGTTCAACGAACACATTGTGCCGGGACCGGTTTATGTCGACGGATCGATGCTCGAAGTTGTTCAAGAGTGTCTACCTTGGGCAAGTAGTCCAGCTTGGTAGAAACAACTTCGAGAAAGAAATCGACCGCAGGATCCAGTTGGGTTGGGCAGCGTTTGGCAAGCTACGTCGAGTTTTCTCTTCGCCTCTACCGCAATGCCTGAAGACCAAAGTCTTCAACCAATGCGTCCTACCTGTTATGACGTACGGTGCCGAGACGTGGACACTCACAGTGGGACTAGTCCACAAACTAAAAGTCACGCAGCGAGCTATGGAACGGGCTATACTTGGCGTCTCTTTGAAGGATAAAATCCGAAACGAAGTTATCCGACAAAGAACCAAAGTTACCGACATAGCTCACAGAATCAGTAGACTCAAGTGGCAGTGGGCTGGCCATATCTGTAGAAGGACCGATGGCCGATGGAGCAAGCGTATCCTAGAGTGGAGACCACGTCTCGGCAAGCGTGAGGTAGGGCAGCCCCCGGCTAGGTGGACCGACGACCTGAAAAAGGTGGCTGGTACAGACTGGATGCGGAAGGCTGAGGACCATGTACTGTGGCGCGTGTTGGGAGAGGCCTATGTCCAGCAGTGGACTGCGATAGGCTGATTGATTGAATAAATATATTAACAGAAAGAAACTAAATTAAAAATTAATCTGTATCGTAACATAAAGTATATAATAGTACCTTTGCGAATTCACTCAAAGAAACTGTGAACACATTGAGCCTGTTGTGAAGCCAGTTATTAGTATGAATCGCGCGGGTGAGTGGTGTTTTAGCGAGAAGGTTGGTCCTCGCCGTTGGCACGGCCAGCAGCGGCGGGCGGCGCCGTCGCTACAGGTAGCGCTCTGGTACACATAGACTCAGGCGTCCCAGTACTCCTGGGTTATGCTGTACGCCACGGAGCAACTTCACCAAGTATTCAACAAGTGTGAATTCCCGTCGTACACTCAGTTGATTGTAGCCCACCATACCAAGTACAAATAAAGTGGGATACATTAGCGGGTAAAAAGGGTAAACCCCATACAGTTTCCAGTACAGCTGTCGTGTAAATATGTTTTGAACACGTTCCAACATTACAGAGTACTTAGCTTCATACGGAGCCCATATGACAGCACTATGTTCCAGATGACTCCTGACTAGTGCGTCATACAGGACTTTAATTGCTGTAATGTTGGTGAAGTGCTTATACTGTCGCAGCACGAAGCCCATGTTCCTAAATGCTCTTTTGCAGATATTTATAATATGATCGCGAAAAGACATTTCAGGTGTTACAATAACTACCAACTCCCGCACCTTCGTAACACGTTGGAAAGGCACACCGTCCACTACGTACTAGTGCAAAAGGGGTGACCGTGCGCGTGTTAGGCTCATCACAGAGCACTTTGGTATATTAAAGTAAAGCCTGTTCTCCCTAGTCCATTTCACTACCCGGTCTATGTCCTCCTGTAATCGCCCGCAGTCAGATTTAATGTGGACTTCTAGCAACAACTTAAGGTCGTCTGCAAATAATAAACAAGACCCATGTCTGACGACGTCCGGTAAGTCGTTTATCATTATTATAAATATAAGAGGACCTAAATTGCTGCCTTGACTCACACCGGACCACGTGTAATATGGGTCAGATTTGTAACCCTTATAGTCAACGTACTGCTGTCTATCTTGCATATAACTGCAGAAGAACCTTAATAAATGAGGCGTGCAGCCAACGCTTTCTCCAGTAAAATGTCATTGTCGACTGTGTTGAACGCTTTTTTTAAATCAAAATACACAGCGTCAACCTGCACACCAGCATCGACCGCTGGGACTACCTGTGCCATAAAATTCAGTAGATTTGTGACTGTCCTTCAGGCCGGGCGGAACCCACGCTGCGCGTCCGAAAGTTGCCCACTTACCAGCCTTTGGATGCCGTGTTGGATGGCAGACTCGAACAATTTGGCTAGCGTCGACAGCACGGCCACGGGTCTATAACCATTTATGTCTGATCGCACTTTTCCCTTAGGTACCGGTTTAACTCGCGTGATCTTCCATTGCGCTGGGAACGTCGCTGTATAAAGACAAGTATTGAAAATATGAAGCAAAGGTTCTTCGAGCACCCTACCACAATCTCTAAACAGAAAAGCCGGTATTCCATCTAGGCCTGCCGATCGCTTCGGTTTAAGTCTCCTTAGTGTCATTCTGACGTCATTAAGACTGAATACATCCAAGTGCACCCGCGCCGTGCTCCCTGCCCCCGCCGCCACCGCTGCTCGAGCGTCTAGTCGTGCCGGCTGTTTACTGTAACCGATTCAAAAAACATTGCAAACTGTTTTGCACACTCGTTATCTGATAAATGATTTCCATTACTTTTTTTGCTGCACTTGTTGCAATTGTTTGCTGCACTTTTTTTTGATCTTATGTATTGCCAGAAAGATTTTAGATCTTTAGCAAACTGACACTGAATTCTATTCTGGTGTAACTTATGAGCTGTTGCTATAGATTTCTTGATACGAGACCTATACTTTGAATATTCTTCATAATCCTTACTACTTTTAGACATTTTAAATTTCTTATGAAGTTTAGATTTAGTCCTTAAGCCTTTGATAATTTCATTTGTGTACCATTCTGGATAAATATACCGTGACTTTGGAACTGGTATTTTCCTAGGAACACATTCATCCAAAATTATATTGAGAGTATTATAAAAAAACTCCAATATTTCTTTCAAATCACTCATCTCATACATGCCTCTCCAATCAATCGAAATTAACCTATAATATAACAATTCATAGTCTGCTTTATAAAAGTTCCATTGCGGCGTAATATTGTGTGTGCATGAATCAGGCGCGCTCGAGTCGACAGCGGGGACGGCGAAGGCCGGGGCGGCGACGCGGGCCGCGCACGTGAGCCGCACTTGGATCGCTAGCGGCGGGTGATGAGCGTTGACCGGCACTAGTGGCTCGTCCGCCGCCGCGACACACACATTCTCACTAAAACCTGAAGTTAATTCCAAATCCAACTGCCTATTTAAACAGATAGGTATATTGTTATTTTGAGTAAATTCGCAAAAGGACATAAAATATTCGTAGTAATTACTCTTATTCAAAGGACACGAATATAAATTAAAATCGCCTATCACAATTATTTCATTATACATAGTGCACAGTTTTTTTATTATGTCAAACAAAATCATGTAGTCATTCTCCAAACTACTAGGTGGTATGTAAATCACAGCGAGCATAAACAAAAATCTATTATTTTAATGAACTGTAGCACAAATAATTTCAAATACATAGGTGTCGATGTCTGTTGTAAGTACTTGTCGCAGCTCGAATCGGTGTGTGGCCACTAAAAATGCTCCACACTGCTTCCTGCCGTCCGCTCTGTCACAACGAAGTATTTGGTAACCTGGAGGAATAATTTCATGATCTTCGATAGAGTTATTGCAACCAGACTCTGTAATTACAAATAAGTCATAATTTAACGACTTGATGTTATTTCTGAACTCTTCCAGTTTTGTGCGAAGACCACGAATGTTTTGGTAATATATATCAATAGTATTCATTTGTTCTTTTGGTCGTCTTTCGAAACCAAACCCATTCTTTAAATTCCGCTTTCACTGGCCAGACTTCGGCTTGATTTAATTTATCGTAGTCATATTCAGATTACTCCAATAATAAATGACGCGTAATCTCGCTCCGTTTTATGCTTAATTTTATCTAATTTAAAACTGAAATCAGAGCCACATATATTTTTAACGTGATTGGTTATGGCTTCATGAGTAGTGTCAGGATGCAATCGCCAAACATGTAGGTATTTTTTCGCCCAGATCGGATTGCTTTCAATGCTGTGTTTGTACCGACGTTAACATTTTTGAGTTGCCTGCTCAATTTTTTACTTCGTACCGTCGTCCAGCCCAATTCTCTATCTTCCATCTCTGTCACAGTTGGTTCTTCTGCCACGAGCGAGTTAGCAACGTCCGGTGTATTTGCCGATTTTGCCGTCTCTGCAGCCGACTTCGTGGCACCTTTCTTTACCTTTTGGGCGTAGGTGTTCTTGGTCGAATTTTGAGGTTGAATAACAATTTCAGCCACAGTTGAAGTAGATGGAGGATGGTCAGGCCGCTCGATAATCATATGCCTAGTCAGCTTGGTATCCACTTTTTCTTCGAGTACCCTCATGATACGAACTATATTGTCCAACTCGGTTTTTGTTTGAGAAAATTGTTTAAGCAATATAGTAATCGCTTTCACCTGACTGTCCATGCGGGCTGTCTAGTGTTGGGATTTTATCCGGATAAATACTCAAAATGGATAAATACTCATAAATATCCATTTTTACTCGAGTATTTATCCAAAATAGCGGATAAATACTACAACTTCAGTTTTAGTTACGTTATTTACGTAAATTTTGTTATTTTAAGAACAAAAGAATAGAAATAAATGCAAATCTGAAACCACAGATTTGTACCGAGCTTTATTAATCACTTTTATAATAACAAAAAGCCTGTAATACTCAATCATTAATGTTTCAGCCACTGTCAAAGTTAAATAAAATTATTAATTTGTGCATAGCATAAATGCACACATTTAGTTACTTGAATCATTTTAATAATAAGAAGATTACATATAATGTAAAAGATAATCTCCAAAAAAACTTATACAATCACGATATTCTTCGTCAAACGATGTCAATATAATATGAAAATATATGTCAGTGCGTTACTTATTCTAACAATAATAAAATCCCATAAAATCAATACTTTTCAAAAATACCAAGCCTCGCGACCGTAAAAAGTTGTGAGATCCATGTAATACTAAGTCGGTTAATTAAAAATCTTTAATGTTTTAAATAAATAGATTGACTCTTACATGGATCTCACAACTTTTTACGGTCGCGAGACATTTCTTTTTGTAGATAGTCTTACTTTTGTCCTTGCCGGCACCTTCTTCTTCTTGTACACCAACAACGAATTTTCTTAATTAAAGCTCTAACTGCAAATGTAATTTAGTAATCCTTTATATTTATATGGGATTACAAAGTTATTTATGCAGTTAATGTATCTCGAAAACTGGGCAGAAATTGAAAAATATTTTAATTTGTCCTTGATTCATATACTAAACACTAATCGTATTCTAAACTTGAAGCTTCTATGTCTGCTAGAAGTGCCTTAGACTTTGATGATCGGTCAGTGAGTGACAAAATTAAGAATTTGGATTCGTTATCATTCTTAAACTACTGGTTCAAATTTAATGAAATTTGAAATTTTCCATGTATATACCATGCCTGCATGGTTACTAAAAATTAGGCTTCTTGGTTTATCCACAACGAAGTTATATGGGGTCGAAAATGGCCTGAATTGCTTCGAGAAAAGGATGGTACGGCCGCCGTGCCGTTTTTTTGCTCAACTTGGTGTGGGCACTGCCGTGCCCCCAGATATTATAATAACAATAAATTCAATACACTTACGAATATTTTGTCAATTACTGTCAATATGGGAATTGGTTTACTACTTATCGTAAATATTTTAAGAATCAATCACTTTATTCATAAATATTTTCTGAAATAAACTACCATCACTATTAGACGCTTGTTCATCATTATTAGAAAAGAAATTTACAAACTGGAACTCATTTCTCGATTCTCTCAAATCCACGGATTCTTCATCAGTATCTGTCTGTACACTATGCGGTGCGGAGATACCAGGTGGAGGGCGAGATAAGCAAAACAAATGAACGGGACAAAAGGACAGTGCCGGGGGCTCTATCCCCTATTCCTTTTTTCTCATCCCATCTCTTTTCCCAACCCCAAGGGGCGGCAACGCACTTGTGACTCCTTCGGTGTTGCTTGTGTCTATGGGCGGCGGTAATTGCTTACCATCAGGCAATCCGTCCGCTCGTTTGCCGCCTATTACTATAAAATAAAGGAGCCTGGGATAGGTTGCAGTGAAAAACACGTTGCTTCGTCTTGATATCAGCACTAAACGTACCTACCTATTCTGATAACAAATAATACTAATACTAGTCATTAAATTTATAAAAATATTTTATTTATCCATTTCCGATAAATACTCGAGTTTTTATCTTCCGAGTATTTATCCGTCGCCCATCTCTAGACCTATCATATCTGACCTAAAATCTCTCAGTTTCTCGAGCAGTACAGAATCACTATTTAAAATGGCAGGTGAATAATTTGACTGGCTCCCGCGCTGAACATTATCGTTATTCAAGGGGCTAGTATAGTCGCTGTTCTTATGTTCAGCTGCATTCATTCGAACTCGAGTTTCGCTATTAATTCTTTTAGGTTTTTAGTAGATACATTCCAGGCAGACCCAGTTCCTCTTAAAAGACTGAGTATATGACTTAAACGTGCTTATATTTATTTCGAGGCACTCCAGGTCATACCTTTTCTTACAATTTTCATTCGAACATTGCATATTATTGGAATCTGCTAATGAAGCACCGCAAGCCCCGCACTTATTTGGCATTATTTTCTTATTTTTTTCCTTTAACTGACGTATTAATTGCCGTAGTTTGTGGATCTAAATAATAGATGGCACAAGTAGTAAAATCTTGTGCTCAATATCAATGTGTTAGTTATTACTGGAACGCGTCCAATGTTAAGTTTTAATATGTTGGTAGGCCTGACAGATGTGTTGATGCTTTTATAATCTGTTCCGTTGCTGTCAAAAACAATTGTTTATTTTTGATATTCTTGCAAGTGTGTGTTGCGATTAAGCGGCTTTCAGGTGATAAAATTGGAAAAATACTAATGTGTGAGTGAATTTCAAAATGGAATGACTGTGCTGGATATTATTTTGTTGTGTAACTCACTGATAGTCCGAAAATCGGCAAAAACTTTCCATGTAGTTTTGTAGGTTATGTTGTGTAGAACTATTAACACTATGGAGACTTATTTTGAGCACTATTTCGCACAGTAATTTATTTTAAAAGTACTAGTATAATCCAGACTTGTTTACTTGGCTAGGGTTGCCAGCAGAAAATAATGTACTAAGTATAATCGACAGCAACTTAGAAGTGAGGACGTGTCTGTAAAATGTAATTTCAGCATGTTAGTAGTAAAGTATAAAAAAACGCTGCGGACGTTTACGTTTCTAGAAGACCTCGTTTAGTTTCTTACTTTATTTTTTTCTCAGTGCATCTAAAACTATGCACTTTGAAACAGTAATGATCCAAAACTGTATATAAATGTCTCTTTGTGAATGCTTCGAGGAAGTAATAGCCCAGTGGTAAGAAAAAGGACTGCTATGCAGAGTGTGCCGAGTTTGAATCCACGGCTTGCACCAATAAATTTTCGAAGTTATATGCAAATTAAATATCGCTTGCTAAACGGTGAATGGCAACATCGTGAGGAAAACTGCATATCTGAGAGTTTTCCATAATGTTCTCGAAGAACATGTGAAGTACGCCAACCCGATCTTGGCCGGCATGATGGACTATTGCCTTATCCTTCTTATAGTGAGAAAAGGCCGGAGCCCAGCAGTGGGACATAAAAGGCTGATGATTCTCTGTGAATGCTTTAACTTTTATCTCTACATGATGTACAAGGTATTGCTATAATTATGACTTTTGAAGCTGTGTGAAGCTGTAAGACAGTTTAGTAAGAATAAATCCTCATACCATTTCGTATATGTCCCTCCAAGAATTTAAAATCGTCATCAGATGTGGATATCACAACGTTGCGGCCTGCCGCTTTTCTCACTTCATCTTTTTCGAAGGTGGAGTATAAAGGCCTGTTGAAGGAAGGGTAGATAATAATAATGTTTACATGTAATGAACTTAATACTTTGTAGTTCAAGTTATTGATGCATTTGGATATTTATTATTATATAGCAAGACTGAAGATGTTATTTTTGTCCGGTAAGAAGTGTGTCAGAAATTATAAGTACACTAGTCGACGCCAGCGGTTTCGCACGCACATATTTTCGAATTTCCCGTTTTGCCCGATCTCGTGGGAATTTCGGGAAATCCCGTCTTAGTGCACCCCTACGGTCCCCAAGGAACATACATGCTAAATTTCAGCTTCTTGCGCCGAGTAGTTTCGGCTGTAGCTTGTCTGTCAGTCAGTCAGTAACGCAAGGATTTTATATATTAAGTACATAACATAACATAACTTCACGCCTTTTATCCCCGATGGAGCAGGCTCACGCCCAGTATTTTTTCGCCAGTTATAAGTACCTATTGCCAAGAAAGTCTTGTTAACAAAGAAAAATGCTTGTCTGGTTTTGAATACATTACTTTGAATGCAAATCATTTCCGATATTATAATTATGTAATTTGTAAGAAAATGGCACTGATACACCTGAGCATTCACTTGTAACAGAACAGCGAGCATTCGCCGGTTTTATTTTGTCGAACCGAACATTTTCAAGATCATTCAAGCGAACACTCTAATCCATAGAATATAGAAAAAATATACAACAGCAGTTTTACCCAATATATTTACTTCAGTTTCACTGATGAATGATTTAAAGTGTAAGAGTAAGATACATAAAAAATGACGTTTCTAAATAATAAAATGCAAATTTTGCTTTGGATAGGTTTAATAAATCACACAAGTGTCTGTTTGTGCGTTCAAATTTATTAATCGATATCGAAAGTTCATCAACATTCTATTGAAATTAATTCTGAGTAAACCAAATCTAAGGATTCATTGTAAACATTATCAATATTTTATTGATATTTATTCTGAGTAAGCCCATCACTAGTCAAGTTCAAATTTGTGACAAACTGCAAAGATTTTTCCATGGATTAAAATCATAAGTCAAAGTGAAGTAAATTTATTGGGTTTAACCGCCATTGTAGCGCTAATTCTATATATTCTAAGGCTCGCCCGACTGTTCGTGAGAATGATCGCTACAACACACTCATTTGTTTTATAACATTCGTGAGAATGCTCATTATAGGTGAATGCTCAATTGTATCAGCGCCATAAGACAATTGACACATAAGCTCTAGCTTGACTGACGATAAGTGGCTAACCGTAATCTGTAAAGGCCAGTCTTGTAAGTTGGAAAGAGACGGTGTATCCATGTTCGCTCAGTCCCCCCAAGTCTTCCTTCGAGCCTCCAGCCTCTTCTACTTCGGTGTAGAAAAAGAGGAGGATAAGAAAAACGTAGGACGAATGTTTTGAAGCTCTAGTACTCCCTCACTCACTCAATAAACAAAACTTACTGTATTTCAGTCTGCTTTGCAATGGTGGTTTTTATAAATAATTACCTCGTCTTGTCACCTATTGTGATTACAATAGACTAGACTCACACACAGAAATATTGAAAATGCTATCGTCTATATCTTCCAGCTTCAGGAACTGCTTACCATAAAGCAGATCGTTCGTCCGCAACTTTTCACCAGAATAGCAAAAAACCCAAGCTAACAGACCAAAGAAATCTCGAAAAGATTTCCGTAAAAGAAAATATCTTGTATCAAGACCTCGTTGGTAATGAAAACGTAGTTTGTTGAATAAAATATTAACTCACCAATCCTCACTGTGCTCCCACTCGACAAAGTGAGACATAAGAGGTGTTTCTGTTGACACCGGGAATTCTATTTTCGGGTACAAAGCGTCTACCTTAGGATTCACGCCCGCTTGATATATTCTGTAATAGTTGCACTGTTAATATTGGTTTGTTTTTGTGGTAATGTATAGCTTTTATTGTTTATGAAACTTCTAAAACCTAGCTCTGATGTATACGTGATTTTTTATTTGATAATGAATATTGTAGAATGCACAAACATATATTTATTTTCATCACTGATTACCAATTTTGAAATATAAGCCACTTGTCTTATAGAAGTTGTTATATGGCTTTCTTTATCTAGTTCCTTGCGTCACTCTCAAACAAACTTAGGTTAAGTTTGAAGCAAGGAATACTTTCATACTCGCAACTTGTACACGTATACTCGAGTATACCTCATGTAATTATTAAAAAATATGAGCAGTTTGAAGTAGATTTCATTTCCAACTTTAGATATATTTGACCAAACCACCACCAAATTTTTGATATATTTATCACTAGCACTTTTTAAAATAGTTACATTTTCTGTATTTAAATTTTAAATTTTCTACTCACTTGCCAATAGCTTCCAAAAGGAACCTCACGCCCTCTGAATTGCCACGTCTGGTAAGAGGTATGTGTGTGCAGTTTTTATGAGACCTCTTCAATATAGCTTGCAGCAGACCATGAGGAGCTATTTCCACCACTATAGCGTTGTCTGGTATAAACTTGGACATTTCTTCAAATAATACTGGTGCCTGTACACAGAGATCACATTTTACATTTTGTAGTGATATAATAATATTTGTGTAGGTACCGACTGTCACTGCTAAACGACGAGAGTATAAGTACAAAAATCTTGATTAATAATAATAATATTACGTAAAACATGAGGGAACTTTTACACGATAAAAAAAAAATATATTTGACGGGTATTAAACGCATTAACCAACGTATTTATGGTATAAATACCACTTTTTCCCCACGTCCCAACTGGCTTATAGCTCGTGCTTTTCGTGAAGCTTCATTATAAATATTTAAGCAATAGACACGAATCTTTGCCAAAACTGTTTTGTGCTGTGTGCGAATGAAACCCTCTGCACTCCCCGTATCATTTAGCCTTATGGTTTTACTTGAAAATAAATTTATTGAAAAGAGTAGACAAAACCAACAACCACATGTTTTATATGATGTATCTGTGTCACTGTTTAATTTAATACAAGCGTCAGACACAAAAAACATTTTTAGAATATACAGAATATTTTCACGTATATAGAATTGCAACCTACGGCATTCAGAGTACTAACAATGGCGAATCAAATACATAAACGGGCCTGGATGCAGCATCCATGCTAGTCTAATTGATTATTGTTGCAAAATGATAAACATAAATTCTTACCAACAAGTTGTTAGTGTGGTATTCTGCGGACGAATACACAGCATTTGGTTCATCCCATTTGTTCTGCGGTACAGAGGTTGATATCCATTTGCTGCTGCGTTTCTTCGGATTTTTGAGGATAGCGCCCAAACGTTTCAGCAGACCAGGTCCTGGTAGAATATTTATTTCAGTATTCATTTATCATCTCCCCAGTAACATCCAAGCCTTTCCTCAGAGCCCGTTGGACTGAAGCGTGATTATACACTACTCTTACCAGATTTCGCAAAATATTGGCTTTGCTACAGATCGTCTGCCTGATCATACAGCGTACAGGCAGCGATAGCTGAGAGGAGAGACCGACAGACTGCTACGCAGAGGGTCTCGGGTTCAAATCCACGGCACGCACCAATGACTTTTTGGAGTTAAGTGCGTATTAAATTGTTAATTATCACTTGCTAATCGGTGAAGGAAAACATCGTGAGGAAACCTGCATGTCTGAGAGTTCTCCATAATGTTCTCGAAAGACATGTGAAGTCTGCCAACCCGCACTTGGCCAGCGTGGTGGACTATGGCCTTACCCTTCTCATAGTGAGAAGAGGCCCATGCCCAGCTATAGGACAGTATAAAATGATGATATCGGCCTGATCATCACAGCCCAAAGGGATAACGATATTTCATGGCTAAGACCAGTGTCAGTATATCTTACGGTACATATTACGACTGCCACTGATCTTCATGACAACTGGGACTGACAGGGTGACAGACTACGAAGCACAGGGCGAAGGATAATTAACAAATTAATATTAATGTCAGTACTGCTTGCGTGGTCCAGTGGATAGCGTATGAAACTGCTGATCGAAGGTCCCGGGTTCGGGCAACAGAGTTACTGGGTTTTTCCGAATTCTCAGTAGCAGCACGGTGTCTGGTGATGTACCCAGTTTGCCCCCTATTACGGCGAAATTCAGGTGAAATATAACACCTCTGCCTACCTCTTCGGGGATTACGGACGTGAGTCTATAAATAAAATAAAAAATAATGTCAGTATTATGACGTTAATTTTTGTGGCTGAGGGCTTTTCAAAGTATAATCGACGTTCGTGTGAAACTTTCTAAAAATATTTTTGTGTTCCATCGAATGAGTAAATTGTGAGGTCGGCTATCCTATTGGATGACGTCATCACATTTTTGAATTTATTGACAATCACGTCACATTCTTGAATTTATTGACTAAACGAACTTACCTCAATGTTTGTCTGTACAAAAGTAAAATTCATAACATTAAAATAGTATACCATACATTTACTAGGTAGTAGAGCCTTGCTGATTTCAGCATGAATGGGCCGGCTCGACCGGGGAAGTACTACCCTCTCACGGAAAATCGACGTAAAGTAACAGTACCTAAACTGTTGCTTTTCGTTCGGTGAGTGAGAGAGTACCGGAGGCCCTATCCCCTATTCCTTCTCCCTCATCCCACTCCTCATCCTATCTCTTTTCCCAACCCAAAGAGGCGGCAACGCACTTGTGACTCCTGTGGTATTGCTTGTGTCCATGGGCGGTAGTAATTGCTTACCATCGGGCGATCCGCCTGCTCGTTTGCCGCCTATTACCATAAAAAAAATCTTTGTATTAGACATAGAAAGGCCTATTAAAATAAGAAATAAATGAAAAATAGTTACTAATTTTTAGTTGAACAAGAACCCTTAGCTTGTATTGCAACATGATAATGTAATTATCCATAGTTACCTACCTAACATGGTACCTATTAATAATAAATCGACTAAACGAAAACTTGTGACTATGATTAACAACTTTGAGGACCTGTCTGAAAGTTTCCAAATTTTGAAGGTACTGACTTTGGATATCGAACGATGCTTATGCTAGTTAGATTAATCTATTTAAGTGATCAGTCAAGTATACGGAGTAGGAAAAATAAAGGAAAATTGCTTTTTCTGCGGTCCATCCTCGACGCATCTTGCGATAGGCAGAGGGGCTGTCCCCTACAGACATTTGGGCTTTATCTAAAAACCACCACAGTAAAGGGTTGTACTAATCACTGTTGGCACACATATTCCGCTAGTAAAAGCCATGCATAAAAAGTTAATACGTTGCCATCTTAACCTCATACAGATTGGAATAGTTAAGTAGCTTTTAACTTTACATTTTTTTATAGACTCACGCCTGTATCCCCGAAGGGGTAAGCAGACTTTACAATAAAATCCCATATTTAAAAAAAGGTACAACCAACTATTATGTAAATACCTAAAGTAATTTATATAGCATTAGTTTTATTAAAAAAACACACAACATGGATATTTTACATAAGACACTAAAATTAAACAAACCAAATAATATTTTTTTAGTCCTTTCGTATGCAACTTACCACAATGTGCAATATATCGCGAATGATACGCGATTCCACCACTTGTCACCTCCCTAGCAAAGATCCCACGTTTAGTCAGCTCTGCCACAAATTCTTTCATTTTATCAGCCGGTCCTGATATAGTTGTGGACTCTGAGCTGTTATGGCAAGCTATGTCGATCTCTGGTGGACATAGGTTCACCATCTGCAAGACATTATAGTTAAAATGAATCTGAACTATTTGTACATCTTATAAAACAACGTCTCTTTATGCGTTTTTAATGCTCATGATTTTTAAGCAACGAAACGTATATTGTCGAGTCATTTACAATTATATAAATAATTTATATCCAAAGGTGTTAATACTTCATACACGCGTAACAAATGTATAAAAATAGTTAAATCCCGAGCTGGAAGCTTGGAGTTCCAGGGTAGTTGACTAGTATCGCTTTAAATAAATCAGAAAAATAAGATTCCTGATAAAGTGTGTTCGCATGCAATGTCGTTGTGCTGCTCGTTAAATACCGCGAAAAACTTTGACACATTGCTGTTCAAAGTTTATATACACTAGTCTACCAGAAGAATGTACAAAATATTTTTACAGCTTATTTTTATCTCTTTTCTGATACACCTCTATATTTAGTCGATGACAGTCAAATCAGTGGTGAATAGGCTAGAATGCCCTATATTCTTAACCATCGAACGTCGATATATTTTGTAAAAAGTCTTCGGTGGTATCAGCCGATCTATGGTAGAATCAGCTAGGCAAAATGCAAGCATAATCCTCAATCTTAAGTTTTCCGTACAAGATCTAATATTGTATAGCAATGTCTTACCGCTTGATATCCTAAACCGACGGCCGCCATGGAGCCTTCAATTTTCTCACTTTCAAATACAACCTTTCCGCGGCTGTATGTACACAAAATGAGCTCTTCAGCAGTAAAAGTATCATCATGATAGGCACACGCCATTTCACCTAAGCTGTGACCTGCAACCATTTGTAAATAAGCATCCAAACCATTTGACAAAAATAAAATAAAAGACAAGAGCGTATAGCGTGCATGCGTAGCTATGGGCACGTACCTATGGCTACGCATGCACATTCCTTTATAATTTGTGAGATTTTCGATTCAGTGCACCCCTCACTCCCCAAGGAACATATAAGCTAAATTTCAGCCTAAAGATTTTGGCTATGCCTTGTCGGACGGTCAGTCAGTCAAGTTAGTAACGCAAGAATTTTATAAATACAGATAAATAATTCTTGTCACAATTTTCCATATAACTTTTTGAGTCAACATAACATATCGTTTTTTAATTATTTTGTCGGTCATTCACCCATTTCTATTTTATTATCATCAACCTTATATTTCTGAGTATATCAATATAATTTATCATGTCACAGCGTTTACCATTTTTCACACAAATAAAGTTTAAAGCGACCACTTTTTATGTGAGTGTGCAACAATTTGCCGCTGAAAATTTAAATATTTGATTCATATAAACTCTGGTGATATTCTAGTTTGAATCGGACTCGGATGTCAACACTTGAATTCCTAATTGCCGCAATGGTGACAACCACAGTTAAGAGAGGTTAGAACGGCCTTGTGGGCGTGGCAGCATCGTCGTCCTTGTGAGCAAACGCTCATATGCCGAAAAATTTGATTGACGCTGTCAACAATCGTGCTCATATTGCGACAGCGTACGAAGCTCCGCGAAAAAAAAAGAATTATGCCGTCTTGCGCTATAATAACGTGTCGAAAAAGAAGCCAGTTATGTACTGTGGCTCGAGAAGGGATTTCTTTTCACCGGTAAGTCCGAAAACCTTAAAATAAATATGATATTTGTAATTATTACAATAGTATTATGTAATTTGTAGACAAACACGATACTATCGCAAGCAAATAAAAAAAATATACATTGCTGGCAATACGTGGGTACCTTCTAGTACTACGTAGGCGATTGCGCAATGTATTTCGTTCACTGCGAACGTCAAAGCTTGAATTCTGCTAAATCTATGGTGGTGGGTCCGATAGTGTTGTACCTACCAAGTTGTGAACAATGTCGATTGTGAGTTCCTTCGTGTGAATGTATTCAAATGATTGTTATCAGTAATATTAAGATTAACATAACTTTGTTTATTTCTACCGATTAATGTTAATTATGGGTTATTAACTTAGTATCGCGGGTTACATATCACATATTTTAATTAAGAAAATTGATTGTGACATATGCGTTGGAGCACTGCTGTCAAATGAAATAAATTCGGTCCATAAATTTACCGTAGCAAAAGATAAAGGGGGTCTCCTGTATCATTATATAAAGATTTACACCGACAATCTTCGGCAAATTAATGAACATAATATATGTTGACAACAAAGATCTTGCGCACCTTTGTCGGAACTGAATTATTTAGCAACATTAGTTATCAAGATCTTGGTAGAAACAACTTCGAGAAAGAAATCGACCGCAGGATCCAGTTGGGTTGGGCAGCGTTTGGCAAGCTACGTCGTGTTTTCTCTTCGCCCCTACCGCAGTGCCTGAAGACCAAAATCTTCAACCAATGCGTCCTACCTGTTATGACGTACGGTGCCGAGACGTGGACACTCACAGTGGGACTAGTCCACAAACTAAAAGTCACGCAGCGAGCTATGGAACGGGCTATGCTTGGCGTCTCTTTGAAGGATAAAATCCGAAACGAATCTATCCGACAAAGAACCAAAGTTACCGACATAGCTCACAGAATCAGTAGGCTCAAGTGGCAGTGGGCTGGCCATATCTGTAGAAGGACTGATGGCCGATGGAGCAAGCGTATCCTAGAGTGGAGACACGTCTCGGCAAGCGTAAGGTAGGGCGGCCCCCGGCTAGGTGGGCCGACGACCTGAAAATTGTGGCTGGGACAGACTGGATGCGGAAGGCTGAGGACCGCGTACTGTGGCGCGTGTTGGGAGAGGCCTATGTCCAGCAGTGGACTGCGATAGGCTGATTGATTGATTGATTAGTTATCACCAAGTTGGATTTTATCCTAGTGCGAGCCATGTTACAGACCTATCTAAAGCTATCATAGAAAAATATATCAATGTAAGATTGCATTTTATTTTGAAAATTCGAATTTAAAAGATAGCAAGCGTATGCTTCTTAATAAATACGTCTTATTTCAGGGACAATAATAGAATCTGGGTTGAAATTTAATTTAAATTATTGTTAAACATTAAAATATTATTGTATTATATACTTGTGTCATTTATTTCTTTACAAACTTTAGCTTATGTGGTTGTACACATGAATAGTTTATCACGGACACTGACCCACACTATTTGTACCCTATCCCACCATCCTGAAATAAAAACAAACAATTGCAAAACTTAAAGTAACAAAACAACAGTATTTCATCGATATAAATAATCGACCTTTTGGACACCGTAACATTAATGAGAGTGGTTGAGTGATCGTCAAGCGCGATAGTTCCATGTCAAACGAAGTGTTTGCGCTAGTGTGACAACCAATTGCAAACTCGCGATCTAAGTAAGTGCAGTTGATTTGTGTGCGTAATGCGCGTACGTATTAGTGTATTGCTTGTAGTGGAGATAGGGAGTGGGAGACAATCAGCGACACGCGTTCTAATACAAATCAGTAACTATTTCCGTTCTAACCTCCTTTAATTGTTCTGTGGTGATAACTAAATAACTTGTCCAATTAGTATAAAACCTGCATGTTCTTACAGATCATGATGACTATTGGTTTTGCTTTAAATAAGTGCATCATGTATAAACTACTAATTGTCATCATCCTAGGTTATTCTGATTTCATCTAAAACTTCCACTCTGCTTTTTTCTACGGAATGACCAAAGTCTCAGTTAACTGTCACTCCGTTTATTCATTGAATATGTCATGAAATAAAAAAGAAAGACGTGTGGCACTCGGAGACTGCCGCGGTAAAGCTATTGCATAGCAGTATTTATCAACTTCTGTAATTATAATTATATATTTATTTTATTTATGCAGTATTTTTTTCTTTGATATTTATCCAAGTTACACTTTGAGCGTGGTGACCGATAAGAAAACATTTTTTTTCTTTTATTAAATAAATGAGAAGTTAATATTGTTCAAAATATTTTTATTATCTTTCAATACATGTCGGTTCTTCAGGAATATTTATCATTGAAACTATAGGTTTATGGTAACTGAAATAAGAAACATAAGTTTGAGACTTGATATCTTCTAAATATCTACATATAATATGCCCTTTAACTTTCACAATTTCTTTTTCTTTTTAGCTCTTTATGCTTTTCTTCTTTATAAAAAGAAAATATAAATAATAGGTATAAATAATTAGGTATTAATAGTGTGATTACACACCAAAATAATTATTCATTCAAAAATTAAAAAAAAAATAATGATATTAAGAGTTTGATCATCAAATTTCGCGCAATGTATTACCTATACATAATAAAAAAAAATATATATATATACATACATACATAGACTCACGCGAGGCGAGCCTATTGCCGCTTATTGGGACATTTTATTTGCCAGAGCCTCGTCCGTTGATCATATTATATATGTATTACCTATACATAATAAAAAAAAATACCTTTGTACAAGTAAAACATTTTATTCTAAACTAAACCTTAATTAGTAAGCAGTAAAATTCATAATACATATTATCAACTTGGCGCTTAAGCCAAGTTGATTAATATGTGAAGGGTGTTAGGTATTTTTTCGTTACGGAATTTCTTGATTAGGTCGCCGCGCTCAAGCCCGCGATAAAAGCTATGCAATAGCTTAAAAATAAATGACAAGCAAACATCCTTTGCTTCGTCGAAATAAAAAATATATGAGCTAAATATGAATACTAATGCAGAATCAATATGGTAGGACTGCGTGCTAAGTGTCTCTTGTATGCCAATGATCAAGTCATTCTTGCTTCATCGGCGAATGAGTTGTAACAAATGAAGGAATGCATGAAGGAGAATTTTTAGCGAAAGGTATGAAAGTAAATGCAAGAAAGATGAAAGTGATGGTGTTTGAGAAGGATGAAAGTTTGACAGAGTGTAATTATACGATTGAAGATGAAAGTGTTGACAAGTTGAAAGATTTGTATATTTGGGAAGTATGTTTACAAGAGACGGAAGATGTGAAGGAGATATTGAAAGGAGAGTGACTGCAGGGAACTGTGATAATGAAGCGCTACATGCCTTCATAAACGGCCAGACTGTGCCAAAAAAGGCGTGACTGGCGGTTCATAATCGAGTGCTGGTGCCCACTCTGATGTATAGAAGTGAGTGGTGGGTATGGCAGAAAAAGCATAAAAGCAGAATTAACGCAGTTGAGTTACGATCACTGCATAGTATGTGTGAAGTGAGACTGATTGATAGAATTCCGAATACAGCAATACGAGAGCGATGTGGCCTGAAAGACGATGTCGTGACAAAGATTGAGAAGGAATGCTGAAATGGTTTGGACACGTGGGGCGAATGAATCAAGAAAGATTGACGAATCAAAGATATAAGTCAGATGTGTATGGGCAATTTGGTTGCGGCAGACCTCGTTAGACGGTCGTCGACCAAATTGGGGAAGTCTTGAAAAACGGAAAAGTCCGAAGAACCCGTAACCGGCGGGTATGCATAAAAAGATCAATGAATGTAGAGGAACCGCGTGAGGTTTGTAAGGATAGAAGCAAGTGGCGTTCTGTTGTCTCTTCCTACCCTGACGGGGAAAAGGCGTGAGCATATGTATGTATGTGTATTGAATTATTTATCATTGTTTGCTAATTATTTCTATAACTTATTAATAATAAACCAAGAGTCACATGAAAGGCTGTTTTATTTTTAACGTTGTACCAGTATAAAGCTTACCAATGATCGAATCAGGGACAATCCCCATCTCCTTGATGACGTCAGTGAGTCCGATTTGCACAGCACCGATACCAACAAACGCGTGGAGTGTATTATCGAAAATGGCGTTATCTGGATGCGTCAAAATCCTTAGCAGGTTGAGTCCTTTCGGTTCCAGCACTTTGTGACATCTGAAAATAATTTACGATATTATAAACCTGTTATAAAAATGTGCTAACTGTCGTCTCCTAAGTACAAGATGGGTGAGACCATAGCTGGCAAATTTCACATGACTTTCGAGAACATTCGTTAGGATGAACTTTCAGACATGCAAGTTATCTTATTTCTTATTCATGATGAATTAATGAATACTGATTAAGGAAAATAAATAATGTTTTTCATGATAATGACAATCTCCACAGAAAGCAGAAAGAGCAATCGAAGCTGAAATTCGGAACCTTGAAGAAAAAAATCGGATTCAACTATCTAAGTGAAATGTACCTATTAGAACGACTATAGCTAATGCATTTTGCATATAAATCATAAGCTATGGAAACATTAAATATAAATAATTATGGTACCTGTTGTTATGCTTCTTGCACGTTGAACATGGACACAAAACATTTCAGGTCTCGAAACAACTTTTTTTCTATTTCTCATCATCATTCTCCTAGTGTTATCCCAGTTTGAACCAGGGGTCCGCTTACTAGTCTTACCGGATTTGGCTGAATATTAGCTTTTCCACAGAGCGACTGCCTGTCTGACCTCTGCTACCCAAAGGGATAGCGATATTCCAAGTGTCAGTTTATTTAGAAGGCACGGACGGCCTAAAACGACTGTCAAAGATCTTCATCGCAACCAGGACCGACGGCTTAACAGTCGCCGACAGCAGTCCGAGGCACTGGGCAAGCGATAATTAATAATTCAAAACGCGCATAACTCCGCAAACTCAGTGGTGCCATAGAATAGGTAGTACTAACGTACGTAAAATAAATGAATTGGTTTGCGAAGGATCACTCGCAAACCAATTTATAGAAATGGCGACTCTTGCTACTAAGCGACAAAGTGCAATTCAGCTCGCATAAGCACTCAGTGCCTAACGCGATATTCACCTAACCGTTCCGGCTCTTTTCTAACACATAACGCTGTCGCTGTCTAGCGCGGAGTGGTGCGCTAGCTGTCGCACTAGGGCTGTCGACTTGCCGCTGCTACTATAATATTTAGTAATCGTCTATCTACCTACTTGACCACGTAATTATAAATAATTATCTTACAAGTATCCTATCCGACTATTTGAGCTTGTGGAACAAGAACCACAAAAATTCTGGTCTGGGCTTACATTTTCACTACACTAATTCTTAGTTATTTCCTAAACGCCTTGACCGATTTACATGATTCAAGCAGATAAAATGGTTTTAACTAGATCTTTAAATTGACAATATTATCGTTGGAACATCTCAACAAACAAAAAATAAAATTATCAAGTTGCTCTCGTAAAATAAATAAAATCAAATTTTCAAGTTGCTTTCGACACACATCCGTTAAATGAGCGATACTTTGCACCAGACTTGTGATGAGACATTTTTGTTGTTCACTATTAAAATTCACGTTATTAGCGCAATCTGCGCGCGAGCGGTGACAGCCGACTAACTTGGCGGCTTGAAAGCCGCACGAAAGTGTAGGCACTTATCCCTGTAGGTACGGCCGAGTGAAGGAGGCCTGGTGGTGCGCGCCCTGGATTCGAACCCGATACCCTGTGCGTGGCAGTCTCTTGGAATCTCCACTAGACTATCACTGATTTTTTCTATTTGTATTGTATTTAAATTACTAACTTAACGTTGGAATTATTTGAACATACTTAAATATTCTAATGCACACGTATAATAGACTAGTAAGTGGACCCCAGATTGAAACTAGGATAACGCTAACAGGATGATGATGACACGTATAATAGACTAATTGCACGCAGACCATATTAATAATTGTACTCATCACATTAATATTTGTCTGCGATAGGACTCAAATTCACGATCAAGACTACTGACCGCTAGAATAACATACAAATTAATATGTACATACATACACATACATATATAGTCTCACGCCTATATCCCCGAAGAGGTAGGCAGAGGTATATTGCTACACCCACTTTTCGCCAGATTTTTTTTAGTCCCACGTTAATAGGGGGCGAGGCTATTGCCGTACCGGGCACATAACCAGATTCCGCACTGCTGCTGAGAATTTCCTAACGGAAAAACCCAATAACACTTTGCCCGACCCGGGAATCGAACCCGTCACCACCCAATCCTCCGCGTACATTTATGCCGCGAGACCAACGAAGCAGTCCAATTAATACATTCATTTAAAAAAAATCTGCGCATATCATTAACAGTTTCAAAAATTCAAAATGTAAGTAGGTTTTCTATTACATGTATCTTTATAAAAGAAATATATATATAATCTTTAGAAAATCTCAAAAATGTCTTCAAAGAGAATTTAATGGAACTTTATTATATCAAAGTTGTCGTTTTCTCCGCATGTTCAAAGTGATTAAACATTATCCGGCGAAATCTTGTAAAGGAACATCGAAGTATTTGACCTTAATCACTTTTCTAACTGTCAACAAAGGCAATCTATCATAATAAGTTGAGAGCCTCGGCCTGGAAATCTTCGAAGTAATTGAAAAGTAGTATATCTCAACTTTGAAGCCACGATATTTGTATCATCAATATTTTAATAAAAAGATTTTAAGTTTTTTATGGGTTTTCACTAGTTGTGTTTTTTTTTGTAGTATTAGTAAGTTCATCTGTCGCAATTACGGGACAAGAGGATACCTGCAGAATCTTTCAGCCCGATCCCGTAGAAATTTCGAAATTTTCGAAATCCCCTCTTATTGCACTCCTGCTACGGTCCCTAAGGAAAATACATGCCAAATTTCAGCTTTTTGCGTCAAATACTTTTGGCTGTAGCTTGTCTGTCAGTCAGTTAGTTATTTTAGATGTAGGTTCATTTAAGTAGTAGGTATGTTTGTGTTTAGTAAGGGTGTGCTCAAGGTAGCAACCTGTGTCATCCTTTTCAGTTCTCATGTGCATCTATTGTAGCACTTCCTAGGGAATGTTTCGTTTCAGACGACGCGACGCTTGATTTTTTTGCTCTTCATTAATTTTTGAGCCAGAACATTAATAGGATAGCGTCGTTGTGTTCATTGAATTATCGATTTTGGCTTTGACTTTAGACTGTTAATAATAATAATTATTAGTTAAATGACTGAGATTGTAAGTGATGTAGCTCATCAACTATTCTGTTATGGTGTAGTTATATACAAAACAACATGAATCACGCAAATCCTTGTCTGGTTCGTGAATTGAAACCTCACTACTCTCGCTGTACTGGGCCTGTTAGATAAGAATATAAAGTACTATGCCAGCAAAAGGCTGATTTTTCTAGACTTTATCCTAAATTACACACTACCAATAAATGTTTTTTCAGTCGGCTTTTATTCCCACCTGGTATAAAACTTTGTATGAACCCAAGGATAAACAATGACAAAATGACTCAGATAAGTTTCGGATCAGTGTGTGATTTGTCATGGAAAGTTTTAAAATTCTACGATTACAAGATAAAACATTTTGCAAAAATACATTAAAAATGCTGATCGGAGGTCCCGGGTTGAATTCCCGGGTCGGGCAAAAGTGTTACGGGGATTTTCTAAATTCTCAGTAGCAGCACAGAGTGATGACATGATGTGATGACGAATTTTCAGGTCCCACGTAACCGGGCAATAGGCTCGCCCTCTATTACGTGGGACCTAAAAATTCGTGGCGAAATGAGGGTGTAATATTTCACTTCTGCCTACCCCTTCGGGGATACAGGCGTGGATCTATAAAAAAAAACATTAATATTATATTTCTCTTGTCTTGCATTAATTTAAATCCAAATTTTGTATCATAAAACTTCTATAGAAGCGAATAATTTAAAAATAATCTTATTTTGCACATGGCGTCACAAAATAATATGGAATTAGTGTAACGAATACGGTGTCCCGTGAATATTAATTATTAAAAGAAAAATATCGCTAAATCTAAACCGCCTGCCAATTTATTATTCTTGTATACATATATTTTGTTTGAAATTACATACATACATACATACATAGACTCACGCCTGTTTCCCGGAGGGGTAGGCAGAGACTACGGAACGCCATTTGCAACGATCCTGACATATCTCTCTTGCTTCATTCACTCCCATCAGATTCCTCATGCATGCTTTTCTGTTCAGGGTACTTCTAACCTGTCCTGTTTTTAGGATGTCTCCAATCTGATCAGAGAACGTCCGCTTCGGTCTTCCCCTTCGTCCTGTCCCTTTCACACTTGTCTTATATATCTGCTTGGTCAGTCTTTCGTCATCCATCCTCTCCACGTGCCCAAACCATCTTAGCATACCCTTCTCGATGCTTGTCACTACATCTTCTTTTACCCCACAACACTCTCTTATCACATAATTCTTTATTCTGTCAGTCAAAGAAATACCACACATACTTCTCAGTGCTTTCATTTCTACAGCATTTATTCTACTTTCATGACTCTTCTGCCATACCCAACTTTCAGTACTATACATAAGAGTAGGTACTAACACCCCTCTATGCACAGCCAAACGTGCCTTTTTGGAGACGTTTTGGCTATTCATAAACGCCTTCAGAGCTCCATTCTCTCTATTACCTCCAATAACTCTTCTTTCAATATCTTCTACATTCTTACCATCTTTTGTAAACAGCGTACCTAAATATACAAACTCATTCACTTGCTCCACTCGCTGTCCATCGATCATAACATTACAAGCGGTAACGCATTCCTCCTTTTCAAAAACCATAACTTTTGTTTTACTTACATTCACTTTCATTCCTTTCCTCTCTAACGCACCATGCATGATTGTTACCATCTCCTGCAACTCCTCCGCTGAAGACGCAAGTATAACCTGATCATCAGCATAAAGGAGGCATTTGACGAGTGACCCATTCATCCTTAATCCACAGTCACTATGTTTCAAACCTTGCAAACAACTGTCTATGAAGAGGTTGAACAGCCACGGCGACGCTACACATAGGGATGTGTTAGACAGGGGTCTAACACCTGTCTCGATGGTAAACCAATCCGTGTACGACCCATTTATTCTCACACAAGCTCTAGAATCTTCATAAAGGGATTTCAGAGCTCGTATGAGGCTGCTGTTCACCCCATACATCGACAGTACCGACCACATTTCATTCCTCACCACTTTATCGTAAGCTTTTTCCAAATCCACGAATGCGCAATAGACCTTTTGACCTTTGGCCAAGAATTTTTCGGCTATGCACCGCAAGGAAAAGACTTGATCCGTGCACCCCATACCCTTTCGGAATCCTGCTTGTATGTACATCCCATATTTTCTTGTCAGTTGCTTCCATAACTCTTTCAATCAGTACCTTCGCATACAATTTGCCAACAATGCTGAGAAGGCTAATGCCTCTATAGTTCTTGCAGTCTTGTTGCGAGCCTTTTCCCTTATAAAAAGGCACAACCACCGCTGTGGCCCAGTCATCATGTACTCGGCCGCTGCTCCAGCACAAGTTAAATGTTGTCCAGCACAAGTTGTTTGAAATTAAAATATAAAAAGAAAGAGCACAGAATTTCTTATTGGTTTAATTGTGTTATTTAATATTTAACAGATTTGGTTTCACGCAGCCAAGCCAAAACTGTAAGCCATCTTAAAAAGATCAAAAAATACTAGACATAACATAAATATAATAGACATGTTTATCATGTATACTTGTATGTGTTGCTCTATTAGTAGAAATATTCATCGAACTGAAATTAAATGCAACGCTTTTAAGGATAAAACTCGAATACTTACTTGTGAATGGCAGCAGCAAAAGTGGGTATCCTCATCAGATCAGCTCCCATGCCAGCCCACTGGGATCCCATACCGCTGTAGACAAACCACAGCGGGCGTCTGACTCCTGGGTAATAGTCTACACTCTGAGATATAGCTACTGTTTGTTTTTCTTCATTTGTATCTGTAACATAAATTAAAGTTTATTCTATATATGATTTACCCATTTTGACAAAAAAATGTCTTATTCATTCGCGTAAAATTTATTTTTAATTGAAATTATTATTGTTTGGTTTGTATTTGTGTAACAGTGATTACATTCAAACCGAAAAGACTAACTATATTTTTTGCGACCTTTTGCTTGCCGTGCAGGAGATTTTATTGTGACCATGTTTGTAAATAATTTTGACATAAGGCTGCAAAATCCACACTGATATTAACCTTTTGATGCGTGACAATATCGTGAACGCAATAGTGCTTCGACTATTTAATTACTTACGCAGTTATCATTAAAATGTCTACCATGAAATACCTACTGAAAAGGCTTAAACATTCAAATAATATATTCCTACAGTAAATTATACCAATATCAGTATCAAAGGATAAAAATACTTTACGAAAACACAAAGATACTGAATACAGTATAGGCAAATCCTGGTACAATCGAAATGCCAAGTCAGTGCACTCAAGGTCAAACCAAAACATCCCTCTGACCTTTGAAAGTTATACAGTCGGCAAGTTTCTGAATAACGATATTAACGAGCTGTGTAATTTCAGAGGTCATTACCACAGCATTCTGATGTATAATTAATAAAAAGATTAAGAAATTTATAAGGTTGATTGAACCAAATAACAACTGACGAATAATAAAAAGATTTTTAGCAGTACGAGCTATCATCATCATCAATAAAATATATAATCTTGCATTATAGTCTGACTGACAGACAATGCACAGCCTACAACTAACTGGTCGACTAACTACTGGGCGTAAGATGCTGAAATTTGGCATGCATATTCCTCGGGGAGCGTAGGGGTGCACCAAGAAAGGATTTCCCATGGAATCGGTGGAAAATCACGTTTTATGATTAAAAATATATAATAAATCACTCGACCTAACTAACATATCATCATAAAGCCTAAAACGTAAGTTTACTGAAGGAAGGACTATTAGAAAACATGAAATTTGGACAGTGTCTTAGATAAATGATTGGTATCGTTTCGCTATAGTGATACGAATCACTAATTTAAGGACAGCGTGTTATTTTTATCTGTTTGGTAAAGACCTCGATCGGACGAATATATTTTTGTTTTTGTTGAAAGATTTGTAATGAATATTCATTGATAAACATCCTATTTATCCGGTCTTAGGACTATCAGGTTCTTACAAAAGTTTAAGTTATTCAGTCACTGTAACACAATATTTTATACAAAATATTTTATGTAACTAAAACACAATAAGAAAATCTTGAATATTTATATAATTAAACTTTCCTGCATACAATTTGCATAAGGCGGACTTTATGGCTGAGGCACTTTCTGCCAGTCAACCTTAAAGTGGTTCAGAGATGATGTAGCAGGTGTAGAATTGAGAGTTAAACTTACATAGATGTTGATTAATACTTATCTATCATATATACAGAATACATAATTTATAAATAAACAAGGAAAAAATACGTAGATACAACATAATGAATAGATAAATACAACATAACAATTTTATATATATATATAATTATCTTAGCCAGCTGTGTTGGAGATAAAAAAAATCAATAATTTCTTTTTTATATAATAACTAGCTGTGCCCGCCGATATACTTCTAATAATATGTACTTAATGTCAGTAATCTGTCAAAAAAGTCCTTTGGAAATCAACCTGGCCTTATGTCTAATCAATAAAATGTCGCAACAAAACAAGCAGACAGAACAAGAACAAGCAAGACAGTGATAGACAGATAACCTTATATATTCATACATTCGGCAAGTATTTAGTTTAAAAATCGTAATTTTTTTGCCAGTCTATAAGCACTCTATTCTGATTATTAATATGTTTACTGTCTTTATTTTACTTTGTAACTGAACTGCAAAGTACGAAGAATACGAGATTTGCCCCTGGGGATATAACATACATAACCTATGTATGTTACCTGACAAAATTCGGATCTTTTATAATTATTTTAATTTTTATATATTATCTGCGGCAACCCTCAAACGGCACAAATACAGTAAGCTAATAGCAAATTACGTGTTCGAACCGTGTGGCGTCTAAACGCTAGGCTCATGGGGTCCGAGCGCTCGTTCTCTATTCCGGGAAATTTCTAGGCTGGTTTATTCTTTGCTCAAAGAATCAGCATTGCCATCCAGCGTGGTAATGCTGCCAGCCTTCTGGGCATGTTACCCGATGATATTGATGCGGAGGCATTCTACGACGCGATGACGCATAAACACAAGTAGGTACTTAACTTCACTTTTTATTTTTGGATTAATGTACATATATATTCTTAGAAATTATGATTATTTAAGATAGTATGCAGTTAAAATGAATAATCGATAATGTTATTGTGAAAATTATTCAAATAAACACAAGATATCTATATAACTTCCTTATTGGCATCTAAGTAATTCAAGAAGCCTTCTTATATTTCCTTTCGCAACTAAATCATTGTAAAAATACAAAACGTGAATATTAAACAATGAAACAGAATTAATGAAGGGACTTCTTTCCAAGTTGACTGTGAAAGACTAATGGCTGCAATTTGTACTCATTACGGTCCCAGAAATTTCTGCCGTCCGTCAAGATAATATTTAAAATTAATTATCAGAAGAATAGCCGCGAGGTTTTGCACAAAACGATATAATAAACATCTTCCGTATCTTAAACATCGAGGTAAATAAATTTATAATGAAGCCAGTTTGTCCATCTTTTCGAAGCCATTATCATAAATATGAAAATGAAAATCAATATTAAGAATTATCAATTAAAGTAGACAGATTGGACTAGAATATTTCCAAATTTTAAATATAAAAATACTCCAGATTTCATATTAATATAATTAATCTCAAGTATTAAATGTTGCTACAACAGTTTTATGGTTCTTAAGTAGCTACTTTGAACTAATTAAGGTCACTTAAGACATCTAAATTGTAAATTTATCCATTCTATGAATTAAAATCTTAGAGTAAAATTTATGTCGAGCATGGCTAAAAAAGTATAATAATATGATACCTCGTGGTACGCCGTGTTCTAGCTCTTCAATTAGAAGGTATTACACTATGAACCGTAATACATGTATCTAGCGACATTATATGAATTAAGAAAGTTTGTCGTGTAGTCTGTAACGTTATTAGAACTTACCGAGTATAGCATATCCTCGTCCAGTGTGACCTTGGATGTCATTTTCATAAACTTTGTGAAGGAGGCCAATTTCTTCAGGATCTATTGGGTGATCCTTCATTATATCAATTATTTTCTGTACAGCAGATTCTTGGCGCCCAGATGCAAGAATCAAATAAGGAATCTGGCATTTGTATTGTTCAATGTTCTGTAAAAACGAATTAATAAATATTTTAAAAAAAACTACTCCTAAGTACAAGTTTATACTTCGCATAATTATGAAAGTTTAAAATAAACTTTCTCAAAATGTAAACAATGCGATATTGAAATACGAACATTATGCAAAAATATGCATGTTTAAGAACACATGCTGTTTTTCTCACGATATTTTCCACACAGTTATCATACTTGATATCTACCAAGTCGAGCAAAAAAAGCGGCACGGCCGTACCATTCTTTTCTCGAAGCAATTCAGGCCATATTCGACCCCCTATAACTTCGTTGTGGATAACACTAGAAGCCTGATTGTTTAGTAACTATGCAGGCATTGTATAAAGATGGTGCATTTCAAATTTCATTCAATTTGAACCAGTAGTTTAAGAATTATAACGAGTCAAAATTCTTAATTTTGTCACTCACTGACCGATCATCAAAAGTCTAAGGCACTTCTAGCAAACATAGAAGCTTCAAATTAAGGAAATAATTAGTGTTTAGTGTATAAACCAAGTAAAAACTAAAATATATTTTAATTTCGGTCCAGTTTTCGAGATACATGAACTGCATTAATAACTTTGTAATCCCATATGAATATAAAGGATTACATAATTACATTTGCAGTTAGAGCTTTAATTAAGAATATTCGTTGTTAGTGCACAAGAAGTAGAAGGTACCGAAAAGGACAAAAGTAAGACTATCAACAAACATAAATGAGATCCTATGAAAACAATACTTGTCAGAAATACCAAGTCTCGCCACCGTAAAAAGTTGTGAGATCCATGTAATACCAAGTCGGTTAATTAAAAATCTTTAATGTTTTAACACTTTCACTGTCCGACGCCAGACACAATAGAAATTTAATTGTTATGAGCCACATGTGGCTCATGGGACTAGGAATGGGTTAAATAAACATATTGACTTGGCAATCGCATTAAACAATCTAATTTATATATGTATTACTTATGAGATATATTGTGTTTCGATGCGATGGCCGAGTCAATTTATTTATTTAAAACATTAAACATTATGATTTAACCGACTTAGTATTACATGGATCTCACAACTTTTTACGGTCGCGAGACTTGGTATTTTTGACAAGTATTGTTTTTATGGGATAAAATTTACTGTATCTTATTCAATAGCCGAGCTTAAAGAAAACCTACCTTCTCTTTATAGTGCCCCTTTAAAAGAACATGGAAATTTGCACCGGTGAATGAAAAATTGTTGAGCGCAGTAAATCCTCTATCAAAAGTTGCTTGTTCTGACACCACCTGGATTCTGCCATCGCGCACTGCGGGAATTTGATCCTGAGGTTCGTTGTAGTGTAGGTTCGCAGGCAGTTTCCCTTTGTGATACGCTAAACAGAGCTGTAACAATGTTACATTTTGAATTCGTTTCGATTTTATTATTCGGACGTGCTACTCTTTCTCTGTTCGCTTTATTGTACGTAGCTTATAAGTATTCTATATGTGTTTTAATCTGTCATTATAATTTTATAAAATTAACTTTAAATCCATTATTTCAAAAATAAATTTCCTAAATTCCGGAAATATTTTAAGTTTAATTGATATTTTATTTGCATTCTTTATGACATACATTATGTTATAAAGATACTATCTCAGAGAAAGTCTTTGAAATGTTGGGAAATTTACGTAACTTTTACACACCACCATTTGTTTCTCAAGAAACTTTTAACATTCTAATATCCAAAAAAAAATTGACCCAATTTATGAACGAAAATAAATAACAAAGTTCAGCATAACTCTAATAAAAAGACCCTTAACGAAAAATGAAATCCCATGTTGCACCAATCACTACGAATTTTTTTTACTTCGGCACCATACTTGGGAAATTACTGGTTCAGGAGATATTGAGGCTCAAAGTTAGTATGGATTTTTTCTAATTAGGTACAAAATCGATGCATTTACCCCGCCCCGCCCCACAATATGTTCTTTAGATTCCCTATGACCCCATGCATAAGTAGGTATTTCGAGCATTGCACGCGCGCGCTTTTAATTGCAGTTTACAAATATGAAATCTTAAAAAGAAATTCGTTTCCCAAGTAATGTTTTTGGTTAGTATGACTTGTCATGATGTCCACAACGAGTAGACTACGGCTTGATGATGGGTCTTGTGACACCCTGTATTAATAGAACATTGATAATTAATATTGTCAAAGTCTAGAACGAAAATAGATTTACACCAATATAAAGTATATAAATAATACAAACCTTAGTAACAGCACAAACTCCTGAAGCCGGCTCACTATTACCCATATTAGATTTTACACTTCCCACTTTGACAGATTTATTTTTAGCAAAAACATTGCTGATGGCATATAGTTCATTTTCATCTGCCTTTGCAATTGCTGTAAAGAAAACTACGATTAAAGTATTTCAGGTAACGACTAAAAGTAGTGCCTCTTACTTCGCGAATTTCAGTTTAGCTAATAAAGAAAGTCTTTTGTAGTTTTATTGAAAACATTGCTTGAGTTGGAGAACAGTTCCATTCGCTAGTCTATAAAAATCATCATCTTTTATTAATTTTTTATAGTCTCACGCCTGTATCGCGGAAGGCGTAGGCAAAGGTGTAAATATTACAATCACATATATTATTAGTATATATGATTTGATTAATATATATGTGTATATGTATATGTATATGTATATGTATATGTATATGTATATGTATATGTATATGTATATGTATGTATATATATATATGTTGGGATAAAATTTATTTAAAATTATCCGTCAGGTAAATTTAGACAACAATAATCATAAACGTGTTACATATGGATTCAGAATTGCTCTAACTGGATAACGATGAAAGTAACAATTATAATAGAATACATTATAAGCGAAGATCGTATCTAATATTTTCGGCTTAGAGCCCGTGCTCGACTTCCTATATAGTAGAATTTGACAGAAAAATGTTCCATCTCTTTAGACTGCTTAGATTTTATTTAATACATTAAATACTTCTACTTCACCTGCACCGTGAGCTTCCACGTATTCTACTTTTTGACGGCCGACATCGGTTTCTGAATAAACTTCATTTAAAAAGTCTTCTATATCTTCAGGTTCACGTAATGGCAAAAACTGTGCATCAGGCCTCATTTTATAGTTACCTTTAGCATGGTATACTTCTGCGTATATTCTGTAACGTATAGACCATAATTTTGAATTCGGTAAATATGAATATAACTCTGTATAAATGACAAGGTAGTAGAGCCTTGCTGATTTCAGCATGAATGGGCCGGCTTGACCGGGGAAGTACTACCCTTTCACGAGTACGCTAGAAAATCGACGTAAAGTAACAGTACTTAAACTGTTACGTTTCCTTCGGTAAGTGAGAGTGCTGGAGGCCCTATCCCCTTTTCCCTCTCCCTCATTCCATTCCTCATCCTGTCCCTTTTCCCAACCCTTAGGGGCGTCAACGCACTTGTGACTCCTGTGGTGTTGTTTGTGTCCATGGATGGCGGTAATTGCTAACCATCAGGCGATCCATCTGCTAGTTTGCCGCCTATTACCATAAAACAAAACAAAAGAAGTATACTTCAATACGAACATTAAGTTTTTATTAAAAACGTTCATCAACATTACAAGGTAATTTTCATTTTATAAATTCATCAAAAATCATTTATACATTTGAAATGTGTATACCGATTAATATTAATTAACGTTGTTGAAAAGGTTAAGCTAAAACAATGTAAATGATTGTTAGTTTTAATTAAATTGACCCAAGGCCGTTTACTCTTCAACATTGTTGTGTTTAATTGTTTGAAAATATAGAGGCGTACCTACTAATGTAATACGCAACAGTCAGTAGAATAATAATTCTTTTCATGAACAAACGGAAGCGGATCATTGTTCTCAAATGAAGTTTGTGTCGTAATAGGGTATATACATGTCAGCGATACGCCGGGGTTATGGTGTCCAGACTCCATAATAAAAACACTCACGTAATATTACTTGGTTTATTTTATCAGTTGATTTCTAGCACAGAATTTAATTAAAATGCGAACTACAGTCCTTTTTATAAACTAAGCGTCATTACACTTAATGTAACGTTTAACAACTCCTTTTCAACATATAATTGAAATTACTGTACTATTAATTATAAACTAATCAAAAATCGACATTAATATTGTAATGAATTTTGCACAACACCAAATTATTTATTTTACACGAATAACAAATTTATTTTATTAACCAAACGCTGCTTTACAACATTGTGAACAGATGGCGCTATCAACAGGATGCAAATATAAACGCATGTTATTTATTACCGTAAAAATAAGTGTCAGAATAATGTTATATAATACTAATTGATTTTACTTTGAAAGTTTCTGGAGTTATCTTAATAACTAAGCGATAAATTAAATACCCAATCTTTATAACAGTTAAGCAGCCAATACAGTGTCTAATATTGTAAGGTAGTGAAGTTCTCAGTTCTGTGTTCACAAATAGTTATTTAAATATCAATCTTAAATATTATTAAGAGCGTTTAATCCGTCGGAGGCGATTTTGCGGGTTTTTATTGTTCTATTACGTTACGGATAAATGACAATTATTAGAAAAGATATAGAAAATATGAAAGTTCAGTTCTTTATCAAGAGAGTGCTGGAGAAAAATATATGGGTTACTATAGTAAATATTTTAAAACGGATGAATTTAAAAAAGTCATTTTCGTAATTTCTGTAGTTTAGGCCAGCATTAATGGTCGCTAGTGCTATGAAAACTTATCGTTCTATAATTCTGTAAATGTAAACTGTACGAGCAAAAGCTATACAAGCGAGTCCCTAAAAAAGAAATTGTACTTTCATTCATAATTTTCAAGAAAATCGGAGAACAAAACAGTGCATTTTGCTTAATTTTAGCCCGCAAATTTGCATTTATATCTAAAAAAACTACTGTGATTATTAAAAAGATATATACATATTTACAAACCTTAAGATTAATTTTAAGTCATATAAAAATATTGGAATCTAAACTTTTCGTTTGTAATTAATATGATTTTTTTAAAAAGACCTATAAAACTCGAAGCGCGATGCTACGTCCGCCATTCAGCGCTGAGCGCTCTCAGAGGACGGACCTGTCGCTCGCGTCCGCGTCCGCCATTTTACGTAAATATTGCATTCCAAAACGTTTATAGCGCGGCTAAAGCTTCTTGATCCTTATTTTTTTCTCAACGTATTTTTTTTTATAAATATGAAAAGTTGATGTACTTAACTTTATTTATGTATTACGTATTAAACTAGTGTGTTAGTCGAGACATCTGGAGTCTAGTGGTTACTGGTTAGTATAGTAGCGCGGTCAACTAGGGGCTGGGCGAGACTGACAGAAACGGACCGTTAGATATAATACCTTGCTGCAAAAATCAAGTGGCAATATACAATATAAACAGGTACAGTAGTTAGACGCATTTGATCTTTGATGGGTGACCATGGGATTGGCTTGCAAAGCCTTTATCGCAGGTTTATTTTCGTACAAACTACATAAGTTAAGGTAAAGTAATTGACATCACGGTCATAGTATGGATGGGTGACCGACCGATGAATTTACAGAGCCCATGTATGAGGTTCTTAATGGGGGCAAAATTATGGTTATTTTTAAGCTAGGACGCGCCGTCGTTAGCATGATACCAATGTAATAGGTATTTACCTAAAACGTACTATGCAATGCAATTAAAAGCAAACTTGAGTCGAAAATTATCTTACAAACCGCCGCAGCTCAGCTGATCCCCACGAGCTCGCATTGCAGGTACCTAACACACACAAGCCCACCTACCTACTGTGCAGTCTTATTCTGCACCAGTTAACAGTTTATTTTGACTCAATTCTTCTAACTATATTTGTTCAAAATGCAGTTTCGATCTAATGTCAGTGTCATACTCATGTCACAAATGGTATTCTCCTAAATAAACTGATATTGGAATGTTATCGTGTCTAGATCGTTAATTGAACAATGTCATCATCATCGTTCTAGCATACCGTGGATTCGAACCCGATACCTTCTGCATAGCAGTCCGTTGGTATCTCCAGTAGGCTATCGCTGCCTGTTGTTAATTAAACAATGTGTCAACGTCAGTGAAGAACAATAGAAGTCAAATTATAGTTGGTGCCACGAGAAGATAGACTTTTTGTAAACAAACATTCAGAGCTTCACAACCTTTTTTCGAACAGTGGCGTCTTAGATTTTATGCTTTTGAACAGTCTTTTTTTTTTCAATGCCTAATTATGCCACTAATATTGTTAAATTTTACTGAAATAAAAATATTTGATTTTGTGTTTTAGTGGTCGAATGTTCATAAATTGGCCGATTTTTTTGTTGTTTTACACGTAATAATCTGTAAATTAATGAAAAATAGAGTACCATGTATGTTAATTATAGAGTAGGTACATACATGTTACTTTATTATTGACACGATTTTTAAAAAATCACTACGCAATAAATAATATTGCTCAAAGTAGCATATCTATTCTAAAATATTAAATTATTGACCAACAATGAATAATATAACAGATAACTAGCTAATACATTGCATAAACAAATCGCAAAAATCAAATTGCGTTACGGTAGTCTGAAAACGCAATTTCTTTTTTAGGTATAAATAATTTTCCGCAATCAGATATAGAAAATGTTTACTGAATTCTATGAGTAACAGTGTAACTGCTTCCAAGTCTTAAATATTGTAATGTCATCGCACAAAAATCTCTTCCTAAATAACCATTTAATTTCCTTGTTTTCTTTCTATTATGGTAATCTATACGAAAAAATATGTATTTGTTTTATGTAAGTTATGTAGGTACAGTCCTCATTACTCTTCTGTATTTCTTACATAGTTATGTCACATCGCTTAGCATGCTCCTTTAACAGTAATATTGTGTATAGTAATCTGTGGATAATGCTGTTAGTAGTATAATTAGCACATAGTACGTCATACATAATATGTAACTCTAAACTACTTTATTTTACTACTGTTTGTTATCCCAAATATAAAAATAAATAAATAAATAAATAAACATTTCTAGGCATAGAGATTTTACGTTGTCTGTGAATGAAGAATGTGTCGTCAGAATGAACTTAAACAAAAACCATTAAACGTTACGGTAGTCTGAAAACGCAATTTCTTTTTTAGGTATAAATAATTTTCTGCCATCTGATATTCTGCACGCGCTTTTTCGAGATGTCGGCAGCGAGAAGAGCGTTGCAATCCTATAAACTTGTATTTAACTTAACACCAACCCTTTCCTGATAACTAAAAAAATAATTGTATCCTCTGATAAAAAGATGTTAAGCCCAAGAATGTATCATTTCAATGAACTAACGCCAAATGTTGACACTCTAGGCGTGAGTACCTCAAAACATTAAAAGATCCGTTTGACAGCGCATAATATCGATAAAAACCCGATCCATTGACATATTAGTTTCCGATGACACGTATCTATGTATAGGTCGGTTCACGAAAGTTGACCAGAAATGGCGGCCGTCGCGCATATGTTCATTCGTGCACCAATGGCGTGGCTCCATTCTTGACGCATTTAGGGAATGCGTCAAGAACGGATCCACACCATTGGCATTCCACCCGCGCCTCACCCCGCACCTCCACGGAGACCTAAAAAATGATTTCTGCGCAGTGGTCATCTTTCGTGAACCCGACCTATACCGTTGCGCTCATTGATTTGAAATTATTTGTTTTTGACAGAACTATCGCTAAGTCACTTAGTAAAAATTCTTTGTTTACAAAATGTCTATGTTCTCGTGACACGGACTCTAGATGATAATGACATTTAAATTAGAAGAATACAAATTCTGAGTCAATTTAAAATCTAATCTCATTTCGTTCAAAATATAATTTCAATGTCATATAAAATACGAGAATTGGCCTTATCTATGTAAAATTTTATAAAAAGAGGGATTTATATCACCGCACACTGTGTGAAATAATTTTAGGTGAATATTTATTGCATAATTACAATATTTTGTAAATACAAATCAACATATCGTATATTTTTTTCTTTCTTTTAATTAATTAAGTATTTTCTTTTACCCGACTCTTTTGGTTTTGTATTTAGTGTCATTCGTGGGTTTTCATGCATTAATAACAAAATAGATGTATATTTGAAATGTAACAATTATGTAGATGACAATTATAAATTATTTCTATCATATAATAAAACTGCGCCAAATTATTATAAATAGTCGTTGTTATCCTGAGGAACATCATCCTACTAAACAAATATGTAATATCTATCGTTATTTGATACCTTTAAATGCATGTGCATTGAAAATAATTAATTTGAATACTTTCATATCATAAACGACGTATTACATAAACGAATACTGTTCATGTATGGCAAGAAGGATCAAGATTATTATTCCACGCGATACCGTCATAGTGCGCCGGGTCTCGCATGCGCGGTGTGCGGGCGACCGCGGTACTATAAAAACCTAAACTCGAGCCGCCGCTCGAGGCGTATACGCTCTTAACATTTTCGTAACAATATAATCATTATATATTAATTTGCGCCCATACGGCCATTCTGATCCAGCGCGCTCCTCGCGCTGATTATTTAACGGTTACAGAATAAACAGCATAACAAACAAAAATAAGGAAAATAAAAATTACATAAATAAGCGTTTATCATACAGAATGAACTTAAAGTTATTTACAAGGCTTCACCTAGTCATAGGATCTTAGCCTGAGGCATGCGTCACCCATCACGGGATCTAACAAACAATGCTTCACCCATGGCTAAGCCGATTACGGCATCACCGATTACGGGATCTAGCCCACAAACGGCATCACCCACACAGGGATCTAGCCCACAAACGGCATCACCCACATAGGGTCGATTTAGCCCACGCGGCATCACCCATCACGGGATCTAGCCAACACACGGCATCACCCATCACGGGATCTAGCCAACACACGGCATCACCCATCACGGGATCTAGCCAACACACGGCATCATCCATCACGGGATCTAGCCAACACACGGCATCACCCATCACGGGATCTAGCCAACACATGGCATCACCCATCACGGGATCTAGCCAACAAGACCAGGATCAAAGATACGCATGGTGGCCAGCCAGCGTTTTGGGAAGGATGTTGGATAGGAAAAATAAAATTTTACTCAAACAAATGCAAAATTTGCCTCATAAACACATCAATGCATATACATAAAATAATCATCATCGTTCGTCATTATCAGTTATATCAATACAATGAAATTACATAGGTCCAGCAACGACAGTGGAGGATGTAGAAGACCCCCCACGTAAATCGGTATCTGACGAATCCTCCGCCCATACGGTCAAGCCGCTTATACAGTCGCCGATGTTGATCAGCAAAAAAGGTTAGCAAACAATGCTCGACTCCAGCTCAGTACAGCACCAATGCGGCACGTGTGCGCGCAGCCCACACAAAAAACCACCGACGTCAAAAGGGCGGGCCACCGTCATCCATACATACCAATCAGTAAAGGACCGCTCGTCCATCCTCTCTTCACACTAAGGTCAGGTCATCTGCTAGGATGTCATCATCAACCTGCAACACTCAAAAGACAGGTGGTGGGCAACATTTCCCACCCAAATATTAGTTCCATGAACCTTCGTAAATGTAGATGAAATAAAATTCTACTCTTACAAAGTGGTCCGGTCTATTAAGCTATATCTATACACGCTGATTTTTAATTGGTTTTGGAGCGAAAGCCATCTTATTACTTATCGTTAATAGAACCTAACCAGCTAATAATATTTGAAATATAAGCTAAAAAAATCTTGAGAAATTAATAAATTTAATAGTACGAGAACACGAAGTATCAGTTCGCCGCACACTGGCGAACTACGAGCGATCGTGTCATACAGACACACACACACTGGCATTAGTCAATAGTCATTGAACCGTTATTCCCGGCCTCCCGCTCCCCACAATGCGCGCGCGCCACCCTCCGCTGCAGGGCGCCAGCGGGAGGCGGGGGCGCGGCGGGGTGCGGCCGTGCGGTGCGGGCGCAAGTTGACCTTCAGTCTTAAGAAATTAGGTCAATGGGACAGTCGTATATCCCGCTCCCGTCACTCTGTGTCCGTGTTACGTAATAAAACTACAATCGTGCATCCTTAAAATACCTACTGATGTGTTCGCTAGTGGATTGATAGGCCGCAACCTGACGTGACTCCAAAGGGTTTTGTTAGTTGATCGAGGTTATAAGATTTGTGTACAAAGAAGAAACGAAGTCGCGAGAACGCGAGAAACATGTGTGTGCAAATGTGTAAATTGATTGTGATATAAGCAGAAGACTGTAAAGGTAAGTGATTTGTTTACTGCGTAAATACCTACGTTGATAAGTAACATGTTTTAAACACGCCAGAAATAAGTAAATACCTAAATTCGGCTTTTACTAGTTATTGAAAATGACTATGTACCAACGATTAATAAGTAAATAATAATAAGTTCTTCTTTTCGTCTACTAGTTTATTATGATTGCGTGAACCCACAGCTTATTTCTGTGACTTACGAAGGAATAGGTAGGTACAGCTATTTAGTTACATGTGTTTATTATTTTAATCATTATTATGTGCTTAAAATTATTGAAGTTGTCATCGTAATTAATTTGTCTTTCGTAAGTACGTAAATTAGGTATCACTATCCATCCGTACATCTTATGCCGGGGCCTCACTAGCGGCTAACGTCAATGTCTGCTAGCGCGATAATTATTGCGATAATGTTTAACGCGCTAAAGTAGGTGGCTACACTTGAAACGTCAACGTGAATGCCCATCATTGGAGATAAAAACGCCAAACGCCAATGTTAATGCCGTTGTCAAATTATTACACGGTTAACGTACATTACCGCAATAATTAATGGCATTTCTCGTTAGTATGGCTCTAGCAGAAGTGCTTTGCTGACTCATACGTGTTTTATGTGTAGTTAGTTACCTACTGTTACACGCGCTGTACTGTACCTAAAACAGCTGTTGACCTCGCCGCGCGACGTCAACAGCTGTTTTAGGTACCTACAGCGCGCCGACGAGTCGATCGACGATCGAGTCGCACGTTACTACTTATTTCCTAGAGTTATTAACTTTTATAACTTTTTTATTTTACGTGGTAGGTAAATTTTAATTTTGAATATGAATAGCAGATATTTTTTCCAACGTGAGGTTTTTTTTTCCTAAACCAATAAAAAATCAGCGTGTATATCAGGCATGTTCAACCTGTGCATTGGTCTAAAGTTATCTTAGCTACAACAGTGTTGGAGCCCATATTTTACGCATAAGGTAAAATACAAAAGACACTGAATTTCCTCAGGTTCTGTCTGACAGTGCCATTTTAGATAATCAAATATAAAGGATACCCATATTTTGCAGTTTTGATAAAACAGTTAAAACTTAGTATATTCAAAATAAGTTTTATCCTCATCAAACAGGAAAACAAGATGGCAAGAACAAAGAGAGGCCTATGTTCAGCCGTGAACAGTCTGACTGTTGGTGATAAATATGAAATGATTTCAAACCATGCAGATCCAAGAATTTCGAAAATACTAGTGCTATAATTATTACTCATGTAAGAACATGTTTAATCCAATATTGAATATTTTTAGGCATAGTGCAAGCTGTGAAATTGTTGAACTGTTTGCCAACTGAGCCATAAAAGAGAAATTTACAAGCTACCAATATTACAAAGCAAGAGTAGTGCAGTCTTATTTCTAAAAATGATTCCACTCAGTTAAGAAATTTACTACAATAAACCATAAAAGTTAATAAAGACACTCAGATGTTGGTATTTTATAATTCATTCAACATTTTATTTATAAAAATAGACCTTTTGTTTCTGAAATGAATGTTTTTATTTATCATTTGTCTACTCTTTCATTATGTAATTCAACTTTAATTTTATGTATTGTTAACTGACTAATGACAACTGACTTCGAAATAAAGCATGAGTAGTCCACACAATTACTTTTATTGGCTAAGAGTAAATACTGCTAAATGGGAAAAGAGATAATATGGATTGTCACATTATATTCTTTAAACCCACTTATCATTATCCTAATAATCATATTCCTAACTGTCTTGCGTCCCAAAAGAGCTAAGCAATAAGGTTGGCACTAAATTTTATTGGCTTATCACTAGTTGTCATCTTGAATATAGATGCAAGTAAGTTTGCAAATGAACTCACAAATAAATTAAATTGTATTTACCAAGTGTGTATTTACCAAACACTAAGGCTTGGTATTTATAAAAGACTAGCAGTCACCTGCCTCAAGACTTTGAACCGAAAATGTTTAGAGGCGGACCACTATAGAACCCAAGTGAGTGCACACGTCCACAAAGAAATCCACCGTCCAGATCTCATGTCTCTAGCTTCAGTAGTTCGGGTTAAGCAAGGAATTATCAAGGAACAAATCATTCTATACAGGTATAAAATTAAGCGACAAATATTAAGATATGTCGGGTTCCCTTGTCTTATTATATAAACTTAACTTGAGCTGCAAGTTGTAATTTCAACATAATGTTAAAATGAAATCATGTAGGCACCTACACAGTCCACAAATTGTATAATAAAACCTATTTTGTAACTTTACAAATATTAGCTTTAAAAATGTGTAACACAAATTTATTTTTATAATTTACCTTCTGAATATATCTATACTAATATAATAAAACTGAAGTTTGTTTTGTTGAATGCACTTATCTGTGAAACAACACTGGTTTTATGCAATAATTATTTTCGTGGTGGATAGTCATTTATCAAGAGAGGCTTCATATAATCGCGCCCGGAGCACTAGCCATAAGTAATGCAGTTAGTTAGCCTTATGTAATGTGTAACCAAGGGCTATAAATAATGTTTTGATTCCTTTAATGTTTTTCTATTGAGATAACCTATTGACTACCAATTGAATTCATATTCAGCACATCAATTAGCTTATTTAAACTGAAAGCAAATCAAGTAATTTATACAATGGATCTATATCAGAGCTTCAACTTGAAAAGGGCAGTTATACCGTTCTTTACTAATAATTACATTGGTAGGACCACATAACAGTGCTATTGTCTCTTTCTTGTATAGATAAGTAGGTAAGTTTTACAGAAAGTTTCCGACATGGCCTAACGATTAATAAACAGACAAGAGCCCAAGCCGACGGCATGACATGACTATAAGCACAATAGCACTGCTATGTACCAGACGTGGATAAACAACAGTTACCTATAAGTTCTATTTGGAGTGTAACGTTCGTAATTTTGACTGTATAATGTTTATCTGGTAATCCTTACGGGGATAGTAGGTAATCGTGTAAGCACCATAATTTATAAAATTAGGATGTTTCTCAAAAACTCTAATCAAATCAGCTCTGGATAAATACCTCTGGTCAGTGCATCAACAACCCGCATCTGCAACCTCTGGTAGCACTCGGAGCAGAACAGCGTTCACGCCACAGCGCACTCCGGTGCGTGCACCCCGTCGTAGTCGCTCTGTCGCTCCCGCTCACACGTGGCCTCACGTGAAGTGTAGACGTGCTCGCCATAACTCCGACACACCGTGTGGTCTCCGATCAGGGTTGACTAGCGCCAAACACGGCTTCCAAGCGCTTGTCGCATCAGTCTTCAGGTCATCATTGGTAATGGCGGCCAAGCCAAGAGACCCATCACTCTCGCGCCAACCGTGGATGCCGAAGTCTCTTAGGGGGCGTTTATCCAACCGCTGCTGTCGGCGATATGCCAGGTTTATGGTGTCCAGACTCCATAATAAAAACACTCACGTAATATTACTTGGTTTATTTTATCAGTTGATTTCTAGCACAGAATTTAATTAAAATGCGAACTACAGTCCTTTTTATAAACTAACCGTCATTACACTTAATGTAACGTTTAACAACTCCTTTTCAACATATAATTGAAATTACTGTACTATTAATTATAAACTAATCAAAAATCGACATTAATATTGTAATGAATTTTGCACAACACCAAATTATTTATTTTACACGAATAACAAATTTATTTTATTAACCAAACGCTGCTTTACAACATTGTGAACAGATGGCGCTATCAACAGGATGCAAATATAAACGCATGTTATTTATTACCGTAAAAATAAGTGTCAGAATAATGTTATATAATACTAATTGATTTTACTTTGAAAGTTTCTGGAGTTATCTTAATAACTAAGCGATAAATTAAATACCCAATCTTTATAACAGTTAAGCAGCCAATACAGTGTCTAATATTGTAAGGTAGTGAAGTTCTCAGTTCTGTGTTCACAAATAGTTATTTAAATATCAATCTTAAATATTATTAACATTTTCGTAACAATATAATCATTATATATTAATTTGCGCCCATATACACTATGTAAATATTTATTTGTTACTCGTATTGTAAGCTAATCAATGAAATAACAACCAAACCAAACCAACCAAATAACAACAAAATTTAAGGCAGTTTCAAGCTTACGTAGTTGGAAGAAGACGCTACTTTTATCCATATAATTTACTAGCTTCTGGAGATATCGCTGTGGGACAAAGTCTGGCACGAGATTTTTTTATAAAAGACAACCCCCGCAGTAGGACTAAATCGTGTGTCGCGGGGACTTTACAAACATACAACCAATGGATACAATGAACACTCGACAGACTCGAAACAACAATTTGTGGATCACACAAAGTGTTGTCTCGTGTGAGATTATTCGGCAGAAGACTGAAATTACTGGTATATTAATAGGTAACATGCCAGGTTATAGTTACCAGTGGGTTGGACACATTGGCCGCAAACCTATGGGCGGTGGAGTAGGAAGATGGACGGATGAGTTCAGGAGCTTAGCTGGTAGTGGCTGGATGGCGAAAACGGGAGATAGGGTCTTGTGGCGTACCCAGTATGTGTGTTATGATGACTAGCTACTGATATCACAAACCAGTCTAGTTCGCTCCAGTTAGTAATATAAAAATGTTTGTCACTAACTCAATAATAATTATTACACAAAGGTGAATGATGGGCTGTTTTTACGACTCAACGTAACTTTTGGCTTTATTCTTTATTTACGATACAAAAATGATTTAGTCACTTACCGGTGCGCATCCTGGGCTCTTTGTAAAAATAGTACGTTGACCGCATCTGCTCTCACATAACCGTCCGCATTTTTGTCAAAACATTTTGTTTTTCCATCCAAACATAGCAAACCAGCTCTAAAAGAAATTGCAAGAATTCGATATTTTTGATATCTTAAAAACTGCTTTGATTGGTGTTGCACCAATCAAAATAATATAAATAGTTTGAGGTCGACCTCGATAGATGGCGTTATGTTGTCCGCCTGCAAAGCGCTATGGTTTGGTCACCGCGGCCACTATATAAGCCGAGACGATTATTTGATAAAAAACTTGAACCAGCAGGTCAACTTAGATCAGAATACAGTTGTTTTATTTAATTCACCTAGTATTCACACCCCTGGAATTCGCTAGTTCAAATATCATATTCGGTATTTTGCAATTGGTCTCTTTGTCTGGTGGTTGACGTTGTGGATTACCCTGGCTGTTAAGTCGTAGATTTGAATCTTTTCAGGAGAAATATTTGTGTGATGAGCGTTATCACTTACTTTGTTCTGTGTTTAAGTTATATTATCTTAATATATAAAATCCTTGCGTTACTGACTGACTGACAGACACGCTACAGCCGTAACTATTTGGCGCAGGAAGCTGAAATTTGGCATGTATGTTCCTTGGAGACCGTAGGGGTGCACTAAGGAGGGATTTCCCGAAATGCCCACGGGATCGGCCAAAACGGGTAAATTAAAAAAATAATGCAGGTGTGGCTGCTGGCGTCCTCTAGTCTATAATATAAAGAAGTATGTAGGTAGTAACTAGTTGCGGGATCTGCTTATTAATCTATTTGATGAATACGTATATCATAGATATTAATTAAGCGGGTCTTAATCGCGTTAACGTCACTTATTTAAGGTATAAATACCTATTTGTTACCGACGTTTCGCTCGTCTTGCACAGAGCGTGGTCGCGGAGAGACTGATGAGAGCTCAGCGACGTCTTGTGGAAGTGCGGGTTTCAGCACCTACCCGCTAAACTAATTTCTATGATGTATACAAATCGCGAAAGTTTAAAATCGATGAATACGTATATCTACTGGTATTCTAGTACTTCTCACACTTTCCTTGTATATTACGGTTCTTCTTTAAAATTGAATCAACGGATCACAGTATACTTAGTTTAAATACATGAGTTTGCGTGGTTTTGGATGGTTATATCGTCTTATCTAATTATTATTCTTAATATCTTTTAAGATTTTGTTGCCAAAGAAACAAACCTAAATCTTACCTAATATAAATTAAGAATAATAACTGAAACGATTTTGAAATGTGTTTGACTTTTGTAGTTGATTGTACATATTACGATAATTTATTATACTCATCATATTGAAAAGGGATGTGTTAGTTTAAGAAATGATTATGTCTATATTAACCCTTCTATTGTATTCATATCCGGCCATTATTATCGACATCTGAAAATTCAGCTTCGCTTATGAGGCTACTCGCGTAACGGAATTTATGTAGCCAACAATAAATCAAATAAACGTCGTCTATATTTTTTATTGATTTGTGGAATATTATGATTAATCTTAAACTTTTACAAATAATATTTATGAATTCAGAAATACGATTAAAAATATTGCCTGTGTGTTTCAAACTAGACAGAACAAGCTTGCAATCACTCATCTGATAAACGAAAATATTTCTAAATCCCTACATGCCTACGATACGAGTATCAAAAATAAGTTAGATGCAGACACAGAAAATCAACATTTTATCATAAAAATAGTTGAAACCACTAAATCAGAATGAGTTTCGGTTATGTTGGGTTGCAAACCACTAATTTCAGATGCCAATCAGAACCATTATATTGTCTACAAAAATTCTAAAACAATTTTCACAAAATGACGTTAATAACAATAATAATTACCTTCTCATATTCAATGTCAAATTAGGATGAATTCCAAAATTGCAACCACCAACAATAGCTGCGTCGCATTCTCCATTTTTGATAGATTTGTAAGCCACTTCTAAACAGGCCGTGGAACTTGAATCTGCATAATCTAATCCATATGAAGGACCTTTGCCATCAATCCAGTAGGAAATACGATTTGCCAACATAGCTTTACTACCTCTGTAAATATAGAAGTGTTTTTAATTAATCAAATAAATGAAAAATTACATGAAAAAAAAAACAGGAAAATTATTTACCAATATGAGTTAACAAAATATAAAGAACGCACTATGGCACTTAATTAGCTATAGAAATAGAAATCGCAAATAGTATTTAAATTTCTCAAATGTAAGAGCTGACATCGCAAGAATTTGACGTTTTAGGTATATTAGCTATTTGCTATAACAAAAATAAATAGTATGTTAATGAAATGAAATTTTCTACTAAAAGATACAAATTGAAAATGACGTCACACCAGTATAATATAATATGATATCGATAATTTTTCAAACTAACGAATATTTTTTACTTTTTTTGTTGTCATGATTGGTTTTCAAAACATGTTACTTTATGAAAATCAATAGACTTGACTACTTACCCGTTAACAACAAAGTCGCTACGCTTGCTGATATTAAACATTAGCAGAGAACTATTGTCTATATAAGATGAGCCTATAAATACACCAACTCGTTTACCACGAAGAGATTGAAGACTTGTACCTAAAAGCATACAGAGAATAGTAGCATCAGCATTCTTAATCAGACTAGTACTAATCCGATTGCATTTACGGGGTCTGGTTTTTAGGCAAATCGGCTGCGATTTTGGCTAACTTTTGCAACATATCGCTTTAAGTTGCTGTTGTTGAAATGCTTTTGTTCTCTAATGAATTAGATCAGTGTCAGAATATTTGAGGCTATTTTATTTGCGTAGCGATCATTGTAGACTTTCCTGATATCTACGATCGATGGCTACACATATCTAAAGTAGTATAAAGCCGCAAAACCAAAAATGGTCACCCATCCCATCAATAAACTACACGGTGATGAACGTGCTTAACTTCGCAAATCGATAGATTCATTCAGTAGACTCTTCATCACGGACCCTCTCTGCCACAAGCACTTTCCAAAAATATCAAACTACATTTTTGGATTGAAATTGTAAGTGCCTTGAAAATATAATTATGAGATGTAAAATAGTCAGTCAGTCAGCAAGAGCATTCAATTAAATTGATGCACTGTATATTGCTTCAAGTTGAATTGATAATGAAAAGTCATTAATATCTGTAATGCAAATGGCCTGAAGAGTGCAGTACATACAAAGTTGATGAAATTAAACATGTATTTATGCAACGGAGCAGCCATAATATTAATTAATTTTTAAATTACGTAGGCTTTTAACATTTTGAGTGTCTGAGTTGTTTATGAAACGTTTATTCACAAGTTGACATCGGTCAATGATCTATACTTATGTATATGTATACTTTTTACTTATAATATTATAAAGCTAAAAAAGTTCGTTTCTATGTATGTCTGTTCGGTTGAATGCGGTTATCACAGAAACTACGGTCGATTTGAATAATTATTTCGTAGTCTCGGATAGCCCATTTATATAGGCTATAATGACATCAAGTTGTAAAAAGCCAGGTGTAACTGCAGGATCAGCGAGTAGTTTAAAAATGTATACACCCTTTTTAGGTTCCGTATTAAAATTGCAAAAACATAGCTCTTAAAGATTCGCCATATCTGTCTGTTCGTCCGTATGTCACAGCAATTTTATTCTGAAACTGTTGAAACTATTTGAAAATTGGTATGTAGGTGTATTATGTGTAACGCTTTACACTTTCAATATAAAATGAAAAAAGAAATGAAAATAAAGGAGAGCCGCCTCCAAAAAATGAGTGTCTACCTCCTTTAACTCTAAAAGTAAGAGAGTGTTAAACCTAAGGAAAGTATGTGCTGTAGTTTGTAATAAACTTCCAAAAAATTGGTTCGAACGAAATGTTGTCAGCAGGTTTTGAGATATATCCTCAAATATAATTTTGTCGTTTATATAAACACAATGGAAAACAAAGTTATTTGTGATGGTGAAAAACAAATAGTGGTATACGGTTAGGTGAAGATAATTGATATGTTTATTGGATACCTCTACTACGGAACCTTTCAGGGACGAGACCGACTCGCTCTTGATTAAATTTTTATTTGTTGTTTCGTTCATAACAGCGTCTAAATAATGTGTCAGGTGCAAGAAGACATCAAAACGACCGCATCGCAAGATATGGCAGAAAATATATTTTATTATTTACAGTTATTTTTTATTATTCCGTCTTTTTATTATTAGAATTTTCTATCCGTCCTTAGGTTCCTTCTCTTACCGACTATAAGCATAAAATATGAGACGCACGTCGTTCACACACATAAATAATTCAAATAACTGTTAATAAAAACATTTGAAGTTTCCTTACTACTTCTCCTACACGCATCCATTTGCGAAGTATTTAGCATGAATAATTTAACATGCCGTTTCTCCACCTCTACCAGCTAATTCGTCGTATTTGAGCGTGTAACATATTCAAAATAATGGTATATCAAACAAATTTACATTTAATCATGGTTTAATGAACGACTAGTAGTTTACTTGCGTAAACTTATGTTTGCGAGCGAAAATGAACATTGATTTTAAGACAAATATGTAGACCAATATTATGCAAGACATATTGTTATGTAAGATTAAATGTGAATAAGTGACTTAATATTCTTAAATTATATTACTACCGAACAACTGCATAATTATTTTCAGTTTAAAGTTTGAAAAAGAGTTATGTCTTACCTAAACGGCTCGGCTACTTGTTTTCACCTACTGTATTCTTTTGTTAAACTATTCTTAATTATTGCTAATTATTTGAAAAGGTTTTGCGAAATTTACATAGAATGTCTTAATATAGCTACCATCGTAGCGAATGTGTTACTAGAGTCGTCAACGTTGAAACAAATAAGGTAATTTTTTTTTCAGATATAACACTCAGAAATATAAAATGAAGTATCATACTGTACAAAAAGTTTTTCTACATACATACATAGTCTCACGCCTATATCTCCGAATTGGTAGGCAGAGGTTTATTGCTACACCCACTTTTTCGCCAGATTTATTTTAGTCCCACGTAAAAGGGGGCAAGCCTATTGCCGTACCGGGCACATTACCAGACTCCGTGCTGCTACTGAGAATTTCCTATCGGAAAAACCCAAAAACACTTTGCCCGACACGGGGATCGAACCGGAGACCTCCCAATCCCACGCGCACATTTATGGCGCGAGACCAGCGAAGCAGTCAACAAGTTTTTCTCTTCGTCAGTTTCGCTAGACTGACCAAAAGATAGTAAGACAGAGTGTAATCAAATAAAAATTAATCACTGAAATGTATGTAACTTTAGAACGACTGCACGTAATTAGATAATTCTCAAATTCACTAAAGTAGGCAATGACTGACTGACAGACACGCTACAGCCGAACCTATTGGGCGAAGGAAGCTGAAATTTGGCATGTATGTTCCTTGGGGACCGTAGGGGTGCACTAAGAAGGGATTTCCCGAAATTCCCACGGGATCAGCCCAAACGGGTAAATTTAAAAAAAATGCAGGCGGAGCTGCGGGCGTCCTCTAGTCATTTATAAAAAATAACTTACCTGAATCAAAGATAGCTCCATATGTATGCTCTAATAATTTTCTTCCCATAGGTTCCACCACGCATGCCAAATGAAAGGTGACGCCGAAATATTGTGCATCAAACTTATCAGCACCATTTATTTTACCCATGTGCTTAGGAACATCTGGATCGTTGAGATGCCATTTGGTATTATCGCTTGTTATCATATCAACCTGCATTACAAACATGCTTTAAAATAAACATATTAATATATTCAAGGTACAAATGCAATAATAAGAAATTTTCGTTTTATTTTTGTTATAAAAATGTGGTAAAATATAGTTATATTTTACCACATTTTTAGAAATATTTTTGTGTATTTTTTGTGATGGTTTCACAGAAAAATACACAAAAATATTTCTTAAATTGTAATTAGTATTGTGTTTGAAAATATTTAAAAGAAAATTTAATCTGACGAGAAAAAAAGTCATCCAAAATTGTATCTTAAAATAAAAAATTGCAAATATTTTTATAAAAATGCAAAAAGTTTAAAATGCATATTGAATCAATGATTTCATTTAAACCATCTCATGAAAGTTTCAATATTTCAAAAAACATTAGAAAAGTCGTATCTTGTAAATTTAAATTCACGCTTTCATTTTTACAAATCTACTTTTTTTCTGAGAGCTTTATTTGTAGCAACAAAGGAATATAAGAATACAAGATAAAATGTAAGAAAATACGCAATCGTACCATATATTATGTTTCTCTTTTTCAAAAAGTAGGTTATTATGTTAGTAAGTTAAAAAAAAAACAAAATAATTAGTAAATTTACTTGAGTTAAATAGAAAAATATATCGATAAAAAAATCAGCTCATTTAACAAAAAGTTTATAGTTATATTTTATAAGTGAAATTATTCTTTGTTTGCTAGATTACGGCCATTTAAACAACTTTCTTTATGAAAAATATTTAGTTTTGTTCTTACCTTATTATAAAGATTATCCATAAAATCCACAACACTATCGGAATTGGGGAATACCCCAGAAATTCCACTGATGACCACTTCATCTCCATTCAGAGAATTTGGCATACCTTTTACATTTTGATCATCAGCTTCAAGTGGAGCCATTATGATAGCACTCCTACGATTCCCAACAACCTTTGTTGGACTATCAATTACCAACTCACTCCTTACAATGCATGTCTACCTTTTATAACAAGGTCTTTTTCTACGTCATCGGTCAGTTAGAGATCCCTAAGAACTGGGCCATTCATCAGCTTCTAGTTTTATGATTGGGTAGTATTTAATAATACATTTTATCTAAAAGCTTATCTTAAAGTCTTTTGGATGACATTCTTTACATTTTTAATAATCATTTATGTTATAACTGTAGAAAGTCTTGGTACAGCTTTTTGTAGTTCACTGCTCCTAATTTGAGTCACAATAACATTGTAAGCTAATAGGTATTTCGCCTTTAAAACCACGCTGATTTTACGCTTTGGTATAGGGTTTGATGTTCAGATTACCATTTCATCACAAATATATTATTTTTTTCATATTTTTCTTAGTTGTCACTTAAAGCACCCAAAGAATAAGATGGCTTGGTGATGAAAATACGCTTATAACAGCGTCGCTTTGTAAACCATCATAGTACAAAATATTATTAATAATTAATATGATATATTTTTTTAATTCTCCTGACTAAATTTAATATAAAAATATCGTTTAAACCTTCAGAAGCAATGTCTATGACAGGCAGATGTCTTGTATATGGGCATATCATAATGCCGATAATTCCTGTTCTCGACATGTAGTTGAAGAGATGTCGCGTCGCGGCGTTCTCACTTTCTATGTTTTTTTCGGCCGTTACTTGTGGAGAAAAGGCCACGAGAAAAAGGCCTAGATGTCACAATTGTGACAGCAGCCCCTGTCGAGGAAACGGCCCTGCTTAGGCATCCAGCGTCGTAAACTCATCACCATCTTAACCTTTAAGTACCAACGTGTGGTCTGATAGACACTCTCAGAGTTCGGAAGTTGGAATCTCATATGTTAGAGAAGACGTAACATCTTGTGCTTCTCTCTACCCCTGGAGTAATCGCCCAGAAACTTTTGTGGAAAGTGGCTATGTCGACGCATGCCATTCTGAGTGATTATAAGCTTTGATAGTACTTACAATTTGGTGAATTGTGATTTTCTAACAAATGGTTGATTTTGTGCTAAATTGTATTTTTATGGTTCATGTAATGAATAATATTTAAGAAAATTCATTTCAATATTTGCTTGCACCATGTTTTGGGTTTGTTCTGTCTCTTACTTTAATAGAGAAAAAACTGGAAGGAGTGACATATTCCTACCAGTTTTATCTTCATTGCCCTGTGAGCTACTTCAAGTTTCTGGAGAGCTGCCTTTGTAGTAGCCCAAGTTTCAACTCTGGCAGGACGCACTGGTTGAATATTCTTGTTTTTCGTTGCTTCGTAATGTTCAACAGCAGCGTCAGCCTTAAACAGTCCACTGCTGGACTAGGCCTCTCCTTTGAAAGGAGGAATTGGCCTACTATACCACGCTGGCCAAACGGGTTGGTATAGGGTTTGTATCAAGTTTTCCTTCTCTTACAGTGCTGTTCTCTGCATAATAAGCTCCCTCTGTCGGCTCTTACGACACCCATGGGATGATATGGGGTGGTGACATTCTGTATTCTTAATCCGTCACCACACGGATTACGTAATGTTCAAAGCAAAAGCAAATTCCAGTTTGCCGAAAGCGGCTCAACCTAAACGGTTACGTCTACCAATTGAAAGAAGGAGATGATGGCAGCCATAGTGGCCGCTCTCCGTCCACCAGTAGGCTGAGGCAGCGGTGCTGTAACCACGTGCACGTGCAGAAATGTTAATTAGCAAATATGACGTGGCCCGCCAGCATCCAACGGCGAGCCGAACCCTGCTAGGATCACGGTGTACTACGCGATGCTGACCATAATTCGTGTGGCCGCCATCAAGGGACACCGTGGTGCTTATAGTGAGCAGACCCAACCAGCCACGCACCAAAAAAAAGGTGGCAGCGTTTAAAGTACCACACAATGCACATTACATGGGACCAACAGCCGATAGTTCTTGATACCTTTAAGGCATACTGAAAGAATAACCGAAAGCAAGCAGCGCACGCTGAGCGCGCAGTGCGAATTAGAGCGAGACACCGTAACAGTGCTGCGTCTAATTCTATCTCTTCTATCTCTTAGCTTACTACCTGCCTTTACCTGATGCCACTTAAATTGCAACTTGCATATTATTTTAGGCAAAATATAATAACAATTAGGATTTATTTGACTAACAGAACAGATTCTTTGAGCTCGAATATTATCTCACAGACTACACTTAGAACTTTAGTGTAGTAATCAAAAGTGTTTAGTTCGTACTATATTTCAGGTTTATTTAAGTTAGCCGGCCCTTTTAGAATTAGACCAAATTTGTATGGAGTGGTGATCTCCTCTACAAATTAATTAGTTTATTACTTTAAATTTATATTAAGTACCAGATTCGCAAACCAATTGGCGTAAAATAAAATCAATAACATAATTTATGGCATGTTCAAATATTGAGATCCGTATTTAACATATTTTGAAGGGAACCATTACGAAAACAAAATATTTTTCGTTACATATAATTTTATTGTTTTTCATGAAATAATAAGGTCATTGAATAATCCGAAAATCGTTCGTAGGTATGTTGGAATTTATAAATAAACATATTATTGCCACATAGTCGTACGACGAAATCATTCATTTATAAGTACATAATATTTGCTGTAACATATGGTAATAAATTAATAGTTTAAAAAACACTAGAAAAACACGCTTTTATAAATGCACGTAAAAACAAAAAATAAATTATCGATCGTTCAAGTTGTCTCTATTTCTTGGCAGAAGTGTAAACTATGTGCTTTCAATTATAATATTTGATTGTAAAAGCGTGGGGCGCTAGAACAGGAAAGACTTGTTAACGAATATTAATACTACCTTCGTTATCACAATGTGCCTGACTGAATATTGTTGGCAATTAAGTTATACAAAAGAGAAATAAATACGAACAGAACATAGAAGTTATCCAGCTCAACAACAAGTATAATTAATAAGTGAGATTTTTTATAACCAGCAAGACGGCTTTTATTTTATTTAATTTAATTCAATCTATTTTCACGCAAATTTACCGACAGTCGCCATAACGTTGACGTGGGCGAATAATTATGATGATACTATTTTCAAACCAATCATGAATATACGGGTCTAAGTCAAAAGAATGTCATAATTAACATTTGGAATACGCCAATAGGCGGGTCCACACAGACCGAGCAGCATTTGCCGGCATTTGCCGCGCGAGGAAACGGTCCCCGAACGAGCGCGGCCATAGAATAAAGCTGCGTTCACATTTATGTGGCGAGATCTCTCGTGACGGTCTCTGTCGTAATTACTTACCGTTACGCAGTTTTGAATCAGTTCTGTCTTGACTCTCGTGGAGTTCAAGCTTTCGCAATGTTTTTGAGGAATTATCCGATTCAGATTAAGTAGATATCCAATTATATCCATAAATTATTTACATAGGATTATATTATTTTGTATTCAATTAGCTCGTCTATAGGTACTGTATAAGAATAATATCATAAAAAGAAGTCAATTAGTTCGTCGTCCATAGCGCAATTGTATACGCGCGTCTGACGCTTTACGACAGACAGTACACATTCGTCTGACGTGCCGTGTCGCACGCTGTACCGGCCCCACACCCCACCCTCCCTGTCACAGACCGGGATATCGTCTGCCGCGACAAGACAGACGCCGTCACTACAGATCACGTCAGATAAATGTGAACGCGGCCTAAAGCGCAGCAGCCTCGGCAACATCTGTTTATAAATATCCGTAGTAAAAACGAAATTGTAGTTGTCATAAAGTTTGAATTCAGAACATGAAAATATAGTTGAAAATCTATGATACTATTCGGTTTATTTACTCATGTGATATTATTGCGCATGTATTTTGCCACTTGTGAATTAGAGTGACATAGTACATTTACCATCTATCGGTTTTACGTATCAATGTGAGATCCTTGGTCTCTCTCTCTCTTATTTTTAAATTTTGTTCACAAATACATATAGTATTTGGAAATGGTCATACTGCAATAGGGTTGTAGCATGTGTTTTCACTACCCGGCTGCCTGACTGACGCCAACCCTCCTTAAACTTTGGTTTCCTAGGAAAGCGGTGCCGTCATTTAGCGGCCGTAATATTACGGACGCAAAAAGGCGGCCGTCTTTATGATAACGACGTGTGGAAAGTTCCACGGCCGTTTTAACACACCGTCAGTCATTTTTTTAAACAAATGTCAAACGAAAAGTATCCAAGATAGAAAATCGATGACCTTGATTTAGCTTTAGTAATTTACTTGGAGGATGAAATATCATCAGAAGAGGAAAATAGTCGTATGGCGGAAGACGATTTATTCAAATCTCGTGGTACTGAAGGTGCATTTGAGATTTTAGTAAGTCACCGTTTACTACTGAGCTTTGAATACAACTTTGTACTATATTTTGTACGTTGTTCCGGTAAAAAAAACACAAATACGTATTAAAAATACCTTTGTAGATCTAACATTAGCGATTACTATTTTATATTTTAAATATACTGTTAAGCTGTTATAATTAAATGAAGTATTTTTTTTTTACAATTAATCTGAGTCCAATCTCTTAATTCGCGCTATAGACCTCCCCCCCACCCCCTTTTCTGTCGCAGACCGGGATATTGTCTGTCGCGACACGACAGACGCTGTCACGACATTACATCATTACATCAGATAAATGTGAACGCGGCCTAGAGCGCGGCAGCCTCGGCATCGTAGGAAAAAACAAAATTGTAGTTGTCATAAAGTTTGAATTCAGAATGCATGTATCAAATTGTCGACTTGTGAATTACAGTGAAATAGTACATTTCATGGTTTTAAAACTTAGAACAAAGTTGAATAGAACCTCATTTATTTAGATAAAATGAGCGCTAGATGGCAGTAGAACACACTTTTTTACATAATCACTTATTCTCACGTTTAATTATTCTTATATTTATTTCAAAATTTTCTCCATAAAAATATGTGTAAAAAGCAATTTCTATTCTGAAAACAACATTTAAATGTTAATGTTTCTTAATTTCCTGGACTCTGATTCCCGCACTCTTCGCCTAGGTACCCATCTTACTTGAGAAATTTTGCATTCCACTGGAATTTAGCAACATTCACAGCAATGTCCACAAGAAGATGTTGTGTTTGAAAGTGTAATAAAATTTGTAAGTAACTAAAGCCACTTTTATAAGTCATCTGACTGATCTTAAGGTTATCGTTTTGTGTGTAAAGTTTCCTTAAAGTAATGGGCAGTCATTTTAAGGAATCAGTACCTTCAAAATAAACTGTCACTAGTCTAAACCATGGAATAGTGCTATCTCTTTGGGTTGTGGAGGTCAGACAGGCAGTCGCTCTGTGGAAAAACTCATATTCAGCCAAATCCGGTTAGAGGAGTAAGCGGACCCCAGGTTGAAAACTAGGAGGATGATGATGATGATTAAAGCTATGAGAAAACCCATTTCTTTTAAAGACACTGAATGTATATATCCCCTGCAATGATTTTCACTATGATACAGTATCAGGAAGATTGGTAATTGAAAAATGGGCAGACTGTTTAAAAAAGGCGAGAAAGTGGTGACCAATTAGAAATAGGGTCCGAGAGCGTGCTCAGAAAGGTTTTTGTATTACCATCACTAATAACACTTAGCCGAATGATTCGAACAGCTTCCCTTACACCCGACTTCAATGACAATATATTTGATCAATTTGAGAAAATAATAAAAATTATTTTTAAAGTAATTAATGATGGGCAAGAAAATTTAGCAAAAGGAAACATACTATGCTTCTGCAAAGTGAAAATCCTGCATATCTAGGACTTTGCTTAATGCCAAAAGTAATATATCATGTGAATTCAAAGAAAATATCAAACATGAAAGTAAAGTGTGCAACACAGGTTTTTATCCGAACTATAGCTGCCAGCGATTGTATCGCATAGCCTGCGTGTCAATGAGATGAATATGCTGCGCCGGATGAGTGGAGTCACGCAGAAGGGCTGCATTAGGAACTTACGCATCTTGAATAAAAAGTCTCAAAAATTTTGAAGAAATATGCACCAACTTATTTATTTTTACTTGGTGTAAAGTCATCAATAAAGTTTTAATGGGTCCAGAATTGACTATGATGAAAAATCTCAGATACAACAAAAATGTTATGAATATTGTAAAAAACGTTTGAAAAATAAACCAATGTTTTATTTTATATAATTTTACAGTACGCAGTTACACACTTCAGTTCAGTAGCATGTACATCCATAAGCGAAAACCATGGTTTTCACTTAGGGATGTATATGTAATTGACCCACATAATAAAATAAATTTGTCTAATAATATCTAATAAAATACCTACTATAGTTAAAAAATGCTTGAAACGTCCGCCAGGTAGCGCTAATAGCTTGAGTGACGTCTCTATCCTCCTATATACAAAGGTACTCTGTGGTACATTTGTCATCTATCGGTCTACGTATCAATGTGAGATAGTTGGTCTTTCCTCTCTCTTATTTTTAAATTTTGTTCATAAATATAGTACTTGAAAATGGTCATACTGCAATAGGGTTGTGGCATGTGTTTTTACTAGCCGGCTGCCTGACTGACGCCAATTGCTGTACCTACTTTGGGTACTAGACAATGGTAATAATGGGCCATAAGCCATAACATACATATTTACTTATACTTACTTTTTTGTAAATATATACATAGAAACACCCAGACCAAGACAAACATTCATGTTCATGCACACAAGTGTTTGACATGAGCGGGAATCGAACCCGCGACCTTCGGCGTTGCAGTCGCTTACACTCCCGCTTTGCCAACCGGTCGTCGATTATTGTTATACCTAAAGGATGGAATAGGTAGACATGGAAAAAACATAGAATGAATTATAGGAAATGAATGTCTGTAGGCAAGGATATTGTAACCGAAGCACAGACTGAAGGATCATTGGTACAATAAATAGCGTCAAAGATGAGAATGTTATGATGAATGTATCCTCCGTCATTCAGTGACCAGTGGATAGGGTATGCGACTGCTGAGCGGAGGTCCCGGGTTCGATTCCCGGGTCGGGCAAAAGTGTTACTGGGTTTTCCCGAATTCTCAGAAGCAGCACGGAGTCTGCTGATGTGCCTGTTAACGGCAATAGGCTCATCCCCTATTACGTGGGACCTAAACATTTCATGGTGAAATGTGGATGTAATAATATTACAACTGCCTATCTTTACGCGGATACAGACGTGAGTCTATAAAAAAAATGTCCAACATACAAACACACTTGCGAATTTATATTATTAGTAGGGATTATTATGTTCGAGCGAGGCACGAAACAGCGTACGGACCGCGGCAAAACAAAAAACCAAACTCAATGGCTCGGCCGCTCGGTCGCTCGCCCGCGGCGGCACACGCGCATGCCTCGGCCGGGGCACGTCCACACAGAGCGCGCAGCCTCGCGCGCCAATTCCTCAGGAGGCTGCGCGCTCTGTGTGGACGTATCTAATTCGGTAGCTCGGGCGCACGGTAAGCTCGGCCGCGGCAGCACATGCGTTTTCCTCGACCGAGCCACGTCCACACAGACCGAGCAGCCTCGCGAAGCATTTTCCTCGCGAGGCTGCTCGGTCTGTGTGGACCCGCCAATTGTATAATTTTGCGAACGCTTTGTCGATCTAAAGGTTGTCTGTGAGACTAATATTGCTAATTAGTGAAGTGGTATTGTTCATTTTCTAATGTTTTTCAAATGCTTAATGTACGTGTTTTTTTTCTGTTCTATTTTTGGTTCTTTTTATATTATTTGAATCTTTGCTGTCCAATAAATACTTTATATATTTTTTTGCTTTTGCATGTCGTTTATAAATCATATATTTTATTGGGTATCAAATTATATTTTATAATTGATGATTACTATACTATATGATTTACTATATCTGTGTTTTGTTCTTTATTATATCTGGTTATTTCTGTCAAAATTTAATATTCTTGTGGGCAATCGCTAGAGCCGGTGCACATATTTTTCTTATAGACTCACGCCTGTAATTCCGCAGAGGTAGGCAGAAGTGTAATATTACACCCACATTTCGCCATGAATTTTTAGGTCCCACGTAATAGGGGGCGAGCCTATTGGCGTTACCGGACATATCACCAGACTCCGTGTTACTACTGAGAATTCGGAAAAACCCAGTAACACTTTTGCCCAACCCGAGAATCGAACCCGGGACCTCCGATGAGCAGTTGCATACGCTATCCACCGGACCACGGAGGCAGACACTTACTTGTGATGATGATAGTAAGATAAGGAATCTATTAAGTGACACATTAATATATACGGCAGTGTCATATTATCCCGACCGCCAGAGTGACAGAACGCATTCGAGCCTTAATTAGGGACCATAAAACTTATTTGTGGAAGAGGTGTTTGAAAGGTTAAATAAACCTCAAATTGTACAACTGCCTAAGATGTTCGGTTTACCTAAAGTACACACGACTAACGTCCCATTGCGACTGATAGTCTGTCAAATAAATTCATCCACATATGGTTTGGCAAAACACATAAGGTACTACAACCGTTAGTAAACAAGACGCACTTTTTCGTAAAGGACTCTCGCCACTTTATAGCAATTGGTCTAGTCAAGTAGTAATCAAGAGCCTGAAAAGGGCACCAGACGAGATGACGGTGAGTTTTTATATCGAGTCACTATTCACCAATGTTCCTGTTCAAGATTGCCTTGAGGTAGTAGATAGGAAATTAAGGGAAAACGGTCTGTGGAAACTACGTCCTATATCGTGGATAACAGTACGTCCAGATCGATGCAGTGAATATGGGTACTAGCCCTATAGCCCCGGTAATGGCCAACATCTGGATGGAACACTTCGAAAAATCCATAGACATGCAGGCGTCAAATGTGAATATATAGAAGGGGTATGTCAACGATATGTTTTGCATCATGAAGGGCAACATGCAAGAAGTGAAACAATTCGAAAACAAATTGAACTCCATGCATCTGAACATGCGATTCACATACGAAATGAGGGTATACGGATCCTTACTCGACGTTAAAGTGACAGTGAGAGATAATGGTACCACTGGACACACTGTATATAGGAAACCGACACACACCGACAGGTATCTCAACGTGAACTCGCGCCACCATCCACGGCACTTCGATCCCGTTGTGTCGTCGTTAGTGAGCTTCCGTCTTAGTGCTCCCCTTCACTTCTCAAGGACCATACCTGTGAAATTCCAGCTTCTTGCGCCCAAATTTTGGCTGTGCAATGTCAGTCAGTTAGTAATACAAGAATGTTACATATACAGATGTGTTAATTATAATGATCGTATATTATCTTATGACAACTGATGCTAAATTAATGATTTTTGTATCACGGGAGCTAAACAAACAGTCAATCAATGGACAAGGAGAACAACGCAAATCGTTTGTTATGACTCAAAGAATTATTTCACTTACTATAAAATCTAATGTAGGTGCCGCGATCGTAATAAACGCGGTACATTCAATCGAATAGAGGTCAATAACAATGTCGTCATCAACTTGACCTCTACTTAGACAATGGAAGCAACATTCGTCATACTTGTATTATAAATGTCACACTACAATTGAAATACTTTGTATTTGGAAATAATACTCTCTGTACGCTTCCGATTTACCCATAAGTAATTAGGTGTATAGTCGCCTGTTTGTTTAAAGCATATTTTTGGGGTTCCAAACCTAAAAAGGAAAAACAGAAGCATAATATGATTACTTTTTTGTCCCTCCGTCTGTCTGTCTCCGAAAGACAGACGGAGTACTTGGTTCCACGTGAAGATTTCGAGTTGAAATTAAAACTCTACACTCAAGTTCGCAGTCCCTTGAATATGTAAAAAAATAAACTTCTACATTTACACAAAGGTACTGTCGTTCATCCCACAAAAACCGCAACCGGGAGGATGGAAATAGATATTCGACCACTTGTAACTCATCAGCATGTACACGTACATCTAACATTACAGAACATTACTTCACGCTTTTTATCCCTGAAGGGGTAGGCAGATGTGTATTACACACCCACACTTTGCCAGTTATGTTTAGGTTCCAATGGACGACTGGTTGGCGCAGTGGGAGTGTAAGCGACTGCTACGCCGAAGGTGGCGGGTTCAATTCCCGCTCAAGTCAAACATTTGTGTGCATGAACATGGATGTTTGTGTTGGTCTGGGTGTTTCTATGTACAATATGTATGTATTTACAAAAAAAAGTATATATGTACGTTTTTCATTGTCTAGTACCCATAGTACAAGCTCTGCTTAGTTTGGGACTAGACGGTGTTGTATGAATGTGGTAGAATATTATATTATATTATTATTATTATTTTAATGTAATAGGGGGCGGGCCTATTGCCATCTACCGAGTACATTATTAAGCGAGCGATAATTATCATTTTAAATACAGACATAACTACGAAAAGTCAGAGGTGTATGCCCGGGGTAGCTGGGGATCGAACACGAGACCATCGTCTCGGCAGTCCGTTACATCTGTAAAATAAAAATGCGTCCTCTGATAAATGCAATCCCAAATGTAACTTTTTAATTGACTATTTATACCTTAAATAAGATAATTTAACGCGATTAAGACCCACTTAATGATTTTGTATGATATTTAATTTTCTTGTGTGTCTAGGTGTAATTGTATCTATAATGATGATGTATTTTAAAATACCTTTATAAGTAACGGTGTTTTCCATCGAAACCGACGTAAGATTGCCTATAGTAACTTAACCTAGAGTATTATCTTATTACTGTTGGTGCTCTTAATTCAGTCTCGATAGTAAACATCTTCTCTATTCTTTTATGCGTGACTACCCTCAGCCTTTCGAATCCAATCATGTCCTCCGTAACTTCAGAGGTCTTCAAACTATCATTACGGTGTGCTTGTTTCTTTCTAAGCAGCTACTTAGTGTTTGTTTATGCTATTGTCAACAATTATGAATAAGTAGTCTGCAAAATCAATGTCATACATTTTCATGGTTCGTAAGTGCAAAATAAATATTATGAGCAGATTGTTATCTAGGACATACATATCCGAGTAATCATGTATATTCATTATTTTTCAAAGGGAAAATCATGATGATACAAAAACAGACATTCTGTGTACCGTTAAACAATGCCAGCATTTTGATATCATCATCCTCTTAGCGTTATACCTGTTTCAATCTGAGGTCCGTTTACTAGTCTAACCGGATTTGGCTGAATATTAGCTTTTCCGTAGAGCGACTGCCCGTCTGACCTCCGCAACCCGAAGGGATAGCGATATTCCATGGTTTAGACTAGTGTCAGATTATCTAGAAGGTACTGACGCCCTGTAATGACTATCAAAGTCCTCATGACAACCGGGACCGACGGCATAACGTGCTCTCCGTGGCACGGGACAAGCGATAATTAATAATTCAATACGCACATAACTCCGAAAAGTAATTGGTGCGCGCCGTGGATTCGAACCCGATACCCTCTGCATGGTAGTCTGTTGGTATCTCCACTCGGCTATGCCGGCATTTTGATAAAAGCTGGTAAATTAAAACCTAAATAAAAGTAAGTATACCTTCAATTTATTTATTTTTTATGTAACAGAAGACCAAAGCATAAATTTGCCTGATGGTAAGCTATTACCACCGCCCAAAGTCACCTGCAATACCATTAGAGGCGTTAGTGCGTTGCCTGTCTGCATGAAAAAGTAAAGGAAGATGAGCTGGATGTGATATAAGAAAACGGGATGACGCCTCTGGCTCTCTCATTCGGCGAAAGAAACACAACAGAATAGACCCTCTTATCTACTTTACTATTGATATTCACATTTTATGTTACACACTTCGATATTGAAAAGAAATTCTAATAAAATAACTACGTAACTTCGAAGAATTTGTTTGATTTTAGTTGAGCTACGCTTCGTTATATTTAAAGAGAGCGTCCTTTCAAAGTAATTAAATTGGCATCTATCAGTCAGTTGCAGAAAGCTTCAAATTAATTCTTTATTACTTAAAAGGAGATTATGGCTAATGTGTGTCATAATTTAATGACGTTGCACAAACAAATTTTACGCTTGGTTAAACATCATTTAACTAATGAAGAACTAATGCCTACAAGTGAACGAAAAGAAGGAACATTACCGTTTAGTTATATGCACATCTATGAAATGTACTATGAGAAAAAAAATTCAATAAAGTAAACGTAATGATTACATATATCAAGGAGGTATAATTCAAAATATACATATATAGTAAATCTGTGGTCAAGACTATCAAAACGTTTGTCAAAAATTGACATCATTATGTTTTTGTTGTATTGAATCATTATTACGATTTTAATTAAAATTGTTACGTTTTGAGCTGAAAAGTCGAAACAATTCATATAAAGAGGGAGCCTGGCGCTAATTATAATGATTGACCATAAAATACAGTTAATACGTTAATACCATTCATGAATTATGATTTTCTCACAGATTTGAATTATCCAGATGGAGTCATCTGTCATATTTGTTCGACGCGGAGTGTAGCCGGTCAAATGTCATTGGGTATGCAGACGTCACTTCCTCACACTCGCCAGTGTTGCCACCTCAAGAACAGTTCACCTGCTTTGCGGGAAAATTATGAAACGTAAAGCGTGTTACCTTATTAGGCTATTGTTTATTTTTAAATCACAGAATGGAATAGTAATGAATCATTTATTTTGATAAGTATGTGTTATTGGTGATTATATCATATCTGATTTAAATATTTACTGTTACTATAATTTAGTAGTAGGGATGTACCTAAGTACCACACTTTGAGCACATGAGTAAATAAACCGAACAGAGAGACAGCTTCTTAAGAGCTTGTAAATTTGTTACCTATTTTGGTAGGGTTGTCACAATAGGTTAAGACAAATCGCTTGTTCGGTATACGACAGATTCTGGATTGGACAGATTCGTGATTCGGCAGATTCCAAACTCGATAGATTCGTGGATTGGGCAGATTTTTGGACTCAACCGATTCTCTATACGGCAGACGTACAGTTGTAAATAAAATAGCGAGTGGAACCAAGAAAGGCATGGACCCGAAACTTTTAAAAGCACGGAATAAAAAAAAAATACATTTGTTACCAACGACACGACGTGACAACGTGATTTATTTGACATTCCCAACGATATTTTTCTGGTAATATGATCTATTTTGCTAATTAGGAATCTCCTTTAGCTATTATGTGCCACTAGTTTTACCACGGGGATAGGTACCTAAAATAAGTTTCAAAAGAAATTGTGTAAAACAAATGAACGTCTACAAAACAATAAAATATAAAGTGATCAACCATCGATACCGCTTACAAAAAACAGGTGCATGCGATTTTCGACCTTATTGACAATTCATGACAGACGTTTTTTTTGGTATTTTCTTGCTTTCTGACATTGATACGTTAATAAAATTATAAATTCTGAGTTACGTCAATAAGGTCAAAAATCGCATGCACCTGTTTTTTGTAAGCCCTATCGATGACCGATCACTTTCTGATAGTCATTGGTTTTGTAAACGTTAATTGCTTTTACACAATTTCACAACTAATGAGTTCATGTGGATCCCCTGGGGGATCGGGCTAGAAGATCCTGGTGGACAACATGCAAACACGTTAAGTATTACGTTGCCAACATTGACAATATTTATTTCAAGATCGAAATATTTGCGAAACTTTTGCTCGAGATATTCAACAAATGCGATAAAATTATCAGGAGGTATAATTAAAAATCCCAATTGTACGTTACCATCGTTAAAAACTTAATAATGACTGAACTATTTCATCTAGTATTATTCATACACACAGTACAATAAACAACCATTATTAATAATAAAATACCACGTTTATACATGAAAATATTAAAACTTGCAACGTACAAAACGTGCGTCGTAATAACCCTGAGATTGTCAACTGCCTGTGCCTACGTAAACCAGATTTTTCCAATATCGCCGCGTACACGACAAGCGGCCAGTGGTCACGCACACATGCGCCGCGTGCTTGTAGTAGTGCAACCGATTCTCGCTGTTATATTAAGCGTGGTCTCTGTTCCGTTTATCTACTCATGTGCTTTGACCCCGGCTCAGCCAGCGTGAACTTTATTTTATAAAATGTATAGAAATATATTTGACACAGAAAACAAGTTTAATCAGCCGATCAATTAAATACCTAGCCACTGATAGTGATAACTGATTTAAATACTTATTAACTGTTGTAAAAATTGAATTGAAATCAACAAAAACAAATTAGGTATATATGTTAGGTACATATGAAGGTATTTGGGATAGGTAGGTACTAGAAAGGTGACACGTGCTTTCACGTGAACAATAATTAGATCAACAATAAATTACGCTTCTAAGTACTAATACAATTAAATAAAATTACCCAAATTGCTATATCATGACGAAAATACTAAATTAAATAAAATAGGTAACATTTTATCCTTACTCAATATGGGGTAATCGTTCGAGGACACACTGACAACACTCACAAAATGGCGCAGCAATGTTATGATAATTTTGACAATAATCATGAAATATTTAACAAGGAAAATCCGACTAGCTGCGTTAGGTCTATGAGTCCGCTACTGTCCAAGCTAAGACGGCATATAGAGAGAAGGAAGGGAAAGTCTTCTACGGTTTGTAACAAATAGTTAGGCACCATAGTGTATAAGTTTTAGGTCCTTAATGTGCCAAAACCCAATAGAATTTCCAGACGCGTCCGACAACTCGTAAACGAGAGGCGACTTTTTATTAATCACTGTGCATTTCACGAATTTAGGGGCTAGTTTCTTACAGAAGGACTTATCCTTGTCGCTCTGATAAAAAGTCCGTTTCCACACAGTGTCTCCCACATTAAACTCAGCTGGTTTACGGCGTAAATTATACGTTTGGGAATTCCTAGCATGAGCTTGAATGAGGAGTGCCTGAACTTTGTCAAATATGCCTGATAAGTGACCTATGTTTTCTGCGTAATCGTCCCTAGGTATGTATACTATATCATCAGCGTCTGTGTCGACATAGTGTGAGCCGCATGGAACTAGTTCACGTCCATAGACTAAAAAACTAGGTGTATAGCCCGTGACTTCATTAACTGCAGTATTTAATGCAAACTGCACCTTAGGTACGAGACTGTCCCATAATCTCTGGTCATTTCCTACAAACGCCGCTAAGGTAGAACCAATGGTTTTATTATAGCGTTCGACCGTATTGACATGTGGGGAATATTTAGGAGTATAATGAAGATTAGGGATTTTGTACTTGCGCAACATAGCTTTTAAAGTAGCACTGACAAACTGTTTACCATTGTCCAATATAATTGTAGATGGTATACCATGAACTAAAAATATTTTTTCTTCCAAAATATACGTTATTATTTCAGCAGTTGCGCGCCTGATAGGAAAAAGTAGACAGTATTTACTAAAACAACAAGTTACTACGAAGATGTAGGCGTTTTGTTTTCTTGTGACGGGTAGTGGCCCCACCAAGTCTACACAAATGGTTTGGAAGGGTCGTGAACACACTTTGGGTCGTCCCATGGTTCCCCATGGTGCGTGGTTCTGATGTTTGTGCGCGATACAAGTGTCGCAAGAATTTATGAACTTAACTACTTCATCGCGCATTTTGGGCCAATAGTAACGCAGTGCTAAGCGCTTGTAAGTTTTAAATATACCGAAATGCCCCGAAGTGGGTTCGGCATGGTTCTCTAATATGGCATTATTTCGATCAGAAGAAGGTAGTACTTCTTTCCATTCGAACTCCTTACGTAGCATACACCTAGATTTAATCAAACGATATAATTTATTATTTTTAATAGAATAGTCTGGATAGTCATTAGGCGAAGATAAACAACCATTGTAGGTGGCTGAATACCATTGATCAGTGTTAACATTAGGGTCATTCACGTTATTATTATTCGCGTTAATTATATTTACAGGTAGGGATCGTGATAACGCATCGGCTATAATATTATCCGCACCGCGCCGATGCTTTATTTCGAAGTTGAAGGCTGACAGACGAACCGACCACCGAGCTAATCTACCAGTCGGGTTGCTCAAGTTTAAGAACCATTTCAGTGCGGAATGGTCAGCATACACAACAAACTTTAACCCGTTATCTAAATAACAGCGCCAATATTCGAGGGCTGTTAGAACTGCTAATGTCTCCCGTTCTGTTATACTGTAGTTTTGTTCCTGTGCATTTAGTGACCTACTCATGTAAGCGATAGGTAGTTCCACGCCATCTATTTCTTGTGTAAGTAACCCACCGATGCCGCTCGCACTCGCATCTGTGTGAACTTGAAAAGGTTTCTCGTAATCGGGACACGATAATATTGGTGCGGAGCTTAACAATTGTTTTAGTTTACAAAACGAGTCATCAGCTTCCACCGACCACTGAAATGGTGCGGCTTTCTTACCAGTAAAGGTAAGTTTGTTCAGAGGACCGGCAATAGTACTAAAATTAGGTATAAATCGCCGATACCATGATGCAATGCCTAAGAACCTTTTGACTTCTTTTTTATTCTTAGGCGTAGCATATTGAAGAATGGCTTCCACCTTACATGGGTCTACTTGTAATCCTTTAGAGTTTACTACGTAGCCCAAGTACTTCAATTCATCACGGAAGAATTTAGATTTTTTCAAGTTGATGGTAAGGTTGGCCGATTTTAATTTTTCGTATACTTTATTTAATAGTGACACATGAGCATTAAAGGATGGCGATATAAGCACGATATCATCTAAAAAAACGAATACAGAGTTTTCGAACTCAGGACTGTTCGTAAACAAGTGATCCACCAAACGCTGTTGTGTCACAGGCGCATTCGTTAAACCAAACGGCATAGTCACAAATCTAAATGTTCCTCTAGTAGGCACATAGAACGCAGTCTTATCACGATCACATTCGCGAAGAGGCGTCTGCCAAAAGGACTTAGATAAGTCTATACTACTTAGATATCTAGCGTTCCTAAGGTTGTCTAAAATTTCGGATACGTAAGGTAGTTTGTACGCGTCTTTTTTAGTAATAGAATTAAGTTTCCGACTATCTAAACAAAACCTTAGTTTACCGTCTTTCTTAGGCGTTAGTAAAATCGGTGACGACCTCGGACTTTCGCATTTTTCTACCACTCCCAATGCAAGCATTTCGTCTAATTCGTCAATAATTATTTTTAATTTCGCCGGCGGTAACCTATAATATCTTTGGTGTATCGGCGCAGAATCGCCAGTGTCTATTGCATGTTCTATTAAGTGAGTTCGTCCTAAACCGGTTTTTTCAGTAGAAATTGACTCGTATCGCTTTATAATTAACTTAGCCGTTCTCTGTTGTGACTCACTCAACTCACTAAAAGATTGCAATACGTTCGTGTTACTTAGCTTATTTTCACCTAACACACTACACGGCAATGTTTTAGACATGCATACGGATGCGATATGGTTAGGCAGTAATTTAAATAGTTTCCAGAAATCGATGCCTAAAATTAAATTACTTGTAACTTCTGGAATAATATAAGCTTTCAATAAGTGGGTTTGATTATTAAAAGTAGTTGGTAAGTTGATAAAACCGCGCGGCAACAATATATTTCCACCCGCGGACCGAATGGAATTAGTGTTGTGACACTGCTGTATTTCTAACCCGGTTTTAGTAATTACCTCCAGATGGGAGTTGTTACCTAGAATTGTAATGGCTGAACCGGAATCGAGCAATCCACAAATAGGTAAACTGTTAATCGTTACGTTAACATAGGGCCGTAGGTCATTTTTAGGTTTATTATCCAGAATCGAGGCGACGGAATAACTAGAGAAATACACTTTTAGAGTGTTTAGCCAATTTCTCCAATCATCTTTGTCAAAATTGGTTGAATAGGTTGTAGAACCTAATTTAGATTTTGACACGCCCCGACCCTGACCAACTAGTTTTTTGGTTTCGTCGATTTACAGTTCGGGCAGTTAGGGAATGTCACATCCCTACAGCCGCACTTGAAGCAAATTGCAAACCGATCGCGTTTGCATTCATTCAAACTGTGATCATTGATACGGCAGCGCGGGCAGTACTTGGACGTGACTAGAGCGACAGAGCTAGATTTAGACTTAGGTTTGCTAGGTTCGTTGTTCTCAGTGTATTCGGACGTACCCTCTATATTAGCAACGGGATAATTATTGTAGGAATTATTACGCGCTCGGTTATTAGGTTTGTGACTGTAAGCTAGGTCTGGTGCCAACGTGTCGTTATTATAATACGGTTCGCGGAATTGAGAGTTCAAACATTTCATCCGTTCGTAGTTTAAACATAACGTCTGCAGTGTTGCTATACTGTCTATTGAAGATATTGACGGAGCTAGCACTAGTGAGTAGCATGGACGTATGTTATGCAATAGGATGTCTAACTTTTAGCGTTCGGACAATCGCTTTGACGGAGACAGCCTAGCGAACAGCTGATTCATTATCGAGAGATAAATAATTATAGTTTCGGTAGCACCTTGAGTACGTCGGCGGATTTCATTTAATAACCGGTAGTCATAATCGTACGGTGTGAAATCGTCTATTAATTTAGTGGTGAGTTCTTCCCATGTAGTGAAATATTCTTTTAGGCCGCGGTACCAGTGAAGTGCGTTACCGGTGAAAATTTCGGAGGCATATGATAAAATTTTAGTGGAAGGTAGATTACGCGCGGTTTGGAATTCGGTTACGCGTTGTAGCAACGCTCGGACGCATCCCGTACCGTCGTATTTTAGCTTAGACAGTTCGCTAACTCTCAAATGCTCGCAATGCAATACTGGGGCTAACCCTGCCTGCGTCGAGGTAGACGGCGCAGGTTGGACCTCTGCCACAGCATCAGCTGAGCGAACAGCTGATTGCTCAATGGCGGACAACTCCGCCGAGAGCTTGTCAAACCGGCTGCACAATTCGGTAATCCGTTTTGAAAACGCTGTAGGACGTTCCATCCTACGGAGTCTGTGGTATAAGTGGTTGTGCAGTGCGGTAGACCTCTTAGCTAGGTTCGCGTCGTAAGAGGCAGATAACGAATTTAGTCGCTTGGCCAGCTCAGAGACGGCCTCGCTAGCGCCCTCGAAGTCCACTGCTATGGCTAGACCCGACTCCAAGATGTCATCATTTGGAATGGCTTCCAGTAATTTAGGGAGCTGTTTCCGCAGACCTAGGACAGAGGTAGCCGGCTCCTCACCTCTAATCGCGACCTCGTAAGCTAACTCGTTCTTGTTTAGCAGGAAGTATTTTATGGGGTGTGAGCCCATTGTGTATGAAGGAGTACCGCGTAAGTATAACACTACACACTACACTTAGTGCGCAAGCGTTCCGCCCTTACAAATGGCCTACTTTACGATTAGGCGTAAAAGTTCGACCGTTAGGACTAATTAGAAAGAAAAGATAGATTCAAATTTGCGAACTATTACGTAGTAGGTAGTTACACTAAAAGGTAGACAATTAGTACAACAATACGTACCGGTTCGCTATAGCCGCACCTCCTCGCTTACAATGATGGAGGCCTGCTAGAAGAGAACTCGAGCACGGAAAGCGAGACAATAACCCACGTAGGCGCCACTGTGACGGGTTCTGGTATTAAAACGCAGAAAAGGTTCTATGCGTTTATTTGCCGAGTATTGTCTCACTTCCCTTGCTGAGTATGACCGACCAACAACACGACACTGGCCTGAACACTAAGGGCTGCAGTCTCCCACGCTGTTCCCTCCAGTAGTGTGTAGGCCGGCTGCTCGAAGGCTGCGCGTAGCGGTACAGGCCCTCGCTGACGTTGGCTCAGCTGGCAGACGCCGGCGGTGTGTGTGCGATGAGCGGGGCAGGCCAGACTCTTCGGCAGAGGCGACGCCGAAGGCGATGCATCAGGTGTAGCGGTCTAGGTAGTGTAGCCCGGAGCTTAAGGTAAACCTGGAACCTGAAGGAAAGCAGCATTAGGAGAGCCACAACCAATAGAGTCAGGCAGGCGGCGTCAGCCGGCCTCAGCTAGCAGGTAGAGAGATGGGCAGTACGCTAACGCAGTAAATGTAGTAACTTACCCACAGCTGGGACCAGGATACACGTATGAAGTAGTATAATTATAGATATAGCGGTATAGAATTTAGTAGCGGTAGTAGGTTAGTGTAGAGTAGCGGTGACGGCCTCTCTGTCGGCCCCTTTATATACCGGGCCCTCCATCAGGCTGAGAGTCCGTTTATGACCATATTTGGTCAGGCTTTGCGAGTGCGGACGATGGCTTTCTCTGATTGGCCGAGCGAATGGGCGGTACTGTGACGCAACGCGGTAAGTACCGGACATACGTTACAACTACAATGCATTGAAATATATTATTTAAAAGAGCAAAATTATCAACAAACACTTCAATGTATAATAAGATATTATGGAACAGAGATAAATTCAACAACAATAGAGCTTTAATACCTCACTGAGCTCCAATTAGATTTTAAAGTTCACTTCTGTCATATTTAAAATTCTCACGTGTCAATTCACGCTAATGGCTGTTTGTGCAACGTAAAACGCGTTTTAATGTAGGCTTTGAATCTTCTTAAATTAAATTCAATAAAGGATTAAATTTTACAAGACTTAGGCTTTGTGCAACGACTTAATAAAAGATTAGGGTTTAATCTCGTTTTAAAATTTTAAATATCGTTTCTGCAACCGGCTGTATATTTGGTACGTTTTATTAATAATGTATCAGAAAACGAAATTTACTTTTAACTTTGCAGGAATAATAAAAGGAGTTGAATGTAATTTTACGTTGTTCAGACTTACTGCGTAAAACAAATATAGCTTTTCCTGGGAATCTAAATACATGTAAATCCTGTCTTACTGGACGCCCACTACAGATTTTTCATGAAATATATAGTATATAGTAACGTTATGTATAGATTATGTTTAGATATTATAATCAGCTATCATTAAGTTTAACTTTTAAGTACCGACGTCCTATTTTAGTTTCATAATTACCGATGTGATGTCTGGCAGACTACCATTGCTCTCATAACTAAAAACAATAAGTTGTTTCCTATTTTTCTAAAATAACCGTATTGTTTATATACCTTGTTATTTTAATCAATCAAGGCAAATATAGCAGATATAATATTTATTACTAATTATAAAGTTTCACATTACAGCCTCTAATTCTTAGGGATAAAACTTACTTTCACTTTAATAATTATTATATATCAACTGAGCAATACTTTATCTTAACAATACTGTTTTTCTTAATGTTTAGTAATAAAGCAAACTATAAAAAATACAATTTAGCACATAACTAACCGTTTTCTAGAAAATCACAATGTACCAATATGTATTTACTATCAAGGTTTATATTCACTCTTCAAGATAGGTTTGCTCTATTGTAGGCAGACATGTTTCGTCAGGCCCTTCCTGTCTCTCTTAGTTTTGAAGCCTTATTTGATATTTTTTACTGGCATATTTGTTTGTGGTTACCAATTTTACACCCGAAGTATCTCGCTTATAAATTTTTATACCATTCATATAATCAGTACATAGTATTAAACAAAGTCTGTCTTCTGTCTGTCTGTCCCTATGCATGCTTAAATATTAAAAACTACGCAGTGGATTTTAATGCGTTTTTTTTTAGTAGATAAAATGATTCAAGAGGAAAGTTTATATTATGTATAATTGACACGGGCGAAGCTGCCGGCGACGTCTATTCTGTAATAACTCGTATCGAATAAAAGTCACATAAGTACCGACGTGTGGTCCGACAGACCACCAATCTTATAAAAATCAAACCTCGACGGAATTCTACGCACCGATATAGCCACTCCCCATAAACGCTACCAGGCGGCTGCTCGAGGGGTAACGGAAAGCACAAGGGGCTTCGCTAACATAATGGAACTCGAACTTCCAAACTCGAAAGTGTCTGTTAGACCACACGTCGGTACTTAAAGGTTGATCATGATTGAAAAGCGCGCGATTTTATTACGTTCGTCATTGCTTGACAAACGTACTAGGCTTGGGTAGTGCTGAAACGTCAGAGAAAAAAGAAGGTAACTATTGCATTTAGTAAATTCTCTAAATTATAACGGAAACCGCTTTTAAGTCTGTTAGTAGTTCAACATTAACCTGCAGAGCAAATCTTAATACTGTTTAACGATAATATCGCTCACAATTATTTGAAATTTGAATTACAGGGAACAATAATAACGAAATCGTGTTATCTACATTTGCATAAAAACCTACCTAGAAATTGGGTTAATCATAATTAACCCCAGAGAACCTGAGGTGGGTAAATAATGCGTAAAAGTAACACCAGCTAATTACGCGGCGGCGGGGAGTAGTGTATAAACATTAATTTCACAAGAATAGTCTATCCCGGAGGTCCCGGGTTTGATTCTTGGGTCGGGCAGTGTTATTGGGTTTTTCTCTCACGAAACTCTCAGTAGCAGCACGGAGTCTGGAAATGTGCCCGGTACGGCAATGGGCTCGCCCCTTATTACGTGGGACTAAAGTATATCTGGCGAAAAGTGGGTACCCCTTCTGCCTTCCCCTTCGGGGATAAAAGGCGTGACGTTATGTTTATATGATATATGTGTTATGACGGCGGAACTTGTTGCAATATCAGAAGCTCTTAAGTATTTATAAACTGTATCCAGTAATAGAATAGTAGTATTTGTGGATAGCAGAAGCCGCACTACAACATTTAGCGCGATGCGCTTCTGAGTACTAAGGTGTATCGATAGCTTATGTTATCATGAAACAAAAATTCTACATTTCACGAGAAACAATATTGAACTGGCAATGAGTTCCGTCACACGTTGGCTTACAGGGAGGGTGGATAATTTAGCTAAGAAATCTATTTCGATGGGCAATAATATTATTATATTGTCAAGTCATTTTGAACTTCTGCCTAAATATAAGCGTAGATACCAACTGGATTGGAAGGACTTTTTCAATGAACGATCATTTACTAAAGGTATTTGGAATTGAACAGTGCAGAGTGAACCTCCTCCTCTTCCGTGGTATGCCAACACAACACACAACAGAAGATATGTAGTAATAGCTCATAGACTACGTTCAGGACATGTTCCTCTCAACAGGTTTCGACGCCTCACTGGGAAAAGTGCTAGCCCAAATTGTTCAGAGCGCGACAATCCGGAGGATATGCATCACCTGTTGGTGGAATGTGTCAGAACCCAAATACCTAGAGAGACTAAGGTGTGAAAATTTAAGATATGTTTGAATGATGTCGGCGCCTTTATAAGTATTTCAGCTAAGCCATTATCTGAACCTGCCATCCTTATTTATAAAATACTTTATAAGATTCATTTAAGTTAAGATATTATGTTACTAAGATAGTCTTATCTGTATGGTGACTGATTAAGAATACGGATTGTCACCATCCCATATCATCCCATGACTGTCGTAAGAGCCGACGGAGGGAGCATATTATGCACAAAACAGCACTGTAAGAGAAGGAAAACTTGATACAAACCCTATACCAATCCGTTTGGCCAGCGTGGAATAGTAGGCCAATTCCTCCTATCACAGAAAAGGCCTAGTCCAACAGGGGACTATTAAAGGCTGATGATGATGATGACTAATGATAGTTTAGGGTATGATGGAGCTGACATGACCTTAATGTGGTCATAAGCTCCTAAATAAAAAAATATCTATATTACTAGTATCATGCCTAGCGTTATTTTGAGGTCCAGTTAGTAATAGACTATCCTAACCGGATTCGGTTGAATATTGCCTTTTCCACAGAGCGACTGCCTGCCTAACCACCGCAACCCGAAGAGATAGCGATATTCTATGGTTTTGACTAGTGTCAACTTTATTCAGAGGTACTTACAGTCTTACACCCTATAATTACTGACAGCTGGGCTCGAGGGCTCAACATGGCCTCTGAAGAACGTGGGAAGCGATCTTAACAATTGAAAAGTTGAAAAGTTAGAGGTGCGTGCTGTGGGTTTTATTCTATTCTTTATTCTATAAATGAGAACGCTCACCCCGGGGACTGACAAACATACAACTAACGGACACAATGAACACCCAGACTCGAAACAACAATTTATGGATCACAAAAAGTGGTGTCTCGTGTGGGAATTCAACCCACAACACACAACTCAGTGCCAAGTGGCGAGGCGTCCGCTTAAAAACTACGCCGTGCATACAGTTTTGAACACGATACCCCCTGGTATATCGCATGGTATATCCACTTTGCTAATCGCTGCCTCAGTAAAGTGGAGAAATACTACTCCGACAAGAAAGTACCGGGAAAAATCAATAATACACAAACTGTTTGTTATTCATCCAAATTTATTTTATCACCTTCAAAGTATGCTCCTTCAGAAACGATACACTTACACCATCGAATAATCCAATCCTCAAAACATTTTTAAACGCTATTTTCGGAGTTGAGTTCATTTCTCGCTGCAAATTCTCTTTTATGTCTTCTACCGATTGCAAACGGGAGAGAAACAAGGGGGGAGCTTAGGAAAAAGAAAGAAGTCGGCTGGAACCATATCTGGTGAACATGGTGGTTGCTCGATGTCAATAATATTTGTTGAGTGTTTGGTCAAAAATTCGTTGAAAATGACGGCATTGTGCGAAGGCGCATTATCATGGTACAAAATCCAAGAATTTGCTTTCTACAAATCTGGCCATTTTTGCCGAATTTGCTCTCTTAGACGCCGCATAACGCTCAAATAATATTCTCAATGTATTGTTTGACCGATACTGTGTGGTGACGGATTAAGAATACGGAATGTCACCACCCCGTATCATCCCATGGGTTTCGTTAGAGCCGACAGAGGCAGCATATTATGCAGAGAACAGCACTGTAAGAGAAGGAAAACTTGATACAAACCCTATACCAACCCGTTTGGCCAGCGTGTTATAGTAGGCCAATTCCTCCTTTCAAAGGAGAGGCCTAGTCCAGCAGTGGACTGTTAGGGGCTGATAATGATTTTTTGACCTTCCAGCAAGAATTCCGAGTGCATAACACCGCGATAGTGAAATAACACTAAACATGACTTTGACTTTTGAACGAGTTTGGCGTGGATTTTTCGGTTTTGGTTCAGTTGGAAGGCGCCACTCTGAAGCTTGTTGACTAGTTTGCATGTCAAACTCGTAAGCCCACGTCTTGTTACCAGCAACAATGCGTTTCAGGAATGTTGGGTCGGAATTGATTGTCTCTTGAAACAGATATTAAAAACACTATTAGTCCTATTATAGAATGGTTACTGATGAATAGTTTAACAAGTAATCTTAACAAAACAAACTATATAGATTTTAAACAAAGAAGCAAAAATACGGATTATAAATTGGATATAAATTACAATGGTCATAAATTTGAAGAGAAAGAGTTTACCAAATTTCAAGGATTAATAATTGATCAGATATTAAATTGGACAGCGCATATAGAACACATTTGTTCTAAAGTAAGTCAATTTGCCTATGGGCTTTATAAATTAAGAAACATATCCAATATATCTACACTGATAACGGCATATCATGGTATTGTTTCATCGACTTTACGATACGGCATCATATTTTGGGGAAACTCTACTGACTGGCTACTAGCATTTAAAGTTCAGAAATACTGTATCAGAACCATATTTAATAATAAAATACCCGACAGTTGCAAACCCTACTTTATAAAGTATAATCTAATAATGACTTAAATGAATTACCTTGCATCTACATTATTGAGTGTGCCATGTTCATAAAACAAATTATAGACTTATTTGAAAAGAGGTCTAAGGTTCGCCATGCGGATAAGTTATTTGTGGTGGCCAGACAAACAGCTCTAATGCACAAAAGCTTTTTTTGTAATGCAGTCCGCATATATAATAAGCTACCAAAGATCATCGATGTTGAATATACCCAAAGGCGTCTTCAAAAACTTTCTAGAAGATAAGAATATTGAGAATTTTTAATCAGCAAAAAATTTGCTTTTAAATATTATATTTAAATTATCTTATTTAACATTACATTATTATTATTCTTATTTGACATTTCTTTATAATTTGACATTTCATTATTTTTATCCTTATTAAATTATTTCCAATATTCTTTGACATTCCATTAGAATTATATCTGTTTTTATAATTTGACATTATATTATTATTGCTACATTTAAAAAATTATGATTAATTGTAAACAAGTATATTCTGACATTGTGTTTTTTATATTATTCTCAAGCTGTATACATGAAATTGGCAAATCAATCATATAATTTTACCAGAATATACCTAACACAAAAAAAATTGCATGCTTAATGGTTGAATATGGTAAAAGAACCTAAATATTTATAAGTTTATAAAAAAAAATAGTTTATTTCGTTACCACTTTTAAAATATTTTTATTCTGTGTATATAAGATCTACAAATGTATGTATACTCCTATTCGCAAATGATTAAATGAATTATGGAATTTACTCGTTCTAGCATGTCCTCAGCGACCTCATGCGATTGAGTTTTTGGAGAAAATTCAAGTCTTTTGGGACTAACTGAACGGCAACATGTTTCACACCCAAATGATTAGTTAAAATGGTACGGATCGACTCGTGAGATACAGAAAGTTCAACGACTATCTCTCTCAAAGTTGAATGAGGATTTTCAATCACTGTTTCCTTCACTTTTGCGATGTTAACTTCAGTTGCGGACTTTGATGGCCTACCAGAGCGAGGCAAATCTTCCATCATAAGCATGAGTTTTTAATACAATCACACACGCATACACCGGCGCGTGGCACAAGTTTGTGCCACGCGCCGGTGTATGCGTGTTCTTTAGGGACGATGTCTGTGTCCGGTGCCTCGGCAATCTTGAAGATAGAGACCTTTCCACTCTCTAGCTGCGCATCGATTGCGATGACCACCCACGCGTTTACGCCTGCGTTTACAGATCTCACAGTGGTGATGCCGAAACTGACCGACTCATGGAGCATCTCGAATTGTCGACAGACCGCGTTATGCAACAGCTTCCATCCGCTGAAATTGACGCAATGGGCGATTTTAATGCTCATCACGTCAAATGGCTTGGTTCCCAAAGGACTGACCATGCGGGTAGAGCTGTGCATGCCTTCGCTTTGCCTATGGTCTCACACAGGTGATCCCTTCGCCAACGCGAATTCCTGATGTTGACGACCATAAGCCTTCAATGTTGGACTTGCTGCTGATTTCCCATCCGGACAGATACCAGGTAACTGTCGATGCCCCTCTGGGCTCGTCGGATCATTGTTTGATCCGGTGCAAGTTGCCCCTAACATGGCATTATAAACTCCGCCCTGCGAGATTCCGCCAGGTGTGGCATTTTAAGTCAGCAGACTGGGATGGGTTGAGGACCTTCTTTTCTTTCTATCCATGGAGGCGAGTTTGCTTTGCGCTTGAGGATCCTACCGCTATCGCAGACTCTGTTACTGACGTGGTACTGCAGGGAATGGAACTTTTCATCCCAAATTCTGTAGTACCCGTCGGTGGTAAGTCCCAACCTTGGTTTGTGTCCGTCTGCAAGGAGGCTTCTGTCCTCAAGCAAGAAAAGTACCAAGCCTGGGTCAATGCGGCTTCGACCAAGGTCCCGAAAGTGAAGCTCTACAAAGAAGAGTACAACTACGCCTCCAGATCCTTCAAAAGAGCTGTGGCCAAAGCGAAAGCGCAACATATTAGCAGAATTGGCAAGAGACTAGCTCGAATTCCCTTGGGTACACGAGCTTTTTGGTCTCTTGCCAAAGCTGCTGAAGGTAACTTCTGTCGGCCTTCCTTTCCACCTCTGCGCAGGGAAGACAAATCGTTGGCCTATGATGCAAAAGACAAAACCGATATTTTAGGGTGTATTTTTGCCCCTAACTTGACTTCAGATGACGGAGGTAAATTACCGCCGACCATCCCGCCGTTTGAAGCTCTATGTCACACGTTCAGTTTCACGTTAAATCTGTTCGTAGAGCTCTCCTCTCCTTGGACGTTCAGAAATCGAGTGGGCCCGATGGTGTTCCTCCCATTGTGCTCAAAGTTTGCGCTCCTGAGCTGGCTCCGGTCTGGATGCGCTTTTCCAGTACTCGTATTTGACTGGCATTGCCCCGTCGTCATTGAAGACTGCTACAATGCACCCGATTCCCAAAAAGGGCGTTCGCTCTGATCCAAGCAACGACAGGCCTAAACACCTCTTTGTTCTCCAAGATAATGGAATCCATTAATAACTACCAGCTTCTGCGATATCTAGAGGAGCACCAGTTGATCAACGACCGCCAGTAAGGCTTTCGCCGCGGCAGGTCAACTGGTGATCTTTTAGTGTACCTGACACATAGATGGGCGGAGGCAATTGAGAACAAGGGGGTGGCCGTAGCGGTCACTTTGGACATGGCGAAAGCCTTTGACAGGGTCTGGCACAAGGCGCTTTTGTTGAAACTTTCTTCTTATAGGCTGCCTGAGACTTTGTGCAAATGGGTATCCAGCTTTCTTTCGGAGCGTAGCATTAAAGTCGTAGTTGACGGTTCATGCCCGTGAATGCTGGTGTCCCTCAGGGCTGTGTACTATCGCCAACACTGTTTCTTCTGCATAACAATGATAATTATGATACAAACTTGTGACATACATTGCTATACAGACGGTAACACCGTAGAAGCACTGTACCCCGGTAGTGCTAAAATGTCTCAGGCACAAGTAATTGAGTGTCGGAACCACAGATATAGATCTACAAAGATAACGCAATTATCACGATTTGTATTGAAACCAAGCGTGCCGACTTTTTAATACCTACTGTACGAACTGTACCGAAGCGATGCGCGACAGTATCGCTTGTGCGATATTCATCGTCTCCTAACACACAACGTCAGATCAAACGTCCAAAGGAAACGCGGCAACGTAATGTGAATAAAGTTTACTTAACGGTAATTTATAGTTAGGTATATTCTGGAACGACACGCAGCTTGGAATACTTAAAAACAGTTTTAATATGAATTTACGCATTTTAAAATAACTTACCTGTGATAGGAAATATGTTCCTGCCTTTGGGTGCTCGAAATTTTTGGGCTATTGCAGTTAATTATCACGCAACGAGGCATTTTTTTAGTTTTTTGCGGACGTTCGGCTGCAACAACGGACGCGCGGGGACTGAAGTTAGCGGCGACCAACCTCGACGCTTGGTCGGGGTTCAGACACGCGAAGTGCATGCATTTGCGTTATCTATGTAGATCTATGTCTGTGATCGGAACAAACTTGTGTCTTTAACGAAACCCACACTCGACCTAGTCTCCGATTGGGGTCATCGTAATCTGGTCACTTTTAACCTCAAAAAGACACAGGTTCGCGCGTTTACCGCAAAAAAGACCCCCTTGTCAAATCTCCAATTTTTCAGCGCACTTCCCTTGATATCAAGCCGGTCATAGGGATTTTCGGTGTCGAGATAACGCGAGACGTTCAATTTCGCGGTCATCTGGAGGATAAGGCTAAATTAATCTGCAGAAAACTGGGTGTCCTCAATAAAGCAAGAAGATGTTTCACATCGGTGCAGCGTTTCTTGCTTTACAAAGCTCAAGTTAGGCCCCACATGGTACTGCTGCCATCTTTGGACCGGGGCACCACAATACCAACTGCTTCCATTTGACCGCGTCCAACGTCAAGCGGCTCGAGTCATCGATGACGCGGTCCTTATAAACCGGCTCGACCATCTTGATCTGCGTAGAGATGTTGCGTCTCTCTGCGTTCTCTACCGTATATATCATGGGGAGTGTTCTGAGGAGTTTTTTGGTCTGATACCCGCTGCAGAATATCACCACCGTACAACTCGCCACAAATTAGAATTCCACCGGCACCACCTTGATGAGTGGCGTTCTTCTACCGTACGATTCACATGCCATTTCCTGCCTCGCACGGCCAAACTGTGGAACCAGGTACCTGCAGCGGTATTCCCAAACCAGTTCGACATTGGAATCTTCAAGAACATATTCCTTTTTAAAACGTAAGCAGCGCACTTGTGATCCTTCGGGCATTGCAGGTGTCTATGGGCGGCGGTGATTACTTACCATCAGGTGACCCGCTTGTTCGTTTGCCTTCTTATACTATAAAAAAATACAAATCACCGTAAGCCTTCTGTAACATTTTCATTGACTCCGAATACGAAATTGCACTGGCGATGCAAAATTTAAGACAAACTCTTTGTTCGATGTTTTTGACCATAATGAAATTTGCAATACACACTAGATATCATATAAAAAAACAGCACTGTATTTAATATAAATAACAGATGCAACCCAAGCTCCGCGTCACAATGGAAAACAGTTGTGCCAATATAACAATAATAAAAAAAAACAAATAATTGAATTGAGAACCATAAACATCTGTGAATGTATTATTTATTTTGAATGATGTTATCAACTTGATCAATGAGTGCTGGCGTTTTTAACAAGGGTTTTCTACTTGCTTCTACGAAAGCATAAAATGCGCTGATGAGAGATTATGGAGGGTAAAGTGTTTCCTCGCCCCTTGATTTACTTTTTTCTCAAAGAAACAAAAAATAATCAACACCTTTGACCAAAGTGCGCGTATTTTCTATTTATCACTTCTAGTCTGATTTACAAGCGGCCGTTTACATGGATATTACTTTCGTCTCATCAAGTTTTTGAAACAAATGCCACCGCGTCCCATCTAGCCACTTTATATGAATATCACAAACACTTACTAATTGCTTACAGCACTTTCAGCATTTTTTTTTATTTATTTCGACGCTTTATTTTCAAGTGAGATTTTTAGATGACTCTCTTTTTTACCTTCTCTGGGCCAGAATTGATGAATTTATCATTCAGTGAACTAGTTCACTGAATCTCTAATAGTCTCTAGTCTCTAATAATCACTGAGTCTGTAACAGTTTGGATTAGTAAAAGTTAAAGACTCGGAGCGGAGGCGTAGCGAGTGTATAAACTACTACCACGTTGATGGTCGCGGGTTCAATTCCCGCTCAAGTCAAAAATTTGTGTGCGTGAACATGAAAGTTTGTCTTGGTTTGGGTGTTACTATGTGCAATATGTAGGTATTAAAAAAGGGTGTAATAATATGTAGGTATGTTTATCAATTGTCTAGTACCCATAGAACATGCTGTGTTTTGGTTGAAACTAGATGGTGATGTGTATATGTGGTAAAATATATTATAATAATGTCAAGCTCCTGACCGTTACCACAGTTTTCATTTTGTAAAACTGACTGCACAGCCCAAATAACAATGTGACTTGCTAGTTTCCAACATTGTCTACAAGGAAAATCAGTCACATAGTCTACCGTGTGCCTGAATTTCAATCTATAAAGGCGGTGGGCAACCGAAGTCTGCTCAATGTCACCTTGTTGGGTAGAACTGTTTACTACACTGTAGCCAAAAGGCTTAGGATGTGCGTAGCACGTGACCACGTGCATGATCAATGTGTTTTTTGCATTGGATGCATTGAGCTTGTTTGAGTATCATTAACTTAGCAGAAAATTCTGTATTTTTGGTGCATCTTAAGATTACAAAATAATCCTAGGGACCAGATTAAGACAGACATAATCCATTTTTTTTATAAAATGTTGCCTAAATAAAGACTGAACGACCAAAGTAGTTTAGTGCTGAGCTCATCCGTGCAATAATAGTCATAATAAACTACCTATACTAAAATTTTAATTTTGTAAACATCTTATTCTAAATTCGTTGCCATAAATCACCTTGTGTTATCCCAATTGTAACCCTGGGTCCATTTATTAGTCTAACTGGATTTGATTGAGTATTTTCCACGGAGCGACTGCTTGGTCGACCTCCGCAACCCAAAGGGATAGCGATATTCCAAGGTTAAGGTTAGTGTCAGTTTATTTAGAGATACTGGCTTCCTATAACGACAGTTAAAGATCTTTCATGACACCCATTTGAGACACGGGGCAAGCGGTAATTCACAATTTAAATACATAACTCCGAAAAGTCAGTGGTGCGCACTGTGGATGCGAGCCTGATACTCTCTGCATTGTAGTCTGTTGGTATCTGCTCTTGGCTAGGCTACAAATGTTGAACTTAAAGATATAACAAATTACTTTGGTAGACATTTTTTAATCCTTTACATGCAGAACTAAGTCTTACATTATAATTAGAATGGTGTAACAAATACCCCGTATAGTATAAATCAAGAATAGTATAATTATGCCCGTATAGTATAATTCTGTTTAAATATTAATTACTTCTATGACCCTTAAAATTCTAATTAGACTTTCTGTCATGGTTTATTTATACAATATTGTAACAAATGTCTCAAACCCGTATATTATAAAACAAGAAATGATTCTATTCACATATTAATTACTTCTATGACCCTTAAAATTCTAATTAGACAACACCAAAACAATGATATTTTGATTACGCAATTCAATTAGTTAACCATTTGACTTGTTTTGTTGGATTGACATTTGAGGACGAGCACTTTATGTAGGTACAATTGATTAATTAAATAAAAAATGTCACTGCTCATTTCATTCTGTAGGTGTCGTAAAAGGCGACTAAGGAAAATACACGAAATAAATAGTATTTATAGTAGACTGCCACCGTGGTCCAGTGGATAGCGTATGCGACTGCTGATCGGATGTCCCGGGTTCGATTCCCGGGTTGGGCAAAAGTGTAACTGGGTTTTTCAGAATACTCAGTAGCAGCCCGGAGTCTGGTGATGTGCTCGGTAACGGCAATAGGCTCGCCCCCTATTACGTGGGACCTTAAAATTCATGGCGAAATGTGGTTGTAATATTTACACCTCTGCCTACCCCTTTGAGGATACAGGCGTGAGACTATAAAATAAATAAAAAATAGTATTTTTGCGAAGAGACGGGTAAACTTCGTCCACATGAGCAGGGCGGTATAATAGACCTCCTAAGACTTACAGTACTTACTCCAATGGCTCATCAACCCAAAATGGGCCTTGGCCTCCAATACGAGAGGACGCCACTTCACCCAATCTTTGGCCACTTCTCGCCAATCACCAGCTTGAAGCGCCTTAAGATCCCGCTCCACGACGATTTTAATTCGGAGAGACATATGTCATGATATGTGTAAAATAAAAGAAATAGAATAGGTACATAATTTTCAAATAATAGCTGAATCTTAAAATTTTCATCTATAACTAACGTATTATTCTTCAAAATACGACCAAAAATGTTATGAAAAGATTTTTTTTTTTCGTCACTTAGTTAATATTTCTAAAAATATTTTATAGTAATGTACTTTATTTCTATTTTTTATTCACTTTGAGTTGTAACACAAACAGAATGAGCGAATCCTGTATTGTAAACCTCATACATATTAATTTGTTATCAACAAAATATTATGAAACTCTTAAAATGGGTCAAGATAAAAAGATGTATCAGGAACAAGTTGAAACGAACAGATGGTATAATGTGTTAGTTAGGTTACAGATTAATACTCACGAACGTTAAGGGCTAGTACAAGAACCTTGCAGAAACTCATCGTACTTTTTTAAATCGCAAAATGTTAAAACCTTAATACAATTTCACCTAACAGTATAGCTGGGAAATTGCTCACATCTCTGAGAATAAGAGGATGGTAACAGAATAGTTCTACAAATAATAAAATTACAGCGGCAGTGTTATGCTTGCAACCAGTAAGCTTAAATCTGATGCATTACCATCTTCTAATTAAAAAGTACATTTCCTAAAAAGCAACTGCACTAAATTCACACAGTTAGGTATATTGTATACGGTATACTTTAAAATTAAACAGTTTAAGTACATACATTCAGTACAAAGTCACCGAGTTCGCCTTTCAAGTTTCCCCGCGTATTTTTCCATTAGGTAGTTCATAATGAATGTAAGATATGGCGTTACTTGTCACGTAAAATGTATGAAATATTTTATTACTCAACGTTGGATATGTGAGAAAATGAGTTATAGGCTTTGAAATTTACTGACGAAATAAGTAAAAACTGCTTCGTAGGGTGCTCGACATAATATTTACAGTTATAATTATTTGTCGAAAACAACTAAGATTTCTCATTCGCTCTACGAGACTTGTAGCTTTATTAGGTAACTAACTGACCCAGCGAACTCCGTATCGCCTTTTTAAGAGTTTTTATTTAATTTTCTTTTTTAAGCCCCTTTTCCAAAGTTACCATTGACTTAGCGCTTAATCTCTTATCATTCCAGGGTATATAAATGATGCAAAAACAAACATAGATTTTTATATAAAATTGAATTCCCAATTCCTTAAAATATCGAAGACGATACCCATATCGACTTAAAAATATCCCGTCCGCCATCTTTGATTTCCTATCCGCCATCTTTGATCACGAAATAGATGTTGTATTTGGATTCACGATCCCTTAAATCATCAGAGATGATACCCATACCCATATTGAGTTTTTAAATTTTTCCCATCCGCCATCTTTGATTTACCGTCCGCCATCTTGGATCACTAAATAAATTTCATATTATTAATCAGCGTCCCGAAAATCTCGAAAACGATACCCATATAGATTGTATCCTATACGTTTAGCCTTTTTTTGCCTTTGACCCAACCCTCCCCCTTCTCGTTTGGCAATTTTATTATTTTTGTCTGGCCTCTAAAAGTTGTGGCGTAATTTTATATAGTCTATAGCCTTTCGAAATAATTGGGCTATCATAGGCAATAACAATTTTTAAAATCCGGCCGCTCGTTCCTGAGATTAGCCGACATTATGTTTTAGCCTTTTGCCCGGCCCCAAAGGGTCGAAGCGTTATGTTATATAGCCCATAGCCTTCCGGAATAACTGGACTATCGTATACAAAAAGAATTTTTCAGATCCGACCGGTAGTTCCTGAGATTAGCGCGTTCAAACAAATAAACTCTTTCGCTTTATTATATTAGTATAGACTAGATGTGCCCGCGGTTACACCCGCGTTATTTAAGGGGTACTGCTCCGCTCCCGTGGCTCATAACGTGATGTTATACAGCCTATAGCCTTCCTCCATAAATGGGCTATCTAACACTGAAATACTTTTTGAAATCGGTCCAGTAGTTCTTGAGATTAGCGCGTTCAGCCAAACAAACTCTTCAGCTTTATCTATTACTAGATGAGCCCGCGGTTACACCTGCGTTATTTCAGGCTACTGCTTCGCTCCCGTAGCTCATAGCGTGATGTTATATAGCCTTCCTCGATAAATGGGTATCTAACAATGAAAGAATTTTTCAAATTGGACTGAGATTAGCGCGTTCAACCAAACAGACAAACAAAAAATTCTTCAGCTTTATATATTAGTATGTCTTATACTAATAATATAAGATAAACAGAAAAGAATTATGTTTTACACACGGTTGCAAAATTTTAATAATCTTACATTATTAGTATTGTAGATTGGTCTGTTGAACCAACAGTTAGAGTCCTTCATTGCTCACTAATTATCGTTCTAGCGTTACACGCATTGTCTTAAGGACTTTCCTATTGAAATCCAGGCTCTGCTTTGTAGTATAACCAGATATAATAAAATGATAGGTTTTCCACAGAGCGTTCACATTTTGACTGTCGCGTCGCAACGGTATGCAATGGTTATGACTAGTGTCTGTATATTTTATGGTGCTTCTCATAAGGTTGGTGTAAAAAGTATTTCAGTATGAATAGATATATCGTGGATTCTATTAATAAGAGGCTTATTGTTGGCTGCTAGCTAGATTCCTATAAAAGTCTACCTCAGCTGAATAAAACATTGATAAAGCGATATCCTTACTCATTCAGCTAAAGTATTTATTGAGGGAAAATTTATTGCGAATATAACTTTGAACCTTTAAGAGTGGATTGCACCACATCACCGGTTAAAGTAAAAGCTAAAGTCAAATTTTACAATAACTTTAACAGTAAACTTCACGGCTGCTGCAAAATGTGTTGCACCAACGTTTTTATTGCTAATGTTAAAGTTAACAGGGTTGCTAGACAAATGAGGCGTAATCTACCCCGATACGCTGCGGGAACTATTTTTTAAGTCCGGCAATACTAGAGCTTCGTTGTTATTGCTAATGTCAAGATGTCAACTATTATATCAAACGTCAAACGAATTGAAAGCGCTGAACGCGCGTCATTTTAAAAGATTTTGATTATCTTTCTTGTTTATACTATACCTATTACGAGTTCAAGTTTTACGAAGTGTAGAAGATAATAATGGCATCAAATACAAAAAGCTTGTATGTAAACAGCCAAACAACGTAAGTATGCACAACTTATTCCGTTGCTCATAAGTCATAAGTTCATAACATTTGCGTGTTATTTTTTTTACAGCACACAAAAATATGCCTATCTTTACGTTAAATTCTGTATATTTCAGGGAAAGAAGCGTAAACTTTACCGGAGCCGAAGTCGATAGACTTCAATAGTTAATAACCAAACATCAAATGTATTATTTTGTAAGAAAACCGATGCTATAAGTAGTAAGCAAAAGGATAGCGCGTGGACTTTAATAGAAAGCGAATTTAATGCCCTTGGAGAGATCCCGCGCACTGTGAAAGCAGCTCAAATGCAAATTTGAGAATATCAAGAGAGTGGCAAAAAAGGTACATAAATAGATACAATGATAAATATATTGAAGGTGCTCAAAATTGCATACTTATTTATTGTTCGCGACAGACATTAAAAAACTCTATAGTGAATAGTGTATTCGAAACCGCGAGTGAAAACCGTGTAAAAATAGTGCTATCCAATCGTGCGGTAGATCGGGTTCGGTTCCCGGACGCGTCAAAGTGATAAAATAACGCTAGAATAGTGAAAATTCGCAAATCGGTAATAAGAAGTGCCGTGTAGTGTATAAACATTAAACTTATACTTGTGCTAACCGTTGGGACTTAGATATCGATCATAAATAGTGTTATCAGTTGTAATAGATAAGAATTAATAGTTGATAAACAGCTGTTTTGTTTACATAGTAGTTTTATAGTTTTATATGTGTTTTTCAGCTTTGAATAGGCTTGAAATCATGTTTAAATAGTTTCTTATTGCTATTTATTGGTTTATATAGTCGAAATAATCGTAATAATAAACATTTGCATTTTTATCATAAACTTTGTTTATGTACGATAGTGTTTTCTTAAGAAAATTTGTATTTTTACTTATGCTTCGTAGGCTTTACTATGTTATCTTTGAATTGAATAAATATATATTCATGGCGTTTGTTTTATTAGATACTCCATATGGTTGCACACATCGGCCCACCAAAATTACATACATTACTATAGTATTTCATAGTTTTTTATAGAAAATATAGTGGGCGGACCCTTGTGTGACAACATTTTTCGATAGTTTTTCTTGAATAACTTAGTGATGCAAACAGTAAGGTTTATCTTTTATACACAGTTCAATATATCTTTTTGAGACTTATCTAGTTATGTATAGAAGATGTATGCATGTACCATAGTATTTAAGATAATTACATGTATGTACTTTATCACAAATAAAGATTTGTTGTGCATATGTTCGGTGCGGTGGTCGTCGTTAAGCTAAAGTTCCGAAGTAGATAAGCGACCATATTTTCGGTCATTTTGGTGGCGTCCCAACCACCATCTTGTAACCAAGTAACCATATTTTGTTGCCATCCAGAACCGAACACCTCAACAGCATTGCTCTCAACGTATGAAGATGTTTTATTTCTGAAGCCCCAAGTAGATCGAAGCCATACAGTCCACTAGCACATAGAAGATCATCGTCGTAGAAACACTCGCCAGTCACACACCACCAGCGCACTGTGGCGGACCAGCTAAGGTTCGATTCCTGGCATCCGTCACATTTATCTTTTCAACTGTTATTATTTTAATTTCTACCTAATAACATTTCAGGTAGCTAGCACAGAGAGTGTTCCAACCGTTGAGCTTGCCTCCGCGCTTTATTTTTAGAGACTCGAAATCTAGCCAAGAATGATTGTTGTCCCATTTTGAAAATCGATCAGTTCTGGAGAAATACACTTTTCTTTTCCTAGGCCTACACTTCATCATCATCCTCCTAGCGTTATCCTAGTTTCAATCTAGGGTCCGCTTACTAGTCTAACCAGATTTGTCTGAATGTTAGCTTTTCCACAGTGCAACTGCCTGTCTGACCTCCGCAACCCGAAGGGATAGCCATATCCTATGGTTTAGACTAGTGTCAGTTTATTTAGAAGATACTGACGCCCTATAACGACTGTCAAAGATCTTTATGACAACCGGGACTGACGGCTTAACGTGCTCTCCGAGGCACGGGACAAGCGATAATTGACAATTTAATACGCACATAACTCCGAAAAGCCATTGGGGCGTGCCGTGGATTCGAACCCGATACCCTATGCATGGCAGTCTGTTGTTACCTCCACTAGGCTATCGCTGCCTTACACTTATCTGGTCTAAATCACATTCGTCTTCAAAAGAACTAGTTTCTGCGAGTATTTCTCGAAGCAGTGATATTTTTGGTAGTTATATTCGATGCATATCAGCAATAGAACAATAGAACTGACTTTAACAATAACATTAACCGGCCATCATTGGGCGGTTACAGTTAACGTAAAATTATGACGTCATTTTAACTATTGTCAACTGGTGCAACTCATTTTTTGCATAACCGGTACTTTGACAGATGTTGCGATCTTTGTCATTGTTAAAGTCAGATGGTGCAACCCAGTCTTAGACATCCAACAAAAGACATACAATAGATTTTCCCGCTTGGTTTTGGAATCTGAATTTATTTGATAGTACGATGAATTAAGGCGTGTTTACATTATTTTTTATGCTGAAAAAGACAGAAATATATCGGCCTTAGTAATACGTAACCTAGAAAACGTAATAGTCAAATTATTATAGACTTACTGTTGTGCCTAGACTATAAATAATAATAGAGTGAGAAGTAAAAAGTTAATTAGGCATTTGCCAATTAAGCATTTTCTTACAATGAATCATTATTTTTTTCTTTGCCACTGAAATAGTTCGCGGAAATATACTAAATTAAAGTAACATCAAACAATATATTGATTTTTTAAATCATTGACTACTTACGTACGGGTGCATAGGGTTCCCACTAAGAACTTAGGGTCCCAAGCCAACCTCACCTGCAAGTGGTGCACCTGCCGATCAACGGACGAGGCTCTGGCAAACAAAATATCCCGATAAGCGGCAATAGGCTCGCCACGTGGGATCAAAACACTGGCGAAAAGTGGGCGTTTAATATGCCTCTGCCTACCCCTTCAGGGAAGCAGGCGTGAGTATGTATGTATGTATGTATGACTACTGACGTCCCTTCTATAGCCTTATTACAAATCTAACTATTTCACCAATCTTAGTAGTAAATTACCTTTGGCAGAAGTGACTTTTTATAGATGATTATTATTTATTTCTTATAAAATTAGGCAATAAACAAATTGAAATTTATTAGTCACTTAGGTTACAGAGTAAGACTTATGACTCCAAATTCGGAATATTAGGGCTATATAAAAGAAACTCAAACTCTTTTTTAAATCGCCAAAATATTACAATCTTATATTTTATTCGTTTAATGGTATCAATACTTTTTTTGTTTGAATCCGGCATACTTATATGTGCCTCTTAATTTCAAATCGGTATTTTATACACTTGAGCTCCGGCTTATCTATTTATTTATTTATTTATTATAAGGTTCGCCAACAGATTTTACATTTTAAACTTATAAACTAACAAAGGCATATATCTGTCTTGAACAGAATGCAAATCTAATTATAGGCAAACTCGGCATGCACTCAGATTGCACTATCAATGAGGTACTCTACAGTCTACACCAAATTGAAATAAAATAACAATAAAATCAAAAAAGAAAACAACAGAAATTAAATAACTAACAGAAATTAAATAACTAACAGAAATTAAATAACTTAAAAACAAATATAACTTAATTAACTATGACAATTGCTACGAAATTTGTATAAAGATTTTTTGTATGACAGTAAGGACACTGATAAGATATCGACCTTGTCACATTTATAAAAGGCATTGTGCTCGCGACAGATTCGAGGAATTACACTATTATAACCAATATTTGTTACATAATGATTAATGGCGAAAGGACGGAAGTTAACTGACCGGTGACCAGTGCGTGGTATCGATAAGTTAATTTTTTTTAGTAGCAATGGACAATCGAGAATTCCTGCCAAAATTTTAAACAGAAACACTTGATCTGCAACCCACCGACGATCCACAAGTGAATTAATTTTGAAAAAATCTAATCTATCATGATAACTATGGAGAGATTGTAGTTCTCTAGCGTGAACGGTTAAAAGGAAAAGAAAGCGCTTCTGAACTCCTTCAATTCTATCAATATGGCATTGATAGTGAGGATTCCAGGCACTGCTGCAGTATTCCAATCTACTTCGCACTAGCGCGTTATATGCATTTACTAGAGCAGTTCTGGTTTTAAAATTGTTACAATTCCTCCATATAAACCCCAGCATTTGGTACGATTTTGTAACAACACTATCTACACCGCTATTTTTTAATTAGTACAAAAACTTTAAGGACAGATTAGCGAAGATATTATTATCATATATGTGACGTAAGAATTTCATAATATCAATAAAGAGCAAAGTTATTATCATTTGTTTATTGTAGAAAATCTCACTTAAATCATAGTCATATTTTACAATCCATTCACTAATTCATTGATAATATTCCATCCTGCTCATTCGCATTCTCTCTGTCGCACTTATGATGTAGGTAGCCATAGAAAATAAAATGAAGAAATATAATAAATGTAGGTAGTTATTTTTTAATTTTGTTAATTCTACCCTCTCCTTCATACTTCATTTGGGCTTAGGATCAGCAAAATTTATCGTTTAACAAGTAATTAAATACGCAGGTATGTAATTAGAAAGCAAACAAATATCAAAATAAAAGAACGTGTTCTGGACTAAAAGAAAAGTGTAATCTTGGCGTATTTATGAAGTTAGAATCATCTGCTATTTACAAATATTATTTTATCATCATCATGTCAGCCTAGAGACGTCCACTGCTGGACATAGGTCTTCCTCAAGGTGTGTGGAGAACACAGACCGATTTTGAGCCGCCCGCATCAAATTATTATTTACTTAAGTACGTATTATTTACTAAACTTACAAGTATTTCCATTGTCCTTCGAAATGTCCACCACCGTTGTCAAAAGCATCCAATATGCACTGTTTTAATTGTTTGACACTGACCGGATCACTTTTGTACACTCACAATAAGATGTCCATGGGTACACAGCTGCACTCGCGATTTTTCCACTCAAAAAGTACGCACGAAGCATAGCTACATACTCCCGTGATATGAACTGATTTGTCGCATCGTTGGGGCGTGGCGCAGGCGCAGAGGGGCGGGGGGGGGGGAGAGGAATTTATCAATGGTTCATTTTACTATGATACTCGTAGTACTCGGGTCAGTCATAGTATTAGTATTGCAGTTACCAATTATCACGTATTTTTGTGGACAGTTTTGAGACAGTTTTGGGACTTAGTGTTTTTATTTTTTAACTACATAAATATGATCAGTTAAAGATACTTAGTGCTGTGTAAAATTTTTTGTACTAATTAAAAAATAGCGGTGTATTTGAGGAATGAACGTTAATTTTGAGTCTAAAAGCAAGCCTAGATCACTCATTTGAACAACCTCTTCCAGATTAGAGTGTTCTATAACATAGGATGTGTGTAAATAGTTACGTTTGCGATGAAATTTTATGTGCTTACATTTAGTTTTATTTAACGGTAGTTTATTTACTTTTGTCCAGTAAGCAATAGCATTTAGATCATCTTGCAATTGCTTACTGTCTTCAATACCTTTGATAACCTTATACAATTTGAGGTCGTCCGCAAAAAGTGAGTATTTTGAAAATTTTATTTGAGTGCCTAAATCATTTATAAAAATGGAAAATAACAATGGGCCCAAATGAGAGCCCTGTGGGACTCCAGATGTGACTTTATAGCTCTCAGACTCATGGCCACCAATCACAACCTTTTGCGATCTTGAAATTAAATAGGATGAGAACCATGAAAGAAGTGACAATCCATATTACTTATTTTTAAATTTATTTCGTCGTAATCAGCCTTAAAAAAAACAAATTTATTAACCTTTTTTTTGTTCAAAAATCGTGTAATAGGGAAGTTGATGTCTATGTACAAGGGCGGATGATAGAGATCAATTTTTGTTAAAGGATCGGTTGACAATTGGGTGGATACATTCTTGCATGATGAAAATACTAAGTCCAACATTTTGTTATCCCTATTACCTATCGAATTAAATTGTTGCAGATCAAGGATATTCATAAATGTCAAAATCTGACGGCCAATTTCTGTCTCGAATGAGTCGGGTATAGTAGAATCATGGTCAGAAACCCTCGTTGCTTGTGAAGTGACAGCAGTCCAGTCCAATTTATCAAGATTAAAATCTCCCAAAACAAGGAGATCACGATTGTGTAATTTAGAAGCTGATTTCATTAAAGAGTCAAGGCATACTTCCAGTTTCAATGCGGACGTCGGCGGCGGTATGTATTCTGCGCAAATTGTTAAATATTTAGTGACGTTATTTACTTGTAATTTGAGCGTAACCCAAAGGTCTTCGTTATTACTTTCTAACGGAGCGTTTCTATAAGAATTTATATTTTTATTGACTGCTATCATAACGCCACCACCGTCCGATTTTGAACTTACAGTAGTACAACGGTCTCTTCTATAAATTACATAGCTATCATTTAGAACTTCGTTATCCGAAACACTGTCATTCAACCAAGTTTCGGTCATCACAATGATATCAAAATCACAGTTTAAGCTAGATAAATACAATTCTTTTAACTTGCCCCGAATACTGCAAACATTTTGGTAATATATTCTTAAGCAATTGAATTTAACTTATAACATAATACTGGGCGTGCACTATAAAATTATAAAATTAAGCGGTATTAGTCTTTGTTACGAAGGACCTCCAAAGTAGCACTGTCCTTGACCCACACAGAAGGTGAATTATCATTTTTCTTCAGAAGTATTTTACCGTTGCGGATCCACAGGTATTTAAATTGTTGTTCTTGCGAAATATTCGAGCTTGAGCATGCAGGATTCTGTTGGCAGGAGACAAATGCTCGGATACGTAAATCGGTTTCTTTTCCCCGCCGATACCTAAATCATTGCTATTAAGTTTATTTGCTTGGTTTTCTTTATTATACTTCAGGCAAGCAGCTAACACGTTGTCACGCATTCGGGGTGAAACCAGTTTGATGATCAACGATCTGGGTCTCGTCGATTCTCGATTAGATTTAGCCACTCTTGAACATGAAAGTATGTCTTCCTTTTGGAGCGGACATGCAACTACTTTAGCAAGTTGCATAACTACAGTCACCAGATTTTCATTTGAATGTTCCGGAAGACACTGTAGGTCCAGATTGCAGTCCCTGGCCTGCTGTTCCATCAATGATAGTCTGAAATTCAGATCCTTGACTTCACCTCGTAGTTTCTCGTTTTCAGTTCGTATTTTTTTACTCTCAGAACGCAGTAGTGACAATTCTGAATTCAGATCATCGACCTTTTTGGACATAAATTCAACTGACTTTACTAGTTCCGGTAAACATTCGATTTCTCTGCGAATTGTATCTATTACTGCTTTGAGTTCGGATTGGATCAGATTGGAGATTTCAGTCTTCAATTTACGTACCAACGAGGATTCCAACTGGACAAATCGAGCCTCGAGTTTATCGGGTGTAAGGGGAAAAGATTCCTCCTCATCCACGACCTCCGTTGATTTAACCGGCGTGTCCTCTCTGATCTTAGTGCGTGACTTGCCCTCTGGGCATTTCCATGCGCTTTTATTTTTAACAGACAGCTTGCTATAATTCACTTTAGTTATACCGACACAGGAACAATGATAACTACTAGAGCAAGCCAAACAGGTGAGTTTGTCCGACACGCTGATTAGTTGATTACACCCATTGCAAGAACTCATACTGATGCTATGACGATGCCAAGAAATCGTAAATCAGGTAAATATCTCAATAAGTTCTTTTGTTCGAAGCGTAGTCACACGAAGAAAAATTAGATGTAAAATAATTGATAACCGAAAATAAAGTTAGCAATTAAAAAGATGGGCCAATGTCACCCTCTAAATACATGGGCCAATGTCACCCGCAAAACTTAAAGTGAATATTTAGTTTTAGTAAACACGTTCTTCACAAATGCAACCAAACTGTCAACTAACTTTCAATCAGAGCTTGTCAATCTTGTCATTGTATACTTCTCCTGCGCAGATTAGTCACAATGAAGTTGCACAAAATTAAAAGTTTGCACACTATTTTATTATTTGCTGTTAGAACGCCACTGAGTAACTTTACCTGTAGTAAGTACTGAGACGGTGTGGTAATATTGCAAAATAGTGTTCGTAATTTATAGTTCAGGTCACTTATTCACTATAAAATTAATTTATTTACACTGGATATAGAGATACTGTTTTGATAGTAGAAAGCGCGTTTACGAAGTGAATCGTCGTGTTATCTAGTTAGGAAAGACTGTTTATATGTCATACGGGTTCTCCTAGTTCAGATACCAGTCTCTCACACAGGTTTACCTTTTTTTTTTTTTTTTTTTTTTTGTTTTACGAGGTGGAAAATCCCTTCGGATCTCCGACTCTTGGGGGAAGTAAGAGCCGGAGTATGTGGTGTTTCCACTAAAAACCACCTCGACTTCCGCCATGTACCCGTGTGTCGGAGGGTAGGGATTCGCATAAGCATTCATCGCTACCCGCCGACGGGTATTGGCCCGCCAGATGGTCAGGCGGGCCCCGCACAAAACCCCCTTGGCGGCGGATTAAGGTGTTGGGCTCCGCCGCCAAAACACTCAGCGGTCGCAGAGGATAGGGAGGACGGCAACGCAACACCGCATCTCCTCTTCCTCTGCGGCCCCACCGCGACGCATCGAATGGTGCGCCCCCATTTGGTCGCGGGAGATAGGGCGCGCGGCAACGCAACACCGACACGCCTCTCCTCCCGCGACCGCACCCGACTGCGAGGGACAGACAGAACTGTCCCCCGCACCCGCACCGTTGGACGCATCCTGCGCAGGCCCCGTCAAGCCCACGCGGAGCGTCCCCTCCTGGATCCCTCTTAGCTTCACCGCGGGTTACCAATCCACGGTTACTGAGCCCCCCCACCACGACAAGGTGGAGATCCCACGGGGGGGGGGAACACAGGTTTACCTACTTGGTTATGTAACACTTAGATTAAGACCTGATTGTAACTATTCTGTGTGAGAGTTAATAAATCATTTATTTATTATTATTATAATAGGCGACCACGATTAATACCTTCTGAATTGAAAGGTTTCTCAGTTCGTTACATTTCATTGACTCATAAGGAATCCTGGTTGAATACCTCTAAGAAAATAAAACACATTGTGTTTATTTTTAACTAACATAAGTGCGTTTCAGGTTCAATTTTCGGAGTATGTTTCAATAGAAAATATTTAAGGATTTTATATATTATAATTTTTTCTCGGAGCAGAGCCATGTTACTTCGTAAAAAAATATTTATTTTACGTCTGCACATATCACCACGTGGTGGACACCGGAGGGAAGTCGTGGTCGAGGTAGACCCAGGAAACGTAGGCGAGATGAGCTGGATGCCTTCTCAGATACTTGGAAAGTAACAGCTGGAGACAGGGACCTTTGGAGAAGTGTAGGGGAGACCTTTGCCCAACAATGGGACAGTATAGGTTAAAAAAAACGTCTGCAAGGATTAAATCAGATAAAACGATAGGCGTGCACTCTTATCGTATACAGTTTATACGAAATTTGAACGGTTGCACATGACACCGCGTTGTATTTTTGATGTAAGAGTTTAGCTGAATCAATAAATACTAAGCAGCGATAGCTGAGCGGAGAGACCAACAGACTGCTACGCAGTGGATCTCGGGTTCGAATCCACCGCACGCACCTATGACTTTTCGGAGTTAAGTGCGTATTAAATTGTTAATTATCGCTTGCTTATCGATGAAGGAAAACATCGTGAGGAAACCTGCATGTCTAAGAGTTCTCCATAATGTTCTCGAAAGACATGTGAAGTCTGTCAACCCACACTTGGCCAGTGTGGTGGACTGTGGCCTTACCCTTCTCATAGTGAGAAGAGTTCCGTGCCCAGCAGTGGGACAGTATGAAGGGCTGATGATGAAATAAATATTCTTAAATAGATACAAGTGAGGGGGTACAATAAGAATAAAATACCTCTTGCTAGCAGTCAGTGAAAAATTATAACTTTATTTGTAAACTAGCCGTTTCCCGCGGTTTCACCCGCGTCCTGAGGGAGCTACTTCGCGTACCAGAAAAACACAAATATCTTACGGACCCCTAATTTTTCTAAAATAAAATATAGCTTATGTTACTCGCAGATAATGTAGCTTTCTAATTAAGATTATATTAGATTTTTTTAAATTGATCCAGTGGTTTTTGAGTTTATCGATTACAAACAAACAAAATTACAATTTTTTCCTCTTTATAATATAAGTGTAGATCAATATTGAGAAGCCTGTGGTGGCGTGCACCTTAAGCCCGAGATTTGTATAATTGCTAAATTTTCTAACCAAAATTGGTAGAATATTAGCTTATGTACAGAGCGACTAATGTCTGATCTTCGCAACCCAATGGCGTTTCGATATTCCATGACTTAGACCAGTACATTCAATGGTACTGAGTTACTGATACCACACAAGGACTGTCAAAGGATTGCATAGGACCCAGTTTGACGTGTTCTTCAAGGCAAAAGGGATAATCATTATCAGTTGTATACGGATTTTGTTATATTACTTTGAAAAATTTACCCCGAAACCCTCGGCCTGGTAGTCTCCTGTCTCGCAATCGACTAGCTAAGTAAATTGAGGTAAATGCGCTGGTCACTGTCTTATTCTTGCTTGCTTTTGCCATTGTTGTATTGGGCTAGTCTAAGAGTACCAATTTGTATGACAGGAGGCTGTCACATTTACTGAAAGTATTTGAAAACTTTCACGTATTATAAGCATAATATTGCATACTTTTACTTTTGTAATTAAGGCACAGAATAAACAGTACTTACGTACAGAAGCACCACTTCTCAAACCAATTCATTGAAATTGCGACTCTTGCTACTAAGCAACAAAGTGCAATTCAGCTCGCATAAGCACTCAGTGCCTAATGCGATATTCGTCTAACCGTTTCCGCTCTTTTCTAACATATAACGCTGTCGCTGTCTGGCGCGGAGTGACGCGCTAGCTGTCGCGCTAGGGTTGTCGACTTGCCGCTGCTACTATAATATTTATTCATCGTCTATCTACCTACTTGACCACGTACCTAATAATAAATAATCATCCTATAAGTATCCTGTCCAACTATTTGAGCTCGTAGAACAAAAACCACAAAAAATCTGGTCGTTTACATTTTCACTATACTAATTCTTAGTTATTTCCTAAACGCGTGGACCGATTTACATGATTCAAACAGATAAAATGTTTTTTGAACTAGATCTTTAATTTTACACCATAATCGTTGGGATATCTCAACAAACAAAAAATCTAAGTACCAAGTTGCTCTCGTAAAATAAATAAAATAAAATTTTCAAGTCGACAACCCTTGCGCGACGCGTTGGACGCGGGCTTGGAAGCCGCGCCAAAGTGTAGGCACTTATCGCTGTAGGTACGGCCGAGTGAAGGAGGCCTGATTAAGGTGCGTTATGTATAAATATAGTAGGTATATTTTACAAACTTCGTCAGTCAAAAGACTAAATATTGCCCAGAAAATATAGAAAAATGGTTCTTAAAAGCTTGTTAATTTACGAATAACGAGTTATTGCCTTGTTTTTACGAAATGTAAGGCCAGTACGTTATGAATATATTATGACAACCGTCTTTATCACCTTTTCTCTGAGTGCACGATGTGTGTAAGCCAAACAAACTATAACACTACTTAGTCGGCTACTGAACTCAGTAAAACATTTCTTATGCATACGCTAGTTATAATACTCACTTGCCCAAGCAAAGTCTTCGTGACACTTAGCTGCATGAAAATTGCATGCAAACTGTCAAATGTAGATGTTCTTGCGTAAGACTAAGGGACGAATGTTGAATTTATTGTTCGGTTAGTGCTGAGAGTAAAGTGCTAAATTATTTGGATATTTAGGAATTTATATGGACAGTTCTTGGCACCGATATGTGTGGGATTTAAGCTGCACTGCGTGAAGTATGCTTATGACCTTCGGAACCAATATGGATGTTCCTTGGGCAATGTTTGAAAAGTTTCCCGGCGTTCCAATGAAATACGAATATTATGCGTGAAGTAAAACTAGAGTGCAAACCATAAAATAAAGTAAATGCTTCATTTTAATTACATAGTCATTGTTAAAAAACGAGTATATAAAGCAACTATTTATAAAAACGGTTTCAAAATGTCTTTAAAAGTACAAGACTATAGATATTATATATAAATATAGATCTAGTGTCTATCTATCACTAGAAGAATCTCCCAATCGCAACTATTGCAAGCTGCTGTAAATGTAATGGGGATATTTTTTCACTATGACATTACTAAGTCCGTGCGTCTGTCAAGGACCTTTTTCTCAGAAACGCGTGGAGGTATCAAACTAAAATTTATAATAATATCAAATAGCCAAGTCTACTGTCTCTTGAAGCTGTAATCAAACTTCTAAGCCAACGCAATCAAAAGATACGGCCGTTTATGCTGCAAATTGCTGCAAATTTTCGGAACTCACAAGAGAATCAAAACCTACAGGGTACTTCCCTTGAACTCAGAATCTTGAAAATGAGCATGAGGCAATTTCTTATAGCACAGTTATAGGAAAATTGCTTCAATTTTTAGTTACATCATATAATTAAAATATTTTTAATAATTTTAAAGTTACTACCCCTTTCTTTTTGAACCCGTAAAGGTATAAAATTGAAATTCATATCAAATGCTCAAGTCAAAACTAAAGGTCTAGAATCTTTTAATTTGGCATAAAGCAATGTTTTATAGCACATAGGAAAAATTTCGAAGTCCTTAAATTTTTAGTCACATCACTTTTTTTTTTTATATATACCCACAGGTTTGTACGGAACCCACGGTGCGCGAGTCCGACTCGCACTTGACCGGTTTATTTATGCAAAATGTGTCAAATATTAGAATTATCTTAATATATAAAATCCTTGCGTTATTGACTGACTAACAGACACGCTACAGCCGAAACTATTGGGCGCAGGAAGCTGAAATTTGGGATGTATGTTCTTTGGGGACCGTAGGGGTGCACTAAGAAGGGATTTCCCGAAATGACCACGGGAGCGTCCAAAACGGGTAAATTTAAAAAAATTGCAGGCGTAGCTGCTGGCGTCTTCTAGTCTAAAAATAAAAACTGAAATTAAGTTCAGCTGTGTTTAGGCGTCGTAGAATGCCTCCTCTAGTCGTATATAATTAGGTTACTGTAAAAGCCTATAAGGTTAGGTGAGACTGTAACTTAAGTAATTAGGTTATGTTAGGTTCTCTTGTTACCCTTAGCCCAAAAATAGTCCCCACCGTGGGATCTCCGACTTGTCGTGGTGGGTAACAGTGGATTGGACACCCGCGGTGAAGCTAAGAGAGATCCCGGGGGTGGACGCTCCGCGTGGGCTTAGAGGGGCCTGCGCAGGATGCGTCCAATGGTGCAGTTGCGAGGGACAGTTCTGTCTGTCCCTCGCAGTCGGCCACGGTCGCGGGAGGAGAGGCGTGTCGGTGTTGCGTTGCCGCGCGCCCTATCTCCCGCGACCAAATGGGGGCGCACCATTCGATGCGTCGCGGTGGGGTCGCAGAGGAAGAGGAGATGCGGTGTTGCGTTGCCGGCCTCCTATCCTCTGCGGCCGCTGGATGTTTTGGCGGCGGAGCCAACACCTTAATCCGCCGCCAAGGGGGTTCACCATCTGGCGGGCCAATCAATACCCGATGCTTCGGCGATACCCTACCCTCCGACACACGGGTACATGAGAAAGTCGAAAAACAAAAAAAGCCCAAAACTGGTCAACTCAGTGCTTTTTTGTTTAAAAAGTAGGACTTTTACTAACTCATGCTGGTAAATCTCATGGCGCTGATACACCTGAGCATTTACTTGTAACAGAACAGCGAGCATTCGCCGTTTTTTGTTTTTTACGAACCGAACATTTACACGATCATTCTAGCGAACACTCTAAATTCAAATAGTCCGTAGAATATAGAAAAATATATAATATATAGAAATTACACTACAACAGCAGATTTACCCAATATGTTAACTTCAGTTTCACTTATGAATTATTTCTAGAGTAACGTAAGACGTAAACAAATGACGTTTCTAAATAATAAACTTCAGAGTTTAATTTGAACAGGTTTAATAAATCACACAAGTGTCTTTTCCTACGTTCAAATTTATTCATCGATATCGAGAGTTTATCAACATTCTATTGAAATTAATTCTGAGTAAACCAAATCTAAGGATCTATTGTAAACATTATCGATATTTTTTCGATATTTGGATGACCGGTTGGCGCAGCCGTAGTGTAAGCAACTGCTACGCCGAAGGTCGCGGGTTCGATGCCCGCTCAATTCAAACATTTGTGTGCGTGAACATGGATGTTAGTCTTGGTCTGGGTTTTTCTATGTATGTATTTAAAAAAAAAGTATATTTATCCATTATCTAGTAGCCATAGTACAAGCTCTGCTTAGCTCGGGAGTAGATGATGTGTGTATATGCTAGAATATTATTTTTATTTATACTGAGTAAGCCTATCACTCTCAAGTTAAAATTAGTGACAAACTACGAAGATTCTTTCCTAGATTAAAATCATAAGTCAAAGCGAATTCTATGTATTTATATATATATATATATATATATATATATATATATATATATATATATATATATATATATATATATATATATATATATATATATATATATATATATATATATATATATATATATATATATATATATATATTCTAAGGCTCGTCCGAATGTTCGTGAGAATGCTCGCTAAAGCACATTCATTTGTTTTGTAACATTCGTGAGAATGCTCATTACAGGTGAATGCTCAAGTGTATCAGCGCCATTAGTATTTACTGGTAAATCTTATGATTTACCGTACTTCGGGCTTTTACAGTGTCGTATACATGACTTATTTGAAAGTGCGGTAAAAGTTACACGATAGCCTAGTACCTTATTTTCGTACATATTATAAAATTAAGTTCCTCGCGTATTGTTTGTCTGTATGGACGCGATAAACTCAAATACCACACAACAGATTTTTGTATTGTTTTCACTTACAGTTGGTGTAATTTCTGAGGAAGGTTTAAGTGTATAATTCACGCGGGTGGAGCCACGGGGGAAGTGTAGCTTCAGATACAATAACGCAGTAGAAAGCTATTTAGTCGGCAAACTACACCTATCATTAACAAGTGGTTATTAAGTTTAATTTTAAATAGTCAACTCCCGCACTGCAACTGAATCCTGTGTAGTGGAGTATTTAACAAATATACAACCAAAGGACAAAATTAACGTCCAGACTCGAAACAACACTTTACGAAGCGCCCGAAGTGTTATCTCGCTTGGGTATACTATTGAACTCACAACACTCGATGCCGTATCCAGCGATACTACACCGACCATGCAATCCTTATTACGTCAGAATTCTAAGGTGTAATTCTTTACACTGTAGTGCAAACATCTGTCGTTAGCCACTGTAAGTCTCCATATTGTCCTACTCGTAACTCAGTGTTCAACATTACGGTCGAGTAGAATGCTTTTAACGGAGCTCATGATATTTTCTGCTACAACGACTTTGTGTCACAAAGAGCCTGTTTTCCTTTATGTAATGTGTGGACTGCACGTAAGCCGTCGACAAACTAATAGACTGGTTTTACTTAAGCTTTCAATGTCACAATATAAATAGTGATTCGTAATAATATATTATGTGACACTAATAAAATACAAGTACAGCAATAATTATCTATTGTGCCTATAACTTAAAGCAGTTTGTCGAGCAATGTCCCATCGGAATTTCTACTTTAGCCCTACGTGAAAGAAAGACTTATTTCATTAGGTTGAATAGTACCTTTGCCAACCAGAAATAAGCTTTAAGAAATGTTACGTTTGTAGTGCAACAAGATAGCGTGCCTGTCGAACATGACACCATTGAGCTACTACCACTTTAAAATTAATTACTTAAGTTTATATATATATTAATTATAATATTATATATAAGATTGATGATTTTGATATATATATATATATCAAAATCATCAATCAAATCAATTTTTAATAATACATACATCAAAAAAGTCTAAGCAACACATACTATTTCAAATTATTCATCATTTCTTACCAAGTAGGTAAGGTACCTATGTAAACTTTTTTGATCTAGAGGACATACTGGCTGGTTGTAAAAAAAATCAAGTATTATATTTGTTTTTATTCACAAATTCAAAAGCGCGAATGCATTTGTTCGAATTTTAAAATTAAGTATTCTGTATCAATTTTTATGATTTAAGCAATACTTTTAAAAAGTTTTGAACAAATTAGGATTTTGGCACATTTTTTCGTCATGGAGCGACGTCCTTTGAACGCAGATGAAATGCCAAGAGCTGTAGGGATGTTGCAAGCGGGAAGAAGTCAATCTCAGGTATCTCGGTATATAAGTATCAACAGAAGCGTTATTTGCCGTCTTCATCAGCGTTACACTAACACGGGAGATCCTGCTGAGCAGCATCCAGGTCGAGGTAGGTGTACACGGCAAGATCAATACATAGAACTGACTGCAAGACGCCAGCCGATGTTTACCGCCCGAGAGATAGGTTAAAGGCTACAAAATTCAAGTGGTGTTGTTGTTACCTGCCAAACTGTGCCAAATCAACTGCATGAGTATGGCCTACGAGCGCGATGGCCAATTAGGTGCCCACCAATACGTCACGGGAATCGTGCTCGTCGAAATGAATGGTGTAGGGAACATATTACATGGACCCGGGAACAATGGGATAAAATTTTATTTTGCGATGAGTCTCGATTTGGGTTCAAGCCTGATACTAGAAGGGTAAGAGTGTACTGTCGTCCAGGAAATACTGAAAGACTGAGGTGTATTCAGGAAGTGGATCTATACAACGGCTCAACAGTTATGGTATGGGCGGGTATTATGAAGAACAGACGAACTGAGCTCGTTTTTGTAAATGGTAATATGAACGCTGTAAATTACGTTGAAGATGTTCTAAGGCCTTATGTCTGTCCATTTACACAAACGCTTGGCTCTGATTTCATGTTGAAGCATGAAAATGCGCGTTCACATACAGCTTTGCACACACGGGAGAACTTGGTAAGGGATAACATCCTGGTATTGCCTTGGCCTGCACAATCGCCAAACCTCAACCCCATCGAGCATGCATGGGACGTGCTCCAGAGACGTGTTTTAAAAGACTTGGATGGAGTGACAACAACCCAACAACTGATGGACTTAATAAAATTTCATTGTATTAAATTATGCAATTTATATACAACCATTTAAATTTAGTTTAAGTTTAGTTGATAAGGCACTTTACTTTGTATTACGAACATAGTAATTACTCGTAATTATTGTTAATTAAGATTATATAAAAAAAATGTTGTTTCATATAAAAAAGCATTAAAAAATAATATAAATAGGAAAATACTAAGGATATAATGCGAAAACACATTGTAAAATTGAAATTTGTATGTATTGCTTATACTTTTTTAATGTGTGTAATATGTTTGTTTTTCTGTAAGCCCGAACGTCACTGAACACTTTAAAACTGCTGGTCAAATTTCAATCTGTTTTTGTGTGCATATTTGGATCGCTTTACTTCTTAATTCAATCCGTCAGATGGTGTTCTTATCGAAATATTTATAGAAAACTAGCTGACCCGGCAAACGTTGTTTTGCAAAAATTTTTTGTTTTTTTTTTTGAAAAATAGATGTTGGCCGATTCTCATAGATACCGGATAAGCACAAAAAATTTCATCAAAATCGGTCAAGCCGTTTCGGAGGAGTATGGGAACGAAAACTGTGACACGATAATTTAATATATTAGATAACCTAGATAAAGTAGCGATGGATTGTAAGTAGTGAATAACAAAAAATATTCAACCTTAGTTTCTGTTACAGAAATTGTAACAGGTATAAAAATAAATCTTATGTGCAGCATCCTAATATTAAAAATAAAATTATCATAGAAATACAAAAGAGCTAGTATTTTTATTAGATTCCAATGCAATAAATATTGTATTTTGAGATGGCAGTTACATTGATAAACTGGCTGTTACCTAAATTTTTATTTTAGCGTTTAAAAATACTTTCACCATCAGGCGATCCGTCAGCTATTACGCCTCCTACTTGTTACTCGATGGCAGGGGCTCTTTCCGCAACTCCACGTCTTGGCGTGTATTTTGTGTGCGGGTGGGAATGGTGTCGTCATTCGAGCCACCCCAGCTCTTTGACGAAGCCCAGCAGACTCTTGAGAAGGCCCCCTGCTTCCCTCAGGGTGCTGTATCTGGTCAGGTACTGCTGCCTGTACTGTGCGACCTCAGGGCAGTCGAGGAGCAGGTGAGTTGCCGTCTCGTCTGCTGCCATACAGGCCCTGCACAGCGGGCTGTTGGTTTGGCGCCACTGTAACGTAAAAAGGACCTTTCGAGTGTGTGCTGTTACGTTATCCCTACTAGGGGGTGTCTAAATGAGAAGCGTGGTTAAATGTTACAATAAAAATTGATTTAATTGCCAAATAAATTTTATACATCAATTAGCAAGCGTTACTTAAATGAAAAAGATTACGATTTATGTGATATTTAGAAAAATTAACACAGGGTCGCGTAGTTCGGCGAGGGGTGGGGTTTGTGTGGAGAATCCAGCTGCCGATGGTCCAGGATAGTTGGTCAACTTAACTCCGAGCTGTAGTCGCCGCAGAAAAGGGCGCGCGAAGCCAACGCGTCCGCTTATATAGCAATAATTGCGACGCAGGAATTTTATGTTTGAGTTCACAATGAACAGTAGATGCATAAATAGATGCATTTGCAAATGACATACCGATAGGCAGTAACAAGGAGATAAAATCGAAGACCAAAAACAACGATTGTAGCATAATAAACATTTGACAAAACGAACAACTAATAATTCTACGATGATATTCCTATTTCTATACCAAATAGACAAAGATTAAAGTTTTTCATTATTGTTAGTGAGCAACCTGCATGTGACACGTGTACATTTTATCAATAAATGAACGCGGAATTCTACCTAGATACCTAGTATATAATACGCTAGCATCTTTAGGTACGTTCATTCTCAGCCAGTCCAACTATGTTAGGTACACGTGGTATAATAAAGATGCAACTTTCTTAGTAAGAAAGAAAAGTAATAGTTAATTTTAAAAGATAATCGCCGTAGTAGGCGGTAAAAGTATTTACGTTACAACCTATAGTAAATAGGTGTTTATTAAAGAATCCATGTCCTGTGTAGGCGACCGTGACTGTCCGCAGTTGTTGTTTGGACAGCCGGAGGATTTGTTTGGCTATCTTACCGTCTACTGCAGGAAGAGCCTCCTTAGCCTGCCTACATGTTTCAATACCAATCCAGGACTGGTTGTGTTGGGTCCTGGTCCTATTTCTTACCAGGTTGCGATAAAAACCAGAAGGGAGGGGAATAATGAGCTCGGGTCCCACCACCTCTAAAGTGGCCCCTCTTCTAGCAAGTACGTCGGCTGCGTCATTCTCTCTTGAGCCACCGTGGCCCTTGATCCATTGCAATGTTACTTTGTTTTGTTTACCTACCTCTGTTAGTTTCTGGTGGCATCCAAGCGTGAGTGCCGAGGTGATAGTATGGCTTTTGAGGGCTGAGAGGACAGCCTTACTATCTGAGAGAATCCTAATGGATCGTTCCCTTACCTCACGTGCCATGATTGCTGTGGCAGCTAGGATTATGCCAAAACATTCGGCCTGGTAGACCGTGTTGTAGGCTCCCAGCGGTGCTGCGATGTTGATGTTTAGGTCTTCGGAGAATACTCCTGAACCCGTACCTGTATCCGTCTTAGACCCATCTGTGAAGATCGTGAGCTCATTGAGATTAACCGCTCCTTCGTGTAGATCCTTGTACAGTTCGATTTTCGATTTCTTGTAGAACATAAATTGTTTCAGTATTTGGTCGCCACTGGCTTGTGTGAGAGGAATTTCTTTAAAGAGTGTATTTAAGTTGCTAGTGTGCGGTGTGTTAGTGTCTTTCCAGAGCTTCAGAGCTCTTAGCCGGACCGCCGATATCGTTGTTTCCTGTTGTATAAACAGGTGCAATGGAGGCAGGTCCAGCAACACTTCGAGTAGGTGTAGATTACATGCAGCCTGCATGCAAGTCTTTGAAACATTGGAGCTTGTTGGCGGCCGTCAAGTTGTTAGGTTGGTCCGAGGCCACCACACTACTGCGCCGTAGCTTATTATCGGACGTATTATTGTCTTATAGAGTCATAAGACAATTTTGGGGGATAGGCCCCAGCGTTTGCCTATCATCTTCTTGCACTGCCAGAAGACAACGCTGGCTTTGTTGAGCTTATTTTCCATGTGGCTGTTCAAAGTCAATTTGCTGTCGAGAGTGACACCCAGGTACTTGACCTAGGCAGACAGCTTAAGCTCTGTATTAAATAACCTGGGCAGTCGGTAAGTACCTACCCAGTGCGCGTTTGTGTGTGAATATAACTAGTGCAGTCTTGGTCGGTGTAACTTTTTTTAGGTGTAGGTAACTAAATGCCTAATGAGTTACGTAGCAGGTATGTGTACTGGAGAGAAATAAAATAAGTATATTGTTCGTTACAAAATAATTTTACTTAAAAGCGTTACACAAAATAAACCCGGTAACTAGAGGTAAGAGCTAGACTCAGGGCAGGGTAAGCAGGCAGGCTGACGAGGCTTCGGCGCTCCAGCAGAGAAGTAGAACTTATCTTGACGGCGTCCAGGGTCCAAGAGAGGGGGCTGTTCGCGTCGGACCTGCTTAAATACTCGACGGCGTGCGTGGATGTGTGCGTCGAATAGGTGGGGCAGCGCTGTAGTGTGCATCGCTCGATGCGACGTCACACACTCCCCCCTTTAGACTGGAATTTTTTCTGGGGGAATAATTCCCTGGTCCTCAGCCGCCGTCAGCACCTGGAATAGGGAAGGAGAAGTGGTGTGAGTCTTTTAAGTGCCAAACACCACCCAAAAGAAATTTGGACATTGACAAACTGAATAACGAAGTATCCTGACTGAAAAATACAAGCAAGCATGACAAAGAAATCGATCAAAGACGTACCCTACACGTAAAACAAAATCGGACAAACAGACGCCAACATTTTTCTACTGCCTTGAAGGTTATAGCAGCGGCGGCAACGCCTGATAAACAATGCAATACGACTATAGAAGATAGTCAGGAATTTGCCATTGACCAGTCTCAAGACCAAGCTGTGTCACCAAAAAGTATCCAGTATAGTGACATTTTGAAAAATAACGGTGAATCACAGAAAGCTACAAAAGATGATGAGGGATACCAAACTGTTACGTATAAACGGAATCGGCCTGGCATTACAGAGCGAGAGTTATGTAGCCAGCGAACAACACAAAAACCCCTGGGTCCCAGAAACAGAAGAGGTACTAAGGACAGTGAGAAGCTCAAGGCCGCGGATCACCTAGTGTGGATTTACGTATCCCGTTTTAAAAATGATTGCACCGAAGAAGACATATTATTGTCTTACGTTTCCGAAAATGATCAAAAAGTACTAAGTGTGGAAATGTTGAAACCAAAATATCCTACTAATTTTAAATCTTTTAAAATGGCGGCGGAAAAGAAAAGTCTAGAATTTATTCTAAAAGAAGATTTTTGGCCGAGTGGCATTGTATTCAGAACGTTTAAGCCAAACCAAATGGACCAAAATAAAGATCGTATACGTTTGGTGTCATTTAACTGCAAAAGTATCAAACGTTCAGTAGCCTACATAAGGGATTTGTGTACAAAGTACGATATATTAGCTATCCAGGAAACCTGGCTTTTACCAGAGGATATGGATTTCCACAGTCAAATTGACACAGATTTTCTGTACTATGGCGTGTCGGAAATGGATACCAGCCATGGACCAATACGTGGCAGACCCTACGGGGGCACAACAATAATGTACAAGAAGAGTGCATTTACTAAAGTTACACCTATACAATGTGAATCGAGGCGTATTGTTGCAGTGCGTTTACAGTTAGCCGACCGAAGTGCCGTAGTTATATCAGTATACATGCCTACAAAGTTCGATCTCTCTCCATGAACATCTCAAAAAGCAGTCAGCATCACTTGGCCAGCAGAATAAACGGCTTTTGTCCTTTGGAGTTGGTTCCTACTTAGCAACTTACTGTTTGGAATGTATTATTTATTTGGGCGTATAAAAGTGTATCCACATTTCATCTACAGTCTTTATTTGGACCAAAACTTGGATTTATTAGGCCTTAACTACGCAAACAGAGCTTTAAAAAAATGTTCATTCGACGGGTCAACGCAGTTTTGATCTTAACGTGAGCAAACGGAGCACCCATCGCGCTGGGAGCTTGCTCATGCTTAAATCTTCATTTAATATGTAACTAATTCATTTTTTGGTCTTTTTCATACCCTCTGCTATATCTCTTACTCAATTCAGCGGTCGTCTAGCACCATTTGGTGAAATTTTGCGAGGTTATCTTCAGTGGTTGCAGTGTTTGGACGTCCCAGACTTTAGCTCCCTAGCTCTTACGACCAGGTTTAAATTCAGCTGCCCAAAATTTCATTGTAGTAAATGATGGAGCAGTGAGGCAGTGATAGCCTAGTGGAGGTACTTATAGTTGTCCATGCACGGGGTATTGGGTTCGAATCCACAGCACGCACCAATGACTTTTCAAAGTTAAGTGCGTATTAAATTGTTAATTATCGCTTGCCCCGTGCCTAGGAGCACGTTAAACTGTCGGTCCTGGCTGTCTGAAAGATCTTTGACAGTCGTTACGGGGATTCCGTACCCTCAAATAAACTGATACTGGTCTTAACCATGGAATATTGCTATCCCTTTGGGTTGCGGAGATCAAACGGTTGTCGCTCTGTGGAAAAGTTGATAATCTGTCATACCTGATTAGATCAATAAGCGGACCTCGGGCTCTAAGACGTGTAAGTCTTGGATGCTATCGGGATAAGGCTAGCGCGATCCTGATGGAGCAGAGAGTTCCCATAAACAGAGTTTTAATAAAACTTGAATGGCGTCGGCGTAGTGCCTTTTAAAAACAAGAATTTAATGCCAGCTCCATACAACATTTCCCATTTTCACAAAACACACGCACATCGACTTAATCGAATGGCTGTCAAATAACAACTACTGCTACAAAATAGCTGAAATGTTGGTGGTTAACTGTCAAAAGAAGTTAAACTACATCCACAACACTTTTTTTGACGAGTGCTGCTTCCTTCAGGTTGAGGTCGGAAACTTTTCAGACCACCCTAGTATGTTTTAATGCAAAGGCAAGTTATTTTTGTTTTAGTTGATTTTTGAAGATTTATAATAACTCATTTAGTTGATTTTATTACATTATTATAATATTTTGTTGTCATACCTAATTCTGTTAATTTTTTATATTGTAATTTTACGTTTATTTTTTTATATATACAATGTTACTACTTCCAATCCAGGTTTTTATTTCACGTGAGATCAATAATCAGTGATAAAATTTAACAAATAAACTTTCACTAAGAATGCCTAACTTTCGTGTTTAAATATTTCTTTAGGTTCAAAATTCAATTAGTGTACTTAGTTGACCCAAATTCATGTATTCACATTCATTTAATGTGTGGGAAAACTGAATAACTACATTAAAGAATTAGCTAACTACGGTATGTTTGCAATATCTTGGTGTGGCAAAATTGAATAACTTGGTTTTTTATTTTTAATATTTTTTTGGTTCATGATAAAAGCTAGTTTTATCAAGCATAGAATCGACAGCAAACATGCTTAAAGCATATTAAATTGCCGATGTTAAAATTGTTCTCCATTTCTTAGTATGATGATGTAAAAAAAAGTGTAAAAAAACAGTAAATCGCGATTATCTCGAAACTTTAAATTTTGAGTTATTTAGTTCTTCCATTATACCCACGATATAATAGCTCTTCCCAAAATCCAAAATCCCACCCTCCCTGAACACTTCCGTCCCAATTCTATCCTACCCTTTATGTCTAATGTGCTAGAGGCCTGTGCGCACAAGCAACTTTCTCATTTTATTCAACACAACAAGTTGTTGAGTCCTCTGCAATCAGGCTTAAGACCTGGACATAGCACAACTTCCGCCCTCCTTAAAGTGACTGGCGATATTTGTGAGGCCATGGAAAACACCAAAATTACTGTTCTGGTATTAATTGACTTTTCAAATGCCTTCAATACCGTCAGTCACGATATCCTATTATCTATCCTCTCCCACCTCAAGGTCTCGGCTGGAGCTTTGGATTGGTTCTCAAATTATCTTCGAAGTCGCCGGCAGTCGATCCACGTCGATGAGTTATCGTCGGCATGGTTTGATATTACTTTTGGCGTTCCTCAAGGCGGCATTCTCTCTCCTCTTTTATTTTCTATTTTTATAAATCTCTTAACTCAAAATCTTCAGTGCGCTTACCATTTGTACGCCGATGACTTGCAGATTTACTCCCAAGTAAGTGTGGAACACATCATTGAGGCGATCGACAAAATCAATAAGCTATATTATCCTGGTGTCGCAAGTTTGGGCTAACCGTTAATCCTAGCAAGACCCAAGCCATCATTGTGGATAGTCAATGGATTTTAAAAAAACTAGACTTCTCGATCCTGCCGCCCATAACCATTAACGGAACCACCGTCGATTTATGTCCTGCTGTCAAAAATCTTGGGCTTCACATAGACACCACGCTGAATTGGCAGGCCCAGGTAACTCAGGTGAGTCGAAAGGTCACCAGTGCTCTGCGCGCTCGCTACCGTCTGAGGAACATACTACCATCCGAGACAAAGACAATGCTTGTGCAGACCTTAATCTTCCCCCTCATTGACTATGGTGATGTATGTTACTTTGACCTGAATGCAGATCTCCTTGATAAACTTGACCGTCTTCTAAATAACTGCATTCGATTCATTTTCAATCTTCGCAAGTATGACCATGTGTCTACTTATCGTTCTCAACTAAAGTGGCTTCCCATACGTCAGCGCCGTAGTCTGCCTGCTCTCACTACCCTCTATACTATTCTTACATCTTCAACCTGTCCCCAGTATTTATCTTCCTACTTCCAATACTTATATTCCAACCATGAACGAAACCTCCGTTCATCTCATAATCTTCTCCTCACGGTACCTCCTCACAACTCTTTCTTCATTCCTCTTTTACTATTCAATCTGTCCTTCTCTGGAATGCCCTCCCTCTTGAAATCAGGTTGGTTAAGACGAGGAACACTTTCAAGTTCAAGGTGAAGGAGCTTCTATTGGCTGAGTCGGCGATTGTATCTTAAGTCGTTTAAGTTCAATGTAGTTTAATATATATATATGTGTTTATATATTTATAGTATATATATCATAAATGCCTTTGTGTATTTATGTAGTTTTATAATATATCTATATCATGTATGTTTATATTATATTATGTACCTAACGTATATATGTATATATACCTAACGTATTTATTTTAACGTATCATTTAGATCTATAATATACTTAGTAATAATTTATATTAGTTCAAATTACTTTTCATTATATTACACCTACTTCTTTTCTCTCTGCACCACTCTAAGGTTGACTGGGAGATAATGCCCATGGCATTAAGTCCGCCTTTATACTATTGTGTATATAAAGATTTAATAAAAAAAAACTAGTTGACTTACTTTGTACGAGAAATTTGGAATTAAGAATCGATTTATTTTATCATACTAATAAAAAAATTCTGATAATTAAAAAATCAGCACTTAACAAGAACAGCTAGATGTTCAACAAGAAAACTACCACACACAAAAACAAAACTGCTCAAGGCTTGAACAAGTTTTATAAAAGGAACAGTAATTTTAAACGTCTTAATTTGCGACTTAATTCAATTAGTGTTTTCATTAGGAGGGTACCTAATGGTTTAATGAACTTAAAGGAGGATGAAACTAAAAATAATTATCTAGACTACAGTGTTATTAAATAGTACGGTGCTTTATAATGTGAAGTTTGCAAAATAATTACTATTAAACAATCAATTTTATTATACACAATCACTTTGAAACTATCTATTAAAATACACTATAGGTTTTCGGAGCTATAGATTGATGCTGACTGATGAATGAAAATGTTCTCCATTTGTTAACTTATATTTCTTAAGTGAGCGAAACATTGGTAATGTAATTTCTACCAAATAAATACTGATCTCCTATAAAAGGTTGTTGTTGTAACGGAATCCTATGGACCCCAGGCTGATTAAAATTTTAGTTTTCTTAATAACTGGGTTTAAATTGCCAGCCCCGCCAAGTAATTTTGTGGCTAGGGTTCCCGCGCCCCACGCCCTCGCAGGAACTATGGAAATCGTCCCTTCCTCTATATTCCTCTACTGACAGCATTTACCAAACGTAAACGGTTATAATTGAATGAAAGGTGGACATCAAAATACTAAAGACAGCGATACATTAGTATTGGTTTGTCATCACAAAATCACTCTCCATATATTCATGCTTCACATATTGGTACCTGAGTACAAGGCAGCGTATCTCAGAGACGGCAGCTCCAGGGAGACGGAGAACATGATCCAGGTATATTAGTCATATAGTATTATCGGCGCCGAGTATTTCAGCGATATCCAGTGTATAGTATTGAGCGTACAGTAACAGTCTCAGAACTGATGTCACAAAACGCCTCCTTGCCGCAAGTCACAACATTGAAGCCCATACAAACATAGTCAATTAGAACGTATTAAGCCATCGTGCATAGTTTGCAGGGGAGCTCTCGTTACAATCGCCGCTAGATTAGCCGCACGGTCTTACTGCTACCGCGTGACCGACAGGTGGCTCTTCTTTCGCTCTTTAAAACCTTGTCAGCTGCTATGTACTGGCCTGTACGCAGGTTTAGACAGCGATTGTGAAAGTCCTGCATTCTACCACCTGATCGCGAATACGGAGACTCCCATCATACATCGCTCGTCTTTACATCCATCATCAACAAGGTACGAACCACTACTAATGGTACACGCGGTTATTGATAATATAACTATGTACAATATCTCATAGAGAACTTTATATTTTAGTCAGCCTGGTATATATATATGGTGTGATATAGACATAGATACACAACAGAGTTATTAATGTTATACAGTTCATGCAATAAATTACAGTAAAGTGAATAACAGACACTCACCGGACTTTTAGCTGCGTCACTGCCAAACTTACCCCGTGCCCTGTGCTGATCACCTTCTCTTGAAGCCGCTCGCCTTGTTCTTCGATATCACTAAGCACTAATTATCGACCAACACCGAACCTCTTACGCGCTAGGCCAGGTCCGATCTCTCTCGCGCCATAAGACCAACTGCCTGAACTACCACGCGAGTCCGTTCCCGAGATCTGCCCTCTTCCGCGTCCTAAGACTCACTGTCCGAGATCCGCCCGGTTCCGCGTCCCAACATTGACTGTCTCATCCAACACCACCACTACCACGTCACGCTGTCCTGGGACCCGACTGGCCCCGCCTCCTAAGATCGACTGTCCAGTCAAATACCCCAAGGCAACGCCCCTGACCCCTTACTACCTGATAGGGTACGTTTCTTGTGGTTGTTCCCTTTTTTTATGAACCTCAACTATACCGCATGTGGACACTACAGTGTAAATGTTTTCTCATATTTCATGGCTATTTCTTTACTCATATGCCTGTCACATAACTCTTATAAATCTGTCAACCTTTTAGAATTTATGAGTTTACTAATTGCATAACGTTGGCGTCATCGTAGCGATAAGACAAACACATGTGGAAACAAGTATGCGACCTAAGGACTATATATTATTATTTAATTTGGTGTAGCCAGCAACACCATTACATTCCCCCCTCTGAAAATCAGACGCGTAGACTAAGTCATAGCGTATGAGCTTTCACTACAGATGCAATAGCATATGTATAAGAGAACGCCAGTTAAAACTGCATCTGGTCTTCCACCATTAACTATAGGCAAGTATCATACAACTTCCAATAAATAAGCACTGCTTTAATACCACTTATCTTAACTTATAGTTGATTGACAATAATAACCCTACTATACCTTTGCGAAGGTCGCCCCGTACGATACACCAACTAACTTTACTCCGACCATCCCTATACTATGACAACATTAACACTTATAACGATCCTTTATCAATTGTCGCCTCAACCTCGTTTACCATCTAAAGTTTATGAGAAATAATCGAAAAGCTTATTCTAATCCGTTTATGTACTACTTCTCCTACCAGACCAAAAGTTCTTATTAGAACTAGCGCACATAACCAAGATCACCAGTTGCCCGTAACCTATGTTTTCCAATAAGCCAAATGGCGTATTAGCAATAAATTCTCAAAATACTAGTACAATCTATAAGACATCCTATCCATGCTTAGAATGGAAGTGTACATACCAGATGTCTTCTTGATAAACGGGCAGCGTGGTATGATCGAGGTACCTGATTCGCCATTCTCACACGCCGAAATCGGGTTCAGTAGTAGGTGTATATAGCGTCAGGTAGCAGTGGCTGAAATAGTTCGCACACACTCGTATAAGACACTAGTCTTATCAAACTTGCCAGACAAGCATTTGCAACAGTTTTATATAATGAACTAACAAGTCGTAAACAATAGTATAGTGCAGCACTCGTTTTCCCCAGTCGATAGCTCGACAGTCCCTACAACTAAACAATTCTCAACGTGGTCTCACACTAGGAATTATTCCTAGTTAGCTAGAAATTGTACGCGCGGGGATCGAACCCACAACGTCCGGAGAGATGGCCGCTCCAATCAGTTCTTCATTCGGATCATCAAGCGTATCGACATGATATCTGCTTCATTATTAAGGCTCTGATTTTAGTTAACGTAAATAACAATTACTATTATTACTCGTGCAGTTGGATGCAGTTGCCAAATATAGTAATGTCATAAAGAAAAGTCGTATATAACGAACGATACACATAAGAGCCTATGTAACTTAAACCTTCGTTTAATATTGTATGTATATCTGAGAGTTCGGATCAGAGGGAGTCCACTTGCTTGAAGTTAGTCGATGTGCGCGTTTATAGTTAGTACAGATAATGAAAACTTAGCTCTGTGTAAGATGATCCAATGCGAGATATGTCCTTCGACGCATACTGCAGCTGCCTTTCACGTTACCGGAACGCCGCTACTTTGTAGTCACAGCCGACGGACGCAACAACACATGCGGTAGTTGAAGTAAAAGGTGACGTAGGGTCCTGGAATTTTCAATGAAATGGCACGAGTATCAAACTTCCAAGATTAGTCGTATAATATAACACTAACTGGATACAAACTAACAGATGATAAGATGATGTTATGCGGATCACCAATGAATATTTCTTAGTAGAGATGCATAATAAGTTAGATTGCATGAGTCTAGCACCAAAATATTATTTTTATTTGAACACCAGAATAATGTTAGCCGTTTACGAATATCGCACGATAGGGCTAAACTATGCCTATGAGTCCAGTATGTATCAAGACGTTGTTAGCATGCTGCTTACACTACACACCTCTCGAATCTCATGAGAAATATGAACTCAATATCAAGCTCTAAGCAAACCTTGGGCTCGAACCTTGGTACATTGAGCGCTCTTAAAAGGTATGTGTACAATATACCAGGCATAACATATGCATACATCATTGCCACTGGCTATCACATTGTAACGCAGATGAATAAGTATTGTAAATACTCAGCTAAACTAAAATCTGAGATAGCCTTAACTGTAACAGTTAGGTAAAATACTGATGCTTAGAATTAACACGTGTAGAATATCTATTTCATATGACGCACGGCGGGAATCGAACCCATACCAAAGACGGCGGAAATGACTTTCAAAAGCCATTCAGTTTGTCAAAACAATGCAGCACATGTGCAGTCATATCTTAACAAAGTAGCCAATCTTGGCCTTTGGACAAAGCACACGATGCTGTCCTTTTCACGTGTGCGTTGGCGCGTTTTGACAAAGCACATCAATAATACAAAAGTACAATAGTTCCTTTCTAGCTTTCTTTCCTTTAACTAATAAACATCTTAAATTTATTTCCCTTTTTGTTTTATCCCTTTTTTTTCACACGCTGGTATTTTGAAACAACAATTATGCCAGATGTCGGCTTATTGCATTGCCTTTCTAGTTTGGACAACAATTTTAAAACAAAACATTTTAAAACAATGGTCACTAAACCCAGCCCCAGACGCACATTATCGGCGAGGTTTTAATTTCTGCCATAATAACAACAATGAACAAAATAACTTTGTGTTAAACAATAGTGTACATTCTTTGTATGTTTGGGAATCGAACCCAAATTTTAGTAAAATCACATTGTACGACTTCTATAAAGCCGACGCCGATCATTAGGTACATGAGTATAATATCTGCCGAATTTCATCAATGCTCAGGAATCGAACCTAGAGCATTTATCAAGAATAATATACCAAAATACTACAGTGGATCAATGTTACCCTGATCTACTCGCTAACATGTTAGAAAACTATTTTTACTGATATTTGACCTAAGAATAATCCTTTTCTCAATTAAAGCTTATGTACACTTCATCAATAAAAACCCATATGCATTCTGTAAGAATCTCAACTCAACCAATGTAATAAACTAATAGATGCTTGTTCAAAGAACGCGTATGCATAAGATAGATATTATTACTAGATTTCGTAATTTAATACGTTTGTTGACACCATTTTGAAATATCATAGCAACGGGAGTCGAACCCGCTATTTCAGTAAGTTTGTTGAAACCATTTCAAAATATCATAGCAACAGGAGTCGAACCCGCTATTTCAGTACGCTAGTGTAATAAATTCCTGTCCCACAACTCCAACAAAATATTATACATTATTTATCCTTAAATAATTCCCTCTTATTATATACAGTTATCGAACACGCTATTAATAATACGGCGACTAGTTTGTTGACGTTGCACATCAATATAGTTATCGTCGCAGACATTACTCAGGAGTCTAACCTGATTTAACTACACCTAGGTGTTCCACGGAATATTCTGGTTTGCATTATATATTAATCTCAAGCCATGTTAATGTCCTACACCAGATATCCTATAAATATAATCTATATAATATAAAATCCTTCTCTTTCCTTATCCAAAATTAGTTCTAACCATCGCTAGTCTGCATCACGAATCGGACTCAAACAGCGAACTTGATACGCAAGTGCTTGTAACCAATAATAAGCTTATTATCGAGAGTCGAACTCGATATATTCAAACGTTAAGCATTTTCTGTAGCCAATAATATAACCACTGTCGAGACTCGAACTCGACATACAGTATAAATGACACGCATGAGCAGCATTTATGTAAAGCGTTTCAACATATGTAGTCAGTTATATGTTTACTTTCAAGATATAGCGATATTATAAGAGGAACCACAGTGCCATAAAAATAAATAACACATGTCAAGTGTGGCACTTAGGTGCAATATCGCCCCCCTCGGACTATTAAATATTGAGAGATAATTGCCGTGACTTAAATATTATTTCGTCTACCTGAAATGAACATGATCGTCTGTCGATTAATGAATAACAAGTTGTGCCTAATTAGTTCCATATTTTCCTGCGTTGTGTATTGTTATTTCTCTACGTTGTGTTTGTGTAGTAACTCTGTAGTTCTTCCTCGTTGTTCTGAAGTGAATCAAAACATTTTATGACGAGGATCCTGGTCACGGCACCAAATGTAACGGAATCCTATGGACCCCAGGCTGATAAAAATTTTAGTTTTCTTAATAACTGGGTTTAAAATGCCAGCCCCGCCAAGTAATTTTGTGGCCAGGGTTCCCGCGCCCCACGCCCGCGCAGGAACTATGGAATTCGTCCCTTCCTCTATATTCCTCTACTGGCAGCCTTTACCAAACGTAAACGCTTATAATTGAATGAAAGGTGGACATCAAAATACTAAAGACAGCGATACATTAGTATTGGTTTGTCATCACAAAATCACTCTCCATATATTCATGCTTCACATATTGGTACCTGAGTACAAGGCAGCGTATCTCAGAGACGGCAGCTCCAGGGAGACGGAGAACATGATCCAGGTATATTAGTCATATAGTATTATCGGCGCCGAGTATTTCAGCGATATCCAGTGTATAGTATTGAGCGTACAGTAACAGTCTCAGAACTGATGTCACAAAACGCCTCCTTGCCGCAAGTCACAACATTGAAGCCCATACAAACATAGTCAATTAGAACGTATTAAGCCATCGTGCATAGTTTGCAGGGGAGCTCTCGTTACAATCGCCGCTAGATTAGCCGCACGGTCTTACTGCTACCGCGTGACCGACAGGTGGCTCTTCTTTCGCTCTTTAAAACCTTGTCAGCTGCTATGTACTGGCCTGTACGCAGGTTTAGACAGCGATTGTGAAAGTCCTGCATTCTACCACCTGATCGCGAATACGGAGACTCCCATCATACATCGCTCGTCTTTACATCCATCATCAACAAGGTACGAACCACTACTAATTGTACACGTGGTTATTGATAATATAACTATGTACAATATCTCATAGAGAACTTTATATTTTAGTCAGCCTGGTATATATATATGGTGTGATATAGACATAGATACACAACAGAGTTATTAATGTTATACAGTTCATGCAATCAATTACAGTAAAGTGAATAACAGACACTCACCGGACTTTTAGCTGCGTCACTGCCAAACTTACCCCTTGCCCTGTGCTGATCACCTTCTCTTGAAGCCGCTCGCCTTGTTCTTCGATATCACTAAGCACTAATTATCGACCAACAACGAACCTCTTACGCGCTAGGCCAGGTCCGATCTCTCTCGCGCCATAAGACCAACTGCCTGAACTACCACGCGAGTCCGTTCCCGAGATCTGCCCTCTTCCGCGTCCTAAGACTCACTGTCCGAGATCCGCTCGGTTCCGCGTCCCAACATTGACTGTCTCATCCAACACCACCACTACCACGTCACGCTGTCCTGGGACCCGACTGGCCCCACCTCCTAAGATCGACTGTCCAGTCAAACACCCCCAAGGCAACGCCCCTGACCCCTTACTACCTGATAGGGTACGTTTCTAGTGGTTGTTCCCTTTTTTATGAACCTCAACTATACCGCATGTGGACACTACAGTGCAAATGTTTTCTCATATTTCATGGCTATTTCTTTACTCATATGCCTGTCACATAACTCTTATAAATCTGTCAACCTTTTAGAATTTATGAGTTTACTAATTGCATAACGTTGGCGCCATCGTAAACACATGTGGAAACAAGTATGCGACCTAAGGACTATATATTATTATTTAATTTGGTGTAGCCAGCAACACCATTACATTGTTTTTTACTGACTTCATAAAATAATAATAAACAAATCATAATAAAACAATGTGCAAATCAGTTTTTTTGAGTTGAGTCAATCGCGATCATACATTCTACAGTGGTAGTGGTGGGGACTTTTATAATAGGTATACGGCCGGTTTCTGAATTAAGAATTTTACATTGAGAATAACTTAAACACTAATCATCTCGTAGATTTGTTCATATCGTTCATACACAAGCTTAGTCCTTTTTTTGTTTATTTTTTTTTGTTTTTTTTACGAGGTGGAAAATCCCTTCCGACACAAGTTTAGTCCTAAACATTTAATAACATCCGTGAATGGCTATTCCATAACTTATGTATGTAACAAGAGATTTATCAAATCACGTATCTCCTTGCACCATGATTCAACATGACTGGAGAGCTACAACAGTCATCTGTGTCACGTAATCTCCGCTCCTTAATCGTGTTCCAGATGTCTAGCCCGTGTCTTTGTCTCCATCAATTAATCTGTGTGTGGATTACTCGAATGGATTGTCGACTTGCGCCATGTTGGTTCTGTTAAAGATGCAAGTCAGCGTAATGGGTTGCTATGCTCCTACATGTGTGCTTTGTTTTGATTGATGATTGGTTCATGTTCATGTAATGATGATTGTCGAAGTCATAGGTTTAGTTATCGCTTTGAGATTACGCTCAGCCTGAAGATTCGAGGATACGAAGTATGGTGCAATAAATCTATATACTTTGTTAATGTGTCGTTGTTCCGCACGATTTTAAAGAAAGAGCTTGTTTTTTATTGTAAAGTAAATATAAGTAGATGAGACGGCGTTAAAGTTATTAGTCAGCAAACAGATATTCATAATAATATGATCGTTCACAGATGTCACTATCTTAACAATGAAGACGGTGAGAGGCAGATTTTAAATCCCCTTTTTTTAAAGACTGCGATAGAAATATATCTATATTTCAAATAAAATTAACTTAACAAAAATGTTAGGACTCTCGATAAACTGAAGTTAGTAGACTTTAAAAAGTAAATAGAATACGAATCAAACTTTGTTCATAAATTTGAAGGGTTCTTAGAGAATGAACCACTTAAAGATAATTCGGTTTAAACTATAGCACTAAAAACTAAATAAAAACTGTTTAATTTGACTATATAAATGATGTAATACTGTCTGCGCGAATGAATGAGTGTGTAAAAGAGTTTGAATGTGTAAATGCTGGGCTACTGTGGATGAGAATGAAAGTAGGACTTACTCGTCTCTTTATTGTGGGGGTGTACGCCCCGGTCAATATAGTTACGGGTATGTCACAACATGAGCAAGACGAAAGGCAGGAGTTTTGGGAGAGTTTAGGAGAGATTTTGAGGAACTGCAAGGATAATGAAAGATTGATCTTGTTAGGGGATTTCAATGGATGGGTGGGAGTAAAGCGAGATGGATTTGAAAGGGTGTTAGGTGCATATGGTGATGAGAGTGTGAACGAAAATGGAAAAGTACTGCTTGAGATTTGTTTGGAGTAGAGCCTTTGTGTGACAAACGCCGTACTTGATGATGGCACGGGCTGTTTCCGCAACTCCACGTCTTGGCGTGTATTTTGCGACAAACACCATGTTTGATCATAAAAGGATACATATGTATACGCGAGAGGCGAAAAATGTTAGAAGAAGTATGATTGATTTTGTGATAGTAGATGAACGATTGAGAAAGAATGTGTTGGATACAAGAGCATATCGAGGGATCGGCATCCACACAGACCACTTCTTGGTGTTGAGCCGGATAAGTGGGCTCTTTAAAGGATGGCGACACCGAGAACGTAATGAAAATAGGGTCTTGGAAAGAATTAAGATAGAAAATCTAAAAGAGAAAGATGTGAAAGATGAGTATAAACGAAGATTGATAGCAACATTTGAGAGGTTCGATTGCATAAATGATATGGAAGAATTATGGCAGGCCTTTAAAGAAGAGGTAGTATGTGTAGCGTCTGAAGTATGTGGTGTGATCAAGAGAAGGAAAATACGAAAGGTTAAGAATACATAGTGGGACAAGGATGTACAATCAGCAGTGTCAGTGAAGAAGAAAGCTTGGTCAGATTGGTTGGCTGCCAGAGCAAATGAAAGAATGGGAAAAGCAACGAGTGTAGACATAGATGAAGCAAGAAAGGAGTTTGTTAGGTCAAAAAGAATAGTGAAAGAAATGGTTAAAAGGAAAAAAGAGGAAAAGAAAGATGAGTTTGATAGCAGATTATCTGACGATTTCCAGAGAAACATTAAGTTTTTCTGGAAATCTGTTTGTGCAGTTCGAGGAAGAACTCAATCCTTAGAACACACATCTATCAGAGACAAGAATGGAAAGATAGTAAATGATGAATCTTGCGTGCTGAAGAGATGGAAAGAGTATTTTGAAAGTTTATTTGAAAGGTCGGCGATAGAGACACCGATAGCTGAAATGAATGGTAACGATAGCAATGATGAAAGCGTTATTGGCGTGGATGATCGTGCAGGCACTGGGAAGGATGAAAGTAGGTAAGGCTGCAGGATATGATAGGATTACAGTCGAAATGCTGAAGGCTGGACAGGGCGTCATAGTTGGTCAGTTGCAGCGGTTATATAACTTGTGCTGGACCACCAGCCGAGTACCTAATGACTGGGCCACAGCTGTAGTTGTGCCTCTTTATAAAGGAAAAGGCTCGCAACAAGATTGCAAAAACTATAGAGGCATTAGCCTTCTCAGCATTGTTGGCAAATTGTATGCAAAGGTACTTATTGAAAGAGTTATGGAAGTAACCGACAAGAAAATATGGGATGTACAAGCGGGATTCCGAAAGGGTATGGGATGCACGGATCAAGTTTTTTCCTTGCGAAGCATAGCCGAAAAGTTTTTGGCCAAAGGTCAAAAGGTCTATTGCGCATTCGTGGATTTGGAAAAGGCTTACGATAAAGTGGTAAGGAATGAAATGTGGTCGGTGCTATCAATGAATGGGGTGGGCAGCAGCCTCATTCGAGCTCGGAAATCCCTTTATGAGGATTCTAGAGCTTGTGTGAGGATAAACGGGGCATACACTGACTGGTTTACCATCGAGAAAGGTGTTAGACAGGGATGTGTAGCCGTGGCTGTTTAAACTCTTCATGGACAGTTGTTTGCAAGATTTAAAACAGTGTGACTGCGGATTAAGGATGAATGGGTTACTCGTCAAATGCCTCCTTTATGCTGATGATCAGGTAATACTTGCATTTTCAGCGGAGGAGTTGCAGGAGATGGTAGCAATCATGCATGGTGCTTTAGAGAGGAAAAGAATGAAAGTGAATGTAAGTAAAACGAAAGTTATGGTTTTTGAAAAGGAGGAATGCGTTACGGCTTGTAATGTTTTGATCGATGGACAGCGAGTGGAACAAGTGAATGAATTTGTTTACTTAGGTACGTTGTTTACAAGAGATGGTAAGAATGAAGAAGATATTGAAAGGAGAGTTAATGCAGGTAATAGTGTGAATGGAGCTCTGAAAGCGTTTATGAACAGTCAAAACGTGTCCAAAAAGGCACGTTTGGCTGTACATAGAGGCGTGTTAGTGCCTACCCTTATGTATGGTAGTGAAAGTTGGGTATGGCAGAAGAGATTTGAAAGTAAAATAAATGCTGTAGAAATGAAAGCTCTGAGAAGTATGTGTGATGTGTCTTTGACCGACAGAGTAAAGAATTGTGTGATACGAGAGTGGTGTGGGGTAAAAGAAGATGTAGTGACAAGCATTGAGAAAGCCATGTTAAGATGGTTTGGGCACATGGAGAGGATGGATGACGATAGACTGACAAAGAAGATATATAAGGCAAGTGTGAATGGAATGGGACAAAGGGGAAGACCTAGGCGGACGTTCTCTGACCAGATTGGAGACATCCTGAAAAAAGGACAAGTCAGAAGTACCCTTAACAGAAGAGCATGCATGAGAAACTTGATGGGAGTGAGTGAAGCAAGTGAGATATGTCAGGATCGTTGCAAATGGCGTTCCGTAGGCTCTGCCTACCCCTCCGGGAAACAGGCGTGAGTCTATGTATGTATGTATGTATAAATGATAAATCGTTTACGTGAATTATTATCCAGATTTAATGTAATTTATTTTTATTTCGAGGCATAAACACCTGGATCTTTATTTAAGAAAAAATACTTTACTTTGAAAATATTATTCTATTACTGACTGATAACCAAAGCACTGTCGAAACAATGGGGCGCAAGAAGTTGAAATTTGGCATATAATATGTTCTTCGGGAACCGTAGCGGTGCACTAAGAAGGCATTTTCCGTAAGAGTAGTTTGGCGATCTTTATTGATAATTATTAATAATTCAATTATATACATAGATAAATAACTATATACTTACTTAAATATATAATAAATTGTTTAAAACTATAAAGATATTAATATTATTGATACAAAAATGTGTGCTGCATAAATGACAGGAAATAGGAAAATTATAATTACAAGAAGAGTGGTGAGGTTAACGAGACAAGTAGTAATCATTGAGTATTTTTTAAACGATGTTACTGTTTGAGCTTGTTTAATTGACATCGGCAATGCATTCCACAAGCGTGCAGCTTGTACAGTAAATTATTTATCGTAAAAACTACTGGAATGCATTGGTAATGCCAGTCTCAAATTCACCGATGACCTCAGAGATCTAGAATGCGTTTTAGAAAGGAACTCGAAGCATTCCTTTAAGTAATCATAATACAGCATGTTATTCTGTAGCATAGATTTATTTAGCTGAAAATATATTAAATATCAATTTAACTCTTTTGGAATATTCTCGAAATAACTAAACGACATGACAGCAATACAAAACACCACATGAATGCTCTTTGCGGCACAGCAGCTGTATTTGTGCGAACAATTTCTTTGTTTTAAATTTATTGTAAAATTTAATGTTAATGTATTCATTCATTTTTATGATAGTTTAAAGATATTGGTGGCAGATTTATCAATTTTCATCGTATGCGAACCGGTTTTCTTTGTGTTATAGGTAGTATATCCTCCGTAGATTTATTTACTTGCGTCTTGCATGGGGAATAAAATCTTGTAAAATTCACTGCCACACAGTACCAGTATATAGGTTTGTTTTCGTATCAAGCAGAGAGACATGTTATAATAATAATTTTATTTAGGCTGATAATATAACATTATGATATAATGGATTTAAAATTACTAAAAAGTGAATCGTTATCCTACTCAACATACATATAGTTAAACACTTGTACATAGGCTTTAAACGTGGTAAACTAAGTGCATTTAATTCACTTTGCACGTGATGGACGTATGTAAATATTTCAATCTCAAATAATAGTTAGAAATTCTGTCTATTATTGGTATCGCTGAACGTGGAGTAAATTTTAATACTGGCTGTTCATATGAATACTGGCCGTATCATGTTTATTATCTCTGCTTGTGGCTTTTTCAATTCAAACATTTCGTATCGTGTGTTGTCTTCTTGTAATGTCTTCTCGTAAATTTTATGATTGATTGAATGTTTTACTGTGCAGTTTAAATAAATAACATTTATTTAGTCCAAGAAGAAGTCTTGTTTATTTTTACCACCGAATTGTTTATGGGCCCAGTTCGACGCGAGTGAATACAAAGAGCAGCATTGGCAATAGAAAACAGAAGTGTCAAAACAAAAATCGTGCAAAACAAAATGGAGTTTGGAAAATCCATGAATGTGGAAAAATTCGATGGAACGAATTTTAAACAATGGAAATTCCAAATTAAGTGTGCACTGCGTGCCAGAGGTTTGGATATCAACACGTCAAAACCCGAAAACAATGTTACTCAGTGGAACAAGGATGACGGTATGGCTATGTTTATTATAACCTCCGCAATGGATCTGAAGCAGATTGCACTTATAGAGAATTGCATATTAAAATGAAACTGCTTTAATGGTGGCTAAGCAAAATTCAAAGAAAAAGCATTTTTCTTAAATAAAAAACTAATGTGACAGATGAAAAGTCACATACCTTTGTATGTTACAACTGCGGGAAACGTGGTCATTTTGCAAAAGAATGTAAAGCTCCTAAACAGAAGCAAACTTAAGGCGAAAATTTTGCTTTCAATGTTGTTCAAAGTTTTATTGGAATGACAATAATTTTCGTTTTTTCGTTTTCGTTTTTCGTTTTTTTAAAAAGACAACTCCCGCATTAGGACTAAATCCTGTGTCGCGGGGAACTTTACAAACATACAACTAACGGACACAATGAACACCCAGACTCGAGACAACAATTTATGGATCACACAAAGTATTGTCTCGTGTGGGGATCGAACCCACAACACTTCGGCACAGTGTCAAGCGGTGAGGCGACTGCTTAAACTACTACGCCAACCGTGCAGTCAAAAGGATATTAGACAGCGGTGCCTCAGCTCACATGTCTTATCAGAAAGAAAAAATTGCAGAATTATATGAGTACACAGGATCAGTACTGAAATTGGGCAACCAAAAATCTGTGGAAGTGGTTGGCCAAGGAAGCGTATGGATTAAAAGGTGTGTCAATAGTCAGTGAAAGAAAAGTATTCTCAAGGATGTTCTCTATGTACCGAAACTTAGAAGAAACTTATTTTCTGAAGGAGTGGTGGTGAGACAAGGATACGCAATTGTAAAGAAAAGCACTGACGCATTGATTTATAAAGAAAATCAAAAAGTGATGTGTGGAACTTTATTAAATACCAATCTATGTATTAAAAATAAAACAGTTGTGAATCCAGTGTGTAAAATAGTGCAAAAGTTGGACATTAAAACATAGTATGAACGTCTGGGACATTTAAACATTAAAGAAATACAAAAAAATGTGTAAAAACAATTTGATTACAGATGTCAACATATCAGAATATTGTGACAAGATTGTGTGTGAGGGCTGTGCTTATGGAACGCATTCTCGCAGATCATTCCAAAAATCCAACAGAGGACCACTACAACCAGATGATGTTGTCTACAGAGATGTTTGTGGACCTTTTCACGTGCCATCAGTCAAAATTTCAGCTGTGCACTGTTCGTGTTAACGTTCATCTACGCGATATGTGCCGTGACCAGCTTTGCAATTGAAACGTGCAGTGGGCGCTGTGCTCGTTTGTCTCGTAGCGCCGCCGGTGACAAACTTGGCGAGCGATTTGATATGGTTGTACACTTAGTAATGTAGTTTATCAATGTTTTTAATTAAGAAGTTTTTAATGGTATATTGTGTTTGTGTACATGCCCTTAGATTCAACTAGTTAGGGCTGGCTTGTAGTGTCCAGTATGTGGATTAAATTTTGTGATCTATAATATTATTTTTGAAGTAAAGATTTATAAAATTTAATATTTATATTTAATTGTTATGAAAAATAATAAGCTTTGTTTGAAGAAACTGTGTTCTGTGGTTGATATATGATATTCAACTCTACCTACTTCAAAATATGAACATGTAAGAGATGTTATAATGTGTAATGTGAGTTTTTGTTATACAGGCAAACATTTAAGGTACATTTAAATTTAGTGGGAGTATTAGAGTAAATTTTAATACTAGCTGTTTAGATGAATACTGGCCGTATCATGTTTATAATCTTTGCCTGTGGTTTTTTGAATTCAAACATTTCGTATCGTGTGTTGTCTTCTTTTAATGTCTTCTAGTAGACTTTATGATTCTTGTTTTGGATCGCTTACTGTGCAGTATAAATAAATAACATTTATGTTGTCCAAGAAGAAGTCTTGTTTATTTTTACCACCGAATTCAAGCGGAAGCCTCTTAAAATAAAACGTGGAGTTAAGAAAATGTCTGATGTTGATCTGTTGCCAAATATCAAAGTTTACTTTTGGAACATTTGAAGTCTTGCTCTGTATAAGAGCAGGGTATTAGGTAAAATAAAAATACTGTTTTTTAATCTGCTTTTATGCGTTGGTGCTAACATACTATTACGCGTGTTCAAATAACGAACACGTTGGCTTAATCAGAAGGTACAAAAATGTGTACAAGAAAACTAAATAATAAAACCTAATTTGACTGATGCTTTAAAAATGCATATGACTGATTCTTCCAAGTACAGAAAATAAATGTTATGATCGATTTTAAACTTTCGCGATTTGAATACATCATACAAAAAAATTAAGCATCTTCTTTTCTAACATGTATTAACTCCAGATCAGATTCCTCTAAGAGCTGGGGTGATCGAGTGACAACAGTTATTCACACGCGCACGCAAAATACACTCCAGAACGTGGAATTGCGAAAACAGCACGTGCTACCATACCATACTCGTACGAAATCAAGTAAAAATGTCATGACTGCATCCTCCATTTACTAAATCTTAATTTATGATTTTAAAATTAAAGAATCCTCACCAACTCCATTCCATTTTCCCTTCATACATCCGTACACAGCAGTCACCAATAAAATGTACCATTCCCGGACAAATTGACAGTAGAATTTTAGACTAGGACAGCCGTCCCTAGCGACTGATTATTGCATTTCAATATTCAATATGCAAGACGGACTTACAAGTTTCCGATGAGCATTAGTTTTAAATTGGTTCCCATGTTCCTCCTTCTAGTATTAGCTTTTGAACAATGAGATGTGTTCTCGGCTCTGATTGAGTAAGTGTTGTCTTATTTTTAGTAATGTTAATTGTATTAATTGGCAAAGAAATTTGGATAATTTTATTGTTGTTGTGTTTTCCTATGATGATTTTACGTACTTTATATTGCTTGCGTGTATAATTTTCATTTAGTTCTTGTTACGTAAGTAACTGACTATGAACGTGATTACAAATTTTTCCTGCTGTGCTTTTACGTTATGTCGATGTTGATTAGAATAATAATCTGTCTGCAAAACTAGTATGATCCATGGTATTTTTATATCCCATTAGAGTTCTTATGTGTCGGTTTTGGCATCACACTATTTATTTTTGAAAATCGTGAAAAATACTTTCAGTAATTTTGAGTTAATCGTGTTCATTCAGACAAAAAGGACGAAAAAAGGCCTCCATTTATAATATGTATGGATTGCAAACAGCTATCTTTTTGAGAATTTACTAGTCTGGGTGCAAGTTTGACCATTGTCAATTGATCACATCGCCTCTATGTTATATCCTCACAAGGTGTGTTGAATGTTTGCATAAGAATAATTTTGATGATATGCTTATGTCAAAAAACCTACCTTACCTAAGTATCTTTCAAACTAGACACATAGAATTGCATATAAACAACATAGTAAACTCCTATTACTTACATCGTAAGAACACCCTACCCCGACTACACACTTAAAATCACACACATTATAAAAAGGTAAAACACTCCTACATTCCAGCCGTACCCTTTGTTTAAAACGTGCGTACCACAAAACAGTACGACCCTAATACAATGGGTCCCAGAAATCAAAGCCCCAATGCCCATCGCCTTCCAATGTGAATTCTAAAACAAACACAACAGGTGTTATTCAAGAATACAAACCTTGAGGGCCGAGAATAACACAAAGAGCCACTCAGAGGTCCAAACCGAGTATCAAAGGAATCGAAAACATCACGATTATTTGCCCGAATAAATACGGCACAGACAGAGTGGTGTACCTTAAAATTTCAACGAGAACGCTGTGTCAGCCCGTAAAAAGTTCCTGGTTTGAGTCCCGATCTAGATTTAAAGAGCTGACCGGTTGGGGGCTGCAAGCAAATGTTTATAGCTTTGAATTCAAGAAAGAATGGACGCGGTAGTTTTTAGATTATTTGTTTTCATTGTTTAGTTATTTATCGTTCTCCATTAAACCTGCCTTTGTGCGATGGAGCTTTGTAAGCAAATAAATTACAAATAGTTATTCCTAACTTATCTAATTCACACTGACTAGCGTGTCTGTTTGTTCCAGCATTGATATTTAGCTTTGAAGGGCAAGTTTTGTAGTTGACTCAGATAAAATATGTTGTTGAGTCATTGATTGTTATCAAAAATCTTTAGTGCATTGGGGCGCTTTTTCAAATTAGACACCAGATTTACTCATTTTTAGTGTATGTTGTTCCTGTCTGTCCGTATTAATACGATAAATTCAAAAATTTGTATAGTTTTCACCAACAGATAAAGTGCTTCCTGAGGAAAGTTAAAGTGCATAATTGGCGCAGGTAGAGCCACGGCCGAAGTCGACTACTACAAAAAGAAGTTCAGAAACATTTGACCACGCGGCCGAAGCGTAATCTTTATATATAAAATCCTTGCGTTACTGACTGACTGACAGCCACGCTACAGCCGAAACTACTGGTCACAAGAAGATGATATGTTCCTTGAGGAGTGTAGGGTAGCACTAAGAGAGGATTTTGGGAAATTCCACCCCTAAAGGCGTTAAACTGGGTGTCAAAGTTTGTATGAAACTTTTTATTCCTTCAATGGACTGACTCCAAACTTTGTACATTAGTTCCTCAAACGACGATCGTGAATACTAAGAATTATTTTTCTGGAAATTCCTTCCCTAAGGGCGTAGGGTAGAGGTCAAGTTTGTATGTAACTTTTTATCTCTGTAATGGATTGAATACAAACTTTGTATATTGGTTCCTTAAACAACGATACATGAAGATTTTTTTTAATTCCTACCCTCAGGGAGTAAGATAGGAGTCAAAGTGTGTTACTTATAATTCCTTCTGTGGAATGACTTCAAACTTCATATATTGGTTCCTCAAATGATGATTGTTAACATTAAGAATTTGTTTCTTTGGAAATTTCTCCCCTAAGGGGGTAATATAGGGGTCAAAGTTTGTATGAAACTTTTTACTCCTTTAATGGATTGACTTCAAACTTTGTATATTACCACGTGGGTAGTTGTAGCATTAACACCTAAAATTTTTAGCTCCACTTATAAAATTTAAAATAAATAGTTCAAGTTTATATTTTTAATTGATTTTTATGAAAATACTTCAATAATAACAAGCAGTACCTGCCAGTAAAGTGTTTTCTCTATCCTACATACATATCACTTACTTCACTGCACTATGACACAACCACTGCAAGAGTCTATCAACAGCTTAAAGGAAATGTTTCTTAAGCGAATGGCTGATTTCGAAGCTGAGTTGCCCAGATCCCAAGGTACTCCATCCATGCCCGGCTTGGCCTCCGAATACACCTCCTTCAAGGCCTTTGTAATGGATGCACTGAAAGGTTTCCAACAGCAAATAGAGCTCCTTTCTCATACGCTGGATTCCATGGAGATGAGGACTCGAAGAAAAATGTTGCTGCTGCATGGTGTGACAGAGGATGGCAAAGAGGATACAGCCAAAGTAGTAGTAAATGTTATAAAGGAGCACCTCAAATCGGACATTACTACAGCTGATATTCGACGCTGTCACAGAATGGGTCGCACATCAAGTAGCAAGGCCAGGCCCATCGCTGTGAAATTCAACAACTCCTTGGTACGGGACAGTGTATGGTTCAGTAAAACCAAATTCAAGGGCACTGGTATTACGGTTTCGGAATTCTTAACCAAACAGCGACACGAAGCTTTCATTGCCGCTCGTCCCAAGTTTGGAATAACTCAATGCTGGACTAGGGAGGGCATTATCCATGTTCTTGCGCCTGATGGTTCCCGTCATCGAGTGGTCAACCTCACGGAGCTGCACAAAATTGAGCAAAAGGACGTGGAGAAGCAGCCCACACCAGCGAAGCCAGCCGCAAAATCCAAACGGACTATAGCCCAAAAGAAGTAACTTTCTTTGTTTTGGTCGATTTCTGGTCCGGGTAGTAAGTAATAAGTATCTATCTTTATATTCTTTCTTGCTTTGTACCCACTTTATGCTCCACTTTACTAATATATTTCCTTTTTCTCTCTATCGTAATAAATTTATAATTAAATAAGTATTTACTGAGGGTGTCTGACATATTATTTTGTTTCTCTTTAGCTGTCTGCCAGCCGTCAGCTGTCATATCCGTCATCTGTCATCTAATGTCTGTCAAATTGTAACGTGTATGGGTACAGGGCTTTTTGGACTGTTTACATATACTTCCTTTTATTCTTATTTTCTTTATCTTTGTTTCTTATTTCCATCTATATAATTGTATTTCATACTAGCTTTTATTAATAAACTCTTGCAATGTTCTTGTTACTTCCCGGACCAATTCGAATTCTGTTTATTTTGTTTTTTGTAACATAATATGTATGTCATGAACGTCGTCGTTTTCTATTCTTGGCACTACTGGCAGGTGGTGTATTATTGGTAGTTTTGAATTAAAATTCAGTTTTTAGTAGTAGTAGTATATATAAAATAGGTATTTTATTTGTTTATCTTCTGATTATATATATTTATATTTTAGATAATATTATTATATTAATTAAGTATATTTGCAGCCATTGACATTGATAGCATTAGTGATGATGAAAGCTTCTACTCAATATGTAGTATAGATGACAGCTTCACCAGTATACCGTCACTTGCCGACAGTCTTCATTCACAATTTTCTGATGTACCTAAAAATTTCAATGCCGTTCATATCAATGCCCAAAGAATTCCGGCACATTTCCCTGATATGCTGGCCAATCTAGACTGTAAGAACCTTCATGCTATCCTTGTTTCTGAGTCATGGCTTAAGCCCTGTCTGCCTTCTTCATTATACTCCCTACCTGGTTTTCAACTTATCAGAAATGATCGAGCGGTCGGGGGCGGTGGGGGTGTTGCCATATATCTTCGCTCACATATCCCATATACAATTGTAAGTATGTCTGCACAACCACCGCCACCAAATGCCGGTGAGCATTTATTTCTGGAAGTTGCACTAAACCACACTAAAGTCCTTCTCGGCGTTTTCTACTGTCCTTCCCTACGTATTGACTATTTTTCGACCTTTGAAACCGTATTGGTTAATCTTGTGCCTTCTTACAGTCATGTTATCATAATGGGTGATTTTAATACTTGTCTGCTAAAAAATGATTCTCGCTCTTCTTCCCTTCTTTCTACTTCTATAGCCTGTAACTTGTCTATACTACCTTTAAGCGCAACTCATCACTTCCCTAACTCTACACCTTCTCTCCTTGATATAATCATGGTTTCCTCTAAGGAACATGTCACCATGCACGGGCAATATCCAGCAGACATGTTCTCTTACCATGATTTGATCTACATATCTTACAAAATCCGTCCACCTAAAATGAAGCGTAACGTCCTAATGCAGCGTAATTTTGGTGGCATGAACACCGATGCTCTTTGTAAAGATGTCAGTGATATTGACTGGACTCCACTTTTCAATGTTGAATCTGTTGATGAAAAGGTCAGCATCTTTACATCTAATATCACAGATCTATATGATAAGCATGCACCAATTCGACCTATAAAAATAAAACACCCTCCCTCACCGTGGCTCACTGATAGCATCAAACAGCTCATACACAAATAATCTGCAGCAAAATTTAAATACAAAATTAGGCCTGATGAACAGAATCTTCAAAAATATGTTGCGATCAGGAATCACTACAATAGGGTGTGTAGGGACGCACAGCGCCAACATATCCATAATTTTTTGAATAACGGAGATCCAGCGAAGGTCTGGAAATTTCTTAAAACCTTGGGGGTCGGCAAACCACGTCAACACACTATTCCTAATGACTTCAATTTTGATATGCTTAATCAACATTTCTCTGCCTTGTCCAATATTGATAGGACTACTAAAGAAAGCACTATAAATTATCTTTCATCCTTGCCAACCCCTAGTTATTCATCATTTGTCTATAATCATTTCACCGATAGTGATGTTAAGAAGAACATAATGTCAATCACTTCCAACGCAGTTGGTAGCGACTGTGTCAGCCGTAATATGCTCCTTCCAATCCTCGATTTAATCCTGCCCATAATTACCCACATTCTTAATTACTCCCTATCCAGTGGTCAATTCCCATTAATGTGGAAAGATGCCCTAATAACTCCCATCCCAAAACCCCCTCATCCTTCATCCTTTTCTGACTATCGTCCTATCTCCATCTTACCATTCCTCTCGAAAGTCCTCGAACGTCTCGTCCATAGTCAAATCAACTCGTTCCTATCTAAAAATAATCTCCTTAATCCTTTCCAATCCGGTTTCCGTTCGGGTCATAGTACCGCTACAACCCTTGTCAATATTACGGATGACATAAGGGCTGGTATGGAAGGCGAACAGCTCACGATCCTAGCTCTGCTAGATTTTAGCAACGCCTTCAATACAGTGGATCATGACGTTCTACTTAGCCGTCTTTGCTCTCTTAACATATCTCCTACTGTGATTGATTGGTTTCGTAGTTACCTGAGTGGCCGCCGACAACGTATACGCATCAAAAATTCACTTTCGTCTTGGTGTAACACTACTGTTGGTGTGCCCCAGGGTGGCGTGTTATCTCCTTTACTCTTCGCAATGTTTATAAATTCTATATCTAACAATCTTCGCTCTTCCTATCACCTTTATGCAGATGATCTCCAGATCTATACGCAGTCGCCATTCGTACAGTTATCAGATTCTATTGATACCATCAACAATGATCTGGCACAGATTAGCAGCTGGAGTAAATCCTATGGACTTAAAGTGAATCCCTCGAAAACCCAGGTTATTGTTGTTGGTAGTTCGAGAATGATAGCGAAAATCGACTGGTCACAACTTCCTGACATTATTTTTAATGGCACAGTTATTCCTATACAGGATAAAGTAAAGAATCTGGGCCTAACTATCGATTCAACCCTCTCCTGGCGCTCGCAGATCCAAGAAGTGAGTCGTAAGGTGTTTGCATCGGCAGGTTCACTAAGAAGACTTAGGAATTTTCTTCCTACTGCCACCAAAATTGCACTTGCAAACTCTCTTCTATTACCCATTATTGATTACGCAGATGTCAGCTATCCAGATCTTGCCGAAAACCAGCTTGAAAAACTTGAACGCCTTCAAAATCTCTGTATACGATTCATATTTGGATTACGCAAATACGATCATGTCTCACAATTTCGAATACAACTCAAGTGGTTACCAATACGATATCGCCGGAATGCTCACATTCTTTCTTTGCTGTACAATATACTGTTTAACCCTTCAACTCCCTCCTATCTTAAAGGACGATTCGAATTCCTTCATGATACGCACAACCGTTATTTAAGGTCATCAGAAAATTTGAAACTGAAGATGCCAGTACATTCAACAGCTTTTTATGATAAATCTTTTTCTGTGACTGCTGTTCGGCTATGGAATGCATTACCGTTTCACATAAGGCAGGCTCATATCGCTGTTAGCGATAAGGCCGCCCATTGTACTATGTTTGTAAAATGTTCAATTTTAATGTCCAACTTAGTGTACAATAAAGTGTTAAATAAATAAATAAAATAAATATATTTTTGTTCATCAAATGGCAATAGTGAACACAAAAAATTTGTTTTACGAAAATTCCCACCTTCGGGGGGTAAAATAGGAGTTCAAAGTGTGTATGAAGCGAAATGTATTATTCCTTCAGTGGATTAACTTCGAACTTTGTATATTGGTTCCTCATAAGACGATAGTGAACACCTAGAAATGAGTTTTCGAAGTCGCTCCCCTATGGGGCTTAAGAATGGTGCCCCATTTTGTAATATAAAAAAAAACTTCAATGAATTAGTCGAAAACTTTGTATATCGGTTCCACAAGTGATGTTAGTGAATTCACCACTAAAATGGGGAGTTCAAGAAAGGGTCCCAGTTTCTATGAAACTTGTAATTCCTTCACTTAATTTTTTTCATCCTCCCTGATGTGCATTTAATTTTCATTAATTTAAATTTATGTAGCTGGCTCTCATCTAAGCTCTAACTTAAATGTGGGTCGGTTCTTCTTTATATGACCAATAGAAGCCAAAATACTGAGAACCGTTATTTTGCTATTTTTATTTATTTTTAAGCAGGTAAGCACTTTTTATCAGTTATCTGCTTTGACCAACTGCTGACCAAGGCTTCTCTCATTTCTTTTACTTTTTTGAACTTGGATAATTTATTTTACATTTTTAACTACTGCTATGGAATCCTTGACTAATTTAATTTTAACAAGCTTTTGCAAGCTGCTACGCCTAAATGAAATTTTCATAGTTTGTTCGAGAGTATTCCTGAACCATTGGTAAATTACACATCTAAATCGATTCAGTATTTTTTAAGATTACCCTTAATAAATAGACAGACAGAAAAACAATCTGAATAAATCATTGGGGTACTAGAAACGGGTTAGCCACAATATGCAGTACAGTGATTTTGAGATTACAGACAGTTCTTTTTTATGAACTCACGCCTGTATCCCCGAAGCGGTAGGCAGAGGTGTAATATTACAACCACATTTCGCCATGTTGCATATTAGGTTCCACGTAATAGGGGGCGAGCCTATTGCCGTTACCGGCCACATTGGCAGACTCCGTGCTGCTACTGAGAATTCGGCAAAACTCAGTAATACTTTTGCCCAACCCGGGAATCGAACCCGATACCTTCCGTTTAGCAAACGCATACGCTATCCACTGTACCACATAGGCAGTCAAATATTATTTATTTGTTTAATCTGTCTATATATAAAATCCTTGCGTTACTGATTGAATTGAGCGCAAGTAGATGAAATTTGGCCTATATGTATGTTCCTTGAGGTGTGTAGCGACACACTAAGGTAGGATTTTTGGATATTCGTCTCCTAAAAGGGGTTAAACTGGTTGTCAGAATTTGTATGAAACTTTTTATTCCCTCGATGGATTAACTTCAAACTTTGTATAACTATTGGATCCTCAAATGAAGTTAGTGAACACTAAGAAAGTCTTTTTGGAAATTCTTACCCTAAGTGGATAAAAAGGGGAGTTATAATTTGCATAGAACCTTTTATGTCATCAAGAGATTAACTTCATACTTTGTTTATTGGAACCGCAAATGACGTTAGCGAACACAAAGACATTTATGTTGGAAATATTTCCCTAAGAGGGTGGAAAAGGGATTCAGAGTTTGTGTAAAAACTTTAATTTTTTCAATGGAATCACTTAAATCTGTGTATATAAATCTTTTCGTTACTAACTGACTGACAGACATATGTATTACAGAACGAACTTACTGGGCGCAAGAAGGTTACATTTAGCGTGTATGTTCTTTGCGGAGGGTAGGGGTGTTTGTGAGAAATATTATATCTAATCGTTATTTACGCGTGCGAAGCGGCGGGCAAAAGCTTGTACGCTCATAAAACGAAGTTTAGTAACATTCGAATATTAGACACCACATCCAACCCTTCATACCCCGTTCGTACTGTCTGTGGATATAACAGTTTCAGCCTTTACAAGCTCCTGTATCGGCGATCGATCAACCGTGTGCACATACGAGGTCGTATGTGCACACGGTTGATCGATCGCCGATTTAAGAGTTACGACTATGTAACACACAAACTATGTACATGTAAATTTACTCTCAACTTGTCTAGATTGGCGTTATGAGTTGGAGTTTGAGTCTTAGGTAGCGTTTCGGCTGTGAGAGTAGGTAGGAGCGTCTGACACATGTCATGCTTCTTTGGAAATATTTGTATCTGGATTTTATCTATATAGTTTTAGATGACTTTCATTTTTAATTCTTTAGTTATCTAAAAATAACTGATAAAACTCTAATGAATCTTTACAGAAAATCATTTTCTGCATCTGGAATCGGCATGGTGACTAATAACCACTTACAGAACTGCTGCACCTTACATAAATAATTCCATGAAGCTTTTAATTAGGTCCGAATTATTAAATTTTTAGATATTTTAGAAGTACACTCTCTCAAAGAATGAATAGTCTTATTTTAATATCCAACAAGAGCTTTTAGGTAATTTAATTCGTACATGGCACAATTGTGATTCGTAATACGAGGGCGGCACTGAAAATTTCGGGAATCAAGGAAGTGACACAACATTACTATTTAAATATGTATTTTTTGCTTTTCGAAGTATTCTCCGCGAAATTTGACACATTTTTCCATACGATGGAACCAATCATTGAAGCAACCATTCCATTCGGAAGTTGGGGTCTCCAAAATGGCCGTTTTGTAGGCGTCCACAGCTTCTTCAGGTGATGAAAATCTCTGTCCACGCAATTTATTCTTTATTTTAGGGAAAGTATAAAAATCATTAGGGTTCAGGTCGGGGCTGTACGGCGGATGGTCTAATAATTCTATGTTTTCTTGCTCTAAAAACTGATTTGTTCTGTGCGCGGTGTGAGAACTCGCACTGTCGTGATGGAGGATGATGCGGCGGTTGCAGTTCTCTTTACGGAGTTCAGAAACGACCTGTGGCAAACAAATGCTAGCATACCATTCTGCATTAACTGTTCTTTGTCCCTCAAGAGGAATAGTCGTAACATGGCTGGTTTTGGAGAAAACGTGGCCACCATTTTTATTGCAACACTCCGTGAACGAAAAATTTTTGTTGGATTTAACTCATTTTCGAACACCCAAACTCGTGACTGGTTTTTTGTTTAGGGTTCGTACGCATATATCCAGGATTCGTTACCTGATACGATGTTGTATATAGCATTTGAGGATCCTGCGTGGAATCTTTCGAGAGTTCTGACGCACCAAGTAACGCGAGCCACTTTTTGCTCTTCACAGAGCAAATGCGGTATCCATCGGGAAAACAACTTTTTACACCTAATTGTTCATGCAAGATTATTTGTATTTGACTCATACCAATGTCTGAAGTTGCCTGAATTTCGCGATATGTCACATGTCGATCTTCGTCAATCAGCTTACGCACAGCATCAACGTTTTCTTGGGTGATTGCATTTTTTGGACGACCTTGATGACGGGGATCGTCACTGAGCTTGACACGTCCACGTTGAAATTCAGCAAACCAGCGATAAATTGTGGTTTTGGATAAGGCTTCATCACCAAATGCAGAAATCATCCGGTCAACACACTGTTTTTGTGTTAAACCACTTCGAAAGTCATAATAAATCATCGCTCTTGAATTTTCTCGAGTCAATTCCATTTTCTCAACTACTAAACAAGTTTGACAAAAACTTGTGACAAGACCGTGAATCTTTTTTCAAATAAATAAATGGCATTCGATTTTTAAAACCAAGGAGTTTTCAATTAAAAGGATTTTAATATGACAGGAACAATGGAAATATTCCATTCCCGATACTTTTAGTGCAGCATATGTATATACGGTAGAATTTACCACATTTGGCAGGAATAAAATAATTAAATACACACAATATTCAGAACATAAACAATGAACAGATTCCAACTGAATTCAACATTTATCTCCTATGCATATGAAAAACAAATAAGTTAAATAAATAATAAGCAGGAAACAAAACACTTTAAAATATTATTTCGGCCAGCAAACAGGCGCACAATATAAACGAAAGAAAGGCAAACTATTCATGCAATTTATGAAATATAAACTGTTGTCTATTTTCTGTAGAAGTTGGAACAAAACTTTCTCGTTTTATTGAAGTTGTTTGGTACACAGGCTACGTTCGTCAAGCTCTACGCACCTGCAATATCAAGCTTTTAGGCTTTAGTTTAAATGTTAAAAAGAGAGGCTTGTTGTTGTTTTGTACTATTTTTATTTTGTTTATGGCTGTTTCGCGCAACGTAAACGTATTCTGTGTTTATAAATGGCCTACGAATGTTTGGCTGAATGTAGTCTGTCTTCTTCTAGTGGTACCTAGAAGTTAAAAACTTTTTATATAACATGAAAATTCTCAAAAGCGTGCTAATTAATTGTAACGAATACCAAACACATGAAAGTTAATAAAAAGATGAAAAGAGAGTCTAGAAAGTTAAAGAGTGTATGCTAGAATATTGGAATCACTGTCCATATTTCGAAAAATCTTTATCTTAAGAATACGTATACATCAATATACACGCTACTTTTAATGTTTATTACTCCCTTATTTGTTTTAGCGTAGTAGAATTACTCTTTTGTATATATAGATGCTTATTACTGAATCAAAGTACACGATTTAAAAACTAACATCAAGCAGTTTGTTGGTTGGATGAAACCAAAACATAGGTTTAATCAATATACCACGCCATCGAAGCCACGTGCAAACGCTAGTACCACTAAAAGGCGTTCCTATTCCCTCTACCTCCGATTTTCAAAAGCTATTTTTTAGAGTCCGTCTGTCCATCCCGTTTGCTCATTAATCTGCGTCGGTCACGAGGTGACGAACACAGCAATGGACGCATGCATTGATGTAGAAACATACTGGAAAACGCAGAAAATATCACCTTTTTTATGAAAAATTGAAAATGTTTGTGATGAAAAAACGTTATGCAATGCTGATGAAAAAGTGCCGCAATTATGCGAAATATGCAAATTGAAAATAAAGGCAGTGATAGCCTGGTACGGATACCATACGGAGGATATTAGGTTCGAATCCACGGCTGGCACCACTGACTTTTCGAAGTGTTTATTACAGACTTTATTTAATGAAGTGATTTGATGTATATCATCAAACGGAATACAAGAATATGAATTCAAAATTTTGATTAGCCAGTGTTATACAACATACTCCCCCGTAACCAAAACAAGAATTATAAAGACAAACCTATTCCTTTTAAACAATTCTGATGCTTGATGCGAGTCAATGGCTTAGTAAGTACATCAGCCCACATCTCCAAAGTAGGAGTATATACAACATTAATGACACTGTTAGCTAATAAGTCGCGTATGTAATGAAATTTCGTGTCAATATGTTTGGTTCTATTGTGGTGAACTGGATTCATTGCCAACTTCTGGGCAGACTGTGAATCATTGTAACTGGTAACAACAGTTGACTTACCAGTAAGTTCACACAACAATCGCTTCAGAAATTGAGCTTCTCTACCCGCACTCGACAAACTCATATATTCCGCTTCGCTAGATGACAAGGCAATGGTGGTCTGCTTCTTACTCTCCCATGAAATGGGAGAGTAAGAACTCCACCGGCCATAGAAAAATAGAATCCGGTGTATGATCGACGATCCATAGGACAATTGGCCCAATCTGCATCCGCGTAGCCAATTAGATGCCCACGGCCTTTCCTATAAATAATGCCCAATTGATTGTGCCTTTTAAATATTGCAACACACGTTTTGCCGCCTTCCAATGACTTTTATCATATTTAGTGTTTAATTGACTTAAATATGAAGTCGCAAAAGCAATATCTGGACGAGTATTGACGGCCAGAAAATTGAGTGAGCCTATCAGTTGCTGATACGGATAGGACAATGAAGATTCACTTACATCACTCTTCTCACTCGGCAGCAAACGTTTCATTTCCAACGGTGTAGGAACGGCTTTACATTCCGACATGTTGAACTTTCGCAGCAAATCGCGAATGTAACTTTCTTAAGATATTTTAACCTCATTAGCTTTACAGTGTATATTTAAACCTAAATAATAACTTAGTTCGCCTATCACTTTCAGGCTAAAATAATTCCGTAAGTCAGTTATGACAGTGTCAAGCGTTTTATTTCCTTTATACAGAATGACAATGTCATCGACATGGAAAGCGAGTATTATTAACTCACTACCGACTTTTTAGTATAAATGCATGCTTCCGAAGGAGTTTGGCTAAAACCAATGCATTGTTAAATTTCGGTCAATTTTTTGTACCATGCTTGCGAAGCCTGTTTGAGGCCATAAAGCGAACGTTTTAGTAAACATACTTTATCTTCTTGACTAGGTTTAGAAAAACCTTCCGGCTGACTCATATATACCTCTTCCTCCAAAAATCCATTCAAAAATGCCGTATCAACGTCTAAATGGTGCATTTTCATTCCCTTTTCCGCAGCCAATGCAAACAACATGCGTAAAGAAGAATTCCGGACGTTCCGATGCGGCATAAATGACCTAAGCGTCTATGCCAGAGCTTGAAGCTAGAAACATCAGAGTGTGTCTCAAAAGCGGATAGTTGAGTCGTTGGGTTGACCGTACAATCTAAAGAATACAGTCCACCACATATAGAACCATGTAAAATAACATCGCCTGTACAGGAAAAAACATCAGAATCAGAAAAATTACAACCAGTTCTATCAAAATCAACGCTTAAACCTTTATCTACCGCCTTCTTCACTGAAATAAGATTAGAGTTCAAGTTCGGTACGTGAACCACATCAGTAATCTTCTTTATATCAGTATTTTGACCGCAACTGGTGATTGAAACATCTCCGACGCCTTTACTAGGCAGTACATCTCCATTTGCTATAGTCACAGTCCCAAGAGATTTACCTCTCACTTTTTCCATCCATTCAGCTCGTGACGTCATGTGCGCTGAAGCTCCAGAATCTATAAACCATTTATCACGCTCTAATCCGTCATTGACATTTAATGTACATAGAGAATTCTTGTGATTTACTAGTTTCTTCTTCTTGCCCTTCTTATGGGGACAGTCTGGACGCTTATGTCCTGGGTCCATACAGTCGTAACAAACAATAGCTTTCTTCGATTTGGATGTATGAGGTTTGTTCTGGTTCATTCGTGTACGAAAAGCAGTATCTGGGTTATCTACAGCTGGTTTATTCAATTCATTCAATAATTTGGTCTCAATCAAATCCACTGTAATGTCTATGTTGAAATTTTCCAAGGCCATTACTAAAGGTGCCTATTGAGGACAAACCTCCTAGAAGAATCGCAGCTATTGAAGCATCTTCTATAATTTTGCCAATATCGGCTAAATCTTGCACAGTTGACATGACAGCATTTATGTACGTCTCTATATTGGAATCAAAATCATCAAGACAGTACCTGCATAGTTTCCGTTCGAGACTTACCTATACGTCGCCCTAAACCTTTGTCCTCGTAAGTGGAAGAAAGAGCATTCCAAGCTTCCTTGGCTGTTTTGCATGATCTTACATGAGTTATTGCCATACCATCTAAAGTGAGACATATTTTCGATAACGCCTTTTGATCGTTACGTGATTTCTTGTCAGCAGAAATATCATTATCTTGAGAATATCCAACAATCGTCTCCCATAACTCTTCATGCATACGGTACATATTACGCATTTTGAATTTCCATACGGAATAACCGTCTCTGTTTATGAGTGGTTTTAAACCAGAAATGGAATTACTTGCCATATTTACACGTACAGCTGTTCAATGTCACAACAAAAATTGACTGAAAATATCATCGTGAACTGTTAAAAATTTTCACAAATTTTCATAATTTATACATGCACGTACTGGAAAAAACTTGCAAAATCACTTTTTACTAAATAATATGCAGTTTTTATAGGTATAACTCAGTTAAAATAGAGTTCTCGTGCTGATAACGTATGTTGTAACAGACTTTATTTAATGAAGTGACATATATACATCAAACGGAATACAGGAATATGAATTCAAAATTTTGATTAGCTAGTGTTATACAACACGGAGTTATGTCCGTATTGAATTGTTAATATTATCACTTGCCCCGTGCCTCGGAGGGCACATTAGGCCATCGGTCCCAGTTGTCATAAAGATTTCTGGCATATATTATTATGGGGAGTATGTAACTTTGAATAAAGTGACACTAGTCTTAACCATACGTATCCTATTGCGTTGCAGATTTCACACAGACATTCACTCTGTTGCAAAGCTTATATTCTGTCAAATCCAGTTAGACTTGTAAGCGATAAGCAGTTTGCAGTGTTGTTGGTGTTTGTTGTAATAACACTAGGATGACGATGAAAATAGCCTTTCATGTAGTTATAATACTTGAAGTTTTATTGAACACCACTAAAACTAAAATCGATTCGGAGAACTATTGGCAATTATTAGCGATTGCTAGGACATTGAATTACAAGTAATTGCCTCTATTATTATAAGTATTGAATTACTAGTCTCTTTAGCCTTAGTAGGAAGTCAATGAAAATAATAAGAGAAACGTATAAAATACACTAGCAATTAGCGGAAGCTAGGAAATAAAACAATGATGATGGATAGGAATGAACTGGAAAAAGCCCATTATTTAACTCTCATTGCGCTTAATGAACTGAAATATTTCTTTATTTCGTGTCATATTTTTTATTGTTTGTGCCTCAACTAAAATTTTGTATGTTACTAATGGATGCCCACAGCTACGTTCGTGCAGTTTATCCGTTTCAGCCCGATACCGTGTGAATTTCAAGAGATCAATTCTTAGTGCACCCTTACAAGGAATATACATGGAGAATTCCAGGGCCTTGCGCCCAAGAGTTTTAGATGTGCGTTGACTGTTCGTCAGTTATTAACGCAAATATGTACACAAATACGGCATTCATTCTCGCCCGCGTATTAGTTGAAGCCAGACGTGTTTTACTTTGCTACATCAATACTAAATAGCAATTCTAGTCTCTGTACATTAAGATATAAGTTTTAATTTTGATTGAAGTGATCATTGATCCATACCCGAGTCGTTTTCTATACGTTGCAGTACAAGCAAAATTTTCAGATAAAATGTTACATACTCCAACATCGCGACAGTCGACGAAGTTTTTGTCGCATCCTGATCTTTCACCTGAATCACAAGACCAAAGTGTGATTCGGAATGTCAACATAAGAAAAGCGAAAGTTCCTGGACACGAAAACCTTGCAAGCCTGAAGGAAGAACTGGACTCTTTCAAACATATGATGAATGCAGAGATCAGTGAGATTAAGCAACAAAATAAACAGATACTTGAATCTAACTCGCAAATCATAAAACTTCTTGAAGTGAATGCTACTAATTACATGGAAATTATAACCAGAGTACAAATTCTTGAAGCTAAACATGATGCACATATGATACAGATAAACGATTTAGAATCTCAACTTAATGAGTTGCAAAAACAATCCACTAAGAATATTGTCGAAATAAGAAATATACCACGAGAAGACAAAGAGGATGTGTATAAAATCATCAAGAACGTTTATGATACATTGAATATACCGCCTTTGGATGATACTACAAAAATATACAGAAAGGGTAAACATAACGGCCCCATTATTGTGGAATACCAGGATACTCGAAAAAGGGAAGAAATCTTAACGGCAGCCAAAAGTTACAATTCGGTAAATAAGGAAAGGCGACTAACTTCAGAAATGATAGGGATTAGTGGTGTAACATCAAGAGTCTATATATCGGAAGCTCTTACACCGTTATCAAAGAAGATTTTGTCAGCGGCACGAGAACTTGTGAAGAATGGAAAGTACAAGTACTGTTGGGTGTCACGAGGAAATATTTTACTACGTAAAGAAGAGGGTCTTCCTGCCATTGTTATCAAGACGCTAAATCAATTAAAAAATTTGGATATACAGTGACTATCTACAGGTATTCACAAGAAACTGCTCTATTTCCAAGTTTTCTTCTTATTAATTAGTCTTTTTTCTAACACTTACAATTATTTAATAGGTTTAGTTAATACTACATACTATGGAATTCATAATTGTTTATATATATTATTGTCTCACTACTATTCTTACAAATATACTATATCTATATATTGCTTTTATCGGTTATATACATCCATTATGATTATAATTACATTACATACTATTCATTCTATGTCCGCTCAAAATAATCTGATAACACTAGCCCGCGTATCTTTAAATACTCTAATATTAGTAAATGACATCCTCAACCAAATAAATACATCTCATAACTTTATCTTATCTAAACACCTAAAACATGGTAAACAACCTTGATGATGTTGCCACCGACGTTGAAAATAATATCAACGTTGGAGAATCTTTTTTGGTTGAGGATCCTAAGTCGTTTTTGCATTACAGACTTGATACTGATAAATGTCTTAAAATAATTGTACAAAACATTAGAAGCATAAATAAAAATATAGAGGATTTTAAAATTTTTATGTCAAGGAGTAATGTATGCTACGATATTATTATTTTGACTGAGTGCTGGTTACAAAATTCAGACACCATTCCAAAAATAGAACAATATGACGCCTATTATACTTGTAACCATATAAATCAGAATAGTGGCGTAGTAGTATATGTTATGAATAATTTGAAGAACGTGACAGTATATGAGCCAAATATTTCGGACGCTGACTGTTTAGTGGTAGAACTAGATAAAAATATTGCATTTATTTGTTTATATAGATCGCCGTCAGTTGCCTCGATAACCAACTTTCTTTGTTCTCTAGATGAACTGTTAATTAAGTTAAAAGGAAAACCTAGCATTTGTTTGACTGGAGACATTAATATTGATATTGGCAACGATAACATAGACACTCAATCTGATGAGTATTTGGATTTACTTGCGACACATTGTCTTCTACCAAGTCATTTACTCCCTACACGTCTTAACAAATGCATTGACCACTGTTTTGTTAAATCAAATTCAAAAATGCTTACTGTGGTTTGTGAGTCATCTGTAACTGACCACAGTAGTTTATTTTTGTGCATACCTCTAACACAGTATCGTTTAAGCAGTAGACATAAAAAATCTGTAAAAATATTTAATAACGAGATGGCGCATGATCTTATGAGCGAACTTGACTTAACTGATTTAACATCTATAAGTGACCCGAATATAGCAACTGAACATTTTAATAATATTCTGTCTGACATCATTAGACAAAGTACACGTATAATTTCAGTGCCAAACAGGAAGCAAACTTGTAAAAAATGGATTACTCCCGGGCTACTAAGATGTATGAAATTCAGAGACACACTACACAGAAGGCACCTAAAATCACCTCATGATTACGAGCTAAAAACTACTTATAATCGCTATCGAAACTACTGCAACAATCTTCTGCATAGATTAAAAAATGCGCATGACAAACAAAATTTAGATGCAAGCAAAAATGATATAAAGAAAACATGGGACGTAATAAGAGATGTATGTAATTTGAACATGCCAGATAGATCAAAAATACCAAACGAAATACTTACGATTAAAGCAACACCTCAAGAATCTATTGACTATGCTAACAACTTTTTTGTGGGTGTGGGAGCTGAGCTATCGAACAAAATTTTAGATAGGATAGGTCATACTGAAGAGGAACTAGTTAGAAACTTTAAGTCGCATCATAATCATTTAAACTCATTTGTCATGTTAGGAACTGATGAATTGGAAGTATATAACACTATTATGTCTTTGAAAAATACTAGCTCTACAGGATGGGATGGAATTTCTTCAAAATTTATAAAATCATTTGTTAATATTCTTGTTGGGCCTCTAACTTATATATTCAATTTATGTCTATCAAACGGTACGTTCCCGAATGTGTTAAAAGAATCCATTGTAATACCGATATTCAAATCTGGAGAAAAGGATAGCCTTACCAACTATCGACCAATTTCGCTTCTACCAACAGTTGCCAAGATTTTAGAAAAAATTATAAATAAAAGATTGGTTGATTACTTAGAACATAATAATATTTTATCAAAAAATCAATACGGGTTTAGGAAAAACAAATCAACTTCAGATGCAGTTGAGGACTTAGTTACAAATATAGCAGAGTCTTTAGACAGTAAAAAAAAATGTATTGGGGCATTTTTGGATTTAACTAAGGCATTTGATACAATCTCGATTCCATTACTCATTCGTAGACTGGAGTCAATAGGCATTAGAGGTACACCACTTGAACTTTTTAAGGATTACCTAACTAATAGGACACAAATATTAAGAGTTGGAGACCTTTTTAGTTCTAAGCAGAAAACTAATTTTGGTGTCCCTCAGGGATCGGTGTTGGGACCTACTTTATTTCTCATATATATAGATAATCTGTGCAGTACTGTCATGGCCAATTCAAAAATTATTGCATTCGCTGATGATACTGTAATTTTATTTCAACATTCATCATGGACACAAGTTAAAGCGGCAGCTGAGACAGGTATACAACACATTATAAAATGGCTTGATTACAATTTATTAACTTTAAATCTAAATAAAACAAGATACATTACTTTTAGCATAAAAAATAACTTACAGCCACCAACAAATTTTATATTACAAGCACATAAAGAAGAATGTTCTTCCAGTGGCGCTATAAATACAGATTGCGATTGCTACACCTTAGCAGCAACTGATAACATGAAATACCTAGGCATTGAAATCGATAAAAATTTAAATTGGAAGTCCCATATATATAAACTTAAATCAAGAATACGTAAACTTATACCCATTTTCAAAAAAAATCGTAACTTAAGAGACCAAAATACTAGCAAAATTGTCTACCAAACCTTATGCCAATCTATAGCTACATACGGTATAACCGCTTGGGGTGGTGCTCGTAAAAGTACTCTTATAATAATAGAAAGAGCTCAGAGATGCGTTTTAAAGGTAATTTATTTCAAAAATTTCAGATATCCGACAGCTAAATTATATAACGAATGTAAAGTTCTTACCATTCGACAACTTTTTGTAAAAACTATTTTGCTGAATCAACACTCTAAACAAAGTCGTTCGAATATACCTATTAGAAGACCACACGAAGTCTACGAAGTTCCCTCATGTAGGACTTCTTTTGCTCAATGCTTTTCGTTTTTTTTGGCTCCATTACTTTATAATCGCATCAGTAAAGTTAAACCCATGATTCATATGACAAGATTTGTATGCAAGACGACGCTGAATGAGTATTTAAATAGTTTAGATTATGAACGGACCGAAAAAATTATGCAAATATGTAAGTAATAAAATCACAACAACTATAATATACACATACCTATAATATAATATATATCTACTTGCTTGCTCATATAATTATATATAATATATACACATATAGTAATAATAATGTAATAATATATTATGAATATACATATATAAATATACATATATGTACATAGCAATATAAAGTATGGTTATTTAATTAATATTTATTTATAATTATATGCTAACATAATACGGAACCTATATTTAAGAATGATCCGTGTGAGTACCATAGTATGTACAGCAAATAAAAATAAAAGTTAAATACAACAGTTTTACTGTTTAGCATAAGTTTTTATCTGTTATTCTTAAATATACTACTTGTTTACGCCTAAGTCATTAGTAAATGTTAAACGTGTTTTGTTCTCTTCAGTATAACAAACATTAACAAAAACTGTCCTTAATCAGTTTTGTTAAAGCTGGTATTTCTGTAGCGAGAATCCTTACCTTGCCGTAACACAGTCATTTGACTAGCACGGGAGGTAAAGAACTTTTATCAGTATACCCGCTAACTTGTATGTTGAAGCTAAAAATTACATTAATATAATTTTATTGTAAATTGCCAAATCTTTGTGAATATAATATACAGTTTCCTTAATTTTAAGGTACACTATCAAAGATTTGTTTCTTGTTTTGCGCTGTTATGATATGCTCTCATTCATAATTTTATTAGTCTACGTTACTATTAAGCAAATATTAAGATATCTAGATTTGATACTGAATGGCAGTTTTGTGTTATATGGCAAAGATATCTTTGTCTCAGAACAAATTAAAATAGTTGGTTAGATATAGGTAAGTACTTCATTTTTTAATAAATAATTGAGCTTAGTGTAGACGCAATGTGTGCTTTCTTGTATGTCGTAGTAAACTAAAGTTATCACATTTAATAGATATGTCATTGTGAAACAAACTATACATTTAAATGCGTTTCAAATTGTGTGCATACTACCAGAACTCTTTGATACAAGGGAAGGTATGTACCTATGCCTATATGTAATGTAATGTTGCCAAAAAGCACTATTCAAATAGCGTTGAATAAAATTACAACATAGTAAATCAAGTTTAAAAGAGCTTAGTAGATATGTCTATATATTTTCATGCAACTGTGTAGTGACTAGTATCAACTTAGCATCCACATGGGGTTACTGAAGTTTGATAAATAACTGTGTTATTTTGCTTATCTTAACCATAGTTTGAGGCGTTGCATATATTTTACAAATCAAATTCTATGATTCAAATACCCTCTATCAATTTTCAGTCACCACTCGTACAATGCTAATGAATCAAACAATCGCTGTATTTACCATATTTAGTATACCATGCATGGATTTGGCATAATAATAACTGTGGGCAATGTATATATATTTTTTGTCTTGTAGGTATGTTACCTAGGTAGTATTGTGTAGGTGTAATGTAAGGCTGACCATTTATGTTAATCATTGCAACTACAGATGTTATTGTTTCTCTTTTTTTGTTGCTTTAACACCTACGTACTATTTAATATGATTTTTAATGTATTGAATTGTTTGCTAGTAGGTAACAATGTTGTAATGCTTGGTGGAGAGTAGGTATTTGTGCATTTATGAATGAAATTTTGTATTTTGATGAAATAGGTATATGTACATAATTTGTCATGTGAAAATGTAATTTTTAGATTGATAATGTTAGATGCAGTATAATATTATAGCATATATAAACAAAGATAATATAAACCAAAACCTGGTTTTGTCGTGGCAAACTTTTATGCGTCTGGCTCATTGTAACTTAATGTGAAATGAGCCATGAGTTTTTTAATATCTGGGTCTCAAGAATATTTATGAGTGGTTCTATAAGGAAATATTATACTTTAATCAATTAATTACTTACTTATGATAACTTAGTAAACATTCATATAGGTACCTACTTATATGTATGGTGTATATTCAAGTAAAGCAACAACAAAAGAAAATAGAAAATTACATTGATAAAGTTAAACAGTTTTAAAGACTAGCAAGGTTTCAGACAACAAACACTGTCAGAATTACACTTAACTATGTATGATTAGCCTACTACTATTCTTAGTATTTTTATTTGGCATTTCCGTGTATGAATGGTCATAGCATCTCATTATCAGAAAAAAAAATATACATAGTGCATTATAAACAACTGATACCAATGTAGATAGTTCATTTGCTATCTACCTGAAGTAGTGCAAATGTTTAATGGATTAACCTGGCACGGGCACGATTTGCAATGGATCTTTAAACCATAAAATACATGGCAGAAATTGTAATGAAAATTCAAATGATACCTATGTTATAGAAATGTTGCTTCAGCAACCTTGTACCTAATGACTGACTTTTATGGACAATATTGCATAAACACTAAACATATTTATTTTGATATGAGGCTTGTATTAACAGTTAAAACTAGAAATTATACAATATTTGGTCATTTTAACTTATCAAACTGGATGATAAAATCATCATAAATCATTGTTTTATGTGAAAATGTTAAATAATTTATTATTTAATTGTCAATTAGTAATATATAATAACAACTGTAAAGGAAAGGAATTGAAAAAACGGCCTTATTGAAGTATTTACTTGTTGATATGAGAGAATTTTTAAGTCTTCAAATGGCTTCATGTATTTATGAATATAAAACTTACTTACTACAATGGTTTGAAAACAGTCATCACTTTGTACCTATAGTGTCATAGTGTTGTTATTAGCTTCATAAGAATCTGTATTTAACAGTGTTATTGAACTAAACTAAAGTACTATGTTTAGTTGATAACAAATTGTTAATAAATTTACTTATAAGATCTCATCTAAATTGTAAATGTAGGTATGTGCACTATTTTGGAAATAAAATTTACTTTACTTTACTTTACTTTACTTCAGTAAAAAGGTAATAAAATACAGCGAAAATAAAAAAAAAAATAAAAAAAAAAAAAACAACCAGTAGTACTGTTAAGGATGTGGCAACTGCTGAGAAGACTTGACAACATATAATTTCAAGAACTTCATATCAAACTGCACCGTAAAAATAATTACAAAAAATCGGTAACAACAAAATCAAAGATCACACATCAAAACAAACATTGCACGCTCTTACAAAGAAAACACTTTTAAAACGAATGAGACAGTAAAATAAATGGCATCTTACAAAGGGTAGGAAGATACACAAAGCCCTACAACTGCATCACAGCCTTAAGTGCTTACTCGTGTCAGAGGACGTTGACTAGGGCGTGATATTTTTGCACGAAAAAATCTCTTGGTTGTGTTTCTGAATGTATTTAAGTTTCACATTCGCTTATCAGGATCAAGATGATAGACTAGTTGCTTTATTGGTGCAGGCAGGTGGATTTTAAAGCTAAGGTTTCATTTTGTGCTGATGTAAACCTTTTGTGACGTGTGTTAAGCCTAACTTTAGCGTTAAAAACTTGGTATTATTTACACACCGTATATTATAGATCAGTTTTTCTGTAAAGTATGTACGCAGCCCGTATAGAAGCTTTTTATAGCTATTACAATATATAGTAAAAATATGTTATTTTCAATTAAGCACCATTTCACAGCACTACAACGTGACGTGTTACGAGAGCAAAGGTATTTCATAGGTAAAAATTAGAGTTAATTGATGTAACGCATCGTCCGCTAATTATAAAAATATTTTATTTTGGAAATTATATGATTTACGAAGCTTCTAGGTATATCATGGGCTGAGTAGAAACGTTTCGGGGAGCACTCATTTATACACTGACATAAAGCCAGATTTTTTGTATTTAGGTTTCCCACCGTTAGATAACATTTGACCTACCATCACTGTTCATCATCATCAGCCTTTAACAGTCCACTGCTTGTGTAGGCCTCTCCTTTGAAAGGAGGACTTGTCCTACTATACCACGCTGGCCAAACGGGTTGGTATAGGGTTTGTATCAAGTTTTCCTTCTCTTACAGTGCTGTTCTCTGTACAATGTGCTCCCTCTGTCGGCTCTTACGACACCCATGGGAAGATATGGGGTGGCGACATTCCGTATTCTTAATCCGTCACCACACGGACAGTGTTATATCCTGCATAATACATTTATAAACATCATTTCTTTAACATTTAACATTTCTAGTTTCTATATACCTAAGTCCAGACCTAGTCGTTGTTTTGAAGCGCTCTCGGATTGATTTACAACAACCTAGTTGTCTGTTCTCAACAACTGTCTATTATTTATTGGAGCCGTATATTTACTACAGACTTTTAGCGAAAAAAAAACAATGTTGTGTGAAACAGATTCCATGTGTACTCTTATTTATTGTTGAATGTTTATATCTCTTCGTCGTTTTATTAGGTACTAGATGAGCCCCTCTCCCCTGTGGGATCTCCACCTTGTCGTTGTGGCATGGACCCCTACGGTGAAGCTAAGCAGTATCCCGGGAGTGGACACTCCACGTGGGCTTGGGTGAGGCCTGCGCAGGATGCGTTCTAGGGTGCGGGTGCGGGGAACAATTTACAGTTCTGTCTGTCCCCCGCAGTTGGGCGCGATCGCAGGAAGAGACGCGTGTCGGTGTTGCGTTGCCGCGTGCCCTATCTCCCGTGCGACCAAATAAGGGCGCACCATTTGTTGCGGTGCAGTGGGGCGGAGGCGGCGCAGAGGAAGTGGAGATGCAGTGTTGTCAGGTTGCCGTCTTCCCTATCCTCTGCGGCCACTGAGTGTTTTGGTGGCGGAGCCTTCGGGCTATCCGCCGGGGTACCAGGGTAGAAAGCTAACGCCACCCCCCTGGCGTCCCGAAATAGCACGGAAGTATTAAAAAAAAAGTACCAGATGAGCCCGCGGTTACACCTGCGACAATTAGGGCTACTTGTCTGCTCCCGTGGCTCAAAACGTGATTTTATATACCTAGCTTATAGCTCTCCTCGATGAATGGGTTGCCCAACAAAAAAAATATTTTTCAAATCGGGCCAGTAATTAATGAGATTAGCGCGTTCGACCAAGCAAACAAACTCTTCAGCTTTATTCTACAAGTAAAAAAGTATAGATGAAGCCGCGGTAGTTTAAGTGATACTCGTAAGGACTCCGAAAGCTTCAGCGGTATCTCTCACACCTCTTTCATCACAAACTCGAAACATAGACTAGTGGCGCCGGGAATAGGATTTCCGTCGCGAGACCAAAACTGGTTTCTGAATGGTGCCTTATTTTTTACGAACTTAAAATAAACATGAAATTGTGAATAGACTCTAGACACTCCAATGTCTGTCAGTATAGCAGTCTTCGTGGTATTTGCAAACAGAATTCAGTGGTATTATTAAACCATAACTGGAGAAAATTTACATCTGCCTGAATCTACAGTGATATTCATACATTTGTATGAAAATCCTTACGGAAAATAATTAGTATACACTCTACGCTTATAACATCATTAAAATAAGGTTCATAGCGGACTTGGCAGCGACACTGTTTATTCATAATTTGCATTGCAACTTAACTGTATATCAGTGTGGTTGGTACCTTATGTTGTCATACATTAAACGTAACCCGTTATGTATGAATCATTGCACCATTATTGTGCAAATTTTGTGCATTAAGGCGAGGTTGCAGTACAGTGCGTAGCTCGACCTCACCCCCCGCAAAAAACAAAAACACGGGGGTTGCGTCAGCAAGTGAGCGGGGTGAGGGGTGGGGGGGTTAGTGTGTGCGTGTGCCACAGCGCAGCGTAATGCAGTAAGTCAATTGTGTTCGAGTGTATCTGGATTAGGCTTTCGTAAAATGATAGTTAATTGGTGGGTCCGGAAAATTATGTTTCTACATAGTGCGTACTAGACATGTGCGCTGATCGGCAGGGCGCACGCCGCCGGTCATTTTGACCATGCCGCCGCCGCCGACCTTTTTATTGGCATCATCGGCAGCAACATTTTTAACAATATTTATGATTAACCTAGGAGCATTTCACCTGGTCTTCTGCCATTTGCAACCTTTGCTCCTCAGGGAGATCCCTGACCTTTCCATAGCTCTGTGAGTGGCATGAATGACATGACGTGTGTTCCACGTCTTCACCGTTATGTTCCACGTCTTAGGTCCATAAGTCAAGTTGTGGCAAAAATAACTCGAAGAAATGATGCAACTTCCCAAAAGGCATGGCTTTTCTGGCGATTTTCAATTTATGCCCAAGTAAACGTATTCCTGAACAATTTTGAGGGCTACATCTTGGGCCAAAATTGGTTGAGGGATGCAGTGTAGATGAACATGAACTTCAACGCTTTCTGCAAGTTTTGCGGCGATTCTGACATTAATAATATATATAATAATATTTCGTGCCATCATAATTTCTGGTTTTAATTTTTACCGGTTTCTGGGACTTCAAATATATGCCTGATATATGCAATTGCGGAGTCAATTTAAAAAAATGCCGACGGTCCATCAAATGAATTTTGAAATTGGTTAAAATTAGAAATTGCAATTATTCTCATATTAGTAAACCGGAATTTAGTATAAAAAATATTTTAATACAAATACGCATTTTATATTTGCGTCTAAATATAGTAAATGTTGTAGAAAAATCTGAAAAGTTAATTAAAAAATGAAAAAGGATTGGTTTAAAAGATACGTGAAGAAACTAAAGTACGAAAATGCCGCATCATATACTATAATATTTTAAGATATATTATATAATCTAAAGTATTCTTGTCAGTGAAATTTTAATTAAGATATATTATATAATCTAAAGTATTCTTGTCAGTGAAATTTTAATATTTACAATTTATTAAGTTGTAGTTTATTTTGACTTGAGGCATACTTTTCTTAGTTTTACTATTCACGTCGATAACGTGGATGACGCCGCTGGCGATCAAAAATAAGCATCGGCGCACATGACTAGTGCGTACATACTTTATTAAAAAAATATTAAGGCAGTTATTTATTATTAATAAATATTAGACGTATTTTTCAGTTGTTATGTAAACAAAAATGACCACAATACAACGCGCATTCAGTGACGTTACAATCGCTTTCTCTTGAGCTGAACAAACCTTCGAAATTTTTAGAGCATCGGTTTTCTTTCGGTGATATATCTTTATTTTCAGCACGACTACAAACTAAACAATGTTTCTTTTTTACACATATATATAAACTTGACCTGATCTTCGACCAATGATTGCAGCGGCTACAGAAAAGGTTAGAAAACCCATGCTACGTCTGCATATACATCAATCGCTGGATATCCATTTCTAATGTTTCTTTCAGAAAAGGCTATTTCTTTTTCCTTATCAATAGCAGCTTGCATGGCATCAGCTGCGGTTATTTCCCAATTTTCAAAAACTTAATTTTGTATCTGCGCCTATGTATGTGCCGAAAAGACGGGGATGTTCATTGCAGATAACAGTTCTTTAAATTGGGAATGCCCATTGCCGTATACGTAATAAGTAAACAATTTATAGACGCGCATTGATGATTATGGGACCAACGAAAAAGAAAAGGTATAGTTTCTAAGCATACCTTTTCTAGGTATACTTTCTTAGTATGTATATCTTTTCATAAGAAACAAAAAACACATAGTCCACGCGTCGCTTAGAAATCGAGTAACAAGAAATCCAAAAATTAAACTTGTCCATTGAAAAGTTACATTTGGGTTTGCATTTGTCAGAGAACGCAATTTTATTTTACAGATGGGTAGGGAGGGCTAGTTTAAAGCTTAATCCAAATTTGTGGGGTCGTACCTCTTGTCCCTCGGCCACCATCTTGAAAAGAGTGCGCCTGTGGAAGGTTTTTCTTATTTATTTGGTAAACTATTAATCACACAAAGATCTTGTTCAAGCATTTTTGCTGCAATTTAAATTTTCTTCAACTTTGGTTCTGGTACTTTTTACCGTAAAACCATAAATAAAGAGTGCCGTAAGAAGCTCACAGAGTGCCGTAGTTTAAGAGTTTAGTCCATAGTTTGTTAAATGCTACCAATGTTTTAGATAATTTAATTTGCTACTCATCATGTTTTGAGTTTTTTCTGTGCGGCCAATAGTTTGCTGGATATGCTAGAAAACTCATTTGTACTACTCTTTTCAAGATAGCAGGACAAGGGCTGCAACCCCAAAAACTTGGACTCTTGGCATCTATGAAATAAAATTGCGTCTTCTGACATATGCATGCTACGTACGTCCGCCCTCAATCACGCCTAGGCGGGCACTGAAGTAATGAACGGCCGGCGAGCGATATAATGCCAACATTTTGACTATTTTTTTTTTGGAGAAAAGTAAAAACGGAATTACGAAATCGGTTTTTACCATTTATTTTAAAATAAGGAGCTGTTTCTATTGATAATACTTTCATATAAATTCATTATGGAATCTCTAAGCAGTACACGTTTAAAATTGTGATTTAGTGCCATGTTTGACATTTTTTTTATCGAGCCAATCATTCCAAATCGTGTTTATATCTTTACGATTTACTAGTAGATATGTTCAACTTTTATACTTTATTTTTAGTCATTAAAAATATCATAGTTCATGGGACTTTCAGCGAGCGTTCACACTACGCCGGACCGGCTAATTAGCCGGTCCGGCTTAATGCCCGGGCCGGCGAATAACGAGCCAGTAGCAGAACAATTTGTATGAAGCTATTCACACTAAGCTGGATCCGGTCAATAGACCGGATTCGGGCATTAAGACGGACTCGTAGAGCTGAGCTAAGAGTATGCGTTAGAATATACCGAACGTTATGGCAACGATAATATGCTATATTAGGTATAGATAGTTATACGTCAACTGTTTGACTATCTAAATTTCATAACGAGTATAACCACCGTGAAATGCCGCGCGCGGTCAGACTTTACCTATGTCTTTTATTTTTTACTTTTGTGCTCAATTTTATTACATTTAGCTTTTTGTTTTGATTAGCACCTTTTTTGTTTAATTTATCTTTATATTTTATTTTCATTTTGATATCTTTGTATACTTTTTGCCGTGTGGTTGACGGCATAGAATACAAGTGTCACCACCCCCTGTCTTCCCGTGGGCGTCCTAAGAGGCGACTAAGGGATAACAAGATGGCTTTGTGTAGAGACGGAAAACTCGACATCAAACCCTAGACGACTGCCTCGTTGGTCTCGCGGCATAAATGTGCGCGTGGGATCGGGAGGTCCCGGGTTCGATTCCTGGGTCGGGCAGTGTTATTGGGTTTTTCTGTCACGAAATTCTCAGTAGCAGCACGGAGTCTGGAAATGTGCCCGGTACGGCAATAGGCTCGCCCCTTATTACGTGGGACTAAAGTATATCTGGCGAAAAGTGGGTGTAGAAATACACCTCTGCCTACCCCTTCGGGGATAAAAGGCGTGACGTTATGTATGTATGTATGTATACTTTTTGTACATGTATTTTTTTTAATTTCATTTTGTTGCATTTTTTTATTCCTTGAACTTTTAACTCATTTTGGCGTATTTTTGTTGTCTTGTTACGGTTTATCTGTTCAATTTTAACTTTTTGTAATGTTTGTGAACTTTAAAAAAACAGCTTTTTGTGATACTATTAGATTTTTTTTGTTTTTTTTTTTGGCGTATTCTTCACATATTGTTTAATTTTATTTTAAATTTGCATTATATTTAAATTTCTTAAATCTTGCCACATTTGTTATTTGTTTAGATTTCTCTTTTTCACAAAATTTTTTGTTGATTAACTTTTTGCTATTTTGCCGTAGTTTTTGCCATCTCAATACATTTCATTATAGGTCTCGATAACAATCTTAGCATTCTTAATGGTTTTTTAAAACGAGCTTTACCAAACCACTTGCTGTTATCATTCTAGTTATGCATTAGACATATCTACGAGTAAATACTTCTTCAAATTAGGTGATCGAACGATATAGATAGTTATGAAATATAGATAGTTATGACAACGTGCCTAGACCCATGCCTAGTGCCGGTGACATAGTGTTACCAACAGTTGAACTAAGCTCTCCACCAGAAACCACAATAAAGATTTCCCTAGACACATGACACCCACTTAAATTATCATTATAACACTTATTTCACTTCGGAAAACAATTGGTATACAAAAATAATAATTCGTTCTATTAGGTAATATGTAAAGAAAAATTCAAATTAAATGTTAAATCAACACATCAAGTAATATAATAATAATAGATTGAACAATGTACAAATTATTTTAAAACGAACGTTGTTTTCAATTGTAGACAAATGTTGAAACCCCCAGTTTTAGTGCTAATTCTATTAAGTTGGTAACACTGATCGGAGCTGGCCTTAGAATAAGGAAAATACTATAGAGACCGCATTACAATAGCAGTCTTGTCCAATATACATAGTTACTTTATTTTGACTTATGATTTTTCTAGCGTAGAGTAAGATAAATGTCTATAAATGATCATATTATTAGATTTAGTTGTGGCTTTAACATAGCCCGGCGCATGCAAAAATAATTTTTAAACCAATATAAAAACGCCTGGCAATGTCATAAAGCCCCGACTAAATCATCTGACTTATGTTTGTTTTTATTATATATACATTAAACTATAATATTTAAAAATTGCATGTTGCCTCAAATACATTTTTGTTCGTTTTTTCATCATTTTCTATAGCCTCGCTGCTCGCCAGCCAGGTCTGCAATCATGCCTCAAATACCTACCCAAAATTGATGCCAGCACTCCTAGTAGGTATAAAGTAAATATCGATGAAACATAAATATAGATCAATAAATTTAACGTAGGAACAGACACTTGTGACTTCATTTCCAAAACCTGTTCAAATTAAAACCTGCATGTTATTATTATATGTAACCAAGTCAGGAACAAATAAACAAATCGTGTATTTAGCTGATTTTATTGTCAAACGAACATTGAAGTTCAGTAACGTCAATGTTTGGTTGCCACCAGGCACCGTGTACTTAATTTAAATGGCAATAAAATTCAAATTCAAACCCATGCCTCTGAGTTTTGGAAGTTATGTGCATTTATTAGGTAAGTATCGCTTGGAAAAATCGCGACTAAACATGCATAGCTTAGTAGATGTTTGCCGAAAATGGTTTTATATATAAACTGTTATTATGAACGCGAAAGTTTTTAAGGATGTATTTGTTTCTCTTTCATACAAAAACATTTTAAATAAAAGTATCGATAAAATTTCAACGTCCCTACAAATATCAGTACAATCTTTATACGCATAAGTCAAAATGTCTATGAATGAAGTTTTTAAGTTTCACATGAAGTTCTATTTAATTTTGACTAAAAGAATCTGACTTTGGTGACCATGGCCACCCATGGTCACCAATGTCAGATTATTTTAGTGATGATCTTGCCATGCAATACTTCCATCTATAAAGTAAATTTAATCTAGGGAGCCGGCTGTCCTCCGGCTAATTAGCCGGTCGTGGCGTAGTGTGAACAGTCGCTCCGGGCGCCGGCTTCCGGCTTATTAGCCGGTCCGGCGCAGTGTGAACGCTCGCTTAGACTGCTTCACACATTCACACGAGCAATTTGTAAGCGAGCGTTCACACTACGCCGGACCGGCTAATTAGCCGGTCCGGCTTAATGCCCGGACCGGCGAATAACGAGCCAGTGGCAGAACAATTTGTATGAAGCTATTCACACTAAGCTGGATCCGATCAATAGACCGGATCCGGGCATTAAGACGGACTCGTAGAGCTGAGCTAAGAGTATGCGTTAGAATATACCGATCGTTATGGCAACGATCATTATGCTATATTAGGTATAGATAGTTATACGTCAATTGTTTGACTATCTAAATTGCATCGAGTATAACCACCATGAAATGCCGCGCGCGGTCAGACTTTACCTATGTAGTTATATTTTAACGTAGCGTTTTTTGACAGCAGAATGGTTGGCCGGTGACCATTTAGATAGACATTTTGTAACATTCCAAGGCTTATTTATTTCTTCTAATTGTATTCTTTTTTTGATATATTTATTGTTGAGTTTCCTTTACTCTTTGATAAATAATTTTACGATTTGATATATTTTTACCATTTTTATACACGTTTTGGATTTATGTAATTTTTAAACTTTTTATGTTACATAGTACAGATAAAAATATAATTATTTTATCTGTACGTAACGGTATTACTTTTTCAATTTTTTTCACTTTTGTGCTCAATATTATTACATTTAGCTTTTTGTTATTATTTTTTTGTTTAATTTAACTTTATATTTTAATTTCATTTTGATATCTTTGTATACTTTTTGTACATGTATTTTTTTAATTTCATTTTGTTGCATTTTTTTATTCCTTGAACTTTTAACTCATTTTGGCGTATTTTTGTTGCCTTGTTACGGTTTTTTTGTTCAATTTTAACGTTTTGTAATGTTTGTGAACTTTAAAAAATAACAGCTTTTTGTGATACTATTAGATTTTTTTCTTTTTGTTTTTTTTTGGCGTATTCTTCACATAAAGTTTAATTTTATTTAAAATTTGCAATATATTTTAATTTCTTTAATCTTGCCACATTTGTTATTTGTTTAGATTTTTCTTTTTCACAATATTTTTTGTTGATTAACTTTTTGCTATTTTTGCCGTAGTTTTTGCCATCTCAATACATTTCATCATAGATCTCGATAACAATCTTAGCATTCTAAATGGTTTTTTAAAACGAGCCTTACCAAATTACTTGCTGTTATCATTCTAGTTATGCATTAGACATATCTACGAGTAAATACTTCTTCAAATAAGGTGATCGAACGATATAGATAGTTATGAAATATAGATAGTTAAGACAACGTGCACAGACCCATGCCTAGTGCCGGTGACATAGTGTTACCAACAGTTGAACTAAGCTCTCCACCAGAAACCACAAATAAAATTTCCCTAGACACGTGACACCCACTTTAATTATCATTATAATACTTATTTCACTTCGGAAAACAATTGGTATACAAAAATAATAATTCGTTCTATTAGGTAATATGTAAAGAAAAATGCAAATTAAATGTTAAATCAACACATCAAGTAATATAATAATAATAGATTGAACAATGTACAAATTATCTTAAAACGAACGTTGTATTCAATTTTAGGCAAATGTTGAAACCCCCAATTTTAGTGCTAATTCTATTAAGTTGGGAACACTGATCGGAACTGGCCTTAGAATAAGGAAAATACTATAGAGACCGCATTACAATAGCAGTCTTGTCCAATATACATAGTTACTTTATTTTGACTTATGATTTTTCTAGCGTAGAGTAAGATAAATGTCTATAAATGATTATATTATTTGATTTAGTCGTGGCTTTAGCATAGCCCGGCGCATGCAAAAATAATTTTCAAACCAGTATAAATTATGTTTGTTTGTATTCTATATACATTAAACGATTATATTTAAAAATTGCATGTTGCTTCAAATACATTTTTGTTCGTTTTTTCATAATTTTCTATAGCCTCGCTGCTCGCCAGCCAGGTCTGCAATCATGCCTCAAAACCTAGCCAAAATTGATGCCAGCACTCCTAGTAGGTATAAAGTAAATATCGATGAAACATAAATATAGATCAATAAATTTTAACGTAGGAACAGACACTTGTGATTTCATTTACAAAACCTGTTCAAATTAAAACCTGCATATTATTATCATATGTAACCAAGTCAGGAACAAATAAACAAATCGTGTTTTTAGCTGATTTCATTATCAAAGGGACATTGAAGTTCAGTAACGTCAATGTTTGGTTGCCACCAGGCACCATGTACTTAATTAAAATGGCAATAAAATTCAAATTCAAACCCATGTCTCTGAGTTTTGGAAGTTATGTGCATTTATTAGGTAAGTATCGCTTGCTATGATCTAGGAAAAAATCGCGACTAAACATGCATAGCTTAGTAGTTGTCTGCCGAAAAATGTTTTATATATAAACTGTTATTATGAACGCGAAAGTTTTTAAGGATGTATTTGTTTCTCTTTCATACAAAAACATTTTAAATAAAAGTATCGATAAAATTTCAACGTCCCTACAAATATCAGTACAATCTTTATACGCATAAGTCAAAATGTCTATGAATGAAGTTTTTAAGTTTCACATGAAGTTCTATTTAATTTTGACTAAAAGAATCTGACTTTGGTGACCATGGCCACCCATGGTCACCAATGTCAGATTATTTTAGTGATGATCTTGCCATGCAATACTTCCATCTATAAAGTAAATTTAATCTAGGGAGCCGGCTGTCCTCCGGCTAATTAGCCGGTCGTGGCGTAGTGTGAACAGTCGCTCCGGGCGCCGGCTTCCGGCTTATTAGCCGGTCCGGCGCAATGTGAACGCTCGCTAAGACGTTCAAAAATCTTAAAAAGTACTACAAGCTCGCCTTAAGGTTGTTTATCGTGTTGCTAACAGGGCCAGACTTGGGTTGTTTATGAGTTCCCAAGTTTGTTCGGGCCCATTCGCTGATTCGTATGTTTAATATTTGTTTTGCTTAATTTTATATTGCCGAAATGGGAAATTAATTTCTGTATTGGTGTCGTATATTCTGTATGTTGGCTGAATTTGTATAAGATTGTAATTAATTTAAATAAATAATATATTATATGGTGCTAATTTACGACTTGATAATGGTCATTTATATTTAAATTTTCTCATTTAAATTCCGAATATGGAATGATTAATTATTTTAAGATATACGATTCTATGAACTGGCGCAACATATACGATATTTTTAAAGGCCTTTAATGGCATATATAACCGTCATATATATGCCGTGATTATGGGCAAATTAACAATTAAGAAACGTCAATAAATATCGTATAATGGATGTAAGATGGAAAAGTTTAAAATGATATAAAATCCATTTAGTGTTATATTATTACTATCAATACTATCAATATCTCTTTAATCTATTCTAGTTATTCCATCTTTAATCTAGTCTAGTTGCTTTATAAATTCACTTTTATTGTTCTTTTTATGACTGTGTAATATATTTATTGATTTCTCTTCTTAATTTTTGCAGGGTTTGTATATTTTTATGATTTGTCGAATATAGTATATAAGTTTTTATCCCTGATCTTTTCAATGTCACCTTTACAAAATTCTTTAATCTATTTGTTGCTAATACATCTATACTGCTGTCGCTATAGTGTTTTCTTGTTGTACTATTGACATATTTTTTTCATATCCATCTATTTCTAAGCAGTGTCGCGAAGTGTTTTGGCTGTGTCAGTAATCATGGTACCACAAATTGTAAGATTAAGATTCTGATTTAAAAAAGAGTGGCATGAGATGATTTGATTCCAGGCTAAAAAACAAATCCAGATTCATGTAATTGTAAGTAATTTTATTTATAACTCAGCAACTAATTACTTTACGATGATTTATGATTTTAAAATATGAAAGTTTAAAATCTTTAAAGTCACTACTCGTCGAACGTTTACTTATATTTTACAAACAAATCAATTTTCATATAATTGTATATTATTTCACTTCGAGAATTTTATAAGTAACTTTATAATTGTTCCGAACTATAAGTTGGAGTTATTAATTCCTACATTGCAAGATGTCTCAAGGTGAAGGCGTGCCCGACTGCAATAATTTCGTCAGCCTGCCATCATATACATGTATAAGGCATAGAATATTATACTTTCCCTTTGAATTGCACCATATTTGCTTTACCACAAAACTGGCAAAGCTAATATTCTAACAAATCCGCAACGGTGTAACTTACGTCTCCTCTCGGCACTCCAACGTTATTACATCAAAGAAAACTTTCAGATTATACCATTCCCTCCATCGCATTCTACCTAATGCTACGTCAAATTTATCAGTGTAAAATTATTAAGCTCCCGACATTTTCCCATTGAAAATTGTATATTAAACGTAAAGGGTAGAAGTCGGGTATCACATTCAGAACTTGTATGAATATTGCATGAATACAATTTAATTAATATTAAACGGTATTCAGTATGTCTAAAATAATATGGATAAACTTATTCTCTAAGTTTATGTGAAATCAAAACTTTTAGAGTTTTCTGTATTCAAACCTAAATAAACCGAGTGAAGAAAAATCTTTCATCTCCAGAAAACCATATTAGGGTAATGTTTTGTTGATTCAGAGTTTTCAAGTAGCATAATATATTCAACTGTATGTGGGTATGTATGGTGTAGCAGCACACTTATGTTTCTCACACGAGAGGATGCCTACAGCTACGCGCGTACATTGTATTTTAAGTTAGCCGTTTCTTTCTGATCCCGTAAGAATTTTACGAAATCCCTCCTTAGTGTACCTGTACGGTCCCCAAGGAACATACTTACCGAATTTCAGCTACTTGCGCCCAAAAGTTATGGCTGGCCGTTATCTGTCAGTCAGTCAGTAACACAAGAATGTTATAATATACAGAGATCGCCCAAAAGTTATGGCTGGCCGTTATCTGTCAGTCAGTCAGTAACACAAGAATGTTATAATATACAGAGATCTAGCGGTTTAACGCTCGGATGACGGTGATCGTAGTAGTGCTAAAAATTAAAAGAACACTGTAACAATCTTAATCTCATAAAATTAATTTGTAGGATAACAAAAAATTATGGACTAAACTTTTCATATTGAGCAAAAGATTTTTAAATTGAACATTTTGGCTATATATGTATACGAAAACTCAAACAATATACCAACATACCACTACCATAGGATGCAACAGTAAGTGCGATAAGATAGTCTACCTCTTTTTTATCTTTCAATTACTTAAATCTAGGCCTTGTTATCCTTCAAGAAACTTTATCAAAGAAAAGATCTCTTTACAGTATTCAGAATCAAAGTAATAAAGCTATAAGAATATTTAAGTTAAAACCTGCAGTAGTTTTACTGCTCATCTAAACTTGTACTTACTTTTGAATTCTTTGAAGATTGAAGTTCGTCTTGCAAGTTTGAACAAATTAAAATAAATTTACTTGAGTTAACTGCCAAGTAACGCTTTTGTTATCCCTAAATAGAAAATCTGGTATCGTTTGATTCGTTTGATGCTTCTGTTTCTCAACTCAGCTTTAAATAAAATAGTCTATGTGATGACTTACTTGAATTTGTGTTGAGCTGAATTTAAAATTATATATACATATATTCCAATTACGATCGTTATGAAGAATATAGCATATTTAATCTGTGGAAACTTTTTGCTCAGATGTTATAATTTTGTATTGAATATTCAAAACATGCATTTTAAAAAACCTCCATGTTCCTCGGAAAAAAAAAAATATTTAAGCTTATTGTACTGCATTTGCAACAAATTTGTTTTTAATTAATACTGTGAAATTGCCGAGACATTTAATACTTTTAATAACGTAAGATTCTTGTGATGGTAAGCCTTTTGAACATTTTACTGTAAATATTATTTGATTATATTAGATAACAAAACTTAATTAAAGATGTAAATAAGATTGGATTTTGTTCAGACCATAGACCAATAATAATTAGAACAAAAATTATCTTTAATTTAAAAATAAATCTCAGAAAAGCATTTTCAAGACGTACAAACGTATAAGATTACAACACACTTGCATCGAATTACGAACAATTTAATTTAGAATTTAAAAAAAATCAGTACTAGATATTGACATCGACGATGCAGAAAACCAATACCACAACATAGTAAACAGCATAGCAGCAGCCAGCACAAAAATTACTCAAAAAAGATCTAAATTAATAATTATATCCTACGACTAAAGCATTAATACAAAACAGAAGCACTTTTTAACTTGGATCGCTTGAATATAGAAAAATAGACACAAAAGTTAAGCGCAGTATTAGAAAAGATATCAGAAATGTTAATACAAACCTGATAATGGTGGCAATAATAACAAACAGGTCACTTAGGATAGCGAGACAGGGAATGAGTAAAGGCAAATCGTGGATCACGAATCTCAAAGATGTAAACGGAACTTTACGAAGCAATCGAAATGAAATTAATAATATATGCATATATACGTATGTGTATGTGTATCTTTTCAGTTATTATTAACTTTCGAAAATAGCCAGGCGTATAAAAATTTTATTTGGCTGAAATGCAGTTTATTTATTTTAGGCGTCCACTAAGAATGAATTTTACAAAACGCCTTGATTGAGGAGGTTGTAATTTTCGCGCAAAGTATGAAAGTTAAAATAAAATATTATTACTATCCTCGTGCGAAACCGCGGGTACCAGCTAGTTTATAACATAATACAAACGTAAAAGTTAGTGAGGATCAACTAATATTATATACCACTGTCATATATAAAATTGTAGTTTAATATCTCGACTACACTATATTTGAAGTTGCCCGCAAGCACCGATTTAGAGATTTAGTTCATTCTACATAAAATGTTTTGCCGCTTTAGTTTGTGAGCAATGCTTAATGAAATTAATGTTCGTGTATTATATTTTTAATATGAGGTTTAATACTTGCGCAGGAATTTAGTAGAGAGTTTATGCATCAGCATTATAATTTTGACTCGGACTATATATTTCATTTTCATAGAGCAAACAGTCAGATAAATAAAGAAAATAAGACCTGTTTCACAAATCGGTTTTTTGACTTAACCCTACAGGTATTGCGAACTTTGTGGTGTTAACAAGTTATCAACACATAATTTCTAAGGATGGAATTATGATCAACCGAACTGAAGCACAGTTTCATTACATGAATATACAAAATCATACATAGTATACATAAATTAATACATATTCTCGCCTGTATCCCTATGGGACAGCCAGAGACTACGGAACGCCATATGCAACGATTCTGACATAACTCTCTTGCTTCATTCACTCTCATCAAATATCTCATGTATGCCCTTCGGTTAAGGGTACTTCAAACCTATCTTTTTTACAAAATTATAAACGAAAATATGAAAAAGATCGTGTAAAGAGGAATATACAATTGAAACCAAAAAACATATTCTCATTTTAGAGGTAATCTAAATGCAACCTTTATTTCAGTATAAGTAAATTTATCTTCTCGCGTAACTCACAAAATTGACAGAGAGGGAAAGCAAATTGTTATGTCAGTCATATATTTCACTGGATAAACTGGCCTATAAAATATAACGCTGAGAAAACGTAACGATTCTCCCTTCTGTGGTTTTTTACCCTTCTAAAAATAATTTGATACTTTGTGGATACTGATGCAAATTATTTGTGAGAAAATTTTGTTTCAGTGCAAATTTTATGGCGATTTAATTTTTGATGATTGACCCCGTTATCATTGTGTGAATATTTAAAAGATCAAAACTGCTTGCATTATTTTTTACTATCTATACTTTTTTTTATAAGTACAAGTCTTATGTACTATTGATTATATCATATTATCCGTCATGCATCATTGTATAGTTATAATCTATTATTTATTTTGTAATAAAGTTTTCATTTAGACAAACTTCGTAAAGTGCCAGATATAAATTCATGCTCTAAGCCATCTTTTTATTTCATTTTAACACTTATGCACGTCAAAGCAGGTTTTGAATTCAACTGTTACTTTGAAGGCACCACTTATTGCATTTATTGCACCATGTAGACCGTATAATAAGATCCGATAATGTACTTAGTACTCAGGCAGCGATAGCCTAGTGGAGATACCAACGGACTGCCATGCAGAGGGTATCGAGGATTCGAATCTACGGCGCACACCACTGACTTTGTGGAGTTATGTGCGTATTGAAATGTTAATTATCGCTTGTCTCGTGCCTCAAAGAGCACGTTAAGACGTCAGTTTCCGCTTTTATGAGGATCTTTGACAGTCATTATCGGGCATCAGTACCTCTAAAATAAACTGATACTAGTTTAAACCATGGAATATCTATCCCTTCCAGTTGCGCAGGTCAGACAGGCAGTCGCTCCGTAGAAAAGCTAATATTCCGCCAAATCGGTTAGACTTGAAAGCAGACCCCAGGTTGAGACTGGAATAACGCTAGGAGGATGATGAATGTACTTAGTACTATTAATTTTAATCGGATGGGTTAGGAGTATCCGTAACCGAAGAGCATGCATGAGAAATTTCGGTCAATAGAGATAAGTCAAGATTTTTGGTGTTAAGTAGTCTCTGCATATTCCTTCGGGAAACAGGTGCGAGTTTATGTATGTATGTAATTATAATCGTCCGACACAAATTAGTGTCCACTTTGTTTCTATAACTCCTTACGCAGTAACTTCATTAAATGAAAATTTCTATTCCACCACAGACGTATTACAGTAACTCAAATCGAATAAAATTGCAGCGGCAGAAATCCACAAACAATTGCAGCAGAAATGTGTTGCTATACAGGTTTTGTCGACATTTATCTACGTGATGCTGTAACGCTTTCAACTTGCGATGTAGACGTGACCAGCATGTGTTCACTCGCGGTGTGATTCGTTCAGTTTTCAGAATGTAATCGCAATTTTTAGTGCATATACTTGAGGAGTTTGGAATATGTATTCCAAACTCCTCAATTCTGAGAGCACAAGTGCTTTTTTAATGTCTGTCTCTTCCAATTCATGTCTGCCAAGCATTTATAGCATCGCAATAATCAGTGATTGAATGACTCGTCCCTTATTCGTCATTGTCATAGCGCTGTCCTTGTAGACCAGACCTTTATCTTGGATCCGCTTTCTATACTAACCACGCGGTCCACTTTCTAGACTAACTAGCTTCGTCAGGCAGTTTTTCTACCGAGTATTTGCCATATGACCAGGGCAGAGCAGAGAGCGGTGTCAAGACATTTGAAGGTTCTGACTGCCATAACGACTGTCATAGATCTTCGAATAAGAAGAGTGTTGCAGAGACGTCAAGCCTTTTCGGGTTTTAAATAATACAGATCCTGACCGGCCATAGTTATTTTGGCTGGTTTTTGTGGAGCACACGCCCGATGATGTTATTTCGGTAATATTCACGTTTCCATCGAAGACACGACCCGAAATAATATTGGCGGAAAACACCATTTGGATACCTATGGGCCGTGACTTGTTCGGTGGCAATTGATAGAATTACCGCTGCGAAATCGGTACGTGTAGCACGAGGCGATGGTTTTGATCAGCTGACTCTGAATAACTTTAGAGGAGTGTCTTATACACCTCTTTGACCTGCTCTAAACTCGCTTTTATTGTAAGCAAATGGGACAGCAGGCAATAAAGTTGCCACCGCATACGAAAAAAGAAAGGCAGAGTTACCTATAAGTACATAAAACGAATATCATCCTTCTGAATCTCCCTACAAATCAAAGGTCCTTATTTACCGGCACACAAAGCTTGTACGTCAACAATTACTACGTGCCGCCGGTAACGCCTTCAACTTTCCAGTGTCGCGCGTGACTCGCATTGTCTACCAGTGTTCACACTTGTGGAAGTGTTGAGGATTTTTATTTAACTTTATTATGCTCAGAGAAATAGAATTGTATTATCATTGTTTATCGAAATACTGGCTTCTAATTTTGCCTGTCTCTGGAGGTAAGGCTGCAAATGCTTTGTTAACTGTATTATATAGTATACATACATACATAGACTCACGCCTGTTTTCCGTAGGGGTAGGCAGAGACTACGGAATGGCATTTGCAACTATCCTGACATACCTCTCTTACATCATTCACTCCCATTAAATATCTCATGCATGCTCTTCTGTTTAGGGTACGTCTGCCCTGTCCTATTTTTAGGATGTCTCCAATCTGGTCAGAGAACGTCCGCCTAGGTCTTCCCCTTCGCCCATTCACACTTGCCTTATATATCTTCTTTGTCAGTTTTTTGTCATCCATCCTCTCCATGTGTCCAAACCATCTTAACATGCCCTTCTCGTTGCTTGTCACTACATCTTCTTTCACCCACCACTCTCGTATCCCAATAATCTTTACTTTGTCGGTCAAAGACACACCACACATACTTCTCAGAGCTTTCATTTCTACAGCATTCATTCTACTTTCAAGTCTCTTTTGCCATACCCAACTTTCACTACCATACATAAGGGTAGGCACTAACAGTCTATGTACAGCCAAACGTGCCTTTTTGGACACGTTTTTACTGTTCATAAACGCCTTCAGAGCTCCATTCACACTATTACCTGCATTAGCTCTTCTTTCAATATCTTCTTCATTATTACCATCTCTTGTTAACAACGTACCTAAGTAAACAAACTCATTCACTTGTTCCACTCGCTCTCCATCGATCAAAACATTACAAGCCGTAACGCATTCCTCCTTTTCAAAAACCATTACTTTCTTTTTACTTACATTCACTTTCATTCCTTTCCTCTCTAACGCACCATGCTGATTGTTACCTTCTCCTGCAACTCCTCCGCTGAAGATGCAAGTATAACCTGATCATCAGCGTAAAGGAGACATTTGACAAGTAACCCATTCATCCTTAATCCGCAGTCACTATGTTTTAAATTTTGAAAACAACTGTCCATAAAGAGGTTAAACAGTCAGGGCGACGCTACACATCCCTGACTAACACCTGTCTCAATGGTAAACCAGTCAGTGTACGACCCGTTTATCCTCACACAAGCTCTAGAATCTTCATAAAGGGATTTCAGAGCTCGTATGAGGCTGTTGTTCACCCATTACATCGACAGTACCGACCATATTTCATTCCTCACCACTTTATCGTAAGCCTTTTCCAAGTCCACGAATGCGCAATAGACCTTTTGGTCTTTGGCCAAAAATTTTTCGGCTGTGTACCGCAAGGAAAAGACTTGATCCGTGCACCCCATACCCTTTCGGAATCCTGCTTGTACATCCCATATTTTCTTGTCGGTTACGTCCATAACTCTTTCAATCAGCATCTTCGCATACAGTTTGCCGACAATGCTGAGAAGGCTAATGCCTCTATAGTTTTTGCAGTCTTGTTCCGAGCCTTTTTCCTTATAAAAAGGCACAACCACCGCTGTGTCCCAGTCATCAGGTACTCGTCCCGTGCTCCAGCACAAGTTAAATAAGCGCTGCAACTGACCAACTATGATGACCTGTCCAGCCTTCAGCATTTCAACTGTAATCCTATCATATCCTGCAGCCTAACCTACTTTCATACCTCCCAGTGCCTTCACGATCTCATCGCTATCATCATTGCTATCGTTACCATTCATTTTATCGATCGGTGTCTCTATCGCCGTTCTTTCAAATAAACCTTCAAAATACTCTTTCCATCTTTTTAGCAGGCACGATTCACCATCCGCTTTCCTTCCATTCTTGTCTCTGATCGATGTGTATTCTTAGGATTGATTTCTTCCTCGAACTGCACGAACGGATTTGCAAGAAAACTTTCTCCGGAAATCGTCAGATAATCTGCTATCAAATTCATCTTTATTTTCCTCTTTTTTCCTTTTAACTATTTCTTTCACTATTCTTTTTGACCTAAAAAACTCCTTTTTTGCTTCATCTATGTCCTCTCTCGTAGCTTTTTCCATTCTTTCATTTGCTCTGAAAGCCAACCAATCTAACCACGCTTTTTTTTCTGACACTGCTGATTGTACATCCTTGTCCCACCATGTATTCTTAACCTTTCGTATTTTCCTTCTCTGGATCACACCACATACTTCAGACGCTACCATACTACCTCTTCTTTAAAGGACTGCCATAATTCTTCCATATCATTTATGCCATCGAACCTCTCAAATCTTGCTATCAATCTTCGTTTATACTCATCTTTCACATCTTTCTCTTGTAGATTTTCTACTTTTATTCTTTCCAAGACTTTGTTTTCATTATGCTCTCGGTGTTGCCATCCTTTAAAGAGCCCACTAATCCTGCTGAACACCAAAAAGTGGTCTGTGTGGATGCCGATCCCTCGATACACCCTTGTATCCAACACATTCTTTCTCAATCGTTCATCTACTATTACGAAATCAATCATACTCCTTCTAACATTTTTCGCCTCACGCGTATACATATGTATCTTTTTGTGATCAAACATGGTGTTTGTCATGCAAAGGCTCCACTCCATCAAACCTCAAGCAGTGCTTTTCCATTTTCATTTACACTCTCATCACCGAAAGCACCTAACACCTTTTCAAATCCATCTAGTATTTTTTTCACTCATCCATTGAAATCCCCTAACATCAATCTTTCGTTATCCTTACATTTCCTTAAAATGTCTCTTAAACTCTCCCAAAACTCCTGCCTTTCGTCTTGCTGTGACATGCCCGTTACTATATTGACCGGGGCGTACACCCCAATAATAAAGACACGAGTAAATCCTACTTTCATTTTCATCCATAGTAGCGAAGCATTTAAACATTCAAACTCTTTTACACACTCATTCATTCGTGCACAACCACCGGGAGGTTTTCCTTTTTGTTTCATTCACACAAAGAACATCAATCTTTCTATCATCCATCATCTGACATACTTCATCCAATTTGCCGTCCATTCCTCCTCCAACGTTCAACGTTGCAAACCGGCTTTCCGTAGGCCGCTTTTCGCCTTCGTTTTGTAGTAGATTTGTTCCCATAGCGTTCCCACGAGATGTAGGGATCTAGACTGTCCAACCCTGCAGAGCCCTTTACGTGGGTAAGGCAGAATATCAGCTCTGCCCTGTGATCAACAATACAGGCACCCTCCGTTTACGACCAGCTTGCTCTCTGGCCACGAATCCCACGGCACGGGTCGGTTCACACGGTCACGGACACGGTCCTGAAAGTTAGTATGCTCCCTGAAAGTTAGTTTAATTTCAGAGTTTTCCTTCTCCTAGATAGGTTACCAACCGAGGCTAACGAAGCCCATCTCCCCGAATATATTTTAATAACCCAAATAAAATGTTATACACAAAATTAAATAATAAAATAAAACTGTATTGTGTATTTATTTTTGTTTCAGAAGAGTGACGAAGTCTGAATTTGAATTTTAGTCGTACAGACGGCGTATTGTATCTAAATAAACTTGGTTTGGCGTTGCACCGAAAGTATGTACTAGGCGATGGCTGGTAAATCACCTAGAAGATGGGTGAACGGGCGATCTTATGATTATTGGAATTAATAGGAGGCACGCCTTACGTTGCAAGTCATTCTTCTCTGCTTGACAAAATGGCGGCCGCCGGCGTCTTCGTGAGTCGGGCTACAAAAACTGATCACTCCATTTGGATCTAGCCTGAAGCTGCACAGATCACTCAACTACACCCGCGGGCGGTTTAGTTCTCGTTTATAGTATAAAAAGCGGTAAATATTGCGGTATTGCACGCGTTCGGCACGTGCACGGGGCTGCGTAAGGACGCAACCGATCAGCGTGACGATTGATCTTCGACTCGATCGCAGCGTCATTGAATTCCGCGGCCATTTAGAGCGGGGCGTGCCTTTGGGAAGGAAAGGGATAAAAGATCGCTGGTTTTGACACTGCGGTATGCAAAGGAATTTATAAGCTAGGTGTTGACATAATTAACTATCAATAGAAAGATAGATGGCGCTACCATATTCCTCCGGCCCTAAAGGGTTGCCTTTAAAACAAAAAAATTGAACTTAGCTATGTTGCATGTACTACCGCATAACCCATCAATAGGCTAAGACAGCGATATGGTATTAAAATTAATCTAAATTAATTCTAGCGAAGCAATTATAACGAAAACTACAAACTAAATACTTAAACTAAGAGGTAGATCTAACTTCAGGCTAGATCACACTGAATTGGAAGCGGATAGAGACGTACAACAGGGCGCACGTAGCTCCCTTTCGCGGTTTACACGGTAACAACGCGGGTTGTACCGTCTTTGGAAGTATGCAGTTTCTCCACGATGGCTAACGGCCATGAAAGCGGCGGAGCATTATCATGTACTATGACGACCAACGTACCCTCCTGTAAAGGGGATGCAGGACTATTCCATTTGGATCTAGCCTGAAGCTGGTGGAGATATTCCGCACGCCAGCGCCGCCAGAACGACTGCACGAGTTTATCCAGCAGAGTATGTCTCTGGGGCAAGCTTGAAGCGTCTGTTTCAGAAGCCGGAAATGACGATAATGGCACTGTGTTCAGAAAATGTGCAGGGCTTAACGCGGATGGTTCTGCAGGGTCACTACTCAATGCCGTGAGCGGACGCGAGTTGATCAGCGCCTCGACCTTTGCAAGGATAGTTAAAAGCTCTTCGTAAGAGAGGATTTGTTGACCTATAACTTTAAAGAGATGCGTTTTAATTACTTTGACCATGCTTTCCCAACATCCACCGAAATGTGGTGATGCTGGCGGAATAAACTTCCAGTCAATATGATTTACGGAAAGTTCTTCCTGAAGACGAGTACGATATTCTTCCCTGAGAAACTTATAAAGGTCGCGTAAATAAGAGCTTGCGCCCACGAAACAAGTGCCGTTATCCGTGTACAAACACTGTATAGGGCCCCGTCGTGAAAGAAATCGTTTAAGGGCTGCCAGGAATGACACTGTGCTTAAATCCGTCGCAACTTCAATGTGCGTAGCGCGCGTCGTTAAGCATGTAAAAATACATAGCCAAGCTTTACGGCTTTTAACACCTCGACCAAGCACTGGCGTATACTGCAGTGGTCCTGCGTAATCACAACCGGTATGTGTAAACGCTTTATCAACCTGATTGACGCGCAGGCTAGGAAGATCTGCCATGGCAGGGAAAATCGGACGCGGACGACATTTGAAACAGACGTTACATTTATGTATTCTATGACGAATTATTCGTCGAGCAGCTAAAACCCAATATTTATGCTTAAGTAAGGACATAAGCAACTCTGGACCAGCATGGAGATACTTCTTGTGATAATAGTCAACAAGAAGGTCGACAACATGATCATGACGCGGTCGAATGCAAGGATGCTTGTAGTTATAAGGTTCATCCGAATATGAAGGACGACCACCAACGCGTATGACGCCGTGCTCATCGAGAAACGGCTTGAGCCTAAGAATAGCGGGAGAACAAGGTACATTATTTTTCAAATTTTGAATGTCGTTACTAAAATGAACAGCCTGTACAGCTCGTAGTAACTTATATTCTGCAAATTCAAGGTCAGTACTTGAAACAAAAGTCCCATTAGGTAGGTGCCTAAGAAACCTACAGACCTAAACGATGGCGCGGAGTAACTTAGACCACGATGACATGCGTAGTGCGAGTGCATAGATCGGAGATTCAGTAACCTCAACAATCACGGGATGAGAAACAGACTTCCGTTCGGGTACATCCTCGTCCTCTGCACTGTGGTCAAATGGTTGCATGGGCCACTCTGACGGATCATGGGAAATCCAAGAAGGTCCACAATGCCACAATGGATGACGCAGAAGATTGAGTGGAGTAACACCACGAGACAGGCAATCAACGGGGTTCTCAATACCCGTGACGGGATTGAAACAAGTAGCAGGAACAAGTTCAATTAATTTACTAACGCGGTTGGCGACAAAAGTCTGCCAGCGGTGAGGAGAAGAATAAATCCAAGCGAGCACTATTTTGGAGTCAGAAAACGCGTATATTTTATTGATAGGGTAGTGGGGCAAAACTGTGTCTTGAACCTTGCGGAGCAACTGAGACAACAGAAGGGCCGCGCACAACTCCTGTCTCGCAACCGAAATGGTTTTAATAGGCGAGACCTTGGACTTGGCACAAACTAACTGCACCGAGTATTCAGAACCAATGCGGACTTGCAGATATACGACTCCGCCGTAAGCACGCTCGCTGGCGTCAGCGAAACCTATAAAGTTGATGGAACATCCATCTACCAACCCAAGATGACGCAGAATAGTAATTTGATTGAGCGCGGTAAGCTCAATCACTATAATCAATAACATGCCATAAATGTAAAAAAATAGTTAATATAAAAAACACTGCGCTATGCTCAATTTTTGATAACAGATTCGAATTGAGCTGCAATAGCTACCCAGAACAAACGTACCGAATTATGAGCCAAGAATCTAAAAAGAATTGGAGATGCAAGACCTGTATTAACCCTTGTATGCCGGAACGCAGATCTACGCGAGACACAATAGCTTTTTAATTGTGTCTGGCATTCCGGCATACAAGAGGTTAAAAGTAAGAAAGATATTGGCACCGGCGCCAGTGGTACAGCATCAAATGTCACCCTGAGAAGAAAACAGAAACCTCTAAAAACACCTTCTCCAAAGGATCATGATCACAATGCAAGGAAAACACCAACGCCACGTCAAAAATCCAAAAAATACGATATCTCGAGGATCCAGGACTCACATGTACTTACAGACTGCGCAACATCCGACGAGTCCTATATCACCCCTAACAAACTCTCAAGGAGCATAGACGGAACAGTATCTGAATTAGTAATATACTCCGAACTTAAGGAGACAATATCACAGCTTACCAGGAAACTAGAAAGTACTGAAAATGAATTAGAAAATACACTACTTGTACGGCCAAATGGTTGAATGGTCGATACACCGAGGATGTTGAAATGATAGAGATAAGTTAACTGGGTATAGTTTTTATTATCTCTATCAAAGGTAATGTTAAATTATGCTATTATGTAATACTACGTTAATGCTAATGAAATGATATGTAGAACGGTCAATGACACACTTGCTAGGTCAACCGATCGAGTACGATGCTTGTTAGGTACTAAATGATTTATTATAATTATGTATAAAGAAAACAAATGGCAGATGTCGGCGTAATGCTGACACTGCGATGTACGGTGATTTGCCCGTACATGCTCCCGCCCGGGAGAGGAATAGACTGATAGATGGATAGTGATTGACGTGTGACAGGGATGATTGTTACACTTGCTACCTAAATCTACTTAAAGATAATGCATGAAAACAAATTATGAGATTATTAAAGAGAACTTAAAGTCTCTACACCAGATCTTCACTGTCTGTCAAAACTGATTTACGCACTATTGGGGACGTATGATTGTCTCTTTGATACGCACGCTTTGTTTTTTCACTAACACTAACTGACTGTAACTCTACACTTTCACCTTTACACTTACACTTAACACAACTGGCGCGGGGAGCTGCCCGAGACGCACTCTCGGGCGCTTCCACCGCTGGCACAGGCGACGGGGAACGCGCGGGCGTCACCGGGGCTTCGACCCCAGGACGACCCGCGCGCTGCTTGATGCACCGATACACGAAGACTGCTGCTACAAGTACGGCTATGCTTACCAACACGTAGATAGCAGAATAGTGGTGAATACTGTGGTACGTCATGTTCCTGTCAATTGAGTCCTGGTTTTCCTTGATGTTCTGTATTTTCTTATGAATATCTTCCAGTAACTGCTGATTCTGTAAGGTGTCTGTTTCGTTAGCGATACTTTCCTTGGAAAACGTGATGTTTAATAGGTGGTTTATCGGGGCAACCAGAGGAATATATACGTCAGGTCGAACCTTAATACTTGTGCTTTGAAAACTGTGTGCGTAAATGATGGAGTGTTCAGTTTTTATTATACATCCTTGATCGATGCTAATAATTCCGGAACGTGATACTGTCTGTGCCGAAGCTTGGTCTTCGCACAGGATATGTGGTGTACAGTAGTCGCAACAAAAATACAAGTATTGGTTTACCTGGCGAATATTGAGCCATTGATCGTGACAGGGTTCGCTAACGAGGAGGCATGAGCTTGAGGTCTTATCAAGTTTACATAAGTCCTTATAATTATTCATACGATTAACAGGCTTTTCTAACCGACACAGGAAATGGTCTGCGTCTGTAAAGCAGCTGTTAATTTCGTTCTCGCTAATCGTGACATAAGAGTCCTTTTTCAAACTTATGGCAGCGTATTCTGATTTGGGAATAATAGACAGCATGTTTTGTCCTGATTGTTTAGGAATAGGTATGAGTTTGAAAATCTCGTATCCGTCACGACTGATAAGCGGCAGCTTGATCTCAAAGATGCAGTATGTTTGCGTTATTCTGGATCGAACAGTCAACAACTTATAAATTTTTTGTAGGTCTGTTTGTATGTCAATAGGGAGAGCTAAATCAATCGATAATTGACTTGCAATTTTACTGAGTTCGTTTCTCAGTTGTTCCGGAGCAAGCAGATGGATGTTAAATCTGCCATGGTAAATATCCGTTACGGCGTCAATTATGGTATTTTGGATGTCTTTCAAGTTCTGGAGTATGTTGTTGGCGGCTATTACTCCGAGGCTGAAGTCGATGGATTCGAATTGCGACCGAATGGCTTGCTCCATGTTGTTAGAAGCGTGCTCCAAACTCACTATATGATCATTTATAATCGTATGTTGCTTGTCTATAGACTGTTCGGCTCGTTTTAATAAGTTGTACTCTGCTTCGATTATGGATGTTTGATTTTTCCATAACGAAGCCATAAATTGTTGGTCTAATTTAATTCGCGTAATATCTTGTTGATATTGTTCAGCGAACCTTTCATCGAGAACGCCGAACAAGCTGTTTGCTAGATACCCGACACCGTTTATAAGGCCACGGCAACGCCTTGACTGGGCACGACCTTGCTGACTCAGGAGCAGGAGGTTGTAGTACTCGAGTTCCGAGAATCCGTGTTGTAGTTGCGATACGATTATATCACAATGAGTTTGGAGAGAAGATGTGCTCACGCATACGTGTGTATGCGTGAGCACATCTTCTCTAAATGTTCATTGTATTTTTTAAAGGCTGTGACTCCCTCCCAAAATGGGTACATATCGTAATATGTAAGGATCTTCCATTCATCTCGGACCAAGTTCATCTTTGAAATCCGATCGAAGAACAAAGTATCAGTTTCCAGTTTTGTGATGTTAAATGATCCGTTTACACAGGCTATTAAAAACGTAAAGAATAATAAAGCCATTGTTATGTAACTGATACTTTGTTTATGTTTAGTACGTGTTGGAGTCATATTACATGTAGTGACATTGACTTGATTTGTACTACGCGACTCTTGTTCGTCGTGTATAGGCAGAATTGATAGTTTTACTATAAGCCTCTTGATATAACCGTTTTTTGTTTTCAATGTCACGACTCTTACAAGGTTGTCCTTTCCGGGGTGGAGTTCCGTTACTCTACCCATGGCCCATTTTCCGGCTGGGACATTGTCATCCTGAATGAGTACGACGTCGTTGATTTTGATGTTTTGACGAGGCTGTTTCCACTTGCTTCTAGTTGTAAGCTGAGTCAGATATTCACTACGCCATCTATTCCAGATATCTTGAAATATCTTTTGTGTTAAATACCATCTTGTTCTGAGGTCTGTTTCAGTTCCTAAGACTGTCAATCCAGCCCCACCGGTTAAGAAATGACCAGGTGTTAAATAGTCGAGACTGTCGGGATCTTCGGATAGGGCACAAAGTGGTCTGGAGTTTAAACAGGCCTCTAACTGCGTTAGTATCGTGGAATATTCTTCGTATGTCAGTTTTTGTTCACCGACTACGCGCTTGAGATGGTATTTCAAGCTCTTGACAGCAGCTTCACATAAGCCGTTGCCTGATGGCCATGAAGGGGCATTAAAATGCCATTCAATTTTCATCTCCGATATTTCGGACATGAATTCCTTACCAAAAGCTAGTTGCCATTCGTCGTACTCTTTCTGGAGGATGTTGCTAGCGCCTACGAAGTTGGTACCATTGTCACTAAACATGTGACGGGGAGTGCCGCGACGTGCCGCCATTCTTCGTAATGCCGCAAGGAATGCTGATGTTGACAAATCTGTGACGAGTTCGAGGTGTATTGCTTTCGTTGCCATGCAGACAAATACCGCGATATACCCTTTCATGGTCTTGATACCACGACCCTTGTTGGCTTTAATCGTCACAAATCCGGTGAAGTCGACGCCAGTGTTATAAAATGCTCGTGGAGAGATGTTGCTCCTTGATCGAGGTAGATCTCCCAGAAGTTGATGCTGTTTACTGGAATCGAACCTGCGACATCCGACACATCGGCGTAGACGTTTTTTGATGTACCGGTTACCGCCAAGTATCCAGTATTTCCTCCTTACAAACGCTGTTGTTAATCGTGCACCTCCATGGTATGTGATTTTGTGGGCGTAATCGACTATCAACTCGGACAATCTGGAATCGTTTGCTATGATAGCAGGGTGTTTCGTTTCCTCGCTAAGTTGAGCATGTCTCAACCTTCCCCCTACCCGCAGAACACCCGTGGCATCTAAGAAGGGGTTGAGGTTCAGTAACCTGCTTTTTGAGCTGATAGCCTTACCTGAATGTAGTTTTGATATTTCTTCAGAAAATGTGTCCGCTTGATGGTGTTTGATAATGTTCAATGTAGAATATTTTAATTCGCTGATTGTTAAGTACGGACACGTTTTTCTGTCTTGCTGTTTTGTTATAAACCTTCGGACCCACGCTAATATCCGAATAGCCTTCGAAAAGTCATATTTACTCGTAATTTGGGTTATGATGCTTTCTTCGGGTACTTGCTTGATGACAGTGTGGGCTTGGACTTGTTTAGCTGGTTTTTGTTCCTCGTCGGTCTTGAAGGTAACGCGATTTTCCTCTTGTTTGGAAAACGTTGGTAACCATGAGGGCCCGTGCCACCAAAGTGAATGGCTTGCCAATTGCGATGGAAAAATACCTCTGCTGGCGCAATCAGCCGGGTTGTCACCTGACTTCACGTATCTCCAAGAGTCCGCGGGTATGCTCTTCTTGATCTCCTTCACCCGATTTGACACGAAAGTCTTCAACCATCCGGCTCGAAGGACCACTTGATGTACGGCCAAATGGTTGAATGGTCGATACACCGAGGATGTTGAAATGATAGAGATAATTGAAATTAAACTACAGTTTACGGATTTTATCGCGTTATATTGGTTTCACTTGTTATTTGTTATTACATTTAAACCGAAAGATCTAGAAACTACATTTTTATTACTAGCCGACGTTTCGAATTCTTTACAGGATTCGTGTTCACGGCAGACTGAGGTGATATTTGTCTTTGTCTTGAATTTATAAGTTATCTCATAGTACCTGAACATTTTTCAACTATTGGTGTTACTATCTACGCAGAATGTGCTCACTGTGTCTTGATGTCTTCTGGTGACTTTGTCCTTCTTGGGTTTCATTAGCCTGATAACAGGGTCCCAAGCTGGAGGAACATTCCAACCATCTTCCCTATTGAAATTAGGATGTTTTTTAATTTCAATAGCTTCACGTATCATTCTTGGAATAAAGCGGTGTTCTTTTGCGAGTATCTGTGGTTTATCAAATCGCAGGTAATGGTTGGTTCCTTGTTCTACATGTTCACACACAGCAGACTTCGTCGAGCGTTTGTGTTTAATGTCAGCTATATGTTCCTTTAGTCGAATGCCTATGCTTCTCTTGGTTTGTCCAATGTATGAGAGCCCACACTCACAGTCTATCTTGTAAACCCCGGCCTCTTGTAAGGGTAACTGACTCTTGACAGATGGTAATAATTGGCTTATCTTCGTTGGCGGCTTGTAGAATGTTTTGATTGAAGCTCGCTTCAAGATGTAGCCAATCTTGTCGGTCACGCCCTTGATGTATGGGAGGACAGCAGGTTGTCTCTCTACTGTGGCTGGCTTGTTCTTCGGGGATCTGTGACGTTGGCGCGGCGGTCGGAGCTTGTTGTCTTGCAGAACTTGCTTGACATGTTGAAGCTCGGCGTCCAGGTGTTTCTTGTCACAGATCCCCCGGGCTCTCTGAAATAAAGACATTCCCACGGTAGCTAACTGTTTAGGATGGTGGTGAGATTCACCGTTTAAGTACCTATTTGTATGTGTCTTTTTCCTATACACAGTGTGGCTCAAAGAGTTGTTTTTGTTCCTGATAACAAATACATCTAGGAAAGCTAAAGAATTGTTTGCCTCTAATTCCATTGTAAATTTGATGTGGTTATGAATAGAATTAAGATGGTCTAGGAATACATTAACACTATCTGTTGGTAAAATTGTAAAAGTGTCATCTACATACCCCTTGTAGAACCTCGGTGTGATGGTGGCAGTCTGCAGGGCTCGCGCCTCGAAGTCCTCCATGAAGATGTCAGCAACAACAGGCGATACTGGAGAGCCCATTGCCACACCATCTACTTGTATGTAGTATTTCTCATCCCATAACAGATAGCCAGTTGTTAAGCAGTGTTTCAATATTTCTGCATATTCCTCAGGCATGTTGTTCTCTATTAGCTTCCTTCTAGTTATTTCAATACAGTCATGTGCTGGTAAGCATGTAAATAATGACTGTACATCAAAACTAACCATAGTTTCCTTGTCAGAGAGATGTAGGTGTTTTATTTCACTGACAAAATGGTAGGAATCCTTTACATGCGCTCTCGTCTTGCCTCTGAGTGGCGAGAGAATCTTCGCAATGTGTTGAGCCAATCTGTAGGTTGGTGCCCCTATTTGACTGACTATAGGGCGCAGTGGAGCATTTTCTTTGTGTATTTTCGGTAGACCATACATTTGAGGAGGTTTTGCACACGATGGTATTAAGTATTTCACGTCCAGATTCAATTGTTCGGAGTATTTCTTAACAATGTCACTCGTTTGCTTGAGTATTTTGTTGGTCGGGTCTGTCTTAACCAATTTATATGTACTTTCATCCGACAAAAGATTTTCCATTTTTTGTTTATAATCGGACGTGTCCATCACTACCGTTGCATTTCCTTTATCTGCTCGAAGTACTGTTAGTTCAGGTCTAGCTTGTAGGTTCTTCAGTGCGAGATACTCTGGTTTTGGTAGATTCCTTCTCGGCACTTTCGACTGACGCAACACAGCCGAAACATCCTGACGTATGGCCTCGAAATCTTCCTTACACACATTGTTCTTCACTAGACAATCTTCAACGTTGCAAATAATGGTCTCATACGGTATTCTGGATGGCGTTATCGCATAATTTAAACCTCTGCATAATACTTTTTCGGTGTTTTGATCTAACGTGTGTTTTGACAGATTGACAACTGTTTGTCTATGATCGGCGGACGGTAGCGTGTGATTGGTCCGTGCAAAAACGTTCTGTTTCATTTTGTACTGGTCATTTGATTTTTGTTGTAATTTTACAAATTTTTCTATTTTGTTACGTTTACACGCGTAATATTTTGATGTTTCTCTGTTATTTATTGCATTGATGCATTTTTCAAAATCAAATGGAGTTATCAATCTGTATATTTCGTTAGACAAATTCTCAACATTTCTATTTATTCTGCGTAAGTCAGCGCGGTGTTCGTGTATCTGTTGAATGAGTAACTTTTCACTTGCCTGTTTTAAGATCTTAGCGCTCCCACGTATGTCCTTCTTGGCTGATATTTTGCAGCATGTAGGGATAAGATCGTGATCACGGCATCTCTTCAAGAAATTTAAAGATGTTATGTATCTTGCGCGCTTGGTTTGTAGATCTTCTAACCGGCGTATTTTTGTTGCTGTTTCCACTCCGTACTGGTTAACATAATATTTTCTTGGGTTTACGCGAATGTTACACATTGAAATTAAACTACAGTTTACGGATTTTATCGCGTTATATTGGTTTCACTGGTTATTTGTTATTACATTTAAACCGAAAGATCTAGAAACTACATTTTTATTACTAGCCGTCGTTTCGAATTCTTTACAGGATTCGTGTTCACGGCAGACTGAGGTGATATTTGTCTTTGTCTTGAATTTATAAGTTATCTCAAAGTACCTGAACATTTTTCAACTATTGGTGTTACTATCTACGCAGAATGTGCTCACTGTGTCTTGATGTCTTCTGGTGACTTTGTCCTTCTTGGGTTTCATTAGCCTGATAACAGGGTCCCAAGCTGGAGGAACATTCCAACCATCTTCTTTATTGAAATTAGGATGTTTTTTAATTTCAATAGCTTCACGTATCATTCTTGGAATAAAGCGGTGTTCTTTTGCGAGTATCTGTGGTTTATCAAATCGCAGGTAATGGTTGGTTCCTTGTTCTACATGTTCACACACAGCAGACTTCGTCGAGCGTTTGTGTTTAATGTCAGCTATATGTTCCTTTAGTCGAATGCCTATGCTTCTCTTGGTTTGTCCAATGTATGAGAGCCCACACTCACAGTCTATCTTGTAAACCCCGGCCTCTTGTAAGGGTAACTGACTCTTGACAGATGGTAATAATTGGCTTATCTTCGTTGGCGGCTTGTAGAATGTTTTGATTGAAGCTCGCTTCAAGATGTAGCCAATCTTGTCGGTCACGCCCTTGATGTATGGGAGGACAGCAGGTTGTCTCTCTACTGTGGCTGGCTTGTTCTTCGGGGATCTGTGACGTTGGCGCGGCGGTCGGAGCTTGTTGTCTTGCAGAACTTGCTTGACATGTTGAAGCTCGGCGTCCAGGTGTTTCTTGTCACAGATCCCCCGGGCTCTCTGAAACATGTTATCTCAAAGTACCTGAACATGAAAATGTTCAGGTACTTTGAGATAACTTATAAATTCAAGACAAAAACAAATATCACCTCAGTCTGCCGTGAACACGAATCCTGTAAAGAATTCGAAACGTCGGCTAGTAATAAAAATGTAGTTTCTAGATCTTTCGGTTTAAATGTAATAACAAATAACCAGTGAAACCAATATAACGCGATAAAATCCGTAAACTGTAGTTTAATTTCAATGTGTAACATTCGCGTAAACCCAAGAAAATATTATGATAGAGATAAGTTAACTGGGTATAGTTTTTATTATCTCTATCAAAGGTAATGTTAAATTATGCTATTATGTAATACTACGTTAATGCTAATGAAATGAAATGTAGAACGGTCAATGACACACTTGCTAGGTCAACCGATCGAGTACGATGCTTGTTAGGTACTAAATGATTTATTATAATTATGTATAAAGAAAACAAATGGCAGATGTCGGCGTAATGCTGACACTACGATGTACGGTGATTTGCCCGTACACTACTAGAAAACACTGATTTACATAAACAGATAAAAAAGTTAAACGCTGAAATTAAAGTGTTAAAATTGCTATGTAATTCCTCCTCCATATCAGAAAGTCCTAGTATAATAGTAAAAAATAAAAGTAAATCTTCCCTGCATAAAAATAGTGTATCTTCTACACCATCCACGCCTCTATCATCCAAGCTGAATGAAAAGGCCAATGACAACGAAAAATTAATATTACACCTGCAACATAAAATGACAAGCCTGCAACTGCAACTGAAAGCCGCTGAACACGACGTCATTGATCTAACCAATCGTCTTCAAGCAATGACTCAACCAGGTATCAGTAAACATAACATCCAAAGTCAGGCACCTAGCCTATTGCATGAACAAGATACTCTGCGTAACACACGTATAATACATAAAGAACCAACAGTAACAAACTGAAGGAAAATTGACATCCGGAAAAATATTTTTATTTTTGGCACACAGCAGTGCGTCGGGCTTGCGGCAGCTATATCGCACTCCAGGACAAATACACATTACGAACAATACAAAGTTATAGCTGAAACGAAGCCAAATGCACCATGTACCGAAGTCATTAGGAATAATTGTAATATAAGATTAAAGTCTAACGATAAGCTCATAATATGTGTTGGTGAAAATGACAATTAACTTGGGACTGATTCTATCTCAACTGCGAATGTTATTACAGACTTTTAGGAATAATAGTATAATTGTTTTAAAAGTAATGGAAAACACGTATCTAGATACTGTAGGCTTAAACAATTCTTTACAAAATCTGTGTTAAAAATACAAACATTGTCAATTCCTGGATTATAAAGTAAACGCCTTTTCTAAAGTTAATGAACATTATAATATTTGCAAAGCATTAAATTACGTCATAGATTGTATAGATTATAATGAGTATTTAGATCCACTCGAAATCAGAAAACACATAACGTGTAATAAATTAGGCGATAAAAAGATTGGTAGCATGAAGGAACCCAAAAAAGGAACCATACCATTTTATTTTCGACGTCTTAGCGATTTAAAGTCACCACCTTACCGTGCTACACATGACGACCATAAACAATGCGGTAAAACAGTACGCAAAGGCACTATGCCTTATTACTTCCCTGTCGTAAATAAGAATGATACGCTTTTTCGTTCAGAATTGCCCCACCGACACGAAAAGGCATAGTTTTAGAGTATTCCATCAAAATATTGCTAGTATATTAGCCAAACAAGAATTACTTGAACTAACCATACAGGAATTTAACGAAGGAAATAATGAGCCAGATATAATATGTCTTTCTGAAACCTTTATAAAAAAGGAAATGAAAATTATGTCAAAATATACAACTACCAAATGACGGTCAACTTCTGTAGGGAAAAACAAAGAGGTGGTACCTGTATTTTAATTAAACATGGTATAAATTTTAAAGAATTGTCACAGGATGGGACGCCAAACTTCAAAGGACAAAGCTAGGCCCATACTGGTGAAGTTCGTAACAGTTGCGGTGCGGGATGGTGTCTGGTATGCGAAGACGAAACTTAAAGGAACCGGCATCACTTTGTCGGAGTTCTTGACACGATCGCGACACGACGCTTTCATGGCTGCACGGGCGAGGTTTGGCGTTACGCAGTGCTGGACGAGAGAGGGCAACGTTCACATCCTGGGCCCCGATGGTAAGCGCTATCGTATCACCTCTGTCAGTGACTTAAACGGGATTAAGCTCGTGGACGTGGAGAAGCCTGTTACAAAACCGATAGCACCGAAGGTCAAGAGAGCTGCAGCTTCGAGGAAATAGGCTTTTTCCATTGCTATCGTACTCGTTATATATCTGTTTATAATTTTGTTTTCTTTTGTAATGCACCTTGACTTTAACTTTGTTTACTTTCATTTTATTTTCCGTGTACCGCTTACAATTATTAGTTGTAACTCAATTGTGTCACAGCTGTCAGTAATGACAAACTGCCATATAACGTTTCGTTTCGCACATGATTTACATATTTGAATACTTGTGATTTTAGACACTTTCTTACATATTTTATGTTATTGTTATTAATTTGCCTATTCTCTATTTTGTGTATATTTGTTAGTGTTTCAATTATAGCATGTCATCTTATTTCTAATCTAGCGCGCAACTGGCGGGTGGACAGAGTGTGAAGCTTTACTGCGTGATATTCAATATTATAGTAGTTAGTATAATTATTTATTTAAATACTATACACTTCTTTAAAGTATATATATATATATATATATATATATAATATAAGTATTTTCTCTGGGAGACATTCTCCGGTCACAATTCTCAGATCTGCCCAAGAACTTTAATGTAGTCCATATAAATGCACAGAGTATTCCAGCCCATTTCCCTGATATGCTGGCTAACTTAGACTGCCAAAACATACACGCTGTCCTTGTTTCAGAGTCGTGGCTAAAACCTTGCCTCCCATCGGCCTCTTATACTCTACCAGGGTTTAATTTAGTTAGGAATGATCGCTCGTTCGGCAGTGGGGGCGGTGTGGCCATATACTTGCGCCACCAATTTCCTTTTAAAATAGTCAGTGTGTCCCCACAACCACCACTGTCGAATGCTGGCGAGCATCCCCTTTTAGAAATACAACTGCAACACGTAAAAATACTACTAGGTGTATACTATTCGCCCTCTAATCGCATCAATTATTTTTCGTCGTTTGAAAAAATCCTGGAAGACCTCACTCCTTTATATGACCACACTATTGTTATGGGTGACTTTAATACCTGCCTTCTGAAACAAGATTCACGTGCTACCAGCTTTCGACAGGCTACAGAGTCATGTAACTTGTCAATTCTAGAATTAAATGAAACCCATCACTTTCCGAACTGTACTCCTTCTTTACTTGACCTTATTTTGGTGTCTTCTCCTAGCTTTGTTTATCAGCACGGTCAATGTACGGTAGATGCATTCTCTTACCATGACCTTGTATTTTTATCGTACAAAATACGCCCCCCTAAAACAAAGCCGAAGGTAATCTTGCAGCGGAATTTCGCTGGCATGGATCACGACAAACTGCGTGAGGATGCTGTGAATATAAACTGGGAACTCCTTTATTCTGCAGAGTGTATTAATACTAAAGTGCATATACTAACAACTAAGCTGACGGAACTGTATGACGTGCATGCGCCAATCCGCGCCATTAAAATGAAGCATTTACCAGCACCTTGGTTAACAGAGGATATTAAAAAGATCATGGCAAAGAAAGCTGCTGCAAAGACAAAATTGAAGCATAAACCGACTCCCTTCAATGAAGAAAAGTACGTGGCTATTAGAAATCTCTGCAACAAGGTGTGTAGGAAAGCACAACGCCAACACATTTATACATCTGTTGAAAACGGTGATCCAGCAAAAGTCTGGAAATTTCTTAAAACATTGGGAGTTGGTAAAACAAGTCATTCTTTTCCAAACAGTGTCAACCTTGATTCTCTAAATACTCATTTTACTACTTCGTCCAAATTCGATGGAATTACAAAAAGAAACACATTAGAATATCTTTCATCTTTGCCAACCCCAGATTATTCTCCCTTCTTCTTCACACAATTTACCGCTTGTGACGTTAAAAAGAGTATACTGTCAGTTACGTCCAATGCAGTCGGCAACGATTGTATCAGCCGCAAAATGATTCTTCCCATCCTTACTGAAATTCTTCCAGTCCTATGCCATATCCTTAATCATTCCGTTGTACGTGGCATCTTTCCATCAGATTGGAAAGAAGCACTGATTATTCCGTTACCCAAAAAACCTAAACCATCTTCCTTCTCAGATTTTCGACCCATATCCATACTACCCTTCCTGTCAAAAATCCTTGAACGCCTAGTTCACTCACAACTTAGTTAATTTCTACAAAAAAATGCACTCCTAAATTCCTGTCAATCCGGTTTTCGCCCTGGTCACAGTACTGTCACTGCATTGGTTCGTGTAACTGATGATATTAGGCTAGGTATGGATAGTGGAAATCTTACTGTCTTGTCCTTACTTGACTTCAGCAATGCCTTTAACACGGTAGATTTTCACATCATACTTGGCATTCTACGCTCTCTTAACGTATCTCCATCGGCAATTGACTGGTTTCATAGTTACCTGTTTGGTCGCCGGCAACGTATTCGCATTGACGACTCTTATTCCACGTGGTCTAATACAAGTGCTGGTGTACCACAGGGTGGCGTGCTATCTCCTTTACTCTTCGCGATATTCATTAATTCTATCTCAAATCAGTTACTTTCTTCCTACCACCTTTACGCAGATGATTTGCAGATCTATACACAGGCTCCCTTAAATAAGTTATCAGAAGCCTGCACTGTTATTAACACAGACTTGGCGCGGATCAGTGAGTGGACCAAGAAGCACGGACTTTTAGTTAATCCTGAAAAAACCCAACTAATTATTATCGGCAGTCCCAAACTGGTCTCAAGAATTAGTTGGTCAAATTTACCGCAAATCTGTTTTGATGGAAAGAGTCTCGTTTTAAGTAAAACGGTAAAAAATCTGGGGATCTACCTCGATGAAACTTTGTCGTGGAGGCGTCAAATACAAGAAGCGAGTCGCAAATTGTTTGCATCAGCAGGTTCGTTGCGTAGATTACGCAACTTCCTCCCTACTACCACGAAGATTGCGCTTGCTCAATCTCTGCTTCTGCCTATAATTGACCATGCTGACGTCAGCTATCTTGACCCCACTGAAGAGCAGCTGGATAAACTTGAGCGTCTTCAAAATTTTTGCATACGATTTATATTTGCACTGCGCAAATATGATCACGTCTCTGATTTTCGCAAAAAACTCAAGTGGCTGCCAATTCGTCTTCGCAGGAATACTCACATTCTTACATTGTTATATAATGTTCTATTTAATCCCAGTACTCCCTTTTATCTCAAAGAACGATTTAAGTTCCTTCATGACACACATATAAAGTCCTTGAGGTCAGGTAAGGTCCTTGTAAGTCATTTAAGTGTCCTGTAGGCTTCATATTACAGTGCCCACACGCAAATTGTCATGCATAGACCACATCATAAGTAATATTAAGAACGCTACTGCTAATCTGTTGCCTTTGCATCTTTCTGACCATGACACTGCACAGATGCTTAGCTTTCCTATAAAACCTAAACTGCAAATACCAACAATATACTACATGTACAAAAGAGACTATAATTTAGAACATATTGAAAAATTCAAGGAATGTCTACGGAGTCTATCGTGGTCCAGTGTTTATCTTAAAAATGATGCAAGTGCGGCATTTAGTGTCTTTCATGAGTTACTTTGCCTATTCTACAATCTCTGTTTCCCAAAAGTACGAGTTAAAATGGATATACTCAACAAAAAGAAACAAAAGTGGATAAGTAGGGGTCTCATGCAAAGTTGCAAAACCAAGCGTATGCTACGATATCGCTACTATAAAAATAAAAATCTTAGCAATAAAATAAAATATAATAATTATTCTTAACTTCTTAAAAAAAGCATCTACAATTCAAAAAAGAACGCAAACATAAAATTCATTAACAATAATGAAAATAAATGCAAAGCCACATGGACTGTAATTAAAAATGAAATAAATAACAACACCCGCAAACACAGCATAGACATTATAAAAGTCAATGATGTTGTGATTTATGACCCTATAGAAATAGCTTCTCACTTCAATAACTACTACGTTGATTTGGCGGATAAACAAACACAAACAACTAGAACTTACCGTGACCTTAATTTAACTCAAACATTAAAATCAATGTATTTAACACCTATGTCACAGAAAGAGGTAAAATTAGAAATTATGTCTCTGAATAACACTAGATCTGAGGGCTATGACGAAATCAACACTAAAATCATAAAAGCTTGCTGCAATGAGTTATCGAATATCCTAACATATCTAATAAATATGTCATTCTCACAAGGCATTTTTCCAGAAGCATTAAAACTATCTGTCGTTAAGCCTCTATTCAAGAAGGGAGAAAAAGCCGATATTAATAATTACCGCCCAATAACTTTAATACCCATTGTGTCTAAAATATATAAAAATGCATGTACAAAAGATTAATGAGCTATTGCACCAAATTTAAAATCATATGTAACGAACAATATGGATTCCAAAAATTTAAATTGACTTTATTAGCAATTTTCTCCCTCATAAAAGTAGTACTTACGAACGTTAATAATAAATATTTTACCACGGGTCTGTTTTTTGATTGATCAAAAGCGTTCGATCTGGTTTCTCATGACATGTTGTTGCTGAAGCTGGAAGCTATAGGGATAAGGGGACCTGTACTTCAGTGGATATCATCTTATCTACGTGAGTGAATACAGAGTGTCATTGTTGATAAGAGTGATGAAAATGGAGACCTAATATCATACTCATCAACATACAGGGATATCAAATGTGGCGTCCCACAGGGCAGCGTATTGGGCCCAATATTATTTCTCCTTTATATTAATGATATAATTAAAGTAACGAATCATAAATGTATACTATTTGCCGATGATATATCTATTATAGTGACATCTAATAAAAAGAATAATACAATTAAAGATCATGAGTCTGACATTAATATTACAATTAATTCATTATTGCATTGGCTTGACATAAATAATTTGAAAATTAATTTAGATAAATCTGTTTACATTCAATTTAATCAATCTAATAATAATAATTACACTATTAACCTTAATGTAAATCATATCAAACAAGTGACAAATACAAAGTTCCTGGGGGTAATATTAGACGAAGATATTAATTGGAAATCACATCTAGACAAAGTCACCAACAGAATTAATAAATGTGTTTATGCCTTAAAGCAAGTAAACAACGTGACAAACATAAAAACTGCCATTACATCCTACCACGCTTATGTGGAATCGCTTCTTCGATGAGGGCTTATAATATGGCGTAATAGTACTGACTTTAGTAGGGCATTTGTAGCACAAAAAAAAATGTATAAGGGCTGTAAATGGCCTTCAGCCAGACGACTCATGCAAACCAATATTTAAAAAGCTTAACTTGTTACCGTTAACATCTCTCAATTTTTACGAAATAAGCATGTTTGTATACAAGAATAAAGAATTGTTTAAAACAGCAGATGAGGTACATTGTCGGAATAGGCGAGATCCTTTTAGATTAATGTTAAGTGACATTCCTAGACTAACCAAATACAACCAAAGCTGTCTTGCAATGTGTGTACGTATCTTTAATAAATTCCCAAACCACTTTAAGCAATTAGAATTAAGATTATTTAAGAAAGAATTGTATACTTGGCCAAATGAATTTAATATCTATAATTTAACAGAATTTATGGATGCAAAGTTTTAATAACTATGTACATATGTAAATATTTTGTTTAAATTTTTGCATGCTATATTCTAGCGAAACATGTTTGCTCCTATATTATTGTAACACCTATTAATACCATGTTTTATGCGAAATTATTATTATTATTATTAATACAAAACTGGCTCCAAGCGGCGACAATATGATCAGGGGGTGTTTCATCCCACTCACACTTTGATAACCAAAGTTCTTTGATCAAGAGCTTGGCGTACAAAATTGTGGGAGTCACAAAACCCATTATATCCCATAGTCGAGCTACTGTGGACAGCATAGTGCGTTTGGTGCACTTATCATCTGGCGGTGAGACGTCAAACCGAAAACTATCACAGGATTTGTCCCAGCGTAAACCGAGAATTACTTTATGCGGTACAGACTTCTCAAATTCTGGAGAAGCTTTATGAGAATCAGGTATACGTGCGAGCACCTCTTTAGAATTGCTTGTCCATTTGACAAGATCAAACTGGCCTCGCTTGAAAAGCTGAATAAGCTCTTCACAAAGCGAAATTGCTAGCGGAACGGATATGACACTAGAGGCGATGTCATCCATATATAAAGCGGAAGTAGCAACAGCTGCTGCGGCGGGAAAGTGATCGCCTTCATCAGCGATCAACTGGCGAACAACTCGTAACGCGTGATATGGGCTAGACTTGAGTCCAAAACAAACACGATTGAACTGATACACAAATAAAGGTTCCTTATTGACAAAACGATAAAAAATCCGTTGAAATCTACGGTCAGATTCGCGAACGCCGATATTGAGAAACATTTGGCGGCAATCAGCTGACAGAGCGATTTGGAAAAGACGAAACTTTATTATGATGTTAAATAAATCACCCTGTAGATTAGGACCGGCATGCAAAATGTCATTAATCGACTGACCCGATGTAGTCCTACAACCCACACGAAGTTTAGTAGAGGTTTTATCTTCGCGAACTACGCCGTGATGCGGGATATAATATGAGGGAAGAGAATTGCCTACTACACTCAAGAAATCTTTATTTAGATAGTCATGAATGACATCATTATAGGCGCCGCGTAACTTAAGTGATGCATCAAGTTTACATTCCAAACAATGAAAACGTCTACGCGCAGCAGCGTACGAATCGCCTTACGAATAAGGGTCACTATAGAATGGCAACGCCACTACGTATCTGCCACTGTCGTCACGAACAGTGGTAGCGCGAAAATGTTCTTCACACTCGAGATCCTTACGGCTCATCGAGAGCGGTGCGGTTATATCCCAAAATCGCTTGAGAAGAGAATCAATATTATTTTCTCGAAGAACAGAACAACAACAACACGTAATATAATGAGAAGTATGGAACGTAGGTACGGTACCCATAATCACATACCCAAATACCGTCTCAATAGCGGGCGGTAAATTATATTGCTCACTACGTACAACTTTAGGTAGTAACAAGTGCGGAAATATTGAAGCTCCGATCAAAACATTAATGTCTGCCGGATTCGCAAATTCCGCGTCTGCTAGCGGCAATGTCTCGAGATGTGTGAATAGCGATACGTCCACAGTAGCGTTCGGCAATGTGTCCGTAATACGCTCCACGATAAGCGAAGAAATGTTAAAATTAATATCCCTATCAAAACGCGAATGTATTTTAATATCTACGGAACCCCCGATCCCCTTGATTACTAAGTTAGTATTTTAAAAGTTATCCCACAGTTCGAGGCGTTTGAAACAATCAGAAGTAATAAAGTTACTCTGTGATGCGCTATCGAGTAAACCACGAACTATGTGCGGTGCGTTATTAATATAATAAACGATAACTTGCGCTGTTGCTAGAATAGAACCGTTTTGGACGCCGTACACTGCGGTTTAGCATCGCGCTGAGCATGACAAGGAGTGCGAGGGTTGTCCGCGTGTGTGCGCCGCCAGCGCAATGGACGTCGTACACAACGATACTTCGCACCGAGACGCGGAGAGGGAAACCACCGTGGTACAGGCGGCCTGCACCTGCGACGTAGGTGTGCTAGAAATTGGGTCAAGGTTACCGGATTGGCCCGGCAACGGATAACTTTTATCAAAATGTAATAATGAGTGATGTCGTTGATTACATTAACGACGCTTCATCTTACTAGAACAATCACTCGTTTTATGTTTTATAATTAAACAATTCACGCAAGCTTTGTTTTCTTTTATAAATTTGAAACGAGCAGTCGGATTTAAATTATTAAAGGCGGGACATTTATAGAAATGGTCGTGTACTATATTACTGCACAGACACCTCTGTGAATTATTATTATTAGATTCTGAGCATGCTACGTAAGATCGCGGATTAGGGACCGAGTTATTATTGCTATTTCGCGATTTATTCGACTTTTGTTTGCTATTATTATTATTAGACGAGCTAGATGAACTAGACTGCGCATTATATATGAAAGAAATAAAACTATCTAGTGTAGGTATTTTATGATTACGATCAGTCATCTCGAAAGCACGAATTGTTTCTGTGTCAAACTTTTTTAAAGCGAGTTGAAGAAACATAAAATGGTATGAAGAAACATAAAGTCGGAAAGATCTTTTAATTTTAAGTTTTTAAGGGAACTAAACAAAGTTGTCTATAAACAGCTGGAAATTCGAAACAGGCGCGGCACCGGACAATTTAAGATTTAAAGTTTGATCAAAGTAAGTAGACGCTAGAACACGAGTATCTTGATACCTATCAATTAGTGACTGGAACATGACCTGATAGTTCTCAGCACTGGGTGTGACACCTGCAAATACGGACTGGTCCTTCGGTGACAGCTTACCTATTAAATAGTACAACCTGTCAGCATCTGTCAGAGAACCATTATCGTGCACTGTAGACTTAAAACTCGCATAGAATAACGGCCAATTTCGTATATCGCTATCAAACGACATAAGCTCAATTGGCGGTAATCTCGGCGCTCGAACCGCCGGTCCGGCAGAAACGGGCTGTGCGGAATATTTACCCTCCAATTGTGATTGTATGCGCTTGATGATACAATAAAGATCTTCGAATGAGGTGTACGCCTGATAATTCGGCTGTTCATCAGGATTAATAGAAAGCAATCTTGCGTAATAATCGTCTAACAAGTTATGAAAATCTGTTCGAATACTATCTACTGTCATACAATAACTAAGAAATGATTCCTTATTAATATCGGAAGTAGTGGCAGTTTTTGAGCGCTCGTAAATGTTTTGAATACGCTCAAATAAAATACTACGTTTAGCTTATAAGATTGTCAGCTCTTTTTCTTCCGACATGCATGGCTTCTTTTGTTGCGCCATGTTTACGTAGGTATAAGCTAATGAGACCGAATATAAATAAGAATACCTAAAGTGCCAATTATTTTACCTAAGTAGGTGTTTATGCGGTAGTTATTCGTAAGTAGGCAACAACTTTAAGGCGTTGGAACTAAAAGGTGCTTGAAATATGGAATTTACAAGACAACTATGATAGTTCCAGTAATAATAAATGGGTAGATATATCAGATTAGTAGGTAGCTACATAAAAGTATATTATCTACGGAAGCGTGCGGAAGTAACCACGTAATGGGTATGTAAATGGACTAGGAGTATAGCTAGGTGCTATAACTACCTAGGTAGGTACTTCTTGAAGATACCTACGCGAGATAAACGAGAGGTTACGTAGAAACGCAAATGAATCCGGCTCGTACAGAACCAAAAAATGGTTCGGCGTTGCACCGAAAGTATGTACTAGGCGATTTGGTGATATGGAAAAATATTAATATTGTGGACTGTTTAAAGAATGGCTGTTAAATCGCCTAGAAGATGGGTGAACGGGCGATCTTATGATTATTGGAATTAATAGGAGGCACGCCTTACCTTGCAAGTCATTCTTCTCTGCTTGACAAAATGGCGGCCGCCGGCGTCTTCGTGAGTCGGGCTACAAAAACTGATCACTCCATTTGGATCTAGCCTGAAGCTGCACAGATTACTCCACTACACCCACGGGTGGTTTAGTTCTCGTTTATAGTATAAAAAGCGGTAAATATTACGGCGTTCGGCGCGTGCGCGGGGCTGCGTAAGGACGCAACCGATCAGCGTGACGATTGATCTTCGACTCGATCGCAGCGTCATTGAATTCCGCGACCAATTAAAGCGATGCGTGGCTTTGGGAAGGAAAGGGATAAAAGATTCGCTCGTTTTGACACTGCGGTATACAAAGGAATTTATTAGCTAGGTGTTGACATAATTAACTATCAATAGAAAGATAGATGGCGCTACCAAAACTTTTATTATTATTATAGAGTTTCATAGTCATCCTCATCATCCAAGTGGATTTCCCGTCGCGATCAAATGCCCTCGCCCTGGAGAGTGGGGTCCGCTTTCCTACAACAACGTCTCCTGTTCGCCTAGGCGTAGGCATCCTGAGGTCATAGTCAACTATAAAAAGCCCGCATTACCGTATAATAAAATAAAGGACATAACTGAGGATGAAATATTTGCTCCCTAACTTTGATTCTGAATAATTGCATTCATTTAAAAGTACGCAAATGACAATATTCATCTGTCTGCTTCTATAAAATCCTTGCTTTACTGAATGAGTGACAGACAAACTGCAGGCAAAACTATTGAGTCTAAATAGCTAAAATTTGGCATGTATGTTCCTTAGGGACCGTAGGAGTACACTCAGAAAATATTTCCCGTATACAACGTAAATATTCAAATACTGCACCGCAGTATTTGAATATTTACATGTATTTCTCCGAATTGGTCTTTCGGAAGTCATTCATTTTGACTGATATTTAAATAGTCATTGAAAATATTTATCAGGTGTCCAATTGTATATATTTGAATTAACTCGAGGATGCCGAACCGGCTCATTTTATAAATATTTATTTGTGCTTCACTTCAGCCCCGTTGTATGCATTATCTGGATCTAGTAGGTATTTTACACTACGAGGTTTGAACTTTGAGGAATGGATATGTGACAAATTAAATCACTACATAAATTATGAAATTGAGGTAAGATGAAAACGAAAGAGAAAGAAAATATGATGAAAAAGTATATAAATAAATATGGGTTTCCTTATCGCGAGATAAAAAATATTAGGCGATTAAATTGTTACCTGTTCGAATGTAAAAGTAAAACAGTTGACCAACTTTATTCAAGTAATGTTGAATAAGGCCATCGATTTATTTTATACCAATAAAAAATTTCTGACAATTGAAAAATCAGCACAAGGAATTCATCATCATCAGACCTGTATATATACTGTCCCACTGCTAGGCACGGGCCTCTTCTCTCATGGAGATGAGAAAGGTCAGGCCATAGTCTACCACGCTTGCCAAGTGCGGGTTGGCAGACGTCACATGTCTTTCGAGAACATTACAAATATGTATAGATAAGCAAGCAATAATCAACAATTTAATACGCACTTAACTTAGAAAAGTCATTGGCGCGTGCCGTGGATTCGAACCCAAGTTCCTCTGCGCGGCTGTCTGTCGGTCTCTTCACTCGGCTTTCGCTGCTGTACAAGAAAATTACCACACATAAAAAACGGGTCTCCCTTGTTTGACCGAAAGGAATTTGACAAATTTGCGCTTCTCAAAAAATTTTTCGCGTAATTTCATTTGCCAAATTATTAATTTGCAAAAAATCTATTCACAAAAAATTGTAACGCGAACCTTATTTTTGGGAAATGAACGTTTAAACTATAATTTGTTAACCAACTAGTACTTTTAACATTTTTTATTTAGTCAAATATTTCAGTTGGAATAACAGTTTTTACGCAAAATCAATAATTATCCTAATCTAAATAGTTCAGTTCCGGGTAACCTACTAAAAACAATCTCTTTTTTATATGAATGCAAGTCGTTTCTGGCACTCGCCGGCCGCTACCGTGGCACCGCTCGCTCCGCTCGCTCGGCTCGTGCGTAGGTGGTCACAGTTCTAACCTAACCTTACCGTTTTTTTAATAATTAACCTACTCTAACTACTGCCATAAATAAACTAATATCACCAAACTATTATTGTCTGAAGATTATTTGCTGTGATAAATCATTTGATTAAAGACCAAATGACATTATACTTGGTAATATTTTGCCAAGTAAAACTTTGACCAAATAAAAATATGCGTACTAAAATCATTCAAAATATTGCAATGGTATAAAAAAAGGTTGCTAAAATTTGTTTGGGTACTGAAATTTTGTCAAAATCTCTTCGCCAAACGACACGATCCCTTTATAACCAAATAATAAATTCCGTTCCTTACTTTTGAGTATTAATATTATTTGGAACCTAATCAGGGTAAAATATCAGATCTCACCATTACTTACAACCTGTTGTGTTTTCATATTTAATGAAAATTATTTGTTAAAAATAGATTATATAAATTTTAAAGTATACAGGGAACGAAAAATTATGGTACTGAGCAGGTTATTTAAATTAACTTTGTATTGTGCTGCCAGCTTCTGACTAGGAGTTTTTCAGAAAATAATATTTGACAACGTGTATATCCATTTATCACACACTAAAATCTGTGTTGTAATTACAGTAACGTGATATAAGGTAAAAAGCATAAAAACTCTAATATGTTAGGTTTCTGAACAGTACAGAAAAGTGTAATCAGTATAGGTATTTCAAAAAAAAACTGTTTCGGACGGAGTGACAGACAACGGACAGCTGAAACTATTGGGAAAAAGAAGTTTCAGCTTGGGATGTAGGTATCTTCCTTGGGGGAATATAGAGGCGTAAATCGTTACTTTACTTCGCCTTTGTATTAACAACTGTACATTAACAACCCATAAACCAACTGCTCTCTGAGCGCCGCAATTCAAAGGATATTGATATTACAAAATGAGGATATTGAATTTCAACACACGGAGTATACTGCATTTGTTCATAAGATATTAATATTATTTAATAATGAACTTGTGCCTAGGGATGAAAACAATAATAAAACTTACCATTCTTTTTCAGAAAATGTCTATATTATTTCAACGCACTGACTAAAAGTTGTGAAGTGTTTTAAGCGAACACTATAGAGATTTTGAGATAATATGCAGGCTTCAGGTGTACCAAGTACCTTTGTTTTAACTATTAAATGACTTACTTGACTTAAGGTCCTATATCTCCTAGATGGGGCATGGGGCATCCACATTGCTCTGCCATTCCGCCGTTCGGTCTTGAGCTTCTCGCTTTATTTCGCTCAAGGTCTTGCTCTTCTACGATGATTGAACGCCGCCAGGTCTGTTTAGGGCGGCCATGTTTTCGCTTTCCTTGAGGATTCCTGTCTAAGACTTGTCTTGGTATATGTTCAGGATCCCTTCGGAGCGTGTGGCGGATCCACTTCCACTTGCAGCGTTTCATCTGGTGGTCGATCGAAGTCTCATCGCAGCTTTCCCACAGCTCTACGTAAGACATTTCATCATTTCAAGTATTCAATATTTTGGCATTATTGTAAGAACCATGATCGCGACAATATTGATGTTATGGCGCTTGCAACAGTGCCGACATATCGAATACTCAAAACAAAGCTACATGGTATATAAATATCCCGAAAAACAATATGTAACTTGTCCTAAAGGCCACGAAAATTTAAATTCATATAACATGTAGGTTTCTTGTAATGTTTTAATTCGGTGGTAAAAATATAGAAAAAGGTTTTTCTTTGAATTTTGCTTAGCCACCATTAAAGGAGTTTCATTTTCATCTCTATTTTTGCTCGTGACCAGACTCGAGTTTACACATCACCGAGTGCTGTGTCGAATTCTCCATGTCTAATGTTAACTCGTAAACGGACTTGAGTTCACACATTACTTCGAGTGCTGTTTTGAATTTTCCATCTCTGATTTTTGCTCGTAAACAGACTCGAGTTCACATATCACTTCGAGTCCTGTTTCGAATTCTTCATGTCTGATTTTTGCTCGTAAACGGACTTGAGCTCACACATCACTTCAAGTGCTGTTTCGAATTCTCCATCTCTGATTTTTGCTCGTAAACAGACTCGAGTTCACACATCACTTCGAGTGATGTTTCGAATTCTTCATCTCTAATTTTTGCTCTTAAACAGACTCGAGTTCACACATCACTTCGAGTGCTGTTTCAAATTCTCCATAAGTGCAATCTGCTTCAGATCCATTGCTGAGGTTAAAATGAACATAGCCATACCGTCATCCTTGTTCCACTGAGTAACATTGTTTTCTGGTTTTGGCGTGTTGATATTCATACCTCTGGCACACAGTGCACACTTAATTTTTCACTGAATTTCCATTTAAAATTCGTTCCATTGAACTTTTCACATTCATGGATTTTCCAAACTCCATTATATTTTGCAGGATTTTTGTTTTGACACTTCTGTTTTCTAATTGTCTTTGCTGCTCTTTGTTATTTATTCACTCGCGTCAAACTGGGCCCATAACCAATTCGGTGGTAAAAATAAACAAGACTTATTCTTGGACAAAATAAATGTTATTTATTTATACTACACAGTAAGCGATCCAAAACAAGAATCATAAATTCTACGAGAAGACATTACAAGAAGACAATACACGATACGTAATGTTTGAATTCAAAAAGCCACAGGCAAAGATTAATAACATGATACGGCCAGTATTCATATAAACAGCCAGTATTAAAATTTACTCCAATAGTTTTAACTGACTTCTATATAACAATTCTTCACTGAATGTTTTCTTATATAATTTTCCGTCCCATTTAGTTAAATTAGTACGTTTACGAAACGCCGATAACTTAGAAAATGCATTAAAATTGTGTTAGAGGAAGTAAACTTTGAAACGGCTTAAGACTCAAAACTCCCATTTAAAAAGTCATTCCATAACAACTCTCAACGGCAAAACTATCCGCCGAAACAGTTGTTCAGTACATAATATATGCACCTAATAAACCCCAAGTTAGTTGCTAACTCATCATAATAAAATCATTCTAATTCACAAAACCATTCAAGTTTTAATTCGCATAATAAATCGTCGCAATTTAGAAATCATAACTTTAGATTTAATAATGTTCAAAACGATACAAATCGGTGGCCTCACGCAACTAGGTCAGCGCAGTGGTGGAGTCAGCACATTCCGTCGCCGGCGCATGATGCACAGTTGGAGAAGACGGGGTCAAACACCGATGTTACGATGCGAACTGCTAGTTCTAGACGCGTTAATTATACAAATAATGATGCATATATAACGTATCACAATAATGATTTTAATTCGGAACCACAGCCGAGTACGTCTAGCGAAAGCAATTCGGTGCAAATATTTTCCTCAAGCAGAGAAATAGACGACCAGCAATATTTATGCACAGAGGAGAATATATTACAATACCACACTGAGTCGTGTATTAAACAACTGATGCTGTTAAAAGGAAATTTCAGCGATTGCCAGCAATACCAGGTGCAAATCGTGGAAACCAAAGTGCAGCCTGTATCAAACAACCATTGGCTGATATATGCTGAGAAGGAAGTCGCAGCAACCGAATACTGCAATGACGAGACGAGGAAATACAACCTACGAGGAACATACATTTTACTGCCGAGTCAGCATTGTTCGTTACATATTGCCGAAACTTATATCACTACACCTACAGATGGCAGCTCAGTATTCTTTAGCCTGCCGCCAGTACAATTGCCCGAGCTTCGTAGCGACCTCGATTCGCCAGCCAAGCAGATGGACCTTCGGGGTATGAACCTCGGTGACGTCAAAGACTTGTTAACCAGAGCGAAATATTGTGCAAGTGTTGGTGACATTGAACCCTTTGTTATTAATATCCAGATCAGTGTATGGACTCTAGGAATATGCGTATTAGTAATAGTTTTAATAATAGCCTTTGTTTTATATAAATGTAGTTTCCTTACCAAGGTACCTTACCAACCAATACTGCTTCCTCTAGATAATTTCTCACCTAGGGAGGGAGGAGTTAAGTGTACGGAACCCAACAAAGTTAGCTTCGTCAGCACATCTCTCCCCACCAAATGATCTAGATAGTCTTATTGTCATCTTAGCATTAATTTATTATAAATAGCTTTGTAGATCTAAGATAAGAGATTACTATTTTATATCTTAAATATACTGTTTCGCTGTTATATTTAATCAAGTATTTTTTTATAATTAATCTGAGTCCAATCACTTAATTCGCACCTTTTTGCACGCGTGCAACTCGTACGAGCGTTGTGCTTCTAAGCTCGTATAAGGGCGAATCCATGTTGATACTGACATGTACGGCGAGTTTGCTTGAAATGGTAGTGATAATCATCACTACCGTTTCAAGCGAACTCCCCGAAATATTCCCGTTCACACGAGTCTGGTCTTTGAAGTGCGTAATGTAACACGCGTCTAAGCGCAAATGCTGGAACGACCGTATACGCGCAGAAAAATACGCTAATCTGAAATCGTCCTAACGTGGGGCACGGGTCTACAACAGGAACAAAGATAGGACGAGCATGTATAACTTTTTTAAAGGATTGCCGTATTCTGTGATTAGATATTAGCCGACATATACGAAAACTGTAATAATATAACTACATACAACTTCCACACGAACGGATAAGATAAAGGATAACATAGTAAGTGCGATAAAACAGACTGTCTTTTTTATCTTTCAATTACTTAACACTGGGCTCTGCTATCCTTCAAAAACCTTTATAAAAAAAAGATCTCTTTACGATATTCAGAATCAAAGTAATAAAGTTATAAGTATAGTAGTTTTACTGCACCTCTAAACTTGTACTTACTTTTGAATTCTTTGAAGAATGAAGTTCGTCTTGCAAGTGTGAACAAATTATAACAAATTTACTTGAGTAAACTGCCAAGTTACGATTTTGTCATCCCTAAAGCGAAAATCTGGTATCGTTTGATGCTTCTGTTTCTCAACTCAGCTTTAAATAAAATAGTCTATGTGACGACCTACTTGAATTTCTGTTGAACTGAAAAAAAATATATTCTCCAATTATGATCGTTATGAAGAATATTGCATATTTAATCTGTGGGTTTTTTTGCGCAGTTGTTAAAATTTTGGGTTGAATATTATTCAAAGCATGCACTTTAAAACAACTTTGATGTTCATCTGAATAAAAAATATTTTAGCTAACTGTACTGCATTGTCATGATTGTCATCACTTGTCTTGGTATATGTTCAGGATCCCTTCGGAGCGTGTGGCGGATCCACTTCCACTTGCAGCGTTTCATCTGGTGGTCGATCGAAGTCTCAGCGCAGCTTTCCCACAGCTCTACGTTAGACATTTCATCATTTCAAGTATTCAATATTTTGGCATTATTGTAAGAACCATGATCGCGACAATATTGATGTTATGGCGCTTGCAACAGTGCCGACATATCGAATACTCAAAACAAAGCTACATGGTATATAAATAATAAAATAAAATAAAATACCTTTATTTCAGGCCACATAACCCATATAGGACACATAGAATTTCATATACACGATTACAAAAGCATATACACACACAAAAAAGAAAAAAAAAAAAAAATTAAAAAAGCACAAAAACAATATAACATTAAAAGCACAGAGTACACATAATACATAACAAAGCACACACAAGACATTTAAAAGCACAGAGAACAAAGCAAATCTACATAATTGCGAAATATAAACTTGGCAGCCCGCATTTATATTTAGCAACCATGCACGTAGACATGCCTACTACAACAATGCCGAATAAAGGGACAGTCAATTTTGTCGGCTATCATTGTCAGGACTGTATTGGAGCTGGCCCTCACCCTGCGCACTAAGGACGCGCACCGCTTGCGCATGGTGGTGTGAAAACAGTCGGTGCGCGCCTCCGCAAACATACCCGAAGCGCTGCAGTAACGAGGCAGCCCCAGTACCGCCCTGAACGCGTTATTGTACTGGACACGAAGGGCATTATAAGCAGTTTGTGTGTATGACGCCCACAGGCTGCACGTGTATAATGAGGTGCAAAATGCTTTAAAAAGCGAAATCTTAACTTGTAACGAACAACGTGCGAACCTACGAGCTATCATATTAGCTCTTTTCGAAAGTGCCCTTCGTTCCCGTTCCATGTCAACATGGTCCCTTAGGTCTTCGGTCAGCCAGTGCCCAAGATATTTGAACTTTTTTACCCTTTCCAAGGGTGTATTATTTAAGTTTATTGTTGGCACATGTGCCGGCGATTTGCTGCCAGCCCGAAAGACCATGTATTGACTTTTTGCCACATTATACATAAGGCCGTGCCTGTCGGCATACTCCTCACACAGTCGCAACAATCTGCGTATCCCACAGACGGACGCGCTCAGCAACACCATGTCATCTGCGTAGCTTAGATTGTTTACACATACGTCATTTATATAACAGCCAACATGTTGACTGCTAAGCGCGACTATCAGGTCATTGATATACAGATTGAACAAGGTGGGTGAGGTTAATCCACCTTGTCTAACTCCACATATAAGTCGGTATGGGTCTGACATTGCGCCCGCCCACCTAACACTGTTAATCTGGTGTGCATACAAATACTTGAAGATATTAATTAAATCATATGGCATATTTATCTTTTCCAGCTTCTGCCAAAGCACATCGTATGACACCAAATCAAACGCTTTTGTCAGGTCAAGGAAACATGCGTACACCGGTGTGTTGCGATCCGTATAGTACCTGACAGTGTGCTTGAGACACAGTATTGCGCTTTCTGTAGATAATTTGGGTCTAAACCCAAATTGATTATTGTGCAAAGTTACATATTTATTTAGCTGTGTCTCAAGCAAACCGTCAAACACTTTTGCTATTACTGTCGCGAGAGAGATTGGTCTGTAGTTATGCTTATCGCCCATATCGCCAGTTTTGTTCTTCACTACAGGCACAACTACCGTTTTCATAAAATCGTGCGGCAGATAGGAGTGGCTCACACAAAGAGAGTAGAACATAGCCAACACCCCAGACACATGTGGCCCAGCATGACGTAAATGCTCTACGCTAAGCCCATCATGACCTGGCGATTTACCTCTGGACATAGTATGTACAATTTTGCCTACTTCCTTAGCCGAAAACATTGTTCCCGATGTACTATAAACCATCTCAGCACCTACTGCAGTTATCACGTCATTCCGCCGAGGTTGCACTGCAAAGTATGACCTAAACAGATTGGCAATTTCATAGGGCTTGTTAATATTGTCTACACAGACTGGCAGTCCAGGTTTCAAATTTACCTTTTTAGTTCCTTGCCAAAAACCACGAAAATCACCAGTCAAATGTTTCTCAGCGAGGACGTCCATTTTAAATTGATCTTGGTGATCCTGGCACCACTTAAGTCGAGACTTAAAAGATTTTCTGCTTCTACACATTTCATCAAACATATCTCCGTTTCTCGGTCTGCCACAATGAACCCATTCGATAAACTTTGTTCTAGCCTCCTGGTGTGCCTGCCTAACTATTCTGTTCCACCCTACTATGCGCTGTCCAACCTTCGGTGTTTAGTGTCCCCCAGACCTGCCACAGCTGCATCACGAAGGGCAGTCACAATGTCAGCATACAATTTATCAAGTACAAGCCTATGCCCAGGATCACTACAGTGAGAGTTAGCGCACTTAATACATTCTGTAGGGAAATGAATAAGTCTCAATCTCTGGTGGCATTCTTTCGTATACAAAGCAATCTGTTCATCATTGCGCTCACCCCAAACTACGCCCTTATTTAACGTTACATTGCGATGTATTTTTTTCGACAATACTTTGACATTACATTCAATAACAAGTGGTAGGTGATCAGACCACCCTGTATTAAAATCAACATATACATTAGTAACAGATTGCTTTGCAGCCCGCGTAACCAAGCAATGATCCAACCAGCTACAAGTCCCATATACATCACTCATAAAAGTAAATGTGTCAGATCCAATACCTAGTATTTGTACATCTATACATGACCAATCTTGTCAGTACAATAATTTGCAAGTTCGTTATAAAATAAGCCACCCGGCGAAGCATTGAAATCCCCCAAAACATACACAGATTCTACACCATAATCATCAATTATAGCGCTTACCAAACTAAGGCAGTCCGTAAATTCCGCTAAGTTATCCGTAGTGTTCGTTGGCATATATACACACATAATAATCATCGGTCGATCACTGGTTATTATTTTGATGGCACAGATACGCTCACTATCACATTTTAACACCGAAACTTGCTGGAAAGCGGAATTCCTCCACAGTAGGGCAACGCCGCCATAGGGTCTCCCCCGTAAAAATTCCAGCAGACGTGTCCACAGCCGAGATGCCTGTATATCCAAAAGCAACATCAATCGTGCCCAAATATGGTATTTCTTCTGGCAGTAGCCACGTCTCCTGCAATGCAACGACGTCGCAATAACGACATAGGTCCCTAATATTATCTACCGAGCGTTTTACGTTCTTACAGTTATAACTAGCAAATCGATAGGGGCGTTTATTCATCGCACTGTTTTATTTAAGCCGCTGTGAGATAAAACTTTTCTCGTTGTTGTGTATTTGTAATTCACAAAACGTCTAAATATGATACCTTGTGGCCATAATTTTTCGTCCATATATGTAGGTAATTTCGACTCGGCAACAAAGAATTTAAAAGCTATGTAATTCTTTTCCTTTTTCATCGAAATTTTCTCTAGTGATACTGTTTCCTGCGTCTTTGAACGTATATAATTGATAATGTCATCAGCTGAAGTATCACTACGAATATTAGTTATAAATATGGGAACTTTCCTATCAGCAGCTTTGAAAAGACATTTCTCATCTCTCGCTACGCCTGTCTTGCCTAAATAACGGTATTTGGGCTGCTTCTTTTTATATGACACAGTGCGCCATTGATCGACGTTATTGTTTGAAAACTCCGGCGCATCCCGCTGACGTATTACATAATTATTGACGCGGCACGAGTTAACTGTATCAATCAGCTGTGCTGACGTACTGCATGGGCCGGTCTGCATCGTGCACTCTGTTGACAACGGCGAGGCTTCAGTTGCACCTTGCACCTCTGCGGCACACGACACCGTCGCTCGAATCATCTCAGCGCTGTCAGAGCTTGAGCTATTCGTACATATCTGAGGCTGTGTATATAACTCGTTTTGTTCGTAGGCGTTCAAAGTATCAACATTTGCGCATATTTGATTTATTGACGAGTTATGTGACAGCGAAAGGACCTCGTCACTGCTACGTAAATACCCCCCTTTCTTCATATTTTCGTGTGGTGCAGATGTAGGTAAAAGCGAATTATGTTTAAACTGCAAAAAATCCGTTTTTAATTGTTTTAGCTCATCTAAGGTCGCATATGTAGTCTTTATCTCGTTAATTGACGACTTCATTAGTACTAAATCTTTCAACAACTTCGTACAATCCAAGTGATCAAATGAAAAGGGCGGCAATTTTTCAAGTTGTCTTGCAACAAAAACGGGTATATCATCTGGCTCGGCGGATTTGAACAGATTTATAATGTCTGCTAAATCTCTTTCTTCTTTTCCTTTGTTTTTGCGTATGATCTTACGCAAAAACAAAGGAAATATCCCGAAAAACAATATGTAACTTGTCCTAAAGGCCACGAAAATTTAAATTCATATAACATGTAGGTTTCTTGTAATGTTTTAATTCGGTGGTAAAAATATAGAAAAAGGTTTTTCTTTGAATTTTGCTTAGCCACCATTAAAGGAGTTTCATTTTCATCTCTATTTTTGCTCGTGACCAGACTCGAGTTTACACATCACCGAGTGCTGTGTCGAATTCTCCATGTCTAATGTTAACTCGTAAACGGACTTGAGTTCACACATTACTTCGAGTGCTGTTTTGAATTTTCCATCTCTGATTTTTGCTCGTAAACAGACTCGAGTTCACATATCACTTCGAGTCCTGTTTCGAATTCTTCATGTCTGATTTTTGCTCGTAAACGGACTTGAGCTCACACATAGCCTACATCCGCGACCCTGTCTAGTAGCTGCCATGATGGGACCAGCGTAATCTACACCGGTACTCTGAAATGGGTAACCGCCTGGAAGAATGCGCTGCTGCGGTAAATTACACATCGATGGTAACACCGTCTTACCCAACATGCGGCAACAACGCACACAATGACGATAGCAGTGCTTTGCTAATTTTCGTCCGCCTATGGGCCAATACGAATCCCTAATAGAAGACAACAAAAGCGTTGGGCCAGCATGCATTAACTTAATATGTTCATACTCAAATAGTAATTTAGTAAACTTGTGAGTGGACTGTAGTAATATAGGATACTTTTTACTGTAAGAGAAATTTGAATTTGCTAAGCGTCCTCCAACTCGCATTATTTTATTAGTGTCTAAAAATACATTAAATTTAATGAGGGCGCTTTTCTTAGGTAACTTCTCATTATTAATAAGCAAATTATACTCGGAAAAAGACGCAATTTGACTTCTAATTATAATGACATTTAATGCATCCTGTAACTCTGACGGTGATAGAAACTTACCAGGAGAGGGCATTTTTCTACACAGTTTAATAAATCTTAAAACAGTTGCTACACTACGAATGAGCCTTAAATAACTAGAAAATCGGTCAAAGTCTATGAATGCTTCACATTGACTCTTAGTAACACTAGCGCTTAACGAAACATGAGGTCGTATTTCAGGTAACTTGTCTAACTCAAACGACTTATGTTGAGAAGGCCAATCGGACTGATCTTGCATCAGAAAACTGGGACCGTTCCACCATAAGTCCAATGATTGTAGGGTGCTAATATCGACACCTCGAGATATCAGGTCTGCAGGGTTCTTGTCGGTTGGGACGTGTGACCAAGTGCAGTGACCCACCTTATCTAAGACTTCAGCTACGCGATTGCGTACAAACGGCTGAAGTCTAGAAGGTAACATCTGAAGCCATCCCAACACGACGGTGGAGTCGGTCCAGCAGAAGACTCGATTGAACTTGATACGAAGTGAGTTTATTACCTTCTCACATAAACGAGCTCCTACCACAGCTCCACACAATTCCAGTCTTGGAATGGTGGTTGGTTTAATAGGTGCCACTCGACTCTTAGCAACTAACAGACGAACCATGCACTGACCTATATTATTGACGCTGCGTACATAAACACACGCGCCATACGCACGCTCAGATGCGTCCGTAAATACATGGAGTTCTGAGGTGTAATAAGAATCACACAAAACAATTCGCGGTACACGAAAATTATTAATAAGAGGCAGTTCTTTCACAATAGCATTCCATGAAGCAATCAATGCCGGGGATAGGGATTCGTCCCATGAGAGTTTATCTAACCACATCTTCTGTAATAACATTTTCATGGTAACTACGCAAGGAGATAAAAGTCCCAAGGGGTCGAAAATGCGTGCAATCACAGAAAGTATGTCCCGCTTAGTCACAGAATTATTAGAGGGTAACGTTGAGCATGAAAACCCTAGCTCGTCTGAACTCGAAAACCAGTCAAGACCTAGCAGTTTATTGGGTCCATTAGATCCCATATCTAGATCTAAAGACGACTGAGAGACCTCTTTGACTAATTCAGGTACGTTGGACCTCCACTTTCTGAGTGGCATGCAAGCAGACGCTAGTGCGTTTGTGACCTCGGAGCGTATAAACATGACTTCATTTAAATCATCCCCACCTGTCAAAAGGTCATCGACATATATGTCGTGCAAGATGACGTCAGCAACCTTATCTTTACCACATGAGTATGACTCGTCTGCCAACTGCGAAAAGGTATTGTTCTTGTAATCAATACCTATTTGCTTAAGGCAACGGGTAGCAAGGAAAGGTGCACTAGCTGTACCGTAAGTAACGGTATTTAATTTATACACCTTGACTGGTTTAGAGGGATGTTCGCGCCACAATACCTGCTGCAAATGCCTATCATCTGGGTGGACGTAGATACACCTATACATTTTTGCAACGTCAGCTGACAAGACGAACTTGTGTTGGCGAAACCTAAGCAGTATAGATAAAAGATCGTCCTGCACAGTAGGACCTACCATTTGGACATCATTAAAGGAAACTCCAGAAGAAGTTGCACAGCTCGCATTAAAGACTACACGCAACTTAGTGGTAGTGCTACTTTCTCGCAGTACCCCATGGTGTGGTATAAAATATCCATTAGGGCTGTCACTTAAATTATTAACTTCGGTCATATGCCCTAATGCCTCGTACTCAGACATGAAATCCCTATATAACTTACTAAACTCAGGCTTGGATTTCAGTCTACGTTCCAGTGAATATAGGCACTTAGAAGCCCTTTGGAACGATTCACCCAATACAGAAGGACTTTCTTTTAAAGGAATACGAACACAAAAATGGCCGTCCTCTACATAAACGTGTCGTATTCTTCACAAAATGTTCCTCACACAATTTTTCCTCTGGTAAATAATGTGAGGATTGTGAGGAAATCTCCTCCAGATTCCAAAACTTCATTAAATCGGTGCGAATTTTATCTAAACCAACATTATTAGAATCGGTTTGAGAAAAGTTACAAGAAACATTATTCGATAATAATTTACCATTACAATAGGTAACAGGGCCAGACACAATCCAGCCTAATAATGTTTCACACAAGATTGGCTTATCTACCCCTAACCTAATTCTTTGTGAACCTACCAAGTCCCAGAATAAGTCAGCACCAATCAAAACATCAATTTCTGATGACTTGTAAAAGGTAGGATCGGCTAAACAAATATTATTAGGTATCTGTAGGTCGGTTAAGTCGATATCACGACAAGGCACAACTGAAGTTAATGATGGCAAAATGAAACAATGAATGTTAGCAGTATAACTATTGTTTAAAGATGTCATTTTAAGTTGACACATTTTGCCGACGCGAGAACTCACGTTGTTTATGCCATAGACCGAACCATTTACCTGACTCGTACTTAGGTTAAGTCGTCTACATAATTTATCCGTAATAAAACACGATGTGCTACCGCTATCTAGCATAGCTCGAACTATATATTCACGATAGGTAGCATCGTATACTTTAATAAGTGCGGTGGACAATAACACGCCGCGTTGTTTACATTCGCCACAAGACAGACCGGTTTCCGCAGACAAAGTCATATTATTTGTACTCGCATTAGTGCATGTTGCGGCGTCAGTGGGCGACGACGTTGATACGGAATGAGACGAGCTACTGTGTGATGTGTTGTTATTATTTACAACAGCCTTATTCTCCGACGTATGTATTAAAGTGTTATGCCGACGTTTACATAGCTTACATCCCGGCTTTCTGCATCGGTTGGCAAAGTGACCTGTACGAAAACAATTGTAACAAATCTTATACTTCGGTATTAATTTGAGACGAGCATTAATATCAAGCGCGAGGAATAGTGGGCAATTACTGAGCATGTGATCAGATTTACAGTGCGGACACAACTTATAAGAATCAGTGACGACATTGTTTTGGTCTTGTGACGCAAACATAGACTTTAACTTGTTACTCGGCTTACTGGGCGTGGAATTAGTGTGATTTCGAGGTAACTCCAATGTCTCCAGCAAATCAGCGCGAATGCGAATGAATTGAATAAACGCTTCAAATGTAATTGAGCTATTCATATCAATATTACCTTTATGCTCTTCCCACTCCCTGTAAGTTTTGTGATCCAACTTATGAGTAACAATATAAATTAATAGGGTGTCCCAGTGCTTGACGGGCTCACCTAGCGATTCTAAAGCACGTAGATTTTTATTAAGTTGGTCAATCATACCTTTTAACGCAATAGAAGACTCTTTAGTAATGGCGTTAAGATTAAATAAGGATGAAATATGATTATGCACTAACAATCGTTTGTTATCGTACCGATCACAAATAAGCTTCCAAGCTATGTGGTAATTAGTAGCAGAGAACTCAATCGCTTGGATTACCACAGCAGCAGATCTTTCCAGCGATGCTCGCAAATAATGGAATTTGTTTATTTGGTCAATGTCATCATTACAGTGAATGAGACTAGTAAAAGTGTCACGGAACTCCAACCAATGGCTATAACACCCATCAAACTTAGGTAGTTGTATTGTGGGCAACTTGACAGGCAAATGTTTGCTATTACGGCTACACTTATCACTTAAACTCACATACTCATTATCATTATTGTATTTACTTAGCAAATCTTGTGATTTAGACAACGCTTTGTAATACTGTGACTCGAACTCAGCGCGCTCAGATAATTGAGCCTTAACATCTTCTACCAAACATTCTAACCGTAACTGTACCTCATCGTAACTATCATACAAAGTCTCCAGCTTCCCCACACGCAATTGTAACTCCTTGACTTCACAGCTAGTTAACGGCTTATCGCTTATTGCTTCAAGGTGGTTAATAAAGGCAGTTAAGCGTCCCTTGAAGCTGCCTCGCTTTTTAACTAGTTCTCGTTCTTCGGACATTCTGGGAAGCGAGTGTTAGTCGACCTGGAATTTATATAATGAAAATTTAAGTAAAGGCTATACAATAACTTATGGCACAGACCTACAAACACTAACAATGGTTAACAATTGTAAGAAAGATGTAAATACAGTATTTTATGTCGTATTATAGTCACTGGAATGTACTACTAATGTAAAAAAGTAAATACAAATAAAGATTTTGTTTGAAATGTTATATTATGAAGTTTAAGTTCTCAAAGCCTAACCACAATGACCAAGTGTCGGAATTTAAGTATTATACAAACTTATTATTGACTAATTAACCACATAATTACGATAAATTTATTGAATTAAGCTAACATAAGCTATTTAATCTCTTAAAATTATCTTACACCAACATAAGACCTACCTACCTACGTTATCAAAACCTATGCAAATTTTACTATATGGAATAGTTAACAATAACGCAATTATACAATTATAAATGTAGCATATAAAACTACTGTACTGCTATACAAGAGTACGTATAATTGATATATTTGCTAAATAACGAGTATTAGACAGAACAATGTTCGTATGAACTATTCACGTTACAAATAGGTTGCTACGTAGAAAATCATAAAAATCAGGTAAAACACTAACCTTGAGTATTCTTAAATAGGCTTATACTACCTGATCGAGTGTTGGGTGATAATATTTTAGCTTAATATAATAGTCCAAATACTTTTTCCAAGCACGTTGCCGCCATGCAAATTCCTCAGAAAATATTCCAACGGTAATAATGATTATATTCTTCCAATTTTCGCTGATTATCAGCTATAATCTTCGCTTTTCCAAGCATACGGCTCGTTATGGACCAGAAATGATCGTGGAATTTCGGGATTGCGGGAATAAAAGTCTGGACTGGTTCGTGGTTAACAGAAAAGTATATTAACAAAGGCGTACAGAGGTCGAATACGAGTGAATGAGTGAACATATAATTAATCCTTAAATTTATCGTCGTTGACTCAATGACGTATCTGCTACGTTGCTCCTACAATTCAAGCAGGCGTTTTGGCTTGAACACCTCCTATATCTTAATATATAAAATCCTTGCGTTACTGACTGACTGACAGACACGTTACAGCCGAAACTATTGGGCGCAAGAAGCTGAAATTTGGCATGTATGTTCCTTGGGGACCGTAGGGGTGCACTAAGAAGGGATTTCCCGAAATTCCCGCGGGATCGGCCAAAACGGGTAAATTAAAAAAAATGCAGGCGTAGCTGCTGGCGTCCTCTAGTCTAACATAAAATAAAAACTGTCAAAATTTTATGTTGCTAGTTTCAGTAGTTTATTCTCTGCAGTAATGTGTCAGGACAAGTCCTTTTAATAGTAGAGGAACCCATGAAGGAATTTCGGGATATACTCGAGCGCGTCAGATATTGATAGCATCCATGTACTACGTATTTTAAATAAAGTAGGAATGTTAATCTGATCGCTTGCATAATGGAAGTGATCGTACGAAAGATTTTAAAAAGCAAAAAAAAGAAAATTATTCGAGCGTGTCAGATTTTCTAAGGGCATGTTAAGTGAACCTAAAAAAAGGTTATCATTGAATATAGTCTGACAATTTGTGTGTGACGCAAACTCGTGGTCACTATTAGAAAGTGTAAAAGAATTCGCCATTTTGAGATTCTCAAGCGCATCAGATTAAGATGTATATGTCCTTTGCGTGCTTTCTCATAATCTGACGATTATCTGGATGAATTAGTGCAACAATTTTTTTTTAAGTTTTGAAAATCAATAACTGCTCCCCCACTGAAAAAAAGTATACATTATTTACCATTTTATAATTTTATCATCTTAGCTTTGCAACCCAATAGGTCTCAATGACGCACGTGTAAATCCCAATTTAGCACGTGGCCTACTTAAAACGTCTTTTGAGGAGTTGTTCTAGGCAAATGGGCATTGTTGTAGAGTGCAGTGGAAACTAGTTTATATACTCCAATTGACCAGGATAACGCTAGTAGTAGTCTGAACATACATTGAGCTGAAATTCTCTGCCCTAACAATCAAAATACAATATGCAGTTACCTGATGATTTCCAGCTTCAATGGAGTCCTGGATGCAAGCTAGGATAAACACACAACTAAATTGGCCAAAATAGACTTAGATATGTTTACTTTACCAGATTTCAAGGCGACGTCAATACACGTGGCGTGGTAGGTGAAATTCACAATTTCACAAAATGTCAATGTTCAATATAATATCACAAATTTATAAACACGGGCGGACTGAGCGTCGCCGGACAAATCAAAAACGGCAGTATTACACATTTCAATTCGCGAAGATGGTTTTCAATGTGCTTTCAAGAGGCAAGTTCAAAACGGAAGTCAATGACTTGTCAGTTCATAACGTGACCAGAGTAAAAAAATAATTACCAAGGAAAACAAATGTAACGAATGGATATTATCGTGTATCATAGACAATATATTTATTTCAAACAACATCTATAATATTATTAATTTAGGCGTGAATTGTACTCTAGCTATATTTTATTTCCATTGTGTTTTAAACTGAACTATTTCTTGTATCGCATAATATTACGAGATGTCTTCTAGACATGTACCGTCTGACTTATAAAAATCTCGTTGAGTGTGACTTAGCCAACTCCCAGCTGAACAGCTGTCAAGCATTTAAACAACACTTAAAATTTTCTTTACTTATAAACGTTGATTAGCTGTTGTCTGGTCTGAGTAACTGATAAAGAACGATGCTACAGATATAATCTGTGGCCCTCAAATGTGTGTGGTGTCCAAAATAGTAGACTAAATAACGCAATTGAACGAACACGCTTGGCTATTTTGTATCTATGAGTCATAGATACATAGCAACGATATGATATCTCCATGGCAACGATATTCTGTCTTAAACTATGACAGAATATGCTATTGCTATGGCAAATAACAAAAAGTCCCAAGCTGGTAAACAATTTTGGATATTTTTTTGAAACACGAGAAATATTGATAAATTTTGAAAGGAGATGTACCATTTGGCCATACATTATGGGCCTGGCACGGCCAAACACGACACCATGTGTGTTTTGAAGATAAATGACTACTCTATTAACCTGTATAATTTCTTTTTAAATAACTTTTGGTGGAAATAAGATACGAGATATTTGAAATGGAAATAATTCCGCAACTAAATATACCTCAAAATTGAATTTTAACATAAATATAATACCTAGATGTAAATAAAGGTATGTCTTTGCGTCTTAAAGAACAAAAACTATATAAAGAGTGGCCAATAATAATGAATAATCACCTGTGTTCTAGGGAACCTCGTACTATGTATACTCGTCCAAAAAAGCTAACCACAATCACAAACCCCGCTGCATATTCTTAGCATGGGTTGACGGTACTGATCATTATTATTGAATTTATATTCAATTACATTATATTAAAACCGTACGAAAACACCAATAAATCAGAGCAAAATATTTACGATACACAGTAGCAACACGAATGACATAACAGATAAAAAAAGTGTTGCAAATTGTTTGAAAAAATATTTCTACTATCGATTAAAAAACAAAACGATTTTTACCGATTAATAATTATGAAATGTATAATAAATTATATATTTCTTGATTCTTTTTACAAATATACTTATAAAGTAAATAAAATATATTGTTTTCTAATATAATAATAAAAATATTATTTCCTTAAAACAATTTCTGCCTACCATACTTCATTTTATTTTTAATGCTGGCAACATAAGACATTCATCCGCTATTACCATAGCCTATTCAAAATAATTAATCTTTAAAAACTAAATTCTTTCACCGATACTCTATCAAGAAACGAAAATGATGTAAAAAATTTAAAAATTATATGTTTAATTTCAACGATTCACAACTTTCTGGCCGCTACAGGCCGTATTTGGTATTTCTCCTTTACGAATGTTTTTTTTTTATTATTGCACTTTTATTGAGATTCAATTTATATGCTTAAGGGTATTATACTAATTACGGATGTAGTTTTGTTTTTATAAAAAGATCTAATAAATGTTCTTTTTCGATTATTGTTATTATTTAGGATGGAATTATATATTTACGCCGAAAATATTATTGAAAGACCGCTTGAGTGCCGTATGTCATACTTTCGCGAGAGCCAACCGCATCGCAATTCGCAGTAACCTTGAGCAAGAGATACAGCATAATATAAGCTCTCCTTATCGGTTTAAAGAATATTTATTCTCAAAAAGACATAAAGTCACTTACTTGAGAACTTAAATATTGCATTGTAGGGTGATATCACCATCGTTCACATTCTTCACAGTTTTTACACATACACACACTTTTAATACCTTCAAATGCACTCGACAGATAGTATTGGACAATAATTTAAGTATAATATTAATATTTATCAAATACATACTGCGCAAGTTTTGATTTGAACATATTAAAAGAGCTGACATTTTTAATAATTGACGGTAGTTTATTATAAAGTTCAGCGCCGGCATAGGTAAACATTGATTTACCGACATTTGTTTTTATCTTGGGTCGAACTAAGAAACTCGCTCGACGCGTGCTTCACTGTGTTGTTTGTCTCATTCGTATAAAGGATAAGTTAGTATGGAGAGAGTCGCTTAGTATTTTTCTGACCAGGATACATGTATTGTAAATATATAATTGTTTTATGTTCATTAATTTGGTATCTTCGTAAATTTTTGTGGTTGGTGTTGGATAGTGATAGTTGAATAAAGTTTTTATGATTTTATTTTGCATTATTTGAAGTTCTGATAAATAGGTTTTGGGGGCGTTGCCCGAAATTTCTATTAGATATAATAGGTGTGGTTTGACAAAAGAATTGTAAATAGAGTAGCAAACTTTACGTGGGATACAACGGACTATGCGCCGCAATGACCCGATGAGAGTTGATAGTTTGGATTTTATATGTTGGATGTGAGCTTTCCACGACAGTGCATCGTCCATTTTTAAACCCAAATACTTTTCGCATTTTTTTGCTTGAATGATAGTGTCATTAATTTTTAACAGATTATAAGGGGGTATTGATTTATTTTTGGACTTAAAAATGGCATAGCAGGTTTTTGAGATATTTATCGTCAAGAGGTTACATTGAAACCATGTGGATAGCTTGTTGAGGTCTGCTTGAGCTTTGGTGATGATGTCTTGTATAGATATATCTTATAAAAAAAGTAATCTAGAATGACTCAATTTTTTTGCCTGTACAAAGATTCAAGTGCTTGTAGAGAGCCGCTACACTTCAACTAGACCTCGACTATCTAATTTAGGTTCATTTAAGGACAATCACAGAATTTCCTGTAATGCCTCAATTGGGAATGTTACCAAAATTTTTTTACCAGCTCTCATACTTATGTTGTTCTAAAAATATCGGCAAGAAATAATTTATAACTATACAAGTTAAATCTTCTATATAATTTTGGAAATCTGCTAGATCGTCAAAATCTATGTTTAATTAGAAGTAAAAATCATTAAAATTGAAAGAAATGCAAATAAATAATTTTAACAATGTATATTATGTCATTGATCGAACAGCTGTTTCAAGTAAAAGCCGCCATTGTGCTTCTCAGCAACATTTAAACAAGCTCCCGGTGTTGTTTAAATATGACAGCTATTTTAGTGGCTGCTAAACGCTAAACAGGGTTTATAGGTAAGGTTTTTGCTAATCAGCCTCTCAGCAATCGTTTAAAATTTTGACTAACGTTTATAAGTAAGAGGGACTATGTGTAAACAGCCTTTGAGTGCGTTGTCGTTAGTTAAATACACTGGTTCATTTTATATGTCCTAAGGTTATTTCAAAGGCGTTACAAATTTATAATATAATACAAACGTGAAAGTTTGTGAGGATCAAAAGACCTGCCTGGGTGAACAATGCAAAAAATTAGAACTAGAATAATTGTGAAAATAAAAGACTATGGGCAACACATGGAACTGATGCCAATGTGTACCTTAAGTATCCACTACTTGATAAAAATCCTTTTTTTACTTAAATCCCTGGCATAAATCGATAAAAAATAAATTATTATTATTAATTAACCTATATTTACATTTTAAACTTGTAAGTTATTTTAACATAATTTAGTAACTATACAAAATAAAAAATTATGTATTTTAAACATAAACATTTAAATGACTTTAAGTATGAATAATTAGAAAATAAAAATATATGAATAAAAAGAACTAAAGTTGAATATGGGAAAAAAGGCTGCTGGCTTTAAATGGAACTGAGCGGGCCATGTCAGCCGTATATATGAGGATCGTAGGGTGAAAATCTCGACACTGTGGTTGCCAGAAAATGGTCGTCATCGCCAAGGCCGGCCCCGAAAACAGTGGGAGATGACCTAGATGCCTATAACAAGAGTTGGCTTGAGATTGCAGGCGACAAGAGAGCGTGGACAGATTTGGGGGAGCGCTTTGCCCAGCAGTGGGACAGTACAGGCTAAAGAAAAAAATTTAGAAAATAACGAAAATTAATGAATGAATCATTTAAATTCCTTGTCTTCTGATTATTCGTTCCTGCAATGCTCATAGTAGGCAAATAACTATGGTGGATGTTAATATTACTGGTCTATTATTACACTGTTTAACAGCTGCGCTGGCAGATGAAAATCTGTATGACAATCTATTCCAATGTACCATACAATCGATATAAAATGTGCACAACTTTCTATATTAGATAAATGAGTAGGTGTTTTTCAAAAATACGTAAACGTTAAAAATATTTGTTTAAACGTTAATTAATATAACAATTCAATGCATTTGGGCAATGTTCCATACTAAAAAAATATCATCTTGCCAAGATGTGTCAATTGAGTTACATTTCATTTCCATTGATGGGTGACGTTATACATTTTTTTTCTCGCTGTGGAAATGCATTTACGCATACCCCCGCTGGATGAAAAGCGGGGTATGTGGGACTCAACGGCTGGAGTAGAAGGCCGTCATACCCACTAAAACAACAGCGCGTCCACGTCCACGCCATTTTGGGGCGCCAGGGAGTTGCGTTAGCAGTCTACACTGGCACCCCGGCGGATAGCCCGAAAGCCACAACATCCTTGGCGGCGGATAAACGTGTTGTCCTCCGCCGCCAACACACCCAGCGCCAACAGCGGATAGGGAGGACAGCAACCTGACAACACTGCATCTCCTCTTCCTCTGTGGCCCACCGCAACGCATCGAATGGTGTGCCCCCATTTGGTCGCAGGAGATAGGGCGCGCGGCAACGCAACACCGACACGCCTATCCACCCGCGATCATACTGACACAGACAAAACTGTCCCCCGCACTCGCACCCTTGAACTCATCCTGCGCACGGGCCCTGCAAGCCCACGCGGAGCGTCCACTCCAACCCACGGTTACTGAGCCCCCCCACCAGATAGACGTTAAACTGAACTAACAGATAGTTTGTCATTAGGTCCCTTAAAACAAATCTATTAATTGTATTTTTTTTGCAAGTAACAGCTTGTTTTTAAAACTGCTGGTGTGTCATTCAAATTAAATAATAAGTTAGGCAGAGCAAGTTAAGCGAGCAATTTATTTAAATATATAATATTAATTTACGTCCAATAGGCAGTATCTATATATATAAAAATGACTTGCTGTTCGTTAGTCTCGCTAAAACTCGAGAACGGCTAAACGGATTTATCTTATCTTGGTTTTAAAATGTTCGTGGAGGTCTATGGAAGGTTTAAAAGTTGAGAAAAATTTGAATAATTGCCAGGAAAACCCTTAAAACAGCCCTTTTCTATTTCCCATACAAACATTATCTAAATAAAATGGAGAGTCAATTTGTTATTTATTACCGCTGCATAAAGTTCAAATTCGCGTGCGCGTTTATATACTTCTTTGTTTGATGGCAGTTTTGACAGGTTTCCGGACCTGAAGTCTCAGTGCTGCCGCCCAGCGGGCTTCATGTCAGAAGAAACCCATTGATAATCCCTAATTAATATTATAAATTCGAAATTGTGTATATATGTATGTATGTACCGTTTTCACACTAAAACGGCTGACCCAATTTTGTTGCATTTTAATATAGAGATACATATATTGGACCATGGAGACGAACATAGGCTACCATAAGCTGTAAAAATTAAACTGGGAGGGATTGTAGGGAGGGTAGAAGTTTGTACGGCACAAATTTACCTCTTGGAAGTAGAAACGCATGCTTTGATAATTGAGTGCTGCGCATGTGCTATTGCATATCTGTCAGTACTGTCACGTCATACAAAATGTCATATTGTGCACGTTGATTAAATTGTTCGCATATCTATACTTCTATACTAATATTATAAAGCGGAAGAGTTTGTTTGTTTGTTTGTTTGAACGCGCTAATCTCAGGAACTACCGGTCGGATCTGAAAAATTATTTTTGTATACGATAGCTTAGTTATTCCGGCAGGCTTTAGGCTATATAACTAACGCTTCGACCCTTTTGGGGCCGGGGAAAAGGCTAAAAAGGCTAAAAGATAATGTTGGCTAATCTCAAGAACTAGCAGTCGGATTTTAAAAACTGTTATTGCCTATGATAGCCCAATTATTCCGAAAGGCTAAAGGCTATATAAAATTACGCCACAACTTTTAGGGGCCAGACAAAAATAATATAATGGTCAAACGAATAGTATACAATCTATATGGTTATCGTTTTCGAGATTTTCGGGACGCTGATTAATAATTTGAATTTTATTTAGTGATCCAAGATGGTGGACGGGAAATCAAAGATGGCGGATGAGAAAAAATTTAAAAATCAATATGGGTATCGCCTACGATATTTTAAGGGGTGGGGAATCGAAATACAAAATCTATTTCGTGATCAAACATGGCGAATGGGAAATTAAAAAAAAAATCAATATGGGTATCCTCTCCGGTGTTTAAAGGGATGGAGAATCCAAATACAACATCTATTTAGTGATCAAAGATGGCGGATAGGAAATCAAAGATGGCGGACGGGTGTTTTTTAAAGTCAATATATGGGTATCGTCTCCGATATTTTAAGGAATGGGGAATTCAAAAACACCAGTATTTCGTGATCAAAGATGGCGGATGGTGCAATCAAAGACATATTCGAGCGAAATAAGCCTCTGTGTATAGATGGGTATTTAGCTGGGATATGCATACAGCCTTTGGGTCTGTAATATATGGCTTAATAATTTGAAGCATCACCATCGACCAAAGCATTAAATTTCGCGCATTGTAAATCAAAACGAGGTACCCTATATATCCAGAGATAATAGTTTGGAGATTATATGTATGCATACCTATACGCCAGTTAGAATAATACAATTGAGATGTCGCATAAATTTAGGCTGTAAGATTCTAAATTTAATGTTATGAATATTTCATGCGTGTCCGCCACTCCAGCACCTTTCTCCTCCAACGGCTATGTCAATTTGTAAATTCACATAGCCGTTGGAGGAGATTTTTATGTTTTACTGTAGTAAATACATAAAAATCTACACTATCATAGAAAATATCAATACCAAAATACAACTTAAGTTCATTTTCCAATCCTTCTTTCTATCAACTTCTTCATTACCTACCAAACTTCATGCATTTTATTACATAGAACTCACGCTACCGAGTCTTGAGCATCCCGTATAAACTCGCAAACCGACGAGTCACATGTTACAAGTTATCATGCACTCCTTTTGTGCATCGAGAGTTCATAACGTGCTTTTGAATATTGTTCCTTCTTACCAACTTTGTTTGAAGATATTCCTCGTTGTGTGAGATGTGTTTATTGCCATATTAATTACCAGTTTCTTAGATATACGGAAACCTTTGTAGGTATCGCTGTTTGTTTGTTTTGAATAGTTATTGTTATTGGTCGTGAGGTACTCAGTCACCAACTACACTAGTACCTAGTTGGCGTAGTTCTACAGTTGAGGTGAATTAGGTATTTAAAGTCAAAATTTAACAACTTCAACGCAGCAAAATGTTTTAATTAATATTTAACATATTTAGCTTTATTAAAATACTAGAAGATGCCCGCAGCTACGCTTGCACATTTTATTTAACCATTTGCCCCATTCTTGGGAAAGTATTGTCTTAGCACATCCCCACAGCCCCCAAGTAACATGTCAAATTTTAGCTACCTGCGACCAATAGTTTTGGCTGTAAGTTGTCTATCATTCAGTCATTTTATATATAGGTACAAATAAAGTCAAATCGGACTTCTTGAAGAAGTTTGTCTGTATGGAGGGAAATATCTTTAAAGAGTTTAGAATCCTTAAGCTATTGGCTTTAGGATTCTGAACGTATATGGGCAATTTAAATGAATTTGCACCCTTAATTATTAAAAATATAAAGCATCTTTGTCAAGATGACACTGTTCCTCATGGTACACCGTAACCCACACTAATGTACTTTTTTTTGTAATTGTATTCCAAACAAGGTTGTCTGGAAGAGATCGCATTTTGCGATAAGACCGCCCTATTGTGCAACTAGTTTTAGGTTTTTTCATTAAAAATTGTATCTTATGTTTACTGGTGTACAATAAAGTGTTATTCAATCAATCAATCAAGGCAATGAAAATAATACGTATATTCATAAATTCATTGTAAGTTACTGCCAGACTGTATATTTTGTAAAAAAAACTTTATACGTTACTGCCTATTGACCTGAAATACTGAAATTTTGCAAAAGCCTTCTCTTTAAAGTAAGCTAATATGGTACTGTTTAAAGTACAATGGCGGCCGTGACCTATATTGATCTAATGAAAGTACATTTTCAAACTTAAAGTTAAGGGGAGATTCAATTAAACTGATTGTGGAAACAAATATTTTTAGTGTACATAATCAGAATACTTTGTGATGATCAAAGTATCTATATAAAATTAACAAACGCTCGATGTTTTCCATCACTGCTCAGAATCGCTTTATTCATAAATGTTCACCAATATTTTTAAGTCTATTTCAGTTTGAACACAGATTCGTCACAAAAAACAGACACAAGTTTGCACAAAATATTTCCACGCTATTGGAATCCCAAAATACTAAGAAATCAATAACCTCGCAGCCTAAATAGATCTTAAAATTCGTCTGAATTCTACGTAACAATTTGCAGTGATACTAAGCCCCTTCTAACAATGTGCAGTACGGCTAAATTCTAAAATAAAACGAGTAAATTTCTATTACTCGTGTAAACCGTTCAAATCTAGGTTACCAGTAAACCAATGCAATAACTCATATGAGGGGATCAGAGCAGATCAGTTGTATCTTGTAAAGTCCACTCATATTGCAATATACGATAGTGTGAATTGTAGTTTAAAATCCCGAATACACTGTATTTGAAGTTGCCCGCAAGCACCGATTTAGAGATTTAGTTCATTCTATATAAAATGTTTTGCCGCTTGAGTTTATGGCCAACGTTTAATAAAATTTATATCCGTATATTATATTTTTAATGTGAGGTTTAATACCTGTGCAGGAATTTAGTACAAGGCTTACGCATCAGTATTATAATTTTGAGTCAAAATTGCATAAATTCGCCACCAGCTGAAAATTAGTAGAATTTAAAAAAAAACATTATAAATTAAAATTTAAAAGTCCTCATTGATCTGACACCTGGAAAAATAAATTACACGGGGTAAAAAGTCACACAAATGGGCATTATGCGATTTTCAGCAAAACAGTAAGTTTTATACTAAAATTAGCCTAGCTAAAAACGAACACCATTTGCAACGATTCTGAAATAACTCTCTTGCTTCAGTTACTCTCATCAATTTTCTCATGCACGCCCTTCTGTCAAGGGTACTTCTAACCTATCTTTTTTACCTAATGAATAAACGAAAATCATAAAAATAAAAAGAACATGTAAAGAGAGCAATACAATAGAAACAAAAAAAAAATCTATTTTAGAGGTAACCGAAATGCAACCTTTTTTCAGTATAAGTAAATTTATCTTCTCGCGTAACTCATAAAATTGACAGAGAGGCAAAGCAAATTGGTATGTAAGTCATATATTTTACTGGATAAACTGGCTTATAAAATGTAACGCTGGGAAAACGTAACGTTATTTGCTTCTAAAATAATTTGATACTTTATGGATACTGATGCAAATGATTTGTGGGAAAATTCTGTCTTAATTCCAAATTTTATGACGATTTTAATATTTAGTGCCTGACCCGTTTATCATTATGTGGATATTTGAAAGATCGACAACGCATGCATTCTTATTAACTATCTACATTTTATTTTTTTATTACTTAAATTATTCTTATGTTCTATTGATTATATCATATTATCCGTTATGCAAAATTTTGTAGTTATAATCTATTTTAGATTTTGTTCTCATAAAGACGAACTTCGTAAAGTGCCAGATGCAGATCACGCCTAAAGCCAACTTATAGAAAGTTGGCTCCAGACTAACACTTATTATGAACGTCAAAGCTGGTTTGCATTAGCCGTAACTTTGAAGGCAACAATTATTGCATTTATTGCACCACTTATTCCATATAGTAATATCCTTTAATGTACTTAGTACTATTAATCATAATCGTAAGACACAAATTGTCCACTATGTTCCTGTAAACTCTTACCCAATAACTTCATAAAAAGAAAATTTCTATTCCACAACAAACGTATTACAGTGACCCAAACCGAATAAAGCGATATGAAATTGCAGCGGGAGAAATCCACAAACAATTGCAGCACAAAATATGTGTTGCTATACAGGGTGTGTCGACAATTATCTACGTGACGTTGTAACGCTGTCAACTTGCGATGTTGACGTGACCAGCATGTGTGTTCACTCGTGGTGTGATTCATTCAGTTTTCAGAATGTAGTCGCAGTTTTTGGTGTATAAACTTGGGGAGTTTTGAATACACTTCTGAGAGCACAACTGTTTTTTTATTGTCTGTCTCTTACATTCATGCCCTGCCAAGTAGTTATAGCATCGCAATAATCAGTGATTAAATGACTCGTCGATTCTAATTATTCATCATCGTCATAGCGCTGTCCTGGTAGACCAGACCTTTATCTTTGATCCGCTTTCTTTACTAACCGCGGGGTTCGCTTTCTAGACTAACCAGCTTCGTCAGGCAGTTTTTCTACCGATCATTTGCCATATGAGCAGAGCAGAGCAGATCAGAGAGCAATGTCAATATTTTTGAAGGTACTGACTGCCATAACGACTGTCATAGATATTCGAATAAGAAGAGTGGTTGCATAGACGTCATGGCTTTTCGAGTTTTCAATGATACAGATCCTGACCAGTCATAGTTATTTTGGCTGGTTTTTGTGCAGCACACGCCCAATGACATTATTACGGTTATATTTACGTTGCCATCGAAGACACGATGTGACATATTGTTGGCGGAAAACACCATTTGGATACCTATGCGCCGTGACTTATTCGGTGGCAATTGGTAGAATTACTGCTGCGGAACTGGCACGTCTAGCGCAAGGCGATGGTTTTCATCAGCTGACTCTGCATAACTTTAGGGGAGAGTCTTATACACCTCTTTGCTCTGGTCTGAACTCGCTCTTATTGTCCGCAAATACGACAGCACGCAATAAGGTTGTCACCGCATACGAAAAAAGAAAGGCAAAGTTACCTATACATAAAAAGAATATAATCCTTCTAAATCTCCCTACAAATTAAAGGTCCTTATTTACCGGCACACAAAGCTTGTACGTCAACAATTACTACATGGCGCCGGGAACGCGTTCAACTTTCCAGTGTTGCGCGTGAATTTCATTGTCTACCAGTGTTCACACTTGTGGAAGTGTTGAGGAATTTATTTAACTTTGTCAAGCTCAGAGAAATAGAATTGTATTATCATTGTTTATCGAAATACTGGCTCGTAATTTTGCCTGTCTCTGGAGGTAAGGCTGCAGATGCTTTGTTAACTGTATTATATAGTGTACCTAAATAAACTTTAATTAATATTAAAGAGTTTCATAGTTTGGCGATAGCCGAGTGGATATACCAACAGACTGCCATGCAGAGGGTATCGGGTTCGAATCCACGGCGCACACCAATGACTTTTCGGAGTTATGTGCGTATTGAATTGTTAATTATAGCTTGTCCCGTGCCTCGGAGAGCACGTTAAGCCGTCGGTCCCGGTATTCATGAAGATCTTTGACAATCGTTACAGGCCGTCAGTTCCTTCTAAATAAAACTGATCCTAGTCTAAACCATGGAATATTGCTATCCCTTCGGGTTGCGGTGGTCAGACAGGCAGTCGCTCCGTGGAAAAGCTAATATTCAGTCAAATCCGGTTAGACTAGAAAGCGGACCCCAGATTAAAACTGGGATAACGCTAAGAGAAAGAAGATAGAGTTTCATAGTCACCCTAATTATCCAAGTGGTTTTCCCGTCGACATCAAAGGCCCTCGCCCTGGAGAGTGGGGTCCGCTTTCCAACAACAACGTCTCCACTTCGCCTGGTCGTAGGCATCCTGAGGTCATAGTCAACTACAACAAAAAGCCCGCATTACCGTATAACAAAAGAAAGAACATAACTGAGGATGAAATGCTTGCTCCCTAACTTTAATTCTGAATAATTTCATACATTTTAAAGTATACAAATGACAATATTCATTTATTTTTATTTTTTTAGTAGACTCACGCCTGTATCCCCGGAGGGGTAGGCAGAGGTGTAATATTACACACACATTTCGCCATGAATTTTAGGTCCCACGTGATAGGGGGCGAGCCTATTGTCGTACCGGGCACATTACCAGACTCCGTGCTGCTACTGAGAATTTCCTAACGGAAAAACCCAATAAAACTTAGCCCGACCCGGGAATCGAACACGAGACCTCCCAATTCCACGCGCACATTAATGCCGCGAGATCAACGAGGCAGCCACAATATTCATCAGTCTGTTTATATAAAATCCTTGCATTACTGATTGAGTGACAGACGAACTCCAGGCAAAACTATTGAGTCCAAGAAGCTAAAATTTGGCCTGCATGTTCCTTAGGGATTGTAATTAGTGCACTCAGAAGAGATTACCCGAAGTACCTACGGAATTAGGCAAAACGAGTAAATTAACAAATGTGCGGTTATAAATAAAATAATTTAAAACATTCAAATACTGCGATGTACATGTATTTCTCCGAATTTGACTTTCTGAAGTCATTCATTTCGACTGATATTTAAATAGTCATTGAAAATATTTATCAGGTGTTTAATTGTATATATATTTGAATTAACTCAAGGTTGTCACTCATTTTATAAATATCTATTTGTGCTTCACTTCAGCCAGGATTGCATTGCATTCCACTTTCAAATTCAATTCAAATTCAAATTCAAATCATTTTTCAAATTCAAATCATTTATTTGTTCATAGGTTCATTATAATAAACACTTAAACAAAGTCATACTTTTTTTAAAATTAAGCTAGATGAGGCCGGTGTTTCCTAACTGACTGCCCTGAGAAGAAACATCCGAAACAAACTCAGAGGTCATAGTCTCTTTTAAAGTCCAGATAATTATTTAAAAAAAATAAAAATAATAATAAGTATACAACATAAAGTATAAATATGTGAGTACAATGTGAGACGACTATACGAGTGAGAGACTAAAAAATAGTTATATTTTGATAGAATTGCAGCAGCAGTTCAGAGCCGACCAGTCCCGGCAGACGGCACCCGTTCACGAGTATGACGTGAGACTCAGCCATAGCTTAGCTCAACCATTTTTTAGGGAACCAAACCACCCGACCCACAACGCCACCGTAAGCAAGACTTTTTAGTGAGCATGACGACCCAGAACTGCATGACAATCATCACGTCAATTAGAAAAAAAGAGAAAGCGACTACATGGTGCTCACATATTGACAATTTTAAGTTATCTATAGGAATATCATCATGATCTATAATGGTATTACAATAATAATAGTTTTACAGTCAATAGCATAATCTAAATTAACAAATGAATGAATAATAGCATAATAACAATAAAACATCCATAATAATGGCATTATGACTCAAAAGCATAAATACAGCAGGGTAAAAAAAGAGAATTACAATTGTCAGTAAAAATAATATTAAATTTGGATGTCATGTATAAAAACAAATTCAGTATGATAGAAAGATTAACATACAGTCATATAAAAGTACTTAATCAAATGTCAAATTTAATCATGAAAAATTAAAAAAGTCATCTATATAATAATATGTACTGGATGTATAATGTCCAGAGTCAAAATAATCAATATATAAATAATTTATGTATATGATAATAAGACTAACATACGGTCATATAAAAGTAATGAAATGTCAAATTTAATAATAAAAACAATAAATACTATATAATAATATGTACTGGATGTATAATGTCCAGAGTCAAAATAATTAATCTATAAATAATTTAAGTATGTCCAGTGTATACATTGAGCTGGTCAATCCCATGCGTTTTTATCATTCATGTAATCTAGAATTGTATAGTATCCATGTCTATATAATTTTGCTTTAACAACGCTTTTGAACGTATTATATGGTAGATTTCTTATACCAATAGGTAGTTTATTGTAGAAGCGTATACTTTGCCCCACGAACGAATTGCTGATTCTGTGAAGACGAGTGGCATGCACAGTAAGATTGTGTTTGTTCCTGGTATTCACAGAATGTATGTCAGATTTCTTTTTAAAATAACTAATATTTCTATAAACATACTTTAAGTTTTCAAAAATATATTGAGATGCTACAGTCAGAATATTTATTTCCTTGAATTTTTCTCTGAGGGACACTTTGGGACCGAGATTGTAAATAGCACGAATGGCTCTTTTCTGTAAGATAAAGATGGTGTTGATGTCTGCAGCTGTCCCCCACAGAAGAATTCCGTAAGACATAATGCTATGGAAGTAACCAAAATAAACTATCCTAGCCGTATATACATCAGTAAAATGTCTTATTTTTTTAACTGCATATGCTGCTGAACTGAGCTTGCCCGATAGCTTTTCAATGTGTGGGCTCCATTGAAGTTTCGAATCTATGGTAATACCTAAAAACACTGTTGTATCAACAAGATCCAATTCTGCGTTATTCAGTTGGACGTTGGTCCTAACGTGTCCGACATTAGGTGTTGAAAACTTTAGACATTTAGTTTTTTTCTCGTTAAGGAGAAGATTATTTGCGTTGAACCAGCGTACAACTTTTGCAAGTGCAATATTGACTTCGTGAAAATCTAATAATTTCCTTTTAATTTTAAATATTAAAGAAATGTCATCAGCAAATAGTACAACATCATGGTTATGGCCTATAAAGTAGGGTAAGTCGTTAATGTAAATAAGAAATAGAAAAGGACCCAGAATTGAACCTTGCGGGACGCCCATGGTTAATGCAGATCCTTCTAAATCTCCCTACAAATTAAAGGTCCTTATTTACCGGCACACAAAGCTTGTACGTCAACAATTACTACATAGCGCCGGTAACGCGTTCAACTTTCCAGTGTTGCGCGTGAATTTCATTGTCTACCAGTGTTCACACTTGTGGAAGTGTTGAGGAATTTATTTAACTTTGTCAAGCTCAGAGAAATAGAATTGTATTATCATTGTTTATCGAAATACTGGCTCGTAATTTTGCCTGTCTCTGGAGGTAAGGCTGCAGATGCTTTGTTAACTGTATTATATAGTGTACCTAAATAAACTTTAATTAATATTAAAGAGTTTCATAGTTTGGCGATAGCCGAGTGGATATACCAACAGACTGCCATGCAGAGGGTATCGGGTTCGAATCCACGGCGCACACCAATGACTTTTCGGAGTTATGTGCGTATTGAATTGTTAATTATAGCTTGTCCCGTGCCTCGGAGAGCACGTTAAGCCGTCGGTCCCGGTATTCATGAAGATCTTTGACAATCGTTACAGGCCGTCAGTTCCTTCTAAATAAAACTGATCCTAGTCTAAACCATGGAATATTGCTATCCCTTCGGGTTGCGGTGGTCAGACAGGCAGTCGCTCCGTGGAAAAGCTAATATTCAGTCAAATCCGGTTAGACTAGAAAGCGGACCCCAGATTAAAACTGGGATAACGCTAAGAGAAAGAAGATAGAGTTTCATAGTCACCCTAATTATCCAAGTGGTTTTCCCGTCGACATCAAAGGCCCTCGCCCTGGAGAGTGGGGTCCGCTTTCCAACAACAACGTCTCCACTTCGCCTGGTCGTAGGCATCCTGAGGTCATAGTCAACTACAACAAAAAGCCCGCATTACCGTATAACAAAAGAAAGAACATAACTGAGGATGAAATGCTTGCTCCCTAACTTTAATTCTGAATAATTTCATACATTTTAAAGTATACAAATGACAATATTCATTTATTTTTATTTTTTTAGTAGGCTCACGCCTGTATCCCCGGAGGGGTAGGCAGAGGTGTAATATTACACACACATTTCGCCATGAATTTTAGGTCCCACGTGATAGGGGGCGAGCCTATTGTCGTACCGGGCACATTACCAGACTCCGTGCTGCTACTGAGAATTTCCTAACGGAAAAACCCAATAAAACTTAGCCCGACCCGGGAATCGAACACGAGACCTCCCAATTCCACGCGCACATTAATGCCGTGAGATCAACGAGGCAGCCACAATATTCATCAGTCTGTTTATATAAAATCCTTGCATAACTGATTGAGTGACAGACGAACTCCAGGCAAAACTATTGAGTCCAAGAAGCTAAAATTTGGCCTGCATGTTCCTTAGGGATTGTAATTAGTGCACTCAGAAGAGATTACCCGAAGTACCTACGGAATTAGGCAAAACGAGTAAATTAACAAATGTGCGGTTATAAATAAAATAATTTAAAACATTCAAATACTGCGATGTACATGTATTTCTCCGAATTTGACTTTCTGAAGTCATTCATTTCGACTGATATTTAAATAGTCATTGAAAATATTTATCAGGTGTTTAATTGTATATATATTTGAATTAACTCAAGGTTGTCACTCATTTTATAAATATCTATTTGTGCTTCACTTCAGCCAGGATTGCATTGCATTCCACTTTCAAATTCAATTCAAATTCAAATTCAAATCATTTTTCAAATTCAAATCATTTATTTGTTCATAGGTTCATTATAATAAACACTTAAACAAAGTCATACTTTTTTTAAAATTAAGCTAGATGAGGCCGGTGTTTCCTAACTGACTGCCCTGAGAAGAAACATCCGAAACAAACTCAGAGGTCATAGTCTCTTTTAAAGTCCAGATAATTATTTAAAAAAAATAAAAATAATAATAAGTATACAACATAAAGTATAAATATGTGAGTACAATGTGAGACGACTATACGAGTGAGAGACTAAAAAATAGTTATATTTTGATAGAATTGCAGCAGCAGTTCAGAGCCGACCAGTCCCGGCAGACGGCACCCGTTCACGAGTATGACGTGAGACTCAGCCATAGCTTAGCTCAACCATTTTTTAGGGAACCAAACCACCCGACCCACAACGCCACCGTAAGCAAGACTTTTTAGTGAGCATGACGACCCAGAACTGCATGACAATCATCACGTCAATTAGAAAAAAAGAGAAAGCGACTACATGGTGCTCACATATTGACAATTTTAAGTTATCTATAGGAATATCATCATGATCTATAATGGTATTACAATAATAATAGTTTTACAGTCAATAGCATAATCTAAATTAACAAATGAATGAATAATAGCATAATAACAATAAAACATCCATAATAATGGCATTATGACTCAAAAGCATAAATACAGCAGGGTAAAAAAGAGAATTACAATTGTCAGTAAAAATAATATTAAATTTGGATGTCATGTATAAAAACAAATTCAGTATGATAGAAAGATTAACATACAGTCATATAAAAGTACTTAATCAAATGTCAAATTTAATCATGAAAAATTAAAAAAGTCATCTATATAATAATATGTACTGGATGTATAATGTCCAGAGTCAAAATAATCAATATATAAATAATTTATGTATATGATAATAAGACTAACATACGGTCATATAAAAGTAATGAAATGTCAAATTTAATAATAAAAACAATAAATACTATATAATAATATGTACTGGATGTATAATGTCCAGAGTCAAAATAATTAATCTATAAATAATTTAAGTATGTCCATTGAGCTGGTCAATCCCATGCGTTTTTATCATTCATATAATCTAGAATTGTATAGTATCCATGTCTATATAATTTTGCTTTAACAACGCTTTTGAACGTATTATATGGTAGATTTCTTATACCAATAGGTAGTTTATTGTAGAAGCGTATACTTTGCCCCACGAACGAATTGCTGATTCTGTGAAGACGAGTGGCATGCACAGTAAGATTGTGTTTGTTCCTGGTATTCACAGAATGTATGTCAGATTTCTTTTTAAAATAACTAATATTTCTATAAACATACTTTAAGTTTTCAAAAATATATTGAGATGCTACAGTCAGAATATTTATTTCCTTGAATTTTTCTCTGAGGGACACTTTGGGACCGAGATTGTAAATAGCACGAATGGCTCTTTTCTGTAAGATAAAGATGGTGTTGATGTCTGCAGCTGTCCCCCACAGAAGAATTCCGTAAGACATAATGCTATGGAAGTAACCAAAATAAACTATCCTAGCCGTATATACATCAGTAAAATGTCTTATTTTTTTAACTGCATATGCTGCTGAACTGAGCTTGCCCGATAGCTTTTCAATGTGTGGGCTCCATTGAAGTTTCGAATCTATGGTAATACCTAAAAACACTGTTGTATCAACAAGATCCAATTCTGCGTTATTCAGTTGGACGTTGGTCCTAACGTGTCCGACATTAGGTGTTGAAAACTTTAGACATTTAGTTTTTTTCTCGTTAAGGAGAAGATTATTTGCGTTGAACCAGCGTACAACTTTTGCAAGTGCAATATTGACTTCGTGAAAATCTAATAATTTCCTTTTAATTTTAAATATTAAAGAAATGTCATCAGCAAATAGTACAACATCATGGTTATGGCCTATAAAGTAGGGTAAGTCGTTAATGTAAATAAGAAATAGAAAAGGACCCAGAATTGAACCTTGCGGGACGCCCATGGTTAATGCAGATCCTTCTAAATCTCCCTACAAATTAAAGGTCCTTATTTACCGGCACACAAAGCTTGTACGTCAACAATTACTACATAGCGCCGGTAACGCGTTCAACTTTCCAGTGTTGCGCGTGAATTTCATTGTCTACCAGTGTTCACACTTGTGGAAGTGTTGAGGAATTTATTTAACTTTGTCAAGCTCAGAGAAATAGAATTGTATTATCATTGTTTATCGAAATACTGGCTCGTAATTTTGCCTGTCTCTGGAGGTAAGGCTGCAGATGCTTTGTTAACTGTATTATATAGTGTACCTAAATAAACTTTAATTAATATTAAAGAGTTTCATAGTTTGGCGATAGCCGAGTGGATATACCAACAGACTGCCATGCAGAGGGTATCGGGTTCGAATCCACGGCGCACACCAATGACTTTTCGGAGTTATGTGCGTATTGAATTGTTAATTATAGCTTGTCCCGTGCCTCGGAGAGCACGTTAAGCCGTCGGTCCCGGTATTCATGAAGATCTTTGACAATCGTTACAGGCCGTCAGTTCCTTCTAAATAAAACTGATCCTAGTCTAAACCATGGAATATTGCTATCCCTTCGGGTTGCGGTGGTCAGACAGGCAGTCGCTCCGTGGAAAAGCTAATATTCAGTCAAATCCGGTTAGACTAGAAAGCGGACCCCAGATTAAAACTGGGATAACGCTAAGAGAAAGAAGATAGAGTTTCATAGTCACCCTAATTATCCAAGTGGTTTTCCCGTCGACATCAAAGGCCCTCGCCCTGGAGAGTGGGGTCCGCTTTCCAACAACAACGTCTCCACTTCGCCTGGTCGTAGGCATCCTGAGGTCATAGTCAACTACAACAAAAAGCCCGCATTACCGTATAACAAAAGAAAGAACATAACTGAGGATGAAATGCTTGCTCCCTAACTTTAATTCTGAATAATTTCATACATTTTAAAGTATACAAATGACAATATTCATTTATTTTTATTTTTTTAGTAGGCTCACGCCTGTATCCCCGGAGGGGTAGGCAGAGGTGTAATATTACACACACATTTCGCCATGAATTTTAGGTCCCACGTGATAGGGGGCGAGCCTATTGTCGTACCGGGCACATTACCAGACTCCGTGCTGCTACTGAGAATTTCCTAACGGAAAAACCCAATAAAACTTAGCCCGACCCGGGAATCGAACACGAGACCTCCCAATTCCACGCGCACATTAATGCCGCGAGATCAACGAGGCAGCCACAATATTCATCAGTCTGTTTATATAAAATCCTTGCATAACTGATTGAGTGACAGACGAACTCCAGGCAAAACTATTGAGTCCAAGAAGCTAAAATTTGGCCTGCATGTTCCTTAGGGATTGTAATTAGTGCACTCAGAAGAGATTACCCGAAGTACCTACGGAATTAGGCAAAACGCGTAAATTAACAAATGTGCGGTTATAAATAAAATAATTTAAAACATTCAAATACTGCGATGTACATGTATTTCTCCGAATTTGACTTTCTGAAGTCATTCATTTCGACTGATATTTAAATAGTCATTGAAAATATTTATCAGGTGTTTAATTGTATATATATTTGAATTAACTCAAGGTTGTCACTCATTTTATAAATATCTATTTGTGCTTCACTTCAGCCAGGATTGCATTGCATTCCACTTTCAAATTCAATTCAAATTCAAATTCAAATCATTTTTCAAATTCAAATCATTTATTTGTTCATAGGTTCATTATAATAAACACTTAAACAAAGTCATACTTTTTTTAAAATTAAGCTAGATGAGGCCGGTGTTTCCTAACTGACTGCCCTGAGAAGAAACATCCGAAACAAACTCAGAGGTCATAGTCTCTTTTAAAGTCCAGATAATTATTTAAAAAAAATAAAAATAATAATAAGTATACAACATAAAGTATAAATATGTGAGTACAATGTGAGACGACTATACGAGTGAGAGACTAAAAAATAGTTATATTTTGATAGAATTGCAGCAGCAGTTCAGAGCCGACCAGTCCCGGCAGACGGCACCCGTTCACGAGTATGACGTGAGACTCAGCCATAGCTTAGCTCAACCATTTTTTAGGGAACCAAACCACCCGACCCACAACGCCACCGTAAGCAAGACTTTTTAGTGAGCATGACGACCCAGAACTGCATGACAATCATCACGTCAATTAGAAAAAAAGAGAAAGCGACTACATGGTGCTCACATATTGACAATTTTAAGTTATCTATAGGAATATCATCATGATCTATAATGGTATTACAATAATAATAGTTTTACAGTCAATAGCATAATCTAAATTAACAAATGAATGAATAATAGCATAATAACAATAAAACATCCATAATAATGGCATTATGACTCAAAAGCATAAATACAGCAGGGTAAAAAAAGAGAATTACAATTGTCAGTAAAAATAATATTAAATTTGGATGTCATGTATAAAAACAAATTCAGTATGATAGAAAGATTAACATACAGTCATATAAAAGTACTTAATCAAATGTCAAATTTAATCATGAAAAATTAAAAAAGTCATCTATATAATAATATGTACTGGATGTATAATGTCCAGAGTCAAAATAATCAATATATAAATAATTTATGTATATGATAATAAGACTAACATACGGTCATATAAAAGTAATGAAATGTCAAATTTAATAATAAAAACAATAAATACTATATAATAATATGTACTGGATGTATAATGTCCAGAGTCAAAATAATTAATCTATAAATAATTTAAGTATGTCCAGTGTATACATTGAGCTGGTCAATCCCATGCGTTTTTATCATTCATATAATCTAGAATTGTATAGTATCCATGTCTATATAATTTTGCTTTAACAACGCTTTTGAATGTATTATATGGTAGATTTCTTATACCAATAGGTAGTTTATTGTAGAAGCGTATACTTTGCCCCACGAACGAATTGCTGATTCTGTGAAGACGAGTGGCATGCACAGTAAGATTGTGTTTGTTCCTGGTATTCACAGAATGTATGTCAGATTTCTTTTTAAAATAACTAATATTTCTATAAACATACTTTAAGTTTTCAAAAATATATTGAGATGCTACAGTCAGAATATTTATTTCCTTGAATTTTTCTCTGAGGGACACTTTGGGACCGAGATTGTAAATAGCACGAATGGCTCTTTTCTGTAAGATAAAGATGGTGTTGATGTCTGCAGCTGTCCCCCACAGAAGAATTCCGTAAGACATAATGCTATGGAAGTAACTAAAATAAACTATCCTAGCCGTATCTACATCAGTAAAATGTCTTATTTTTTTAACTGCATATGCTGCTGAACTGAGCTTGCCCGATAGCTTTTCAATGTGTGGGCTCCATTGAAGTTTCGAATCTATGGTAATACCTAAAAACACTGTTGTATCAACAAGATCCAATTCTGCGTTATTCAGTTGGACGTTGGTCCTCACGTGTCCGACATTAGGTGTTGAAAACTTTAGACATTTAGTTTTTTTCTCGTTAAGGAGAAGATTATTTGCGTTGAACCAGCGTACAACTTTTGCAAGTGCAATATTGACTTCGTGAAAATCTAATAATTTCCTTTTAATTTTAAATATTAAAGTGTCATCAGCAAATAGTACAACATCATGGTTATGGCCTATAAAGTAGGGTAAGTCGTTAATGTAAATAAGAAATAGAAAAGGACCCAGAATTGAACCTTGCGGGACGCCCATGGTTAATGCAGATCCAGGTGATCTCTCACCATTGACGTCTACTCTCTGGACTCTATCACTTAAGTACGATTTCAAAAGATCAAGAGCCTTGCCTCTAATTCCGTAATGATGTAATTTCCCGATCAGGATCTTATGATGAACACAGTCAAATGCCTTGGATAGGTCGCAAAAAATACCTAAAGCGTCATGCGAATCCTCCCAAGCCTCAAAAATGCTTTTTAATAATTCTACCGCAGCATCGATAGTAGAGCGACCTTTTGTGAAACCAAATTGCTTGTTATGCAAAATATTGTATTTATTAAAGTGTGCCAACATTTGCTTTAAAATTAACTTTTCGAATATTTTACTCATTGTAGGTAGTACTGAAATAGGCCGAAAGTTTGTTGGATCTAAAGTACTGCCAGATTTGAATAGCGGTATCACTTTACTATGCTTCATTAGATCAGGAAATTCACCATTTGCAACGCAACAATTAAACACCTCTGTTAAGTGGGGTGCAATAACAGTAATAACTGACGAGATGGTCTTGACAGAAAGTCCCCAAAGATCCATGGTATTTTTAAGATTTAATGTTTTAAAAACGGATATAATATCTCTTTCATTAACAAAAGTGAATTCAAAAGGTGCGCCACATTTAGGTTCAGGTACACAGTGTTTTATAATATTTTCAGCATCAGCGGGAGATGACTGTAGAGCTTTTGTTGTTATTTTAGGAATATTAGTAAAAAAATGTTCGAACTCCTCTGCCACCTTCAGATCAGTTTTAATATCGACATCATTTATTTTTAAATGGAACTCACGACTACGTACTGTGACTCTTCTAGTTTCACTATTAATTATATTCCAAGTTGTTTTAATTTTATTATTAGACGTTTTTATTTTATTTTTTAAGAAGTTTGATTTAGCTGTGAAACATGCTCGTTTGAAAATTTTTGAATAACTTCTAACATAGTTTATGAACACTTCACTATTATTAAAGGTTCTTTCATTGTATAATTGAAATAATTTTAATCTACTCTTGTAAATCCCAGGTGTTGCCCATTCACTAAATGTGAAGCAGTCACTGACTGATACTGTCTTGGGTGTAAATATTTTATTAAATTCAGCATTGATCAAATTATGTAGTGAACTATATCTTCAGGATGCATTATCTGGAACTAGTCGATCTTTGACACTACGAGGTTTGAACCTCGAGGAATGGATATGTAACAAATTATATCACTACATAAATTATGAAATTGAGGTAAGATGAAAAAAGAAAAAGAAAGAAAATACCTTTATTGCATATAATGAAAAAAATATATGAATAAATCTTTGTTTTTTATTCGGCGATTAAATTGTTACCTGCTATGAATGCGAAAGTAAAACAGTTGACCAACTTTATTCATTAAGGCGATTGATTTATTTTATCATACCAGTAACATTTTTCTGACAATTGAAAATTCAGCACAACAAGAACAGCTAGATATTCAATAAGAAAATTAATCATCAGCCCTGTATATATACTGTCCCACTGCTGGGCACGGGCCTCTTCTCTCCATGAGAAGGGTGACGCCATAGTCCACCACGCTGACCAAGTGCGGGTTGGCAGATGTCACATGTCTTTCGAGAACATTATAATAATATATATACATAGATAAGCAAGCGATAAAAAACAATATCATCGTCATTGGTGCGTGCCGTGGATTCGAACCCAAGTTCCTTTGCGTAGCTGTCTGTCGGTTTCTCCACTCAACTTTAGCTTGTGTACAAGAAAATTACCACTCATAAATACTAAACACAGACAAGGTGGTGTTGCTTAAAATTTCAACGGGAACGCTGTGTCAGCCCATAAAAGGTTCCTGGTATGAGTCCCGATCTATATTTAAAGAGCTGACAAAATTTTGTTCTCATCATTTTGTTATTTATTGTTCTCCATCAAATTATTTTTCTGCGATGAAGAATGTACCCGATATGAAGCATTAGCTTGGGCTTGATTATTTCTACGGGGGTACGTCGGTATGGTTCACACCGACTAGGTTGGCCATTTGTTCTGACATTGGCAATAAGTTTTGAAAGGCTAGTTTTGCTTTTGACTGTTGTCATTGTTGTCATGTAAGTCATTAATTGCTGTCAAATATTTTTAAGGCAATTTGTAAGCTATACTGCGGCTTAACAAATAAGGCACCAGATTTACTCATATTTAGTGTACATCTATACAAATTCTAAACTGAAGCCCTCTTTTTATCCTGTCTGTATGAACACGGTAAACTCAAAAAGTACCGAACGGATTTTTACCAACAGGCAGGGTGATTCCTGAGGAAGGTTTAAATGCATAAAACATGCGGGCGGCATTGCGGACGAAGTCAAGTACTCTTACAAAAATAATTTTAGTAAAATTTGAATATCAGATACCATATCCAAACGTACCTATAACGTTCGTACTGTCTATGTATATAACAGTTTCAGCCTTTACAAGCTCCTGTATCGGAGATCGATCTACCGTGTGCACATACGAACTATTTACGAGTTACAACTATGTAACACACAAACTATGTACATGTAAATTTACTCTGAACTTGTCTAGGTTGGCGTCATGAGTGGATTTTGAGTCTAAGATAGCGTTTAGGCTTGTGAGCGTAGGTGGGAGCGTCTGACTCATGCTTCTTTGGAAATACTGGTATCTCGTTTTGATCTATATAGTTTTAGTAGACTTACTTTTTTAATTCTTTAGTTATCTAAAGATAACTGACAAAACTCTAATGAATATTTAAAGAAATTCATTTTCTGCATATGGAATCGCTATGGTGAGTTACAACTACTAACAGAACTGCGCTTCTATCTTACATAAATTATTCCATAAGCTTTTACTTACGTCCGAATTATTCAATTTTCAGGTATTTTAGGAATATACTCTGCTTTGCGCAATCTTAAAGAGTGAATAGTCTTATTTTAATATTCAACAAGAGCTTTTAAGCAATTTATTTCGTACATGGCATTGTTATTGTGATGCGCATTATATATGTAAGAATTAACCACATTCAGCAGGAATAAAATAATTAAATACACACAATATTCAGCAAGTAAACAACGAACAGAAAAATCAACATTTCCCTCCTATGCATATGAAAAACAAATAAGTTAAATAAATAATAAGCAGGAAACACAACACTTTAAAATATTATTTCGGCCAGCAAACAGGCGCACAATATAAACGAAAGAAAGGCAAACAATTCATGCAATTTATGAAATAAAAACAGTTGTCTATTTTCTGTAGAAGTTGAAACAAAATTTTCTGATTTTATTGAAGTTGTTTGGTACACAGGCCACGACCGTCAAGCTCTATGCACCTGCAATTTCAAGCTTTTAGGCTTCAGTTTAAATGTTAAAAAGAGAGCTTGTTGCTGTTTTGTACTATTTTATTTCGTTTATAGCTCTATTTCGCGCAACATATTCTGTGCTTATAAATGAATATTTGGCCGAATAACGTAGTTCTGTTCTCGTGGTAGAAGTTAAAAGCTCTTTACATCACATGAAAATTCTCAAGTGCGTGCTTATTGTAACGAAGACCAAACACGTGAAAGTTAATAAAAGGATGAAAAGAGAGTCTAGCAAATTAAAGAGTGTATACTAGAATATTGGCATCACTGTCCATATTTCGAAAAATGTTTGTATTAAGAATGCGTATACTTTTAATTTTGTAATAGAAGTACTCTTTTTGTAAATATATATGCTTTTTGTTGAATCAAATACTGAACACGATTTAAAAACAAACAGCAAGCAGTTTATTGGTTGAATGAAAACATAAGATAGGTTTAATCAATATACCACGCCATCGAAGTCACGTGCAAACGCTAGTACCACTAAAAGATGTTCCTATTTCGTCTACCGCGGAATTTCAAAAGCTATTTTTCAGAGTCCGTCTGTCCATCCCGTTTGCGCATTAATCTGCGTCGGTCAGGAGGTGCCGAACGCAGCAATGGACGCATGCATTGATGTAGAAACATACTGGAAAACGCAGAAAATATCACCTCTTTGATGTTGAATTGAAAATGTTTGTGATGAAAAAGTGCTATACGATGCTAATGAAAAAGTGCAGCAATTACGCGAAATATGAAAATTGAAAATAAATCGTTATGTTTTTAAAAGTAGTATGTTTTCTGGTTATTAAAAAGTACATTAATATAGTGTAGATATACATGGTTCTATTAAAGACTATAAACGTTTTTCATAAGAAAATCAAATTGATTGCATTCGTGGAATAAGATTGTATTAGTAATTGGTAGCAATTTTTATTATAAATCATTACTTATCTTTTTAGCCTTACTAGGTTCTGAAAGGGAATAATAAAAGCAATGTATAAAATAAACAAACAATTAGCAAAAGCTAAGAAATAAAACAAAGATGATATCTACAAATGAACTGGAAAAAGACCACAATTAAACACTCTTTGCATGAAACACAAGAAGACAAGAAGAGAAGATATTTTTACAAGAAGAGAAGATATACAATCTAAAATAACTCTTAGACACAAAGATAGATTGGTATTACCATCTTCACACCTCACTATGCATTCCACAAGCCCGTATGTAATGTCAATAAAAAACTACAATAATCTGCCAGGAAATGTAAAAAAGGAAAATAATTACAATTCATTTATAAATTAATTAAAACTATTCCTGCATAGTAAAATCTATTATATTGTCAAAGATTTTATGAATGACACCACAGTCAAAATTAAATAATCTAATCCTATGCTTAAAATAATAAATTATCGCTTACACTTACATTTTTGTCATAATGATTCAGTATAATATGAAAAAGCACAAACAAATAATTTAACTATATTAAAAATAAACAATCAAATGTATAAACATTAATAGTTACCTACCCTACCAATAATAATATTTATTGAACTAATGAGTGTACTTTGACATAGTTATAAATACATTGAAATTCATACCTCTCTCCTGTTTTAAGACCTATTTATTAATTTTAAAATACATTTTGTCGAATGTTATTTATGATTTAATAATAAACTATGCAGTGCCCAACAGGGTCCATAATTGTATCTAGCTTAAGAATTTATGTACCTACCACAAGCTAGGGACAGACAGAACTGTCCCCCGCACCCGCATCGTTGGACGCATCCTGCGCAGGCCCCTCTAAGCCCACGCGGAGCGTCCACTCCTGGGATCCTCTTAGCTTCACCGCGGGTGTCCAATCCACGGTTACTGAGCCGCCCCACCACGACAAGGTGGAGATTCTACGAGGGGATCTAATAAAATGAAATAAAAATCTAATAAAATATTGAAGTATTGCAATGTACTGAAATATTGTTTTATTTCGTGTAAACATTTTTTATTGTTAGTGCTTATACTAGACTTCTATAGGTTCTTTAGTAATATTAAGAATGCTCACAGCTACGACCGCGCATTTTAATAATTTAACCTTTTTATTTCCGATCCCATGGGAGTTTTGTAAAATATCTTCTCAGTGCACCCTTACGGTGCCCAAATAACTGACATGCCAAACTTCAGCGTCCTGCGCCCGCAAGTTTTGGCTGTGCTTTGACTGTCAGTCAGTAACGCAAGAGTTTAATATGTACTGATTAAACAAGTAATAAAAGATGTGGCAACTGCTGAGCAGACCTGACAAGAAACTCATCAGGCATTTTTAAGATCTTTATATCAAAACTGCACCGTAAACATAATCACGAGAATTGTTAACACCGAAACAAATACACATCAATACAAAACAAGAATTGCACGCTCTTCCTTTTAACAAAGAAAACACTTTTAAAACGAATCAGGCATAAAATAAATGGCTTCTAACAAAGGGTAGGAAGATACACAACGCCCTAAAACTGCATCACAGCCTTAAGTGCTTACTGCTACACCTGCGTTAGCGTTAGCGGTAACGGCAATGGCCAACAACGCGTTAATTAACGCGATAAGAATGCGCGTTGGCTACATTAAGGTTACAATGCCGTTAAGCGTTAACTTCTCATGAATTCACGCGTTAACACACGATAAGGAGGTTAAATTAGACACACGATGCTTGAAGCAGCTAAAGTAGTTGGAGAGTCACTTTTCAAAAGGGCTTATTTCTCATACATACATAGACTCACGCCTGTTTCCGGGAGGGGTAGGCAGAAACTACGGAACGCCATTTGCAACGATCCTGACCTATCTCTCTTGCTTCATTCACTCCTATTAGATGCAATCATGCTTATGTCTTTAATTAAAAAAAACCCTTTATGTGATGAAATCGGTTTGAATAACATGTTCTTAATATTTTTCAATTAAAGTTTGGTTCAAAACGGCAACCCGTACGGCAACGTAATGTAAAATATGATATTAAAATTAAAAATGTATTTAATAATTAAACAAAAGTCGTGAAAAGTTTTATTTGGTGCATTTACTAGCGACCCGCCCGGCTTCACATGGGTGCAATGCTTATTAGGCATGTATTATACATAAATAAACCTTCCTCTTGAATCACTCTATCTATTAAAAAAACTAAAAATCTTTAAAAATCCGTTGCGTAGTTTTAAAGATTTAAGCATAGGTTACGTACCTATACTTAAATCTTTAAAACTACGCAACGGGACAGACGGACAGAAGATAGACTTTGTTTTATACTATGGAGTGATCCAATTTAAAAACAGAGAAATAACGAAAAAAGTAGATGATTCAAAAGCATCGTCACGTAGGTAGTACACGGCGTTTTTATTGTTGTTGCATATGAATACAAACTAGCAAGCGGGTCACCACCTGCCATACCTGAAGGAATTTAAAAAAAAGTAACCTTTAAAAAAATAAAATGCACGCTTCTCAAAGGTTCTTATTTCGAATTATTACTTAAGCAGTCCTTACTGTGCGGGCGCGTCCCGTCGAATGAGAGTTGAGACGGCGTTAATGTGGCCAACATCACTTAGCGCGCTAAACTAGGCGCTGAAACCTTTTGATGTGTCCAAAAAACCGACACCCGAGCTATCGCTTAACGTTTAAGGCCATTAGTAATGCCATTAGTAATTTAACGCGTTAAAAGGTTGGCCACATCTACGTAGCGCCCAAATTAACGCGTTAAGACGCAGGTGTAGCAGGAGCATCAGAGGATGTTGTCAAGGGCGTAATATTTGCGCACGAAAAAATTTCTTAGTTGTGTTTTCGGATGTATTTAAGGTTCACATGTGTTTCTTTGATTTCTTTCGTTCGTTCGTGTTCTGTTCATATACAGGTGTCTCATTATTCCCAATTTCCCACTCCCCACGTCACGTACGTGGGAATATTTGAGCGGGAGACTGAGGCCTGAATTCAGATACCTCTTGAGTTACTCAGCGGGGCTATCTTACTTTCGGCAGGGCTGGATATTCGTAGTCCTGTGTGTATTTTCTAAATGAATCGCAATGACAGACACTTGAAACAGCTAAAATCGACCTCCGAATATGTTGTTTTTCACATGGTCGGTTATATGTGGCATGTTCACGAGTGAGCGGTAAAAATAATTTACATGTTCTATGTGAAGGTGGTAAAACAGTTAATGTCGTGTATAAATATTAGGTATATAATATACATATAAAAGTTATAAATATTATATACTTTTGGCATAAATGTCATGCTAATTAAATTCGAACATTTACGCGAACGAAGTCGCGGGCACAGCTAGTTTAAAATAAGGCTAAAGAACTGATGATTATGCACATTCATAAATATCAGTTCTTTAACATTTCTAGGATCTATATAGCTAAGTCCAAACTTAGTCGTTGTTTTAAAGCGCTCTCGGATTGATTTACAACAACCAGGTTGTCTTTTCTCAACAACTGTCCTTTTGATTTCATTTTTTATTAGTGCCGTATATTTACTACAGACGTTCAGCCAAATTTAAAAAAACATATGTTGAGTGGAACTGATTCCACATGTGCATTTTTATTTTTTATATGTTGAACTATTAAATGTATTCATAATTTTACTGGGTACCAGATGAGCCCGAGGTTACACCAGCGACATTTAGAGCTACTACTCGGCTCCCGTGGCTTATAGCGTGATTTTATATCGCATGCCTCAATAAATGGGTTATCCAATACAAAAACAATTATTTAAATTGGGCTAGTAGTTCCTGAGATTAATGCGTTCAACTAAACAAACAAACTCTTCAGCTTTGTTCTACTATAAGTATATTGTTATAAGTATAGACAATTAGCGAGGTCGCGCTATGGAACGTTGAGGAAGCTGGGGTAGCTTAAGTGAGTAGGCCTTGAAAGACATCTGCAGATAGTCCCACACATCCCTTTCACCAGCCACAAACTCGAAACATAGAGCGGCGTCTTCAAGCGCTAGCAATAAGATTTCCATTGCGAGACAAAAAAAGGTGCCGTTTTTTTACGGACATCATAATTTACATGAAATTGCCTGTTAATAGTCTTACATTTACAAATATACTTCAATGTTATTGTAAAAACATAACTGGAGAATTTACATCTGCCTTTCAGTGATATTCATACGTCTGTATGAAAACACCCTTTTTTTTTTGGTATCGGGTTGGAAAACCCTCATGGAGTCCCTTCGCCCTGGGGGGGAAGGACGAAGGGAACTGTCAGACTCTTACTGACTAAAAACCAACCCGTGCTCCTCATGTACCCATGTGTCGGAGGGTAGGGTGTCACCGAAGCATTCCTCGCTACCCCCCGACGGTTATTGGCCCGCCAGATGGTCAGGCGGGCCCCGAACGAAACCCCCTTGGCGGCGGATGAAGGTGGGGCTCCGCCTCCAAAACACCCAGCGGCCGCAGAGGATAGGGAGGACGTCAACGCAACACCGCATCTCCTCTTCCTCTGCGGCCCCACCGCGACGCAACGATGGTGCGCCCCCATTTGGTCGCGGGAGATAGGGCGTGCGGCAACGCAACACCGACACGCCTCTCCTCCCGCGACCGCGCCCGACTGTGAGGGACAGACAGAACTGTCCCCCGCACCCGCACTGTTGGACGCATCCTGCATCCTGCGCAGGGCCCTCCAAGCCCACGCGGAGCGTCCCCTCCTGGATCCCTCTTAGCTTCACCGCGGGTGACCAATCCACGGTTACTGAGCCCCCCCCACCACGACAAGGTAGAGATCCCACGGGGGGGGGGGGGGGGGTCTATGAAAACACCCTACCAAATACACCACTTTATCCTTATAGCTTCATTAAAATAAGGTACAAAGCGGACTTGGCAGCGACACTGTTTATTCATAATTTGCATTGCAACTTAACTGTATATCAAAGTGGTTGGTACCTTATGTTGTCATACATTAAACCTTACCCGTTATGTATGAATTATTGCACCATTATTGTGCAAAACATGGCTAACATGGCCGGACTTGGGTGGTTTATGAGGTCCCCAGTTTGTTCAGGCCCATTCGCGGATTCGGATGTTTAATGTTTGTTTTGCTTTATTTTATATTGCCGAAATGGGATATTAATTTCTGAATAGGTGTCGTATATTGTGTATGTTGGCTGAATTTGAATAAGATTGTTATTTAAATAAATAATATATTATTATGGTGCTAATTTACGACTTGATAATGGCCATTTATATTTAACTTTTGTCATTTAAATACTGAATATGGAATTATTAATTACTAGAGGATGCCAGCAGCTACGCCTGCATTTTTTTTTAATTTACCCGCTTTGGCCGATCCCGTGGGAATTTCGGGAAATCCCCTCTTAGTGCACCCCTACGGAGATTTTATGATATCCGTTACTATGACAGTTCATAGTAACGGATGTCTTAGAATAATTTATGTTTTTTCGTATGGTGCGCAACATATACAATAATTTTAACGGGCTTTAATGGCATAAATTACCGTCATATATATGGCATGATTATGGGCATATTAAAGATTAAGAACCCTCATAATTATAATGGATGCAAGATGGAAAAGTTTATAATGATATAATCTTAATATATAAAATCCTTGCGTTACTGACTGACTGACAGACACGCTACAGCCGAAACCTTTGGGCAAAGGAAGCTGAAATTTGGCATGCATGTTCCTTGAGGACCGTAAGGGTGCACTAAGAAGGGATTTCCCGAAATTCCCAAGGGATCGGCCAAAACGGGTAAATTTAAAAAAAATGCAGGCGTAGCTGCTGACGTCCTCTAGTTATATTATAAAAGCCATTTAAAATTACCCTCTTTTAAATCTGTTACTGTCAGTACCAGCTGTTTTTGAACCTTTAAATAAAGAAATAAAACAAATCTACATTAATGTAATTGTAAGTTATTTTATTTATAACGCAGCAACTAATTACTTTACAATGATTTATGATTTTAAAATGTAATAATTCCGAATCTTTAAAGTCGCTACTCGTCGAACGTTTACATATACGGGTAAAAACAAATCAATTTTCATACAATTGTATATTATTTCACTTCTGGAATTAAATTAGTAACTGTATAATTATTATAAAGCGACGATTCGAGCCTGGCATCTTTTATTTATGGACACAGCCTTAGCAACAACTATCTAAGCTATACAGTGATAAAAAATTGCATTCCTTGTTTGCTGATGTCGGACAGACCAAAAGTAATCCGAGACTTCGGTAGACAATTCATTACTTTTTAATACGTTCATATCCCAAATATAGTGAAAATCATTTTGGTCTATGTATTTAATCGGGCTAACAATCTCAACAATTAATGAAAATCTAGCGTCAACGCTTTCAATCTAAATTACAATTCGCCACTCAAAATCCGCCCCTGCAATCGCAATTTTAACCGCTTAATCGCGTCTCATGTGAATTTTAAATGTGCAGAGCAAAAATCATGTTCTTTGTGGTATCTTGAATATGATGCAAATTTTGCGTTTTAGACTGTAACTTACACTGTTCTGTAGGTAATGTTACATAAGTTTTTACAGGAAACGTGGCGTGTTTTGTTAGAATATTACGAGAGAAAGGAAAACTATGCCTCGGGTTGTTTTCCTGCTTCAGTTTGTAAAAAAAATGTTGTTTTAGATAAGAGTGCTCATCAGTTCGAAAAATTCCAAAAAGATTTTTCAATTCAGATCAGTAGTTTCAGAGATAAAGAGTATGGATATAATTATATACATAGATAACACTTGATTTTTTTTAAATTCCCGTAGTTCACATTAATGCGACTAATGTCATAGTAAATGAGAGCCATCGATGAATACATTCTGCTATATTTCGTTTGTGTCCGCACTGGGTATGGTTTCCATACTAAGGTGCCCAATTACCTTTGGTAGAATAATAGCTTATGCATAGAGCAACTAATGTCTGACCTTCGCAACCCAAAGACGTTTCGATATTCCATGACTTAGACCAGTACATTCAATGGTATTAAGTTACTGATACCACACAAGGACTGTCAAAGGATTGCATATGACCTAGTTTGACGTTAGCTAGTTTGACAAGGCAAAAGGGATAATAATTATCAGTTGAATACGGATTTTGTTTTATAACTTTGAAAAGTTTTACCCAGAAACCCTCTGCCTGGTAGTCTCCTGTCTCGCAATCGACTGGCTAAGTAAATTTAGGTAAATGCGTTGGTCACTGTCTTATTCTTGCTTGCTTTTGTTATAGTTGTATAGGGCTTGTTTAAGAGTACCAATATATATTATGACAGGAGGCTGTCACAGATCATTCTAGCGAACACTCTAAATTCAAATAGTCCGTAGAATACAGAAAAAATATATAATATATAGAAATCGTGGGTGTAATATTACGCCTCTGACTACCCCTTCGGGGATACAGGCGTGAGTATATAAATAAAAAAAAATATAGAAATCGCACTACAACAGCAGTTTTACCCAATATGTTTACTTCAGTTTCACTTATGAATTATTTCTAGAGTAAGAGTAAGACGTAAACAAATGCCGTTTCTAAATAATAAAATGCAGAGTTTAATTTGAACGGGTTTAAAAAATCACACAAGTGTCTGTTCCTACGTTCAAATTTATTTATCGATATCGAGAGTTTATCAACATTCTATTGAAATTAATTCTGAGTAAACCAAATCTAAGGATCTATTGTAAACATTATCGATATTTTTTCGATATTTTGATGACCGGTTGGCGCAGCGTGAGTGTAAGCGACTGCTACGCCGAAGGTTGCGTGTTTGATTCCCGCTCAATTCAAACATTTGTGTGCGTGAACATGGATGTTTGCCTTGGTCTGGGTGTTTCTATGTATAATATGTATGTATTTACAAAAAAAAAGTATATATGTATGTTTATCTATTATATAGAAGCCATAGTACAAGCTCTGCTTAGTTTGGGACTAGATGATCTGTGTATGTGCTAGAATATTAATATTATTATTTATTCTGATTAAGTCCATCACTTTCAAGTTAAAATTAGTGACAAATTACGAAGATTATTCCATAGAATAAAATCATAAGTCAAAGTAAAGTAAATATATTGGGTTTAGCCGCCATTGTAGCGCGAATTCTATGTATTATCTATATTCTAAGGCTCGTCCGAATGTTCGTGAGAATACTTGCTAAAACACATTCATTCGTTTTGTAACATTCGCGAGATTGCTCATTACAGGTGAATGCTCAAGAGTATCAGCGCCATTAGGATTTACTGGTCAATCTTAAGATTTACCGTAATTCGGGCTCTTACAGTGTCATATACATGAATAATTTGAAAGTGCGGTAAAAGTTACACGAAAGCTTAGTACCTTATTTTCGTACATATTATAAAATGAAGTTCCTTGCGTATTGTTTGTCTGTATGGACGCGATAAACTCAAATACTACACAACAAACTTTTGTATTGTTTTCACTAACAGTTGGTGTGGTTTCTGAGGAAGGTTTAAGTGTATAATTCACGCGGGTGGAGCCGCGGGGGAAGTCTAACTTTAGATACAATAACGCAGTAGAAAGCTATTTAGTCGGCAAACTACACCTATCGTTAACAAAAGATTATTAAGTTTAACTTTAAATAGTCAACTCCCGCACTGCAACAAAATCCTGTGTAGCGGGGTCCTAAGCCAATATACAACTAACGGACAAAATTAACGCCTAGACTCGGAACAACACTTTACGAAGCGCACTAAGTTTTGTTTCGTTTGGGTATACTATCGAACCCACAACACTCGATGCAGTATCAAGCGGCGAGCTGGCCGCTCGAACCACTACACCAACCATGCATTCCATATTACGTCAGAGTTCTAAGGTGTAATTCTTTGGGATCCTGCCGTTTTGCCGAAAATATTTTGTCAAAATTTCATTACCCAAACAAATTTTAGCAATCTTTTTTTATACCATTGCAACATTTCGAATGATTTTAGTACGCATATTTTCATTTGGTCAAATTTTTACTTAGCAAAATATTACTAAGTATAATGTCATTATGGCATTTGGTCTTTAATCAAATGATTTATTACAGCAAACAATCTTCAGTCAATAAACGTTTGGTGATATTAGTTTATTTATGGAAGTAGTTAGAGTAGGTTAATTATTAAATGGTCAGGTTAGGTTAGGTTAGAACTGTGACCTCCTTCGCACGAGCTGATCGAGCGAAGCGAGCGGTGCCGCGGCAGCGGCCGGCGAGTGCCAGAAACGACTTGCATTAATAGAAAAAAGAAATTGTTTTTAATATGTTACCCGGAACTAAACTAGGTATTTAGATTAGGATATTTATTGATTTTGCGTAAAATTTGTTATTCCAACTGAAATATTTGACTAAATAAAAAATGTCAAAAGGATTAGTTGGTAAACATGTTATAGTTTAAACGTTTATTTCCCAAACATTAGGTTTGCGTTACAATTTTTTGTGAATAGATTTTGTGCTAAGTTATAATTTGGCAAATGAAATTATGCGAAACATTTTTTGGGAAGTGAAAATTTGTCAAATTCCTTTCGGTCAAACAACGGAGACCCGTAATTCTTTACATTGTAGTCCAAACATCTGTCGTTAGCCACTGTAAGTCTCCATATTGTGCTACTCATAACTCAGTGTTCATCACTACGGTCGAGTAGAATGCTTTTAAGGCGCTGTTATACCTCAGAAGCCGTGAAACACCTAATTTTTCGTCGCGCATCTAGCCATAACGGTACATATTACAAACTAGCAAAAAATAAAGCTTGAAGTCAAAAGTCTGAACAAAAGACTTTTGAAAGAATTTTTCATGTATGTCAATAGAAGCACGGTAAAAAAATCACAAAATCGAGGCAAAAAATAATCTTTCGTCTCACTGTATGCAATATTTTGATCGTAATCTGTCATATTTTATTTGATAATATTGTAGGAAATCTAATGAACTAAAGAATTACCCTATTTATTTTCATATTATACGTGTATATTTTGTACAATTAAATAAAATCTGCCAAACGTCTATGATTTTGACGCTCGGTAGATCCCATCAATATCAAACGCTTCAGCAATTTAAACCTTATTAGCATAAACGGTGTACTGAGTGTCAGTTGCTAGTTTACGCCCCGCCCAGACCTCATCATTCGGCTATGAGCCCTGTGAGAGATAGGTCATGTCGCTTGCGTCTCCGCTGCACGAAATTTTACGTAAACCTATTTGTTATTATAATACGCCAAATTGAGTTCGTAATTTCATGTTTTATGTTATAGACTGAATACTTTGAATCAAATAGGCTTTTCATGTAACTATGGGCACATATAATTAGGACCTAAGTTTATACTCTTGTTGCGTGTTATTGTTTCTGTGCTTATAAATATATAGTTAGAAGAATAAAATATGGACACTTAGAGAAATGAAGTTCTACGAAGGATTTGTACAAGAAAGCGTCGTAATAAAATCGAAATTCATCCATGGCCAAGTGATTATGAAATATGTTACATTTTTACACAAATTATTTTCATAAGAGTCTTTCATGACTAACTATGTTATAGATTATCGATTATGCATAATATAATTATATAAATTAGTCTCACAATACATAGCTGCCACAGTTTTCAATTTTTGAAAGAGTAATAACATAAAATCGCATCATTTTATGTGCCTATATTGCAAATTCATTAGCTTGTCACAGCGCCTGGAGCGCTAAGATGCCGCCCGCCACGGCGAACAATAAACAGCGATAATATGGCGCTCCGCAATCCGCACACAAGCGGTAACGAATGTTGTATTATTGTGTTGTGAACATAAACCTATTTAGGTACATCGGGTAAAACTTTGCTTATCCATAAACTATTAGGTATGTCTCAGTACATCTAATATCTTTTTAATTTCTAAAATCAATCATTTATAAGTAAGAAGGTGACTTCTCTGTTTGCTATAACACAAGATATAGTATTTTTTTAATAATAAAGTACGTAACTAATTATCTTTATTGTAATTACAGTGAAGTTAAAGATAACAGTTCTGCAACGTCTTACACACATTTGACTGCAGTCATTCCTTACACGATCTGTTCAAGAGCTAGCCAAGAAATGCCAAACAATTTTTTTAACAAATTTGACTCGAATTCCGTACTGATAAGCAAAAATTACAAGAGGGATAGCAGTGACTGGTTCGAATTTAGTAAGAATATGTTGACAGATTGAAATTTTGGTATAGTGGTAAAAAGAAGAGATAACAGCAGTAAAGCCAACTTAGTAAAAAATATTTTGTACAAATAAAATATTTGCAATGTAAAATCAGTTGCGCATGGAATCTAAAATGAACAACTGGCTTTGCAACAACTGGCGAAGCAAGAAAATGTAACAATCGAGCCTTGTGGATTATCCATTTATTGGTGCCACGCCAGATGGATTAATAGGTCCAAACACGATTGTGGAAATTTAATGTTCTATAGTTGCCTATAAAAATGGCCTGGAGAAAAGTATAAGAGCAAATAAAATACAAATATGGAAACATGATAAAAAGTGAACTGACTAATCTAAACAAATATTGTAATTGTTATTACCAAATTCAGGGGCAACGCCACGTTACACGCAAACAAAAGTGTTTATTTGCTGTGTGGAGTGGCGAAAGTATACCACTTTGGTGTATCTTCTCAGATTTGCGGGTAGGTGGTACTTACAGAACTTTCTGGATCGTTGTATTGGAGTGAAACACACGGCTACCCACTAATGTTTTTTTTTATTTAGGTACACCACGCTGGAAGGAGCACGACAGCAGTACAATTGTATTATTATAATTTGATTGCGAATGTATACACGACACAGAATTATATACTAATAGTCGCGGAGCCGAGTACATGCGATATAATTTCAATTGCAACCGATGACGACGGGTTGTGTCTCGCGTCGGAAGTTCTCTTAAGACTGGTTTATAATCCTATGCGCACGGGCGGGCCGGGCGCTGTTCGGAATCGTTCGGTTGTACTCGGCTTCTCGGGACTCCGATACCGTATCTAATATCACAACCTGTGTGTTTGTCAGGTTGTGTGTTGACATAAAATTTATGTAAGTATAGAATAAAATTATATAAAACTAAAAACTTTCGAACGAGGTTAAATTAATTTTAAATTAGGGTTCCGTATTACAAACTATTTTTATTTTTACAAAGATATTATATATAATTAAAAATGTTGACGAAGTTAAATGATTGTAAATTTTAATAAGTTAAATGATATAAGTATAATAAAAATCAGTTCCACTACACCACTAAAAATATAAATTATAGAAAGAGATGATGTTTTCTGGGAGAAGAAAAGCTTGTGGCGTTTTATATGAATTGGCGGTTGCCTGAAATTGTTGATTCTCGTCAAGCTCAAGGGATGGCATTGCGAGATCACAGAGAAGAAAATGTTTCATCAGTGCTTGAAATTTCTACAATACCAAGCCGTAAAAGGAAAGTAAATGAAACTGTGCCTCGTGAACAAAAGCAAATAATAAGTATTGAAGCCTTATCACCTCACACACTGCCTTTAACATTCGATGAGAATAAAGAAAACCTGCCGGGTTGTAGGAGACAGCTAACTTTTGATGAGCTGTAAACTGTATTTAGTTAATAAATGATAAATGAATATAAATAAATATCTTTTAATATTTATTTCTTTGAAACAACACATATTTGAAGCGAAAGAAAATTTTTATATTTTCCATACAAACGTATGAGGAGAGCTAACGAAAAAGCAGTAACTCAAATTCTAATTCTATAATTTTCTAAGCGACATAGCAGTATCTCATGAATAAGGTATATCCACATATATTTTTGATGTTTCATCTATTTTGAAAAATAATAATGGGTTGGGTTTCGAAACGAGTCGCCTGAATTTGAGGGTATTGGTAGTGTAGGGGGCTTAAGGGAGTTCGTTTTAATCCCCTAAAAGTACTTTTGGCTGCCGGAGTTGCGTCTAAATATTTTTTAAAAATTTCCAAAATTTCATAAATACTTCGACAATTATGCAAAACGGAACGTAGTTTTAATACTTTAGTACAGTTTTACAAATGTCATTTTTAGGATTTATGTGAAAAACGTGAAACGAAACGCAAAACTGCCATCTTGGAATGATTATATTGACAGCTAATGTCAAATTTGTGCGTCATTGCTTTCGAGTGCCTAGAGTTAGGTGCGACTGTAATAAGTAACTAAATAGGGTACGTTAGGTTCTCTTTTGACCCTTAATCCGCAAATAGGAGTCCTTCGCAGGGCTTCGTCAACCTTAGTTTATTAAACTAGTGTGATGAATGTGGAAGTTGGCAGTGCCATACACACCGATGTTTGGAGATTTTTTTTTTCAGAGGAAACCAAGTATTTCCGGCAAGTGAAAATGGTGAGGGGGGTTTCAAGACCTCCCCTCCTCCCTCTCCAATCACTCACAACCCCTAAAAACGGCGACGTATTTCAAAACCTTTACCATAATAATTATACCTATAATAACAATAAACATCCATAAATAAATAAAAGAAATCAACTTTTACTAAACTTCAATTATCTCGTAACTCGCTTTGTTTGAGGTACGGCTTTTGCGCTTAGCTTTTACAGTATTGTGTTTTTTAGGGTACCGTAGCCAAAAATTGTAAAAACTTAACCCTTATAGATTCGCAATGTCTGTCTGTCTGTCCGCCCGTATGTCACAGCCAATTTATTGCAAAACAGATTTGCAAACTGGCTGGAATGGAATTAGATGTAGGTATTCTATGATCTGCTTCACTATTTTTATACAAAAACAAAACAAACAATAATGGCCTCTCCATACATGGAAATGACTTAATTATTTTTATCATCTTACGGCACGTAGGTATTTACCTACTTTTGTCAACTATTAATACCTATAACGTCTAATGTAAACCAGTTTTGCTCATGGCTTCACTGAGAACAAAAATTGCGCTATGCCTATATTGTACGAACAGATTGATGTATGTAATATAAACTTTAATATCAGTATCTCAATTCAATATGCTAAAACGTTTTGCTTGCGATTTTGAAATATTGGAATACGGATGTCGCCAGAATACGGCCGCACGCGACGAGAATGAAGGGGGGCGCCCCGCAGTAGACGGAGCTAAGCAACCTTCACCTCGCCTGCTTCACCCCCTCATTTACCAAAACAGTCGCTTAGGACAGCGCCTTAACCCCCCACGTGATTACAGCACGCACGGTCAAGCTCTAATTCAAGTGGTCCCATGTGTTTGCGGCACGCATGGTCGTGCTCTAAAAAAGTCGTCCTATTGGTCGCGGATTTTTACGTTTTGTTTTACTTAAACCAAGAAACGAAAGTAGTAACTATTAGAATAGTTCATATTCTATGCAACTAAATCGTTTTAGAAGGGTGAGGGAAACGAAACGCGCCAAAAAATATTGAAATATAATTATCTGTGTCTCAGTTGCGAAAGCGTCCGCCATTGTTGTGTTTTGTTCCGCGATCTTTGTAATAAAAGTTGTCTTGTGGAAGAAACCGGTGAATATTTTATAAAGATACTTATATAGATTTACTCAGAAATAAATAAATATTAATTGTGAAGTGACATTATTCGTGACAAAGACAAGAAATAAAGTGATAAAAGGCAAAAACTTTTTAGAACGGCTATTTCTACTCTTGAAACTTGCTATTTTCGTAATAGTTTTATGATAAATACTCTTTTAATAGTTATGAAAGACATAAAAGTACCCAGATTATTTATCTGAAAACATATTTTAGCAATTAAATACTAGTATTGCTGTACATTTTCACTGTTATCGTGTTTCAAATGGTAAATAATTCACAGCCACAGTGTTCGTTACAGTAACATGGCGGCCTGGCACGGCGAACTTTTTGTTACGCGTTCGGATTATTATTTTTTTAGTGGCGTTAGATTCATTTGTTACACATAAATAATGTATTGTGGGAAAACCTAAAGGTATATGTGATAATGTTTTTGTGTTTATGAACCAAACAAGTAATGAAATTCATTAATATGTGATGAAATGTTTGTGCGAACGAGTGAAAAAAAAACAAATCTCCAAGTTTGTAAGCTGGTTTTGCCGGAAAAGTAAGTATTTAGTAGTAATTCATGTTATTATTATGATAGCTTATTTTATAACCAACACAATGATATGCAATTTATGTAATATAATTATATTAAGGTGTCTTTTTTTTTTTTTTAGGTAACCTATGCCAACGAAAATTTGCAGCAACGTGACCTTAAGCACTTGTGGCACTTTGCCTTTAGTTTGATCGCACCTCAAGGGTTAACGGAGCTCATGATATTTTCTGATACAAAGACTTTGTGTCACAAAGAGCCTGTTTTCCTTTATAGTTAAGTAATCCACCAGGTGGTACGTAAGTCGCGCGAGCATTTATCCGCGCAAATGCAGAGATCGGTCTGAATGGACGCAGGTACTTATACAGGCGGCATGCGCGCACGCGGGTCATTTGCCGGAGGACGAACGACGATGACATGCGTCAGCTGGTACCGCGGGTGTCGACGTAATAATAATTGTATATTTATCCATTATCTAGTACCCATAGTACAAGCTTCTGCTTAGTTTGATACTAGACGGTGTTGTGTGAATATTGTAGAATATTGATTTTGATATTAAATAGGCGGGTCCACACAGACCGAGCAGCCTCGCACGGAAAATGCATCGCGAGGCTGCTCGGTCAATGTAGACGTGGCTCGGTCGAGGAAAGCGGATGTGCACCCGCAGCCGAGTTACCGTGCGCCCGAGCTAACGAAGTAGGCACGTCCACACAGAGCGCGCGGCCCGCGAGGAATTGGCGCGCGAGGCTGTGCGCTCTGTGTGGACGTGCCCATTGAAGAGCGAAGATTGTCTTGAAGTCGTCGTCAGCGTGTGTGTATCTCCGGGTTTGCAAGAGATCTCTTCTTGTTTCTACTGACGTCAACAAAAGTCTATCAAACTGTTCTTTTCAGAAAAACAACAAAAGTCCTTGAACAGTCCTTGTCAAGACTATTATCACTGTTTCTATTAAAACTCTAAGTCCTTTTTAGGGCTGTGTGTATCCATTTTTCTATTCACGAACATTCAAAAGTCACTGTAGGTATAGGTTAGCTATATGGTATGCTATATGAGCTACCACCACTTTAAAACTTATTACATATGTTTTTAAATTATATACATTTATTTTTGAATTATAATATGTTTGTTTTTCTCTAAGCCCGAATGCCACTGAACACTTTAAAACTGCCGGTCAAATTTGAATCGGTTTTTGTGTGCACTTTTGTATCGCTTTATTTCTTAATTCAATCTGTCAGATGGTATTCTTATCGAGATATTTATAGAAAATAACGTAGATAAAGTAGCGGTGAATAGTTATCATAGAAATACAAAAGAGTTAGTATTTTAATTAGATTCCAATTCAATAAATATTGTATTTTTAGATGGCAGTTACATAGATAAAATGGCTGTTGCCTACATTTTAATTTTAACGTTTAAAAATACTTTCGCCATCAGGCGATCCGTCAGCTATTGCACTTCTTATATCTAAAGACTGCTACACACAGTACCCGGCGGCACGCAAAGCCGCCGGCCTAGCCGCACGAATGAGCCGCCGGCATGGCCGCGCGGGTAGGCCGCCGGCCGGCCGCTGGTTGCAACTTGCTACTTGTGTGTGGTCATTCTATTAGGGTTGTCAACCATACTTTATAATAAGGTATCCTACTTTATTTTTGGCAATTATACTTTATACTTTTGTATACAAATAAAGTATATGAAAATACTTTACTTCCAACCCTTACTGTGACGTGTAAAATCAAACACTAATTATGAGTACTCATCTATTTTTAACGTTACACATAAGTTAAATGTATGATTGGAACTATTTCAGCATGAATGAGCCGGCCCGACCGGGGAAGTACTACCCTCTCACAGAAAATTGACGTAAAGTAGCAGTATCTACACTGTTGCGTTTCGTTCGGTGAGTGAGAGTGCCGGAGGCCCTATCCCTTATTCCTTCTCCCTGATCCCACTCCTCATCCTATCCTTTTTCCCAACTCCAAGGGGCGGCAACGCACTTGTGACTCCTGTGGTGTTGCTTGTGTGCATGGGCGGCGGTAATTGCTTACCATCAGGCAATCCGTCTGCTCGTTTGCCGCCTATTACCATTAAAAAAGTCCCTTAACATAATAGTAGAGGAGCCCATGAAGGGATTTCGGGATTTACTCGAGCGCGTCAGATATTGATAGCATCCATGTACTTCGTATTTTTAATAAAGTAGGAATGTACATTTGATCGTATGCATAATGGAGGTGATTGAACGAAAGATTTTTAAATGCAAACGAATAGAAAATTAATCGAGCGTGTCAGATTTTCTAAGGGGATGTTCTTCTTCTTGATGTGCCTCTCCATTACTGAAGGTCGGCGGTTAGGTTTTTGATCTTTTCTCTGTTCATTGTAAGTCGGAATAGTTCTTCCACAGACTTGATGCCAGTCCACTCTCTGATGTTCCGGAGCCAAGACAGTTTTTTCCTACCAAGGGGATGTTAAGTGAACCTAAAAAAGTCTCTCATTGAATAGTCTGACGAATTGGGTGTGACGCAAACTCGTGGTCACTATTAGAAAGTGCAAAGAGAATTCGCCATTTTGGGATACTCAAGCGCGTCAGATTAAGATGTATATTCTCCATTCTAACGATCTTTCTCTTAATCTGACGATTACCTGGATGAATTAGTGCAACAGTTTTATTTAACATCAATAGCTGCTCTCCCGCCGATAAAAAGGTATACATTATTTACATTTTTATCATTTTATCATCTTAGCTTTGCAACCCAATAGGTCTCAATGACGCTCGAGTAAATCCCAATTTAACATCGTGGGCTCCCCTACTATAAGTAATTTAAGTAGTAGGTCATAACAAGTAATTATTTATTGTAATGTAAAAAGATATTTTGAAGTTTCGAGAAAACACTACTTAAAACGTCTATAATATTATTAATTCAGGCGTGAACTATATTCTAGCTATATTTTATTGTCATTGTGTTATAAACTGAACTATTTATTGTATTAGTAATAATAATATTACGAGATGTATTCTAGACATACTATGTGTAAATAACCTTTGAATGCGATGTCGTTAGTTAAATACACTGGTTCATTTGATATGTCCTAAGGTTGTTTCAAAGGCGTTACACAGAACAATCCCCATTTTTCTTAGAGACGCCGACCCAGATGTGGACAGTCAAAAATCGTAGTAGTTGTTATTGCATTCGATAAAAGAATGTAATCTAGAATTTTGAGATTGATTAGAGGTCCATCACATTCATAGTTTTATTACAAGAAGTACTTTTATATGCTCAAAGAACATTAGGTGTGTACGTACTTTTATTTAGATAGTTAAAGTATTTCATAGTTGTGAGTAAAAAGGAATGAGTTACTCATTTGGTAAAGGTAGAAATCCGAAAGAAAAAGCCAGAAGTCGTAAAAAATCCAAAAACATAAAAAAGCATTCACAAGCCAGCAAGCACGAGCGAAACAAAATAAATTGAATATGACATTATTGACATTTACTTAAGAGTCATAGAAGTGTTACCATTTTAGTTTTGAAATTATATTGATTAGATATAGATTTCGGACATAGGTTATCTATCTACCTATATATTTGGTTCATAATCGAACTTATTTGTAGTTAATCGCATATATACCTTGATAAATACACACATTTAAAATGTTTAAGGACCAAGTAGAGATTTGCTAGTCACTCAAATCATTATGAGTAGAGAAAATGTGAAATCGATAAAGAAGAAGTGATAATCGATTTAATATTATGATTTCCTAACTGGCAATTTCTGACCTATTACGTGTTGGCTATTTAGACTTTAACACATCCTTTAAAACTTACTTATTGAATAAGTTTCTCGGCACATTTTTAGTAATGCCTATAAATTAAGTTATAAATAAAAAGGATTATTCAACAACTAATTGAAACACTATTCTGCTGTTCATGAGTTCCAAACTGGGCCAGAAATGGGCATTGTTCTTTATAATACACTACTGGAAAAAATTAAGGGATCAAAAAGAAATTCCTAATATTTGGGCAATTTTCAACAGGCCGTAACTGCGAGAGAAATAGTCGTACAGGAAATCAAAAACAAGGAAATGGTAGCTCCAAGTGTCTCGTTTAGTAAAAATTGTAACCTCCGCGGCTTTTGAGTAATCGTAGATAAACCAGCGACAATTTTTTTTTCAATTTTTTTTAGTTTTTTGTTTTGGTCTACGGGCGCGGAAAATTTTTTTAGCTTAGCCACTATAAGGATCGGATACTTTGTTCATTTAGCTTTAATTTGTTTTTTTATACACCTTGATACGTCCATTTTTCGCCGAGATATCGGCGTTCGTATCGTCGACGTTCTCGTCTGCGCAGAACAATGGGTCTTAAAATTAGGTTGCTGAGATATCTATAATCAAAGACAAAAGGATTCTTTCCCATTTGAAGACTGATATTTCGGCGAGAAGTGGACGTATCATGGTGTATAAAAACAAATGAAAGCTTAATTAACAAAATATCCGATCTTTATAGTGGTTAAGCTAAAAAAAAATTTCCTCGCGCGTAGACCAAAACAAAAAAACTAAAAAAAAATTAAAAAAATTTTGTTGCTGGTTTTTCTACGATTACTCAAAAACCGCGGAGGTTACAAAATTTCTAATCCAAAAACAAGACACTTGGAACTACAATTTCCTTTTTTTTATTACCTGTACAACCATTTCTGTCGAAGTTACGGCCTGCTGAAAATTGCCCAAAAATTTGAATGCTTTTTTGATCCCTTAATTTTTTCGTTTAGTATATAATAATAAAATACAAACGTGAAATAAATTTAAAGCTTTTATTTTTTAGAGACAGTCGTTAAACATTTTTTTCTCACTGTGGAAATGCATTTACGCCTACCCCCGCGGGATGAAAGGTGGGGTATGTGGGATTCGACGACTGTAGTGCGAGGCCGTAATACACACTAAAACCACAGCGCATACGACCTCGCCATTTTGGGCGCCAGGGGGTCACCTTAGCATTCTACCCAGGTACCCCGGCGGATAGCCCGAAGGCCATAACCTCCTTGGCGGCGGATGAAGGTGTTGGGCTCCACCGCCAACACACCCAGCGGCCGCAGAGGATAGGGAGGACGGCAACCTGACAACAGCGCATCTCCTCTTCCTCTGCGGCCCCACCGCAACGCATCGAATGTTGCGCCCACATTTGGTTGCGCAACGCAACACCGACACGCCTCTCGTCCCGCGATCACACCCGACTGCGAGGGACAGGCAGAACTGTCCCCCGCACCTGCACCCTTGAACGCATCCTGCGCAGGCCCCCTCCAAACCCACGCGGAGCGTCCATTCCCGGGATCCCGCTTGGCTTCACCGTGGGTGTCCGACGCACGGTTACTGAGCCACGACAAGGTGGAGATCCCACAGGGGGAAAATAAACGTTAAACTGAACTAACAGATGGTTTTTCATCCGGTCCCTAAAAACAAATCTATTTATTGTTTTTTTTTTGCTAGTAGCAGATTTTTTTTTTAACTGCTGGTGTGTCATTCAAATTAAATAGCTAATAAGTCAGGCGGAGCATGTTAAGCAAGCAACTATTTTAATATTTAATATTAATTTACGGTCAAAAGGCAGTATTGAAAATAAAAATGACGATAAAATTGTCTTAGTATCTTCTTGGGTTTACACGAATGTTACACATTGAAATTAAACTACAGTTTACGGATTTTATCGCGTTGTATTGGTTTCACTAAGTTATTACATTTGAAACTAAAGATCTAGAAACTATATTTTTAATTTGAAATTAGAACAACTAATTCTTAATACTAACTACTGAATTAATAGTTTAGGGAACCTCATACTTAGGTAGGTACATCATGGATAATATCGTTATAGGACAATTAAACCTTCACAACGATAGGGTGGCGACATTAGAGTTAGAGCGCTTAGTTATAGAATATAAGTTAGACGTAATACTCGTACAAGAACAATATCAAAATACAAGCCAGAGTAATAAAATCATACAGCTGGACGGCAAAGCACGAGCTGGGATTTATGTCGCGAATTCAAACTTAACTGTAACATCTATTAGTAATCTCATGACGTCACACTGTGCGGTTGCGGAGGTATCTTCTGCGTCCTTTAGAGTTTATGTTGTCAGCTGCTACTTTCAGTATTCACATCCGGTTGCCCCTTACTTACACCATCTTCGCTTGGTTTTAAGGTCCCTTGTGGGCCATAGTTAGTGCCGATGTGAATGCATCATCTACGTTATGGTATGGCAAATATCGTTCTTCTGATAGGGATCGACGGTGCGCCGTCGAGGATTTCATTGCAGAAATGAATTTATCCATCCACAACACACCAGATGCACCACCTACTTTTTGCAGCCCCATTGGCGAGTCTTCTATTGACGTCACACTTTCTTGTGGGGACGTTCGTATAGATAGGTGGCGTGTCCTACCGGACACGTCATGTAGTGACCACCGCCTAATCGTGTACGAATTCACGTCAAGGCTGCCACGGGACTCGTCATGTATCTCCTCTATTAATTTTAGATATAAAACAAAAGGAGCTAATTGGGATCTTTTTGGTTCACTATTCGCGTCACATGTAATACTTCACTTGCTGTAGTCTTTCTATAGAAGAGAGTGCTGAAATTTTGTCTGACACCTTCATATATTGTGCGGATGTTGCCATTGGCTGTGGTTCTATCACCAACACTCGTAGGTGTGATTGGTGGAATAACAACTTAGCTGAACTTCGGCGAGCCTTTCGCAGAGCACGTAGAAAGTTAAATCTATTAAAAAGACGTCAAATAACAGGTGACGTTTATGATACTGCCTTTCTTGCTCTTAGAGTTGCTAGATCTCATTATAGGTCTGCAGTTGAAAAATGCAAAAGAAATTTGTTACGTAAGATTGTTGATAGACTCGATAGGGAAGGTCCGTGGTCTCCTTTATATCACGAATTTAAAGCAAATTGATCTATCGACTTAGCTTATACCCAAAATATCAAAATTAATGGTAGACATTCCACTGGTATTGAGGAGACAACGGACTATCTCTTGAATTGTCTGATACCCAACGATCTGATAAACAACAATTTGTGAATTACACAAAGTGTTGCTTCGTTTGGGGATCGAACCCATAACACTCGGCGCAGTGTCAAGCGGTGAGGCAGCCACTTAAACCACTACGCCAACCGTGCATATCAAAATAAATTTCACGTTCATTTTCAAACTTCATGCATTTTATTACATAGAACTCACGCTACCGAGTCTTCAGCATCCTGTATAAACTCGCAAACCGACGAGCCACATGTTACAAGTTAACATGCACTCCTTTTGTGCATCGAAAGTTCATAACGTGCATTTGAATAATTGTTCCTTCTTACCAAGTTTGTTTGTCGATGTTCCTCGTTGTGTGAGATGTGTTTATTGCCATATTAATTAGCAGTTTCTAAGATATACAGAAACCTTTGTAGGTATGGCTGATGGTTTGTTTTGAATAGTTACTGTTATTGATTTCGAGCAGTATACTGTTATGCTTAGTATATAGGATACGGTCCTATATACTTAGCATAACATTTAACAGTATAAATATTGTCTAATTTGAACCTGAAATACAAAATTCACCATTTCCAGAACCTTCTTAAACCCTTCTTTAATTACATAACATTTTATTTCAATATAAAGGCAAAACGGACCCCTTGCAAAAGTTTGTCTGTATGAGGGGAAAGACAGACTATCTTTAAAGAGTTTTGGAATCCTTAATCTCAAACTGAGGTATGCCTCCCCTATCCTACTAAACAAAATATTTAAAATATATTTCACGTTCATTTTTAAATCCTTCCTACTATCTAAAGTAAGAACTTTAATTAAACTAAAAAGGTAGATAATGAAGACATTATCTACCAAACTTCCTGCATTTTATTACTAAGAACTCACGCTACGGTGTCTACAGAAAAATAGGTACCCAAAAATTAGAGTGTATTTTTAATTTTAATAGCCTCACGTATCATCCTTCGAAGAAAACGGTGTTTTTATGCGAGTATCTGTGGTTCATCAATCACAGGTAGTGGTCGGTTCCTTTTTCCATGTGTTCACACACAGCAGACTTATAAATTAAACGCTCAACAAAGTCTGCGGCAGGAACGAAGACGGTTGGAATGTTCCTCCAGTTTGGAACCCTATCATAAGGCTAATGAAACCCAAGAAGGACAAACTCACCAGAAGACCTATGGACACTGTGAGCTCATTCTGCGTAAATAGTAAAACCAATTATTGAAAAATGTTCGGTTGCTTAGAGATAGTGAAAAAAATGAAAATGTTTTATTTGCACCTCCACACAAGCTTAAAAAACACTTAACAAACAAATAAACTTAAACTACAGGTACACTAGGAATATTAGAAGGTAGGTAGATATATTATTTCTGGAAACTGGTGGCGTTACATGGAGGGCAAATAAGGCGCTGCGTCAGCTAATGTTGCAGTATAACTACAACGCTGGTATTCTCGCAGGCCGAGTAAATAAAATAAAACACCTAATTAATACACACATTTGATAAATTATATATAAAGGACAAAGAAATTGGATGCAGAACAATAAAATATATAGCATTTTTAGTAAATAATAATATATAAACTATATCAATATATTTGTCGACGCAAGATCGATTATTTAGCTTAATCTAATTAATTTTAACTAATGAAACCATTATTTAGCAATATGAGATAGCGAAACAATTGTAAAATTACTGTAAATATAATGAATAGCCGATTCTAGGGTTCAATTTCGAATTTTTACAACATTGTTAGTAGACGGTTAGCTGTCGGGATTTGTGTTAACTTGTGATTATTTAAAAACGAGTGTTGAGTTCTAAAATACTACTGTAAATTCATAACCTGATTTATAAATCGTAAGTAACGGCTTCTTATGATTCTGTGATCTTCGCTGTAAAATGTTAAAATAGTAAGTATGTTGGTCTGTACGGTGTGACGTTAAAACGGCAAACATCGAGGTTTGCTATTTTAATGGTTACACAATGTTCAACTGTTTTAAAATTACGTTAAAATTAAGAAATGAATTGTCGTGTAGTTTAAGGGTGGCCAACGAGCCTTTTCTTATAAGTTGTAGTGATACTGACTCGAGTACTTTGAGGCACGCGGCCAAGATGGCGGCGTTGTTTCGGAGTGCTCGGGTCAGGCGATGTTGGATCACTTTTGTTGGAGCGCTCGAGCTGTGCGGTCGTGTATTTTGTGAGTACGTTTAAAATTGTTAACGGTCGTATTCTGATTAAACTTAAAGATTTATTTTAATCTGTTGTTTGTGAGAATAAACCTTCACGTTGTAAAGCGGTGTTTCATCATTTGTAATGAGTGATCCTGTGGACGAAGTTGGTGACGTCAGCATAGCTGACGTCACTATTGCTAAAAATTCCGATGGGGGCGGGGCGCCGTTTTCAGAAGTGGGATCCTTGCCCACTTCCGATGAACTTTCCGGTCTAAATGCTGATAGTAACAAGAACACTTTTGTTAATGGTGTCCCAACCGAGTTTTTTACGCAAATGTTGCAAATGATGAAGCACGTGTCCGATCGTATTACGTCACAGCCTGATGTTAAAGTCAAGATCAAAGATATTTTCCTGCCGTCATACGATCCGGACGCTAACATTGGAATACGTGAATGGTGTCAGCATATCACCACTGCCATGGAAACTTATAACCTGAGCGACTATGAGGTTAGAATGAAAGCAGGTAGTTTATTAAAAGGTCGCGCCAGGTTGTGGGTTGACAACTGGCTAGTATCTACTGCTACGTGGCAGGAATTGCGTGATGTGTTAATTACGACGTTCGAGCCCAAAAACAGATATTCTCGAGACATAGTTCGGTTTAGACAACGTAACTACGATAACACACAAGACATCGCGCAGTTTCTGTCGCAAGCATGGGTGCTCTGGCGACGTATAACTTAGGATAAATTATCCAATGATGACGCAGTTGAGGCTGTAATAGGATGTATTATGGATGAGAGATTAAGAATCGAATTGCTTAAATCACGGGCTACCTCGGTCCCAGAACTAATTTCGGTTGCATCATCTATACGCCGCGTTAAACGATCAAACCCGGGTACATCAAGTGTACAACAAGGTCCTCCTAACAAACGATCTCGATTTTCGGATAAAGCTTCACTTTATTGTCAAATTTGCAAAAGATCTAACCACGATACACGGGATTGTCGTTTCGCTACTAAAAGTGATAACTCTCAACCACGTCATGATGGGAGTAAGCCGTCACAAAATACCGATAAGCCTACGTGTACATTCTGCTCAAAGATAGGCCATACGTACGAAACGTGTTATAAACGGGAACGGGCTGTTGTTTTAAAGATTAATTGTGTGGGAACACTAAATTTAACCCCTATGCCAATCACTATTGGGGATTTGAAATTACACGCGATTTTTGATAGTGGAGCAGAATGTTCATTGATACGTGAGTCGGCAGCTGCTAAATTACCCGGCAAGAGAACTAGTATTGTAAATTATCTGAAAGGTATCGGTCAATTTACTGTAGTATCATTGGCAATGCTAACAACGGTATGTGTTATCGATGATTTGCGCGTTGAACTTCAATTTCACGTGGTTCCGGATTATGAAGTATGTGCAGATATTTTGATCGGAATGAACCTCATCGAAAACACAAACCTTGCTGTACTGGTCACTTCAAGGGGTGCTACATTGTTCCGTCAACCGGCGGTCCACCACTTGCGATCACAGAGCCAAAAATTTGATAATTTAGATTGCGATTTGACTGATGATGACCAAATTAATGAATTGAAAATTTTACTGAACAAATACGAACATTTATTTATCCACGGATACCCAAGCACGCGAGTAAACACTGGTGAACTCGAAATACGGTTAAAAGACCCTACTAAATGTGTCGAGCGTCGGCCGTACCGTTTGAGTCCGGTCGAACGCGAGAAAGTACGGGATATCGTTAGCAAACTGCTTGAGCATAAAATCATCCGGGAAAGTAAATCTTCGTTTTCTAGCCCGATTATATTGGTTAAGAAGAAAAATGGCAAAGATAGCATGTGTGTCGACTACCGTGAATTAAACAGAAATACCCTACGCGACCATTATCCATTGCCGATAATTTCTGACCAAATAGACCAACTGGCAGGCGGAGTCTTCTACTCTACGTTTGATATGGCAGCGGGATTTCACCAAATCCCAATTTCGGAAAATTCTATTGAAAAGACTGCCTTTGTGACGCCCGATGGGCTCTACGAATACTTAGCCATGCCATTTGGTCTGAGTAATGCCTGCTCAGTGTATCAGCGATGTATAAACAAAGCGTTAGCGCCTATGTTAAATGAACAAGTGTGTCAGGTTTACGTCGACGATGTCCTCTCAAAATGTAGAGACGTTCCCGAGGGACTATCGCACATTGAGCGGATACTCGTCGCCCTACAGGGAGCTGGATTCTCGATTAACATTGAGAAAACTGCCTTCTTTAAACGCTCTATAGAGTAATTGGGCAATATCATATCAGACGGACAGGTTGGTCCAAGCCCGAGGAAGGTAGAGGCTTTAACGAAGGCACCGACTCCAACAACCGCTAAACAAGTGAGACAGTTTAACGGTCTCGCTGGTTACTTTAGGCGGTTCATTCCCAATTTCTCGCGCGTCATGGTACCTCTCTATGAACTGACTAAAAAAGATGCGAAATGGGAATGGAACGAAAGACATGACGAGGTGCGCAATCGTATTATCGAACATCTGTCTACTGCGCCTACCCTTACGCTATTCCAGGAGAATGCGCCCATCGAGCTCTACACAGACGCAAGCAGCCTCGGCTACGGAGCTGTCTTGGTCCAGATCATCAAGGGCAGACAACATGCAGTCGCCTACATGAGTCAACGCACCACCGAAGCGGAGAGCCGCTACCACTCTTACGAGATCGAGACATTGGCGGTAGTGAGGGCTATCAAACATTTTCGGCAGTACCTAGTAGGAATCCTACAGCTGATAGCACAGTAAACGTGATGACAAGGAACACAGACTGGCTGCAAATCGAGCAGCGACGCGATGACACTCTCCGTCCGTTGATCGACAGCATGACTACTGACAACCCAGCGCCAGGCTACGTAATGGAGGACGGTGTACTGAAGAAGATTACTACGACCACGACACTAGGTACACACAAGCTAGTAGTAGTACCTAAATCATTTCAATGGAGTCTGATCAATTCTTATCACACTTCACTGCAACATGCGGGCGGAGAGAAAACCTTACAAAAGTTGAAAGAATCCTACTGGTTTGAAAAAATGAACACATCCGTCAGAAGGTTCGTGGATAACTGTGTCATATGCAGAACTTCTAAAGGCCCATCAGGAGCGATCCAAGCAGAGCTTCACCCGATCCAGAAACCCACCGCAGCGTTCCAGGTGATACATATGGACATCACGGGAAAGCTAGGCACTAAGGATTCCGTGGGCAGGGACGAATGTGTGATCGTGACAATAGATGCGTATACAAAGTATATACTGCCCAATTACTCAAATGATAAAAGCCCAAGCAGCAGCTTAGCAGCACTGAAACGTACGGTACACCTGTTCGGAACTCCAGTCCAAGTTATAGTCGACGGAGGCCGAGAATTTCTCGGCGAATTCAAGGTCTACTGTGATCGTTTCGGTATTAATGTGCACGCCATAGCGCCAGAAGTAAGCCGAGCGAACGGGCAGGTTGAACGGGTAATGAGTACATTGAAAAATGCACTTACCATGGTAAAGAACTACGACACCGAGAACTGGCAAACAGCACTGGAAGCACTGCAGCTAGCCTTTAACTGTACTCCACACCGAGTTACCGGTATCGCTCCGCTCTCCTTATTGACACGTCGGCAGCACACTGTTCCACCAGAACTCCTGAGGCTGGTGAACATTGACGAAGAAAGCGTAGACTTTGACTTACTGGTACAGCACGTGCAGCAGAAAATGACTGCTGCGGCTCAATATGAAAAACAGCGATTTGATAAAAACAGAGCGAAGATACGTCCATTTCAAAGAGGAGATTACGTGCTTATCAAGAACAATCCACGTAATCAAACGTCCCTAGATCTTAAATACAGCGAACCCTATGAGATCTACAGAGTCCTGGACAACGATCGTTACATGGTGAAGCGTGTAACAGGCAGAGGACGACCACGTAAGGTGGCCCACGACCAGCTGCGCCGAGCTCCGCAACCAGGCGACCAACCGGCCATGTCGACGAGCTTCGAAGAAGATGAGCAGCAGCAGGGAACTTCTCTACAAGTCGTGCCACCAGCGCCTGCCGAGCCGTTACCATCCACATCACAAACTGCCCAGGTGGAGGATGCCTAGTAAACGGGTGAGTTCATTCCGTCACTTATGCTACATAACTGCGAAGCCCGATGCCCCGGGTTCGAATTCCGGCCGGGGCAAACATTTGTATGACGAACATAAATGTTTGTTCGCGGGTTTTGGATGCTGTGCGTATGTGGATTTGTGTGTGTCCATGCCTCCCGCGACACTGGGTTTCCTAGTGCGGGGGTATAAGTGTGTGCGCATTTACGTTTATGACTACAACAGATGTATGGTACATGCGTGTAGAAGTCAAAAAGTGGTAAAATGATTGAATGACTCTAAGACGACAAAAGCAATTGTTTGTTGTTTCAATTGTAATAGTAAGACTGTACAAACCATTTAATATCCCCCTTCAATCCTCGCCCACGTCAGTCATTTACAGAGCCCCTGTGGACCACGGTCAAATAAAGACCCAGACCACAGCATCGTCCTTCCTAACTCCTTTAGAGCCCCTGTGGACCACGGCGTACAAGACCGCTCATGACCACAGCAACAAATCCTATAGTCGTATTTTTAATTAGACGAAGCCAACTGACAGTAGCTAATGTCACTTTGTAAAATAATGCTGCCATATTTAAAGTAATAGTGATGCGTTTAGTTCTCGTTCAATCAGATGAAAGAACAATGAGTGTGAATAGTTAATAATTTCAAACTATAAAAGAATATTATTTCTATTTTACACTAAAATTTTATAAAAGTGCTCTGATATAAGTTACTATTATGTAAGTAGTTACATCAGTTTTTTGACGGCTTATTACAAAGCGCGGCGCGTGGCGCGCTGACTAGTGCCAACAACGCTCAACGCTGCGAGCGTCGGTCGCCATTTTTGTTTGTTATTCATTCGGCTTCTAACCTCTGGTCTGATAGCACGAATGTTTTTTCTGCGCTCAAGCTGTTTAGTGTTTAGTTGTTGTTTTTGTTAAGATTTTCGTTACGTTGTGTTTGTAGTAATTGTTGTGTTTATTTGTTGCCCCATTGTTTCGTACAAATGATATGGATCCTCAACCAAGCATGTCAAGCCAAAGCTTGTCTCCAAGAAAAAAGAGACCACGGATTGCTTTAAGCTTTTCCGAAAAACGATGATGCAAGACGTCTACAAATACGTATTTGAGGAGAAAGCTACTTCATTATTACCTATTGAGGCTCCCGAAAAAAAAGAATGTGTTTCGAAAACAGCTGACATTTTGGGAATTGGTGTGACCTCAGCTTACAGTGTTTTAAGAGAATACAAAGAAAATGAACAATTTAAGTCTTCCGAGAAACGTGGACCGAAACACAGTTTCAAAGATAAATTAAACGATTTTTACTTTACATCTTTTTTTTATGCGAATGAGGCACCCACCATTATAAAGGTAACTTATACTTTATTCCTTCTACTGCATTATATTATGTGTCAACCATAATGTTCTTTGTAATACCAAAGTATTAGGTTGCGTAGACTTCCTTACTCAAAAATTTTAAAATTGGATTACATACATACATACATGTGACGGATAATGCCACCCCCCCCCCCCCCAACCCAGGAAACTTGAATCGCTGCCTACAATGTCTTGAACTAAACCTACAATACAAGAGTGGCTAACGAGCAAAAATATTTCATTCGAAGCAGTAATGGTTAAAGCTACTCTTATAGACATTGTACGGCAGCACAAACAAGAACATTGCGATAAGTATGTTGTGGACGATATGGCAGCGCAGCATGGGATTTTTGTTTTACGTCTGCCCCCATACCACTGTGAGCTCAATCCCATTGAGTTGGTATGGGCGCAGGCTAAAGGATATATTGCAAGAAATAACAAAACCTTCAAAATGACAGAAGTAAAAAACTTTTTGAAGAAGGACTTCAACATATCACTCCTGAAAAATGGAGTAGCTGCGTGTCTCATATAATTAAAGAAGAAGACAAAATGTATGGTCTCGACTACATGATCGACAATGTTTCAGACAGATTTATAATTAATGTCACCGAAAGCGATAGTGATGATTTTTTATCTGATGATGAATAAACACAAATTAAGTAATAAGCGATGTTTTTTATTTTCATAACCTACCTATAAATTGTTATATTTTATACATTTATAGTTTCAACTACATGATGTATTGAAAATAGGACAGTCTTACAAGTTTCCTCGCGATGTTTTCCTTAATGTTTAAAACACTCGGTATTCAGTATAGGTAAATACTATAGGAACATAGTTTCGAAAACTCGTTGGTATGTACAAAGCACGACTAAAATTCGAACACCGTACCCGATATCGGCCTTTCGGCACACTAACTATTCACTAGACAATCGAGGCAATTTCATTCATTCAAGAGTTTTTTCAATCATTCACTTTGTCACAACACTATTTTTATTTCATCATAAACTGACAACACAGTAAACGTCAGTTGACTTCGTCTAATAAAAAATACGACTATAGTGAGTTATTACTATAATTACTGTCATGAGTGTAATGACACTGAGACAATAGTTTCTTCACCATTTGTATTACAGAGCCTCTGTGGACCACGGTCAAATCAAGGCCCAGACCACAGCATCGACCTAGTACCCAATTCCTTTAGAGCCCTGTGGACCACGGCGTACAAGACCGCTCATGACCACAGCATCAACCATATTCTATGAGATTATAAAAACATGCAATTATGCGTGGTGCATTTGCAATTAATAAAACACAAAAATTCTTTCTTGTCAGTATGCGTTGGGCATTGGCAAAGAAATAAACAAATCACACTCACATTCCTTGGTACAGCAATTTTATTTCTTTATTTACTTGACATAATAATCTAAGGCGATAACTGGGTCTGGTTTTGTAGATTAAGACTACCAGAATTAAAATATTTTGAGATGAATTAAATTAAAGCTCTCGAACTAAACCCAACTATCAGCTAGTGTTCTTATGAATGGATACCTAGTTCAGAAAATAAAAATTGTTTTCAGAATTACCGTGGCTGGTGCAGAGCGCGCATCGCCTCGCAGAATGGCCGTGTCGACGCAAGATCGATTATTTAGCTTAATCTAATTAATTTTAACTAATGAAACCATTATTTAGCAATATGAGATAGCGAAACGATTGTAAAATTACTGTAAATATAATGAATAGCCGATTCTAGGGTTCAATTTCGAATTTTTACAACATTGTTAGTAGACGGTTAGCTGTCGGGATTTGTGTTAACTTGTGATTATTTAAAAACGAGTGTTGAGTTCTAAAATACTACTGTAAATTCATAACCTGAGTTATAAATCGTAAGTAACGGCTTCTTATGATTCTGTGATCTTCGCTGTAAAATGTTAAAATAGTAAGTATGTTGGTCTGTACGGTGTGACGTTAAAACGGCAAACATCGAGGTTTGCTGTTTTAATGGTTACACAATGTTCAACTGTTTTAAAATTATGTTAAAATTAAGAAATGAATTGTCGTGTAGTTTAAGGGTGGCCAACGAGCCTTTTCTTATAAGTTGTAGTGATACTGACTCGAGTACTTTGAGGCACGCGGCCAAGATGGCGGCGTTGTTTCGGAGTGCTCGGGTCAGGCGATGTTGATCACTTTTGTTGGAGCGCTCGAGCTGTGCGGTCGTGTATTTTGTGAGTACGTTTAAAATTGTTAACGGTCGTATTCTGATTAAACTTAAAGATTTATTTTAATCTGTTGTTTGTGAGAATAAACCTTCACGTTGTAAAGTGGTGTTTCATCATTTGTAATGAGTGATCCTGTGGACGAAGTTGGTGACGTCAGCATAGCTGACGTCACTATTGCTAAAAATTCCGATGGGGGCGGGGCGCCGTTTTATTTCATAACTTATATATACATATATATACACACACACTTAAATATACTTAATAGAGACATTTATAGAAATATGATATTAAGTTGAGAGAACTATTTCTTGTGTTTCCGAACGCAACTCGTAGGTGTCACTTGATAGTTTATAAAGTTAATGAGTTCCATCTGCCACGACTGTCAAGAGTGTCAAGAAAGCGTCTATGCTGTCTGTATAAGTGCCTAGCTCCAGATGTGATGCTGGTGGTCTAGGCTAATGAAAAGGCTTCGATATTTGGTAGAAAGACTGTATTGCATAGGTCGCAAGTACAATAATACATATATGGCCGTGGCGTGTGTGCGGTGCGATGTACGACGAGTGAGTGGAGTGCGGCGCGCAGGCGGGGTCGGCCGAAGAACCGGTCCTCACTAGCCGGCGGCGGCCCGCCGCGATGGAACGCAGTAACAGATTCCCCCGGTTGAAGTGTGGAGGACTTCAAAATGATGTCATCAGGACACTGGAAGAGGGCATATATTATTAAAGGCCCGAGTTATGATCCCCTTTTTCGTGCGGATGTCGGCGACTCTACTATGTCCGTCAGATCCTGCATTGACGGCGATGACTCTGCCCAGCAGCCAAAGAAGAGGTGGCAGATTGGCGTCCTTCACCAAAACCATCGTGCCTGGCTTAAGATCTTGCCTTGACATCTGCCATTTTGTCCGCTGCTGAAGTGTAGAAATGTATTCATTTGAATAACGTTGCCAAAAATGTTGGCGTAGCTTCTCGATGCGGTCAAAACGTTGTAGCCGCTGCATATTGCGGTCATCTATTTGAGGCCGGGGAAACGACGTGAGAGTCCGCCCAATAAGGAAATGAGAAGGAGAAAGATAAGATAAATCGGAAGGATCTGTGGAAAGGGGTGTTAAAGGCCTGGAATTTAAAACAGCCTCTATTTGGACCAGGCATGTCGAAAGCTCTTCATACGTTAAGTGAGTTAAGCTCATGACTCTACGTAATAAATATTTGGTTGATTTGACTGCTGCCTCCCAGATGCCACCGAAATGCGGGGAGTAAGCTGGAATAAATTTAAATTCGATACCCTGGTTGGCAATGTCTGATTCGACTGAATGACGAGACTCTTGAAGGAAGCGTGAGAGCTCGTTGAAAGCGCCTACGAACGTGGTGCCGTTGTCGGAGTATACGCGCTGAGGTTTACCACGACGGCTTATGAACCGACTGAAGGCTGCAAGAAACGCCTCCTTTGTAAGGTCGGAGACCAGTTCGAGGTGAACAGCTTTGACTGCGAAACATACAAACACGCAAAAATATGATTTAAGTAGCCTACAACCTCTACCTTTGCGGTCGGCTATCAGCACTGGCCCGGCGTAGTCAAGACCTGTGTTTAAGAAGGGAAACTCTAAGTGCGTCCTGTCACCAGGCAGGTTGCCCATTATGACCTGGACAGGTTCCGCTTTAAAGCGAGTACAACGTACACAGTTACGCACAGTTTGCTTAGCTAGGTTTCTCCCAGCTAAAGGCCAGTAAGTAAGCCTAATATGTGCTAGAAGTAATTGAGGCCCAGCATGAAAAAGTGTTTTGTGTTCTTTTTGAAATATTATTCTTGTTAAGTGGTGTTTGCTACACAGTAAGATTGGGTGTTTGACGCTAAAACTGTAATAAGAGTTTTTAAGACGCCCACCGACACGTATAAGATTTTCAGAATCAATAAATGGTGATAAACTAATAAGTCTATTTTTCTTTACTAAGGTCTGTTTGTTTTTAAGAATAGTGTATTCCTCAGGGAACATTTCCTGCTGAGAAAATTGTAATATTAAGTTCTGTGATGTTTGTAATTCTATGTATGTAAGGTGTGATAGTATTTTTGTATTTGTATCGTAGTTTTGTTTAGTGTTTGTGTTATAAATAGATTTTAAGTTTTTATTGTCATATAAGGTTTCGAGTAAGTCTGCTCTGTTACATAAGAATTTTGTAAAATGTTTTAAATTTGGAAATGTATCTAGAATGTTTTTATGTTCTTCCCACTCTCGGCCAGTGACAGAATCTAATTTCTTAGACATCATGTATATAATTAAAGTGTCCCAATGTTCTGTGGGCTGGCCCAGAGTGTCAAGTGCCCTTAAGTTTTTATTAACGGTGTCAACCATGCTACGTAAAGAACCGCAAGATTCTTTTTGAATAGAGTTAAAATTAAATAATGAATGTAAGTGATTATTTATAAGCAACCTTTCGTTATTGTAACGTTCTAATAACAACTGCCAAGCGATGGCATAGTTGTCAGATTTAAAATCGATGCTTTTGATTACTATAGACGCGCTGCCTTTCAAAGCAGCACGCAGATAATGAAATTTATTAATTGGTTGTATACTGTTATTGTTATGTATTAAGGCAATATACGTATCTCGGAATTCAAGCCAGTGCTGATAGTCCCCGTTGAAGTGAGGCAAGTCTATCTTGGGTAGCCTGACGAAATCGTGCTTGCAACCAGAGTCGTGTTGGATGGTATCGTCTGCACCGTTGGCTGAAGTTGGCGCAGAGGAGCACGAAGGCACAAGCATTGCCTTTGCGCGGCCCAACTGCGCGTAGTACAGACCCTCAAACTGTTCACGCTCGATGTACTGGTCGCCCGCATTATCGGACAACATCTCCAATTCCATCTGTAACGCGTCGAATTCCTTATATAGTATCTCCATTTGCTCAAGCCGGCATTGAAGCTCGGATGATTGAAAAGCATCTAAGTCGGTACTTGGTAGGAATTTAAGAAAGGTTATAAAAGACGTAAGCTTTGCTTTATAACTGCCACGCTTCCTTACAAGATCCTTAAGTTTAGCATCAGACATATTAAGAAGTTTTAACTAAATGTGCAAAGTGCAAAAAAAAGCGAAAGGTAGGTAGGTAGGTATTAATGGAAAAATCGGCAGCATAAAATAATGTAATAATGAATTTAAATAACTCAATGAGTTATTTACACAAAGCTAACGGTGATTTACAGCTGTTGCGAGAACAATAGACGGGTCATAAAACCGGTCGACACAATAGATCGTAGGTAAGCGACGAAGTGCGATAAAATCATTAAGCATAAAACTATTTGTTTTGCATAAATGAAGTAATAATGCGAATACTTGATGAACGTATTTTAATATTTTGGCAATATTTGTATGATTGTTATTATAAAGAAATGTAAGTAATAACGAAAATTATTTATAGCTGTAAGAATAGGCTATTATGAAGAGATCAACATGCCTGATCCGCAATAGCACTATTTTAAATTCCTGGAATAAAGGAGAAAACAAGGTAAAGAAAGGATATGGAACGGACTCACTCAGAAAAGTTTTATTCCTCGGGTAGATTGTCCTCCAAGTGACCTTCAACGTATTTGTTGCGCAAGCGGCCGGCGGCAATCCGAAGTCCACAGGAAAAAATTTGCTTGAAGACACACAGCTTTAAGACGGCGATTCTTCCATGCGAAGGACCATCTGTATAAGTGCCTAGCTCCAGTGATGTGATGCTGGTGGTCTAGGCTAATGAAAAGGCTTCGATAGTTGGTAGAAAGACTGTATTGCATAGGTCGCAAGTACAATAATACATATATGGCCGTGGCGTGTGTGCGGTGCGATGTACGACGAGTGAGTGGAGTGCGGCGCGCAGGCGGGGTCGGCCGAAGAACCGGTCCTCACTAGCCGGCGGCGGCCCGCCGCGATGGAACGCAGTAACACTGTCCATCATTTTGTTGCGTACGCGCTAATAGCAAAAATATAGTTATTAATTTACTATACGATACGCCAAAATACCACAGCAATCATATTAATTTTCAATATCGGTGCATTATAATTATTACAATAATGGTACCATACACGTAAGAGAAGATGCTCGAATTAGCCGTAATAAAGGTAAGTACTTATGTAATATTAAAGCAATAATTTTTTATTGTTGATCAAAAATAACTTAAACTTACTTCTAAATGTATGCAATGTTTTCAGATTACGCATAGGTGGTGGAAGGTTATTCCAACAATTCGAAGATGAGTAACGAAAACTTCCTTCGAACGCATGAGTTCTATGAATCCCTTTGACCATAATGTAAGAAGCCGCTCGTGTACTATAATGATGAACATTGCGAGACCACGTAAATGTGTTATATAAATATTCAGGTTTTTTGTGTAGAACTATGCCAAACAGTAAAGTTGCCAGATGAAGGTGCCTGCGGGCAGTCATCTTCATAAGATTGCCACTGTTAAGGAAAGGAGTGACATGTGCACGAGGTGGGATGTTGTAACAGAATCGAGCACATGCATTCTGAAACCTCTGGATCACTTTCTCCGTTCTTTTCAATATACACGGACCAAATACTGTATCGGCATAATTAAGTTTAGATAATATAAGTGTCTCACATAGCAATATCCGCAATTCAGTACCCAGGTATTGGCGAATTCGGTAGAACAGCTTGTGACGGTAAAAACAGTTTTTGACTGCCTCTAGTACATGCGTCTCAAAATGCAGTTCACCATCCATGACCAAACCTAGGTTTCGAACCTCACTGACTTGCTCTATGGGACAGTTATCAACCATTAGTGTAGGATTTAGAGACTTGTATCTTTTTGATCCTTGATACTTGAATCCTTTGAGCCTTAAATTAAAAATTTTGATTTAGTAGGATTAAGTACAAGTGAATTTTTTCTAGCCCAGTCAGATATCCTGTCTAAATCTGCGTTCATTTTATTTACAGATTCACTGCAGTTGTTGGGCAGAAATTATATATATAATTGTGATGAAACTGGGTATTATGTATATGGCTTGTAACATCTGCGCTGTACAATAAGAAGAGAAGAGGGCCGAGGCCTGATCCCTGAGGGACACCCCGGGTCACCTGACTGCAAGAAGAAGTCGCCTTGTTGCCATTGCTGGCATTATCCAGTTGGACAAATTGAAATCTGTCAATTAGATGACTGTGAAACCATTTTATTGTTGCCGGGTCACATCCATAGTAAGATAGTTTGGAAAGAAGGAAAGAAATATTAATTGTTTCGAAGGCACGCGAAAAATCAAGCAGGGTAAGCAGGGTACCCATACCCTTATCCCTAGCATCCAGAATATCATCAACCACATCTAGGAGGGTGGTGTTTGTACTGTGACCTTGACGAAACCCTGACTGCCTTCGTGGTATGATGCAATATCTCTCAAGGTACTTCTTGAGCTGATTGTTTTATTTACAACCTTTTCCAATACTTTTGATATACAAGTAAGCATGCTAATGGGCCTGAGATCTTTAGCTAAGATTGGATTGTAAATTTTTGGTAATGGCTTAACAACAGCAGTCTTCCATATATCAGGGAAAGTAGAAGATGAAATAGATTTGTTAATAATGGCAGTGATGTTTGGAAGACTGTGAGGAAGCGTCATCTTAAGCATTTCTAGTGAGATGTTGTCCAAACCAATAGCATTTGATTTGAGACCGTTTATATATAAGCTACCTGTTCACTGACTAGTTCTAGGCTGAATGTACTTGTGTGGAATCTGTTTGTCTCATAGTATATCAAATCGGACAAAGAGATGGAATTGTTACCAGGGATATTCAAGAAATGCTTATTAAGATCCTCAGGATTGTTAAGTGTATGTGGCAGGTCATGAATCCTTTGTTTACCTATCTTAATGGTTGATTTTATTTTTTCCATAATTTCCTTGTACTTCATAGTGAACTTATTGCATTCAAGGAAAAGACAAAAATCCCCTCAGTCTGCCGTGACCACGACTCCTGTAAAGAATTTGAAACGTCGGCTAGTAATATATTAAAATTGCACTGTCTAGATCATCCGGTTTAAAATTTAATAACTAACTGAAACCAATATAACGCGATAAAATCCGTATACTGTAGTTTAATTTCAATAATGAACATCAGTTCATTGTAAGATAAGCCTGTATATTTTGTAAAATAGAACTTTATAGGCCTGTCTATTGACCTGGAATCTTGAAATTTTACTAGAAGCCCTTTCAATAGAACCTTCACTGTATAGTAAGAACGCCAAATATGGTACTGTTAAAAGAACAAAGGCGGCCGTGACCGACATTTATGTATAGTAAGTATATTTTACAACTTCAAATTGAATTAGGGATTTAATTAAGCTGATTTTGGCAACAAATATGTTAAGTGTACATAATCAGAACACATTGTGCTGGTCAAAGTATCTATATAAAATTAACTAACGCTCGATGTTTTCTATCGCTGCTCTGAATTGCTTTATTCATCGATGTTCACCAATATTTTTTAAGTCTATTTCACTTTGAACACAGATTCGTCACAACAAAATGACACAGGTTTATATAAAATATTTCCACACTATTGAAATCCCAAAATACTAAGATATCAATAACCACGCAGCCAAAATATATCCAAGATTTCGTCTGAAATCTACGTTAAATTCGCAGCGATACTAAGCCCCTTCTAACAATGTGCAGTACGGTTAAATGCTAAAATAAAACGAGTAAATTCCTATAACGCGTGTTAACCGTTCAAATCTAGGTTACCAGTAAACCAATGCAATAACTCATATGAGGGGTTCAGAGCAGATCAGTTGTATCCTGTAAAGTCCACTCATACTGCAATATACGATAGTGTGAATTGTAGTTTAATATCCCGACTACAGTATATTTGAAGTTGCCCGCATGCAGCGATTTTGAGATTTAGTTTATTCCATATAAAATGTTTTGCTGCTTGAGTTTGTAGCAACATTTAATAAAATTTATGTTATTGTATTATATTTTTAATATAAGGTTTAATACTTGTGCAGGATTTTAGTAGAAAGTTTATATTCAACTTAAGAGCTGAGCTCTTGTCGGTGGAGCCTCTTCCGTGTAGCCCTATCTTCAGCCAGCACTTTGACATCTTGAAACAACATTACTTTTACTTTCTCCTTCACTTGGTCCTTCTGGGTCTACCCCATCCTATCCTCCCCTCTATTTTTCCTTCCAAGATGGTTTTTTATAAAAGTGTCATGTCGTATCAGGTGCCCTAACATTTTCCTACTTCTATTTTCTATAGTTTCTAAAACTTGTCTTTTCTCTTTTACTGAATTTAAAACTTCATTATTTAAAGAAAAGTAGGAAACAATTGGAAATTTTAGTAAACAGAATGGAAGAAGTTTTCATATCCTTTAGATTGAAAATAAACAACAGCAAGACAAAAATTTTATCGTAACAAAATTTCCTTTCACAAATAACATTTTACCCTTATAATTAAATGACCCTGTAATTGAAAATGTTTCAAAGTAACTAGTGACTACAGATGTACTCCAGGTTTAGTAACAAAAATAGGAACGGCGAAAAGGGCAAAACAAACCACGAAAAAGATATCAATGACATCCAAAAAACAATTTTGGATGTCAATTGTGTGAATGTGGTAGAATATTATTATTATTATTATTATTAATTTATTAAAACATTCATCTGGAGGATATAGCATTGTATGGCTCAGATACGTGGATACTGACAAAAAAGGACAGAGAGAGATTAGAAGCATTTGATATGAGTACTTGCGTAGGATTTAAAGAATTAGTAGAAAGCTTACGCATCAGTATTATAATTTAGACTCGCAGAGAATGAAGTCATCCTATATACTTAATTTTCGTAGTGCAAACAGTTAGATAGATCTATAAAGAAAATAAGACCTATATAAAAATATTTATTTATAACCAATATTGTTTCTCAAATCGGTTTTTGACTTAATCCTACATTGTATTGCGAACTTTGTGACGTTTAGTCGGGTCAATTTAAGCATTTGAAGTTTCATTAATTAATAATAATAATAATAATATTCTACCACATACACACATCACCATCTAGTCCCAACTTAAGCAGACCTTGTACTATGGATACTAGACAATGGATAAACATACATATATACTTTTTTTTTGTTAATACATACATATTATACATAGAAACACACAGACCAATTTGAACAAAAAAATTCACACCCAGCTGCAAATTTGTAGAATTTTTCAAAACACTATTATAAATTAAATCTAAGAAGTCCTCATTGATCCGACACCTATAAAACTACACAGGGTCAAAAGTCACAAAAATGTTTTTTTCGCGATTTTCAGCAAAGCTGTAAGTTTTATACTAAAACTAGAGGACGCCAGCAGCTACGCCTGCATTTTTTTTTAAATTTACCCGTTTTGGCCTATCCCGTGGGAATTTCGGGAAATCCCTTCTTAGTGCACCCCTACAATCCTCAAGGAACATACATGCCAAATTTCAGCTTCCTGCGCCCAATAGTTTCGGCTGTAGCGTGTCTGTCAGTCAGTCAGTAACGCAAGGATTTTATATATTAAGATTAGCGTAGCCAAAAATGAACGCCGTTTGCAATGAGTCTGACATAACTTTCTTGATTCATGATACAACTCTAACCTATCTTTTTTACAAATTTAGTAAACGGAAATCTTAAAAATTAAAAGATCATGTAAAGAGAGAAATACAATAGAAGTCATCAGCAAATGTAGACACCGACGAGGTGATATTACGCGCCAGTGTGAAAATACCATTAGTGTTGTGTGTCGAAGTACCGAGAGTTCCGAACATATAAATGTTAATAATTGTGAAGACAAAGTGAGGGTAGGTTCCGAAACCCGCACTTCTCGGAGGCAGCGCTGACGAACATCAGTCATCCCGTGACCACGGCTGGTGTAACCCATGCCGAAACGTCGGGACAAATAGAAAGGTATTTCATCTTTCTTTTCGTTCATTAACACGATTGAGACCCATTACATAATCTTTAATATGTGTACAAATCGTGGTAGTTTAAAAGTAGTTAATACAATAGAAACCAAAAAACATATTCCATTTTAGAGGAAGCCGCAATGCAACCTTTATTTCAGTATAAGTAAATTTATCTTCTCACGTGACTCATAAAATTGACAGAGAGGGAAAGCAAATTGTCATGTCAGTCATATATTTCACTGGGTAAACTGGCCCATAAAATGTAACGCTGAGAAAACGCAACGATTCTCCCTCCTGTGGCTTTTTACACTTCTAAAATAATTTGATACTTTATGAATACTGATGCAGATGATTTGTGAGAATATTCTGTTATAGATCAAAATTTTATTGGCGATTTTAATACTTGATGTTTGAACTCGTTATCATTGTGTGAATATTCAAAAACGCATGCATTCTTTTTAACCATTTATACTATTTATTTAATTTGTACAGTCCTTATGTACTATTGATTATATTATATTAACCGTCATGCTACATTGTATAGTTATAATATATATTAGTTTTTTAATCAAGTTCTAAATAAGACGAACTTTGTAAAGTGCCAGATTTGAATTCATGCCCAAAGCCAACTTTTTATTTCAGACTAACACTTTACACTTGCATTCAACTGTATTTTTGAAGGTAACAATTTCATTTATTGCACCACTTAGTCCACACAGTAAAATCCTTTAATGTACTTTGTACTATTAATCAAAATCGTAAGACACAAATTATTGTCCACTACGTTTCTGTAACCCCTTACCCAATAACTTCATAAAAAGAAAATTCCTATTCCAATACATATTTAATATTACAGTAACCCAAACCGAATAAAAAAATCAGTGATTGAATGACTCATCGATTCTAATTATTCATCATCGTCATAGCGCTGTCCTGGTAGGCCAGACCTGTATCTTGGCTCCGCTATCTTTACTAACCGCGGGGTCCGCTTTCTAGACGAACCAGCTTCGTAAGTTTTTTTACCGATCATTTGCCATATGACAAGAGCAGAGAGCAGTGTCAAGATTTTTGAAGGTACTGACTGCCATAACGACTGTCATAGATCTTCGAATAAGAAGAGTGTTGCAGAGACGTCATGCCTTTTCGGGTTTTAAATAATACAGATACTGACCGGCCATAGTTATTTTGGCTGATTTTTGTGCAGCACACGCCCGATGACATAATTTCGGTAAAATTCACGTTTCCATCGAAGACACGACGCGACATAATACTGGCGGAAAACACCATTTGGATACCTACGCGCCGTGACTTGTTCGGTGGCAATTGGTAGAATTACTGCTGAGAAACCGGTACGTCTAGCACAAGGCGATGGTTTTGATCAGCTGACACTGAATAACTTTAGGGGAGTGTCTTATACACCTCTTTGACCTGCTCTAACCACTCACGTGCTAACGTCATAACAAAAAAGCGCTTGTAGTGCTTACCAAAAAGTTACATGGAGCGCCAGCGCCTTAGTATAATAAAACTTGATTTACGACGGTTATTTGGTAAACAATTGACTGTTTTGTATAGATTAGGGTACGGAGAACTCATTCATTGAAGTTTCTAAGAATTTAACAACCATTTAAAATTATAAAAAATAGGGAAACTTAAAACACATGTCAAACTACGAAGTTGTTAACGAAAATATTTTTTTATTCGAAATCTATATCGATAACATATGTTTTGTTTATTATAATTATAAAGTACATTAATCAATCTTTTAATTAAGTATTTAATGTGTATACGCCATCCTACAAAAAGGGCTTAAAATTAATGTTAAAATAGAGCACTAATTCCTCATACACCGCTTACCGCTACTAGGTAATGCGAAATGTTTATGCCTATTTTAAGAAAAACTTTGTACCTGTAGACCAAACATATATTTTTTTATAAAATCCTGGACTTAGACCCACAGAAGTATGCTACATAACGAAGTATAACCAAGAAATATTGATATTGATTGATTGAAATGGAACGTAGTCCCCTTGGTAGCCACAGTTACCAGAGGCACTACAAGCGAAATCACTTTGGTAGCCCCAGCTACCTAAAGCACATGAGTGGATATACTCGCTCTTATTGTAAGCAAATGGGACAGCACGCAATAAGGTTGCCACTACCTAAAAGAACATAAAACGAATATCATCCTTCTAAATCTCCCTACAAATCTAAGGTCCTTATTTACCGGCACACAAAGCTTGTACGTCAACAATTACTACGTGCCGCCGGTAACGCTTTCAACTTTCCAGTGTCGCGCGTGACTCGCATTGTCTATCAGTGTTCACACTTGTGGAAGTGTTGAGGATTTTTATTTAACTTTGTTAAGCTCATAGAATAGAAATGTATTATCATTGTTTATCGAAATACTGGCTCGTAATTCTGTCTGTCTCTTGTGGTAAGGCTGCAAATGCTTTGTTAACTGTAATATATAGTATACCTAAATAAACTATATTTATTATGATACAATTTCATAGTCATCCTCATCATCCAAGTGGATTTATAGTCACAATCAAAGGCCCTAGCCCTGGAGAGCGGGGTCCGCTTTCCTACAACAACGTTTTTACTTCGCCTAGTCGTAGGTATCCTGAGGTCATAGTCAACTACAAAAAGCCCACATTACCGTATAATAAAAGAAAAACCATAACTGAGGATGAAATACTTGCTCCCTAACTTTGATTCTGAAAAAATTCATTAATTTTAAAGTACAAAAATGACAATATCCATCTGACTGTTTCTATAAAATCCTTGCTTTACTGACTGAGTGACAGACAAACTACAGGCAAAACTATTGAGTTCAAGAAGCTAAAATTTGGCAAGTATGTTCCTTAAGGACCTAGGAGTGCACTCAGAACAAATTTCTCGAAGCACCTACGGAATCAGGCGACACGGGTAAATTAAAAAATATGCGGTCGTAGCCACGGGCATCCTCTAGTTATAAATAAAATAATTTAAATTATTCAAATACTGCGGTGTACCTGTATGTATTTCTCCGAATTCGACTTTCGGAAGTCATTCGTTTCGATTGATATTTAAATAGTCATTGAAAATATTTATCAGGTGTTTATTTGTATAATATATTTGAATTAACTCAAGGTTGCCGAACCGGATTATTTTATAAATATCTATTTGTGCTTCACTTCAGCCCCGTTGGATGCATTATCTGCATCTGGTAGGTATTTTACACTACGAAGTTTGAACCTCGAGGAATTGATATCATCATCATCATCATCAGCAGCCCTGTAGGTTTATAAACTGTCCCACTGCTGGGTACGGGCCTCTTCTCACTATGAGAAGGATAAGGCATAGTCCACCACGTTGGCCTAGTGCGGGTTGGCAGACTTCATATGTCTTTCGAGAACATAATGGAGAACTCTCAGACATACAGGTTTCCTCACGATGTTTTCCTTCACCGTTTAGCAAGCGATAATTAACAATTTAATAAGCACATAACTCGGAAAAGTCATAAGTGCGTGCCGTGGATTCGAACTCGGACCCTCTGCATTGCAGTCTGTCGGTCTCTCCACTAGGCTATCGCTGCTGTACAAAACAAAAATTACCACACATAAAAAACAAAACAACAATTTTAAACGCCTTCGTTTGCGACTTAATTCAATAAGTGTTTTCAATAGGAAGGTAATGGTTTAATAAACTTAGAGTTGGATGAAACTATAATTATCTATTCTGCGTTCCTATTGTTACGGACGGGGTAACGGGATTGGAAGGAAAAAGCGCGTAGCACTGATGACACTTTATTCATTTTCACACACACGATGCGTCGTTCGATTTCGACGCGGACAGCACCATCACTAACGTCTTTTGCACTGCACTTCACTACACTTCACTGCACTACACTTTCACTTCACTTTATTTCACTACTACTGCTTTCTTCCTTTTACTTCTTCTTTTTCTTCTACATTTTACCACTTCTCAACTTAAACTGCCGCTCAGCGTGTCTACACCGCCTTATATACCCCTAGTAATGTTCTAGATCCACTAATTTCGATTGTCATTTCATAATTCAATTGTTTTTTTTATCTCCTGTCTCTTTTTAACCTTTCTATTTCTTCCTGAACTTTCTAGAATTTTCTAATTATTATTCGAAATATTTAAATAATCTTTGTTACAACTAATTACATTTTTACAAACTATTACTTAATAACTATTTACAGCTAAAACTATACTTATAAACCTATAACTAAATTAAAAAGAAAATAAAATAATATATTCTTACAAAACGCTAGGCACGAGGCGTTTAGGCGTCGTAGTATACCTCCGCATCAGTGTCATGGGGTAACGTGCACAGAAGGCTGGCAATGCTGATTCTTTGAGCAAAGAATAAACCAGCCTTCTGGTCACGTGAGACGTCGATCAAGCGTTTCGAAATTTCTCGGTACAAAATACGAGCGCTCGGACCCCATGGGCCCAACGTTTCTACCCCAAACGGCTCAAATATGTAATTGCCGACTAAATTTCCGTATTTGCGCCGTTTGATGGTTTCCGCCGTTGCAGCAGCAGCGCCGGCATGACCTGCTGTGCTTGGAATATGTGATGGCGCTAGAATATCTACGCACGTTGCGTCCCACACCAAAGGCCTACCCATTTTCCAAGGCAACAATGACATACCGTCAGGTCTCTTCCCGTCGTCTCGTACCAAACCATTTGGTTCGAGTACAGCTGTAGAGTACGACAAATTATTTCATTCAAATTACCATGTCGTGGAATTCTACCTGCGCTTCTGCTGCAAGAAAGCCCATGATGTCCGAGGCTATCGACGTCTTCTCCACAATCGCACCGATGCGGAGAAACACAAGGAGCACCCAAACATAGGCAAGTGGCAATACGGAACGTCTCATCGTCCAACATGGTTCCTGTGTTGGAAGATGGTAGTGCTTGTAGCCAAAGACCGGACTCCCATTCCCCCACAGCCAACAAGCGAGCACGCTCTGCAACATTAGAAGCTGTTGACAAAATATTTTTTCTTACTAAGTTACAGAGCGGCAAGTCCCACTGTCTCTGGGAGAAAAGGTTGGTAGGCAATTCAGTGTTTTGACAAGCCATTTTCCAGGCGTTTAAAGCCTCGGTTTTGCACAGCACTTCCGAATCAACTAGTGTAGGTGTTAAAATTTTCCTAGTTAACTCTTCCGTGCTGTGAACCGAAGACAAAAACGCCGGTAAACTGACACTGGAAATTTTGCGAACGCCGAACCCACCCAGACGTATAGGTAATGACGCTTGTAGCCAGGCCCGGTCGTTGTCCACATTTAATATCTTTCTTAAGGTTGTTTGAATAATTTGAATCTTTTTTAAATATTTGTCAAATATTCATAAACATTTTCCAAATTTCATAAAAACCATAATCCACATAACTGTTATGACTGGGATTTAACCCACGCCCTCAGTACGTGAACGGAATGTGTTATCCGCACGGCCATCGCCTTGTTGTCAATGACTGGTGAATTTGGCGAACACTTGACAGAGTGTTTAAGTCATCGAACTAAAAACTCATTTCCAAATAATAAAATAGTCTTCAAACCTCTTTGCTAATTATTTTGTTTCGGCCGGCTTGTTTGCTGTGTAGACGTCAGTAGTTCTTGACAACCGCTGTGATGACAATTTTGACATGACACCGGCCGTCACACTGCCCCCCTCTAAGACATGCGCGTCCCGCGCATCCTTAGACTGATGATACACCGCTCCCCTTTCGACATGAATCAAGTCATTAAGCTTCGTAGATATAGGAGCTGAAGCCTGTGATCTATGCACAAATCTGCTTTCTTTAAGGCACAAAACTTTCCCCATGCTACCACCTTTCATTGGAATTTCCACATCTCCACACTTAAGTATACCACCTTTAATGTCTAATCTGCACTGATGATCTCTAAAGAAATCCTGCCCAACAATACAATCGTCTACGATGTCTGCAATCACCACTCGTTGCCAGTAAAGGCTATCACCGATTTTTATAGCCACCATCTGTTCGCCTATAGATGGGACGTACTGACCGGTAGCCGTCATCAGTCGAGGTGAAGTTGACGGTGTTAGAATCTTTCCGTTCTTTCTTGTCAAATGAGTTCCTATAACCATTCGTGTCGCACCGGTGTCCAGGATCAGCGAACATATAACACCATTGACTGCTCCATCGATAGTTAAACCATTTCCATCCGTGCGTTGTCGAATACGAACTTTCGGAGCTTTCCGTCTTCTGATCAGCGCTTGCATCGAAGTCCTGGATGTAATCGCTTTCTGATCATCTTTCAACACTTGAACACTAGCGTCAATCTGACGCCTTTCTGCTACATGTTTCGGACAGCTACGCCTTAAATGTCTGGGCTCTCTTCAGTTATAACACTTTAGGACAAAAGATCTGCGACCAGTTCTCTCTAGTTCCGCTGCAATAACCCTGTCTCGATCACTCGTAATTTCTTGTCGAAAAGCTTCCACTTCTAGAGCATGTGCTAGTGCGTCTTTAACATTGTTGTGTTGTTTTAGGCGCACGGCAGCTCTGACTTCATCGTCATAGATTCCGTCGATGAACGCCTGGAGTCGCATGCTTTGAACTTGTTCCGCGGGTGTCGACTGATAAGCTTTTCGCACCATCTTCATCTCTTCCATCGCCCACTGCTGAAAGGATTCGTTCGGATACTGAAGGCGGTTGCATAACTTGGCTCGGAACACATATTTTAAGTGCTCGTCTCCAAACCTGGATTCAAGAGCCTCAAACAGCTGTGCTAAAGTAGCGTCCTTTCCCACGGCCTCAAGCACCGATAATGCTTCTCCATGCAACGCCAGGATGAGTGCAAACTTGGCCTGGTCGACATCCCTACCGTTGCTAATAGAAGCGGCTTCGAACTGTATTCTGTAGGCCTCCCAGGAAGTGTTACCATCGAATAATGGTACTTTTAAATCACCACCAGAACTTGATGAGTTGATAGAAACCGAAGGGCTGTTGAACTTCATCTTCTTAAACTCCTCCTCTATCGTAGCTATACGGGTGTGTATCTCTTCTGATACTGACGCCATGCGGGACTGTACCTCTTCCATTACTGACGCCTTGCAGGACTGTATCTCTTCCTCTATAGTAGCCACGCGAGATTGCACTTCACTGATACACATCTCCATCTCGGCGATCTTACGGGCGTTCTCCGATATATAATGTTGAATCTCATCCTGGCTCTCCATTATCTCGCTGAGTTGCTGCGAGTTTTGCTGTAATGACTGCTCGAGTCGAGATTCGAGTTGCTGCGAGTTTTGCTGGAGTTGGGATTTGAGCTGCTGCGAGTTTTGCTGGAGTTTGGATTTGAGCTGCTGCAAGTTTTCCTGGAGCGATTGTTGGAATAGTGCAGCGAGGTCTGCGAGAGATAACGGGTTAGCTGCGCTTGCGGACGTAAATACCCCTCCTTCGGAGCCACCTCCTTGCGAAGGAGCTTCCCTGACTACGACTTCTGGGTAAGAGTCGCCTTGTTTTTGAGCGGCAGCCCTCGCACGTGTCGTAGGCCCTTCCCTCGGCATTCAGCTTCACACACACGATGCGTCGTTCGATTTTGACGCGGACAGCACCAACACTAACGTCTTTTGCACTGCACTACACTTTCACTTCACTTTATTTCCCTATTACTTCTTTCTTCCTTTTACTTCTTCCTTTCCTTCTTCACTTTACCACTTCTCAACTTAAACTGCCGCTCAGCGTGTCTACACCGCCTTATATACCCCTAGGAATATTCTAGATCCACTAATTTCAATTGTCATTTCATAATTCAATTGGTTTTTTTTTATCTCTTGTCTCTTTTTAACCTTTCTATTCCTTCCTGAACTTTCTAGAATTTTCTAATTCTTATTCGAAATATTTAAATAATCTTTTTTTAATATTTGTCAAATATTCATAAACATTTTCCAAATTTCATAAAAACCATAATCCACATAACTGTTATGACTGGGATTTGAACCCACGCCCTCAGTACGTGAACGGAATGTGTTATCCGCACGGCCATCGCCTTGTTGTCAATGACTGGTGAATTTGGCGAACACTTGACAGAGTGTATACGTCATCGAACTAAAAACTCATTTCCAAATAATAAAATAGTTTTCGAACCTCTTTGCTAATTATTGTGTTTCGGCCGGCTTGTTTGCTGTGTAGACGTCAGTAGTTCTTGACAACCGCTGTGATGACAATTTTGACATGACACCGGCCGTCACACTATTATATAGTAAGGTACACTTTATTTAAAAGTTTGGAGAATAATAACTATTAAACATAGACTAATGATTGGTCTCGCTCTGCTCTACTAGACGGAGCCCTCATACTTGTAAAATGAGGCAGAAAAAACCATGCCAGCTGGCATGGTTTGAGGCTGTCACACTGACAGCCGTGTGTCAGGTGCATATATCCACCAAATTAATTATGCAAATAATTCGCTGTACAATGCCAAGTTGCGCTTTTATCCCGTGTAAAAATAAGTCAGCAAGCAATAAGAAGGACTCTTACCATCTGTAACATAACAATAAATTTGAAATTTCACCCTAAAATTACATTAAACCAAAAATTTTATTCAGTGTTGCTGCGCGTAGAAGAACAATTTCCTCGTACTTGAGATTTTTATAATATAAATGTATTGTTATTGTATTTTATAATGTAATCTATTGCATTTATCTAACCTTATTATTTATTTAACATATTTATGTATTGCTTAATGTTTACATTAGTAATTTATATGCATAAAGTGTTTTGACGTAAATATATAAGGCAGTCATCTTGAACAAATGTGAGCTCATATTGTTTTACAAAGTAACAGTAGTGATAGGTCGCACATGCGTTTGGACTTCATTTGAAGCAATAAAGATAAGATAAGACTCCTTAAAAAGTAATTTAAAATCTTTCAACACAATTTTGTACCTAGAACAATTTTATCTATTTTAATTATTAGTAAAAAAATCTAAAAAAGTTTAACAGTTTACGCAGTATCTTCTCGTGGTTACAGAATAAATATCTCTTGGGCCTCACATTCAGCTACTCATTACACGTAGATGCTATTAGAATAATTAGGTATATACGTATCGCAGTCATTCACCATCATCATCGTACTAGCGTTATCCCAGTTGCATCCAAGACCTTGCGACTTGGAGCCCGGGGTCCGCTTACATACTAGTCCAACCAGATATGACAGAATATCTGCTTTTCCACAGAGCGGCTGCCGTCTGACTCCGTAACCCAAAGGGTTAGCGATATTCCATGGGTTTAGACCAGTATCAGTTTATTTAACGGGACTGACTCCCCGTAAAGAATTTCAAAGATCTTAATGAAAGCCGCCACTGACGGTTTAACATGCTCTCCGAGGCACGGGGCAAGCGATCATTGGCAATTTAATAGGCACATAACTTTGAAAAGACAATGGTGCACGCGGGCACGCCGTAGATTCAAACTCGAAACTGTCTACATGGCAGTCTGTTAATATTGTCTATTGTTACTTGTGAGTTTTGGTGTCTACATAACTATTAACAGTAAATAAACCTTAGTAAAACTTAAAAGGTCAAATTGGTATACGTACTAAATAATGTGTTACTAACAATTGACGGCTAGAATGGAAATAGAATGCACTATTTTCTAAATAACTTATAACCTACAAGATTATTTTGAATACGTAATGATTTGTAAATATCATATGTATAATGATTTGGTTGTATCCAAATAGGTTGTCTATTTGGATACAACCAAATCATTGGATAATATACCCACCATTTTTTCGATGATGAAACCTGCGCCTAACCCATACACGAATAAATTGATGCTTTTAAATAATAGTAAATTTTGTACCTACATTTATAACCAGTTACTTATCCAATAGACCACAGTATACAATATTTTCCTATTAACTCGGGTAACTGTTGAGAAGCTGACATCACAATTCTTCACGCATGCGTCTTGATGCTTTTGATTGACACACACTGTCATAATGAGTTGCCTCACTTATGGACCTATATTTCTTAGGCAGTGCGGTGTCTAGTATTATAGCGAAGCGATACCAATCATTTGTCTAAGCTATTAAACAATCGATTTTACAAGATTACTATGAAAATATAGGTTTTTGGAGAAATAAACTGATGCTGACTGATGAATAAAAATGTTTCTGTTTAAATGGAGTTTTTATATTTATAAAAATTGACAAGTCCTACGAATTGTGAATAATATCATAAGCTTCAAAACCCCTTGGCACCTACTCCGGGAATCACACTAAATATTGATGAAAACCGTGCAAAAAGCCCTTTGGTATTTTTTGTGTTACCGCGTTCATACGGACAGACGAGGCTTCATTTTATAATAGGTATATACTAGTAGATATTTGATTGTTGATACACGAATCAAAAGTTTTAAAATATCCGTCAATGGCTATAACACAACTTACGTAGGCAATAGGAGATTTATCAAATCACGTACCTCCTTGTACCATGATTCAACATAACTCATGGTGAGCCATCTGAGTCATCTGTGTCACGTGATTTCCGCTCCTTAATTGTGTTCCATATGTCCAGCCCGTATCTTTGTCTCCATCAATTAATTTGTGTGTGGATTACTCGAATGGATTGTCGACTTGTGCCATTTTGGTTCTGTTAAAGATGCAAGTCAGCGTAATGGGTTGCTATGCTCCTACATGTGTGCTTTGTATTGATTGATAATTGGTTCATGAAATGATAATTGTCGAAGTTATAGGTTTAGTTATCGCTTTGAAATTACGCTCAGCGTAAAGATTTGAGGGTACGAGATATGTGCAATGAATGTATATACTTTGTTTATGTGGCGCTGTTCAGATAATTGGATGGAACGGTAATTAATTCTATATACGTTACACTATTGATTTTAACGAAAGAGCTTCTAGTTTTTTTATTGTAAAGTAAATTAAAGTTGATGAGACGGCGTGAAAGTTATTAGTTATCAAACAGATATTCATAATAATATGATAGTTCTCAGATGTCACTATCATAACAATGAAGACGGAGTCAGGCAGTTTTTTTAAAGTCTAAAAAAAATTAAAAATAAATACTAAATCCCCTTTGTTTAAAAACTGCTATAGAAATATATCTTTATTTCAAATAAAATTAACTTTGTAACAAAAATGTTAGGACTCTCGATAAACTAAAGTTAGTAGACTTTAAAAACTAAATAGAATACGAATCAAACTTTGTTTATATATTTTGAAGGGTTCTTATAGAATTAACCCACTTAAAGTTAATTCGGTTTAAAATCTTAATATATAAAATCCTTGCATTACTGACTGACTGACAGACATGCTACAGCCGAAACTATTGGGTGCAGGAAGCTGAAATTTGGCATGTATGTTCCTTGGGGACCGTAGGGGTGCACTAAGAAGGGATTTCCCGAAATTTCCACGGAATCGGCCAAAACGGGTAAATTTAAAAAAATGCAGGCTTAGCTGCTGGCGTCTTCTAGTCTAAAAATAAGAACTGAAATTAAGTACAGCTGTGTTTAGGCGTCGTAGAATGCCTCCACATCAATATCATCGAGTAACGTTCCCAGAAGGCTGGCAGCATTACTACGCTGGATGACAATGCTGATTCTTTGAGCAAAGAATAAACCAGCCTTCTGGTCACGTGAGACGCTGATTAACCGTTTAGAAATTTCCCAGAATAGAGAACGCACGCTCAAACACGTCCTTAGCTACTAGATTTCTGTATTTGCGCCGTTTAAGAGTTTCCGCAGATAATATATAAAAATTAAAATAATTATAGAAGATCTGAATTTTGTCTTTCTTCTGAACATGTCACAGTATTTGAGTTGAAGGTAGCATCAGAAAAATATATATAATTAAGAACAGGTAACATAAGTTATGTCCCCAGGGGCAAATCTCGTATTGTTCGTACTTTGCAGTGCAGTTACAAAGCTAAATAAAGGCAGTACGACTCCAAAAATCTTTTATATTGCTACCGCATTGAAAACGTATTAATAATCGGCATAGAGTGCTTATAGACTGGTAAAAATATCACGATTTTAAACTAAATACTTGCCGAATGTTTGAATAATATTTAAGGTTATCGAGTGAATGGAGCTCTGAAGGCGTTTATGAACAGTCAAAAGGTGTCCCAAAGGCACGTTTGGCTGTGCATAGAGGCGTGTTAGTGCCTACCCTTATGTATGGTAGTGAAAGTTGGGTATGGCAGAAGAGACTTGAAAGTAAAATAAGTGCTGTAGAAATGCGAGCAATGAGAAGTATGTGTGGTGTATCTTTGACCGACAGAGTAAAGAATAGTGTGTGATAAGAGAGTGGTGTGGGGTAAAAGAAGATGTAGTGATAAGCATCAAGAAAGGCATGTTAACATGGGAAGGATGGATGACGTAAGACTGACAAAGAAGATATATAAGGCAAATGTAAATGGACGAAGGGAAAGACCTAGGAGGACGTTCTTTGATCAGATTGGAGACATCCTAAAAAAGGACAAGTCATAAGTACCCTAAACAGAAGAGCATGCATGAGAAACTTGATGAAAGTGAATGAAGCAAGAGAGGTATGTCAGGATCGTTGCCAATGGCGTTCCGAAGTCTCTGCTTTCCTCTCCGGGAAGCAGGCGTGAGTCTATGAATGTATGTATCTGTCTGTCTATCACTGTCTTCCTTGTTATGACTGCTTGTTTTGTTACGACCCAGCCATTTTATTGATTAGTCATAAGGCCAGGCCGATTTTGAAAGCAACTTTTTGACAGAATACTGACACTAATAAGTACATTTAACATTGATTTAAAAATCCTGTGAATCTAATATTACATACATACATACATAGACTCACGCCTGTTTCCCGGAGGGGTAGGCAGAGACTACGGAACGCCATTTGCAACGATCCCGACATACCTCACTTGCTTCACTTACTCCCATCAAGTTTCTCATGCATGCTCTTCTGTTAAGGGTACTTCTGACTTGTCCTTTTTTCAGGATGTCTCCAATCTGGTCAGAGAACGTCCGCCTAGATCTTCCCCTTTGTCCTGTTCCATTCACACTTGCCTTATATATCTTCTTTGTCAGTCTATCGTCATCCATCCTCTCCATGTGCCCAAACCATATTAATATGCCTTTTTCAATGCTTGTCACTACATCTTCTTTTACCCCACACCACTCTCGTATCACACAATTCTTTACTCTGTCGGTCAAAGACACACCACACATAATTCTCAGTGCTCTCATTTCTACAGCATTTATTTTACTTTCAAATCTCTTCTGCCATACCCAACTTTCACTACCATACATAAGGGTAGGCACTAACACGCCTCTATGTACAGCCAAACGTGCCTTTTTGGACACGTTTTGACTGTTCATAAACGCTTTCAGAGCTCCATTCACACTATTACCTGCATTAACTCTCCTTTCAATATCTTCTTCATTCTTACCATCTCTTGTAAACAACGTACCTAAGTAAACAAACTCATTCACTTGTTCCACTTGCTATTCATCGATCAAAACATTACAAGCCGTAACGCATTCCTCCTTTTCAAAAACCATAACTTTCTTTTTACTTACATTCACTTTCATTCCTTTCCTCTCTAACGCACCATGCATGATTGCTACCATCTCCTGCAACTCCTCCGCTGAAGATGCAAGTATTACCTGATCATCAGCATAAAGGAGGCATTTGACGAGTAACCCATTCATCCTTAATCCGCAGTCACTATGTTTTAAATCTTGCAAACAACTGTCCATGAATAGCTTAAACAGCCACGGCGACGCTACACATCCCTGTCTAACACCTTTTTCGATGGTAAACCAGTCAGTGTATGCCCCGTTTATCCTCACACAAGCTCTAGAATCCTCATAAAGGGATTTCAGAGCTCGAATGAGGCTGCTGTCCACCCCATTCATTGACAGCACCGACCACATTTCATTCCTCACCACTTTATCGTAAGCCTTTTCCAAATCCACGAATGCGCAATAGACCTTTTGACCTTTGGCCAAAAACTTTTCGGCTATGCTTCGCAAGGAAAAAACCTGATCCGTACATCCCATACCCTTTCGGAATCCCGCTTGTCCATCCCATATTTTCTTGTCGGTTACTTCCATAAATCTTTCAATAAGTACCAGTAGGGTAAAATTGGGGCTTCTGCATCACTTGCTCTCGCGTCGCCGCTCGAGCTGCGTGATACAGAAGCCCCAATTTTACAATCGAGGTCGATTCATATTAATGTGTTCTGCATAACTCAGAGTGCCCAGTAATACCATACTGTTATAGTTAACATATTTTTTTAAGTTTAGCAATTATTTAGTGATCAATGGTAGCGTTACTTTTAGTGAGTTTTTATTATGAATGTGTGTACCTAATGAATTCCTCACTCCATGTAATATCAATGTAATTATGTTATCAATTTAAAAAATAAATGGATATGTTAATGATTCTAGGAAACTATTAAGTAAAATAAAACAATGTATATTATCAATTTAAAAAAAGTTTATTATCAATGCACCATTTTTTTAAACACAAAACATTTTTTAAAGCACATATTGAGTCATGATAAATACAATTGTACAAATCTTCAGAACACTTATAGCGATCATATAAACATAACAAATTAGGACAACATTTATCTTCTAAATAAATTAAATTATTAGTATTTAAAATATCCTTCAACCATAACATTTTTTCAAGACCTTTAACGTAAATACACTTATCTTTTAAAACATCTGCAATTAAATATTGATAATTTGAGTAAGGTATAAATCCTTCACCCCAGTATATTTTTCTGTTACGTTCAATCCAGCAAACCTGCCGTCTTTCTGATTTAGTCAAATCGTAAAAAGGAAATGGTGGTTTGATTAAAAACACTTGTAGGTTTTTACTACACCATACAGCTATTTCTTTTAGTATAAATTCATTTGCTTCTGTTTTAAAGCCTTGAACGTCAACAATGGCCGTCATGATAGCCTACGCACGATGTTGCTTAGAGGTTTGTATTCCACAATTCGGTACTGAGCTACTAAATTCAGCCACAACATTTATTTAATTTTTACATAAATATAAAGCATGCATACAAACATTGACTCATAACAATTACACATTTTTAAAAAGATAACATTTATTTATTTTTAGAAATACAACTAAACTTAAATAAAAACATTATCTTAAGACTACTCAGTATCACACAATTTCTTACTTATTTTTTTTATTAATGTCTCTGTGATATCCATTACATCATCATAAGGCTCCTCAACCACATATTGTGCACTTAAGCAAGCCTCGTTTTTTTTTATTTTTGTCTACATAATCTAATTCACGAATATCTATTTTAATTAGAAGACGTCCTTGCTTAGGACGATTTCTTCGAACAATGTACGAATTTGCCGATGACGTTAATAAACTTTGGCGCTTTTTAGACGGTGACAATTTTTTTGACTGTGTAGAAAAGTTTGGTTCAATGTATGTTATGTCATCGTCTTGAGTGGAGAAATATGGGCTAGTAACCTGTAAAAAAATAAATCACACATAAATATATAATAATGTGGACGCGCACAATAAATGTTTATAAACATAAATACATTTTATGTAGTGCTTACCTGATCAGAGGATTTGTTCCGATGCTTTTCAAAACATTCATAATTTCCTTGAGAGTAAAAAAATGGCTTGTTTTTTAACTGTCTACCATTCTCTGCCAAAGCATTGTCCTGCAATATAATAACATAAAAAATATAAATGAAAAGTTCATAACTATATGAATTTAACTATGAGGAATAAAATAATATTTACTAACCTCTTGTATTTCTGTCTGGTCAACTTCGTCCAAAGGACTTGGGATTTGAGAATCAACATTATCAAATACAAATCTGTTAAGTCCTCCAATGTTGAGAATGCTGGGGCTGTATGACATGATTCTGAAAATAAAACTAAAGTAAGATATCTAATTATTCATATAATAATATAATATAAAATTGTAATAACTAATAACATTAAAAACGTACTTACCAATAAAACTTGATTTCTCTGCTAGCAACAGGTCCTGTTTCGGCTGACTATGACAGCATAATGAAATAAGGAATGCAATTTTAAATCTGTATGATATTCAATACCAAATGAAATCAATTATTAAAAATAAAATATTGTAATACGAGAATACAAAATTCCTAACTTTCTAGACCTGTTCAAACATGTTAAATGCTGTTATTTATTCTTTATGATATGTATATCTAATTTAGTGTTAAAGTTATAGCTACCTATAAATATGCGTGTTAGACATTCATTACAGTAATTGTCAAAATGAAGTTGATCAAGCTACCCATATCTTTGAAAATTAATAATATAGATTTAAATGAAACTTCTCACCAGATCAGACATAGTCCTTTATTACCGAATACGATTCGATGTATAATGTGCGGTCCATCGAACTGTGGTAAAACAAACGTTATGATTAGTTTGTTGTTACATGAAAATGGTCTAAAATTTAAAAATCTTTATCTTTATTCCAAAACTTCATTTCAACCAAAGTATCGTTTCTTGAGTAAAGTATTAGGAAGAGTCTCGCAGATTAACTTCTACAAATTTAGCGATGATAAAGAGGTAATTTCTCCGAGTGAAGCTTTAACAAATTCTGTGTTTATTTTTGATGATGTTGCGTGTGAAAATCAAGTTAATATTCGCAATTATTTTTGTATGGGTAGACATAAACAAATAGATTGTTTCTATTTATCTCAAACCTATTCCAAAATTCCAAAACAACTGTTGCGTGACAATGTGAATTTTCTTATTATATTCTAACAAGATGATGTGAATTTAAAACATATTTATGAAGAGCATGTTACTTCTGATTTACAGTGGAAAAAGTTTAGAAATATTTGTCAAACTGTTTGGAGTAAACTTATAATTTTCTACTTATTAATAAAAAATCGTCATTAAATAATGGAAGGTACAGACAGAACTTTGATATGTTTTTTAAATTTGACTGACTGTTTATATGTATATATATAAGTAATTAACATGGCAAATCAAATTCAGTATAATTTGTTCTTTAGCTGAATACAGTTGTTAATAAGTATAACATGGAGAAAAATATTAAAATAGAATTAATGAAGTCTGTAGACTACATAAAGAATAAAATAAAACAAATGAAAAGAAAAACCAGGAACACTCTACGAACTTATCACTTGAAAAAATGCTAAAACCTGTCACAGATCCCCTTATAACTCTAGTTGATTCAAATAAACCATTAGAAAAAATACAAAATTTTGAGAATACACACTCTAATTTTGAAGACGTGGAATTAGGTGACAATACTAGCTCATCTACTTAGTTTGAAGAATGCTATGACCCAGAACTGAATTCTGTACTGAACGTTAAAAAGCCTCCCCAGACGGAATTACCGGATGATTTAGAAATATCATTAGAGGGTCGTGATATCCATGATATTTATGACCTAAACATACCATTTGGAATAAGGAGTGAAAACAAAAAAATATTAATGGGTAATTCAATAGTTTCGTTTTCTAAAATAGATAGTGCAAATAATGATAATACCATTTTAATTAAAGTTGGTGACAAAAGCTTCAATTTAACCCCTGGTTTAAAAGAACTTTTACTTCGAAGAAAACCTGATTTGAAACAAATATCGAGCAAAGATAAACTTGTCTATAAAGATATGTTGCATTATACAAATGCACATAAGAGAGATTTCAATCCTAATGGGCAAATAAGAGGCGATAAAGGTATAAAATATCGTGAAATAATCAAACCATTGTTTTCTGAATCGTCAAACAATAATATTGTCACTAAATTTGGAGGAAACTTACCAACGTTAAAGAAATACAAAAATAGCACTGACTTGGTATATTGGGACGATCCTAACGAACTGGTTGAAAGATTGAAACTATTAATTGCTTCCCGAGATGCTGGTAATACAAATCATGATAATGAAATTTTATCAATAATCGAAGAGTTAAAAGAAGCTGACATAATTAAATAATAAATAGTCCTAATAATATGCTTTTTATTCAGTATTATAGCAGAATTCGAGACAAACATACCTACTGAGGTGTGAACATGAGCAAAGCTGACGTGGTAAACGAAATTCATAAAAATGCGAGAGTGAACTATCCGCGAAGACATGTTGTAATGAGAGATATAGATGACTTGTGGCAAACAGACTTAATTGATTTGCAATCAATTTCAAAAGAAAATAAAACTTATAGATATATTCTTACCGTTATTGATTCATTTTCGAAATATGCTTGGGCCTTTCCTATGAGAAGTAAAAGCAAAGATGTGTATAACTCTTTCAAAACTTTGTTGGATAAAGGGCGTGTTCCTAAAAATCTGCAAACCGATAATGGAACAGAATTTTATAATAACAAATTTCAGAAGCTTATGAAATCGTTTCATATTAACCATTATTCAACCTTCTCAACAAAAAAAGCTTCAATAGTCGAACGATTTATCAGAACATTGAAATCTAAAATCTATGAGAAATTTAGTTTAAGAGGTAATTACAATTGGGTAAATAATACCCTCAATGATGTTATTTACAAATACAATCACACTCACCATCGCACTATTAATGAAATCCCTGCTAATGTGAACAATATGAATAAAAAACTGATATTAGAAAGGTATTTAAAGTAGCCAAAAAATGATAATTTAAAAAGCAAGTACAAAGTAGGTGATTATGTGCGTATCAGTAAATACAAAGGTACATTTGAAAAAGGTTATACTCCCAACTGGTCAACAGAAATATTTAAAATTCGTAAAATACAAAATACAACTCCTATAACTTACTTAATTGAAGACACTATCAGAGGTCTGCCTATTTTAGGAGCATTTTATTCACAAGAACTTCAAAAAACAAAACATCCCAATATATATCTAGTCGAGAAAGTTCTTAGAAGAAAAGGTAACAGGGTTTTAGTAAAATGGTTAGGTTTGTCTTCAGCTGAAAGCAGTTGGATTGATAAATCGAATGTAATATTATAAATAAAATAACGTTAACAAACTCGAATCACATAACTATTTATTAAAGTATTCAAACCGGAATCATCAGTCTTATAATGTGTTTTGGAGAGAGTAGTCTTCTCAATTAGCTTATTAATAATTTACCATTTGAATTACACTTACCAGGATATAATTACTGTGGCCCAGGTACTAAATTAATAAAAAGACTAACAAAAGGAGATAACGGCGTAAATAAGTTGGACGAATACTGCAAAGATCACGATATTGCATATCACAAGTCATCAAACTTAAAGGATCGACATAAGGCTGATTTAATTTTGTTAAAAATGGCGAAAGAGCGAGCGGTTGCTTCCGATGCCAGTATAGCTGAAAAACTCGCGGCACGCTTAGTAAGTAAGGCTATGTCAGCAAAAATTAAAACTGGTCCTGGTTTGGACAAAAAGCCTTCTCCAAAAATTACACCTGGAAAAGGGTTAAAAAGTAAATTAAAATCTGTTATTACAAAAGCAAAAAGGCATATCAAAAAATTAAAACCTAAGAGCAAGAAAATGGCAATAGAATTAGCTATTGCCGCTACTAGAGAATTGGCTGATGATTCATCGATTAAGCTCCCTCGCGTTATTCCTATTCCAAAAACTGGGGGAATATTACCTTTGATTCCTATTTTTGCGGGATTATCAGCTGCGGGAGCTTTAGCAGGCGGTGCAGCTGGTATTGCTAAAACCATAAATGAATTCAAAATGGCTAAAAAGCTGTATGAAGAATCGAGAAGACATAATGAAAAAATGGAAGCTCTATGTATTGGGAAAGGACTACACCTTCAACCACATAAAGGCGGCCTTGGAATTTTCGTATCAAAAGAAAAAAACTAAGATATCGGCTACCCAAACGGGCCTTAACTAACTTTGACATTTTAAAGTATGGGAATAGAATTCCTTATTTTAGAGGTGTCTTTATGAGAGATGAGCTCCCTAAATGTCCTTATAAAAAAGAATGTGGAGTTATTAATTTGGATAGTTCAAAAAATCCTGGTTCTCATTGGGTAGCCTATGCAAAATATAATGATTATGTTGAGTATTTTGACAGTTATGGAAATCCTAAACCTCCGAAGGAATTGATAAAATATGTAGGTTCTAACATTCAATATAATTATGAAAATATACAACGTGATCACCCCTTCAATTGTGGACATTTATGTTTAAATTTCTTAAAGAATTTTTGGTATAATCATGAAATAAAATAAAAGGATCATCTAAAAGAGTTCAGTATGCAAGCATGTCTACTACGGTTACCATCTCTGGAAATAAATCGGAACTGATTTCGTATTTTCAACCACCTCTTCATTTATCTGATCAGTACGAGTGCGGTTTACTATACTTTTCAGTATTAAAAACAAGACCGAATGTGCCCGTTAATAACAGCAGTTTAACAGCTGTTATCAGAATTGAATGTGATCTTGTACACGGTTCATACTGCAACGGATTACCGACTCATTTTATTCATGAATTTATATCTGATACTGCTCCAATTATTAGGTATTTCTATGTAGCCGTGACGGCTACATAGAAATACCTCAGAACGTTATTTACTTTCCAGTTAACAAAAATATAATTTCATCCATATCTGTTAGGATTGTAGATCAGTTTGGTTACCGTATTGACTTTGGTGAAGAAAATATTCAATTACGTCTTCATTTAAGAAAAGCAAAATGATAGTATATTATAAAAACCCTTCAGTGAAAATAAAACGTCCTATTCCGTCAACAACCATAAAGGTGCACAGACGTAAGAAAAACGTGAAGAAATTGACTAAATCAAATAAAGATTTTCTTAAAGCTTTAGGGTTTAAAGTATGAGTATACTACAGATTACCGACTTACCACACTTTGATGGTTCGATCGAAAGTTATGAAATCCATTCATACAATCCCTACAATAACAGTTTTAGAGAAAACGATGAAATCAGAATCCCCATACACCAGCAAGATATATACGTGCTACCATCAGCCAGTTCCATCTACATCGAAGGTCAAGCAAAGCTGTTCGGTTAGGATGGGCATCAGATCAAGAAAGCTGTTACGTTTACTAATAACCCTGTTATGTACTTGTTCCAAGACATCAGGTACGAAATGAATGGAATTGAAATAGACCGTATAAAAAATTCTGGAATAACATCAACAATAAAGTCATACATCTCATTTAATGAAGCAGAAAGTAAAGTTTCTGCATTATGGGGTTGGAATTTAAACGGTTTCCAAAGTGATGGACATTTTAGCGTTGTGGTGCCCTTAAATAAGATTTTAGGGTTTGCAGAGGATTACAATAAAATTGTGATAAATTGTAAACACGAACTTATATTGAATAGGAGTAATTCTAACTTAAATAGTATTATTCTTACTGATGAAGTCGTTCAGCTTCAAATAGATATACAGAGAATTCAATGGAGAGTACCACATATAAAATTTTCCGATCGAGAACGTTTAATACTTTTAAAGCACTTAGAAAGAGATAAACCTATTCAGATGGCCTTTAGAAATTGGGATTTATATGAGTATCCTTTACTACCTAAAACCACAAAGCATTATTGGTCAGTAAAGACTGCTTCTCAATTAGAAAAGCCTCGGTATGTCATTTTTTGCTTGCAAACTAATAGAAAAAATAATAGAACTAAAGACAGTTCGGTATTTGATCATTGTGAGGTGACAAATGTTACGCTCTTTTTAAATTCGCAATATTATCCTTATGAGCCTTTATCTTTAAAGTTTTGTGAGAACAAATATAGTATATTATATGAAATGTATGTGAAATTTCGCCAGTCGTATTACAACTCTCCGGTAGAACCGTTGCTTGATCTGCAGGATTTCAAAGAAAAGGCCCCAGTCTTCATCTTAGACTGCTCGAGGCAAAACGATAGTTTAAAAACTGGTCCAGTGGATGTAAGATTGGAATTTGAATGTTCAACACAAATACCAGATAAGACAACTGCATACTGTTTGATTATAAACGACCGACTTGTGGAATACAAACCTCTGAGCAACATCGTGCGTAGATTATTATGACTGCTATTGTAGACATCCAAGGCTTTAAAACAGAAGCAAATGAATTTATAATAAAAGAAATTGCTATATGGTGTAATCAAAGCCTGCAAGTGTTTTTAATCAAACCGCCATTTCCTTTTTACGATTTGACCAAATCGGAAAGACTACAAGTTTGCTGGATTGAGCGTAATAGAAAATATACTGGAGCGAAGGATTTATACCTTACTCAAATTATCAATATTTAGTTTTAGATATCTTAAAAGATAAGTCTGTTTTCGTTAAAGGTCTTGAAAAAGTGTCATGGTTGAAAAATATTTTAAATAGTGTTAATGTAATTAATTTAGAAGATAAAGGTTGTCCTAATTTGTTAACCCTATATGATCGCTATAAATATTCCGGAGATTTGTACAATTGTATCTATCATGACTCAATATGTGCATTAAAAAATGTTATGTGCTTAAAAAAATGGTGCTTTGATAATAAACTTTTTTTAAAAGATACAATATGGATTGTTTCATTTTACTTAATCGTTTCCTTTACTCACTAACATACCCATTTAGTTTTAATATATACTATGATTGGAATATTACATGAATTGATACACATTCATAAGTACAATAAAAAACTCAGCAAAGAGAACAGTTACATTGGTCACTAAGACAAGGAGTTAAATTCCTAACCTGAAAACCTTAGAATAGGTGTTATTATTCTAAGCTGAAAACATAATGTTAATAATCTATATCGTGAATAAAACGGATCGCAGATAACAAAAGTAGGTATTATTGGAGGCGTCTGCGTCGCGAAACGAGCGAAGCGAGTTGAGTGACGCATAAGTCAGAACACATTTATATTAATCGATCGAACACTACACGTGCAGTCAATCTGCTTTATCTCGATACGTCCGCATCACCTGGAATCCGAGTGACCGTGGGTTCAAGTTCCATGTAGACGAAGTCAGAGGCAAAAGCTAGTTGTGGATAAAACAATTATATAATTCATAAGTACATACATTCATAGTCTTATGCCTGTAACCCTGAAGAGGTAGGCAAAGGTGTATTACTACACCCACTTTTCGCCAAATATATTTAAGTCCCACGTAATAGGGAGGCGAGCCTATTGCCGTACCGGGCACATTTCTAGACTTCATGCTGTTACTGAGAATTTCCTAACAGAAAAACCCAATAACACTTTGGCCGACCCGGGAATCGAACCCGGGAGCCACCCGATCCTACTTTCAACATTGTTAAGATTTTGCATTCATTCATTAAAATTATCAACGAGCTGTGCAAAGATAACAGTATGTACCTACCTACATATAAATTATTATGAATACATCGCTGTGCCCGAGCCGCACTGAGCGCGTCGAACGAACTTGAGAATGTTGTTTATATTATGTCATCCCAAGTAAAAACATTGTTACTATGCTACCAGTATTACGATGCATCGATGAATGAAATAATATTATACTTCTAATGCCAACCGTCCGTATCGTAGATCATATTAGTAGTGTGATTTTTGAGGCGCTCTGCATTGCGAACGGAGCGAAGCGAGGTGAGTGATGCAGTAAGCAAATGAATTTATACTAAAAGAAATAGCTGTATGGTGTAATAAAAACCTACAAGTGTTTTTAATCAAACCACCATTTCCTTTTTACGATTTGACTAAATCAGAAAGACGGCAGGTTTGCTGGATTGAATGCCTGCAGTAGATGAAAATGAAATGCATAATTATTATTATTAAAAGAGTAATTAAATAATCTTATAAGAAATAAGTGATTCCTAATCTAACATTTATTGTATTTAAAGTGCTATTTGTTTTAAGACTAAGATATATAAATCATCCATCAAGAATCCTAATTGTCTACTACTTAAATATATTATATATTAGAAGATTTTACTATCGTAATTATAAAAAATAAACGTTTGTACTGAGTTATTGATTATCTTGGATAATTCTATACACGTCATGTTAAGACAAAGTGGTCCAATATTTTATCACACCTTTGACGACACGTTTGGCGCATTGGCTAAGAGTATGACTCGCATCACAATGTAAATAGTAGGTTTAATAGACGCAGCAACTAATGCACCAACGTGTTGCGGGTTCGATTCCCGCACGGAACAAATGAGTATTGTTCCAGTTTGGATTTTGTTTTTATGTTTTTTTTACTTAATTTTTTTTTTGTATTATAAGCAATTATTATGTCTCCATAATACCTTCTGTTGGCTACTTACTAAGAAAGAAAGAAAGAGAAAAACTATTTATTTGTCACAGACACAGAAAAAGTATTACATATAAAAGAAAACATTGCAAGGCATAAGATTAGTCTGTGACAAATATGTGCACTTGATGTGCACACTCAGCTATATTGTTGCATTGTGGTAGTGTCCACAACTCTACTATTGAGTTATAGTTGCTAGTAAAAGCTAACCTCTCATTATACGGAAGGCCTATGCATTCATTAGTACAAGATGTGCACCAAATCGTTTCGATGCAACGATGTGCCGTGATCGAACATGATATTGTTGTTTATTGTACTTATTTAAGTGCGCGCGATAATTTTTGCTTGGCTATGTCAGTTCGACACCATACCAGATTATGATACACACAACAACCGATCGGACTGATCGCGTTGACTGAACACAGCAGTCTAACTTGAGAATGTTGTTACATTAGCATCTCAAACTAGAAACGACAGTAAGTTGTCCCATTGCATTGCTACTACAATGATATGTCGGTGAATGAAATACAATATTATATCGTGAATCAGACGGATCGCAGATAACAACGGTATTTTTGGGAGCGTCTGCGTCAGCTTACTTTGTTCTGAGTGATGCAGATCACATTTATATTAATCGATCTCGATTGTAAAATTGGGGCTTCTGTATCACGCAGCTCGAGCGGCGACGCGAGAGCAAGTGATGCAGAAGCCCCAATTTTACCCTACTAGTACCTTTGCATACAATTTGCCAACAATGCTGAGAAGGCTAATGCCTCTATAGTTTTTGCAATCTTGTTGCGAGCCTTTTCCTTTATAAAGAGGCACAACTACTCGGCCGGTGGTCCAGCACAAGTTATATAACCGCTGCAACTGACCAACTATGATGCTCTGTCCAGCTTTCAGCATTTCGACTGTAATCCTATCATATTCTGCAGCCTTACCTACTTTCATACTTCCCAGTGCCTTCACGATCTCATCCACGTCAATAACGCTTTCATCATTGCTATCGTTACCATTCATTTCAGCTATCGGTGTCTCTATCGCCGATCTTTCAAATAAACTTTCAAAATACTCTTTCCATCTCTTCAGCACGCAAGATTCATCATTTACTATCTTTCCATTCTCGTCTCTAATGGATGTGTGTTCTGAGGATTGAGTTCTTCCTCGAACTGCACGAACGGATTTCCAGAAAAATTTAATGTTCCTCTGGAAATCGTCAGATAATCTGCTATCAAACTCATCTTTCTTTTCCTCTTTTTTCCTTTTAACCATTTCTTTCACTATTCTTTTTGACCTAACAAACTCCTTTCTTGCTTCATCTATGTCTACACTCGTTGCTTTTCCCATTCTTTCATTTGCTCTGGCAGCCAACCAATCTGACCAAGCTTTCTTCTTCTCTGACACTGCTGATTGTACATCCTTGTCCCACCATGTATTCTTAACCTTTCGTATTTTCCTTCTCTTGATCACACCACATACTTCAGACGCTACACATACTACCTCTTCTTTAAAGGCCTGCCATAATTCTTCCATATCATTTATGCAATCGAACCTCTCAAATTTTGCTATCAATCTTCGTTTATACTCATCTTTCACATCTTTCTCTTGTAGATTTTCTACATTAATTCTTTCCAAAATCCTATTTTCATTACGCTCTCGGTGTTGCCATCCTTTAAAGAGCCCATTTATCCGGCTCAACACCAAGAAGTGGTCTGTGTGGATGCCGATCCCTCGATATGCTCTTGTATCCAACACATTCTTTCTCAATCGTTCATCTACTATCACAAAATTAATCATACTTCTTCTAACATTTTTCGCCTCTCGCGTATACATATGTATCATTTTATGATCAAACATGGTGTTTGTCACACAAAGGCTCCACTCCAAACAAATCTCAAGCAGTATTTTTCCATTTTCGTTCACAGTCTCATCACCAAATGCACCTAACACCCTTTCAAATCCATCTCGCTTTACTCCCACCCATCCATTGAAATCCCCTAACAAGATCAATCTTTCATTATCCTTGCAGTTCCTCAAAATCTCTCTTAAACTCTCCCAAAACTCTTGCCTTTCGTCTTGCTCATGTTGTGACATACCCGTAACTATATTGACCGGGGCGTTCACCCCCACAATAAAGAGACGAGTAAGTCCTACTTTCATTCTCATCCACAGTAGCCTAGCATTCACACATTCAAACTCTTTTACACACTCATTCATTCGCGCAGACAGTATTACACCAACTCCCTTACAGGCTCTGGTGGTACTATCTACCCCAGACCAATACGCCGTATATGCGCCATGCTTGGTGGTTTCACACCCTTTTCTTTTTGTTTCATTTACACAAAGAACATCAATCTTTCTATCATCCATCATCTGACATACTTCATCCAATTTGCCGTTCATTCCTCCTCCAACATTCAATGTTGCAAACCTGCTCTCCGTAGGCCGCTTTTCGCCCTCGCGGGAAACGAGACGTGATGGGTTGCGAACCGCGTCGCCGCCGTGTGAGGAAATATTATTAATTGTTCCCATTGCGTTCCCACGAGATTTAGGGTTTTTAAATGTCCATCCCCATAGAGCACTTTACGGGGGTAAGGCGGAATATCACGTGTGCCCTGTGACTACCAACACAGGCACCCTCCGTTTGCGACCAGCTTACCCTCTGGCCACGAATCTAATATTAATAGAAGTATATCGGCGGGAGCTGCTAGTATAACACTAAAAACTAAATAAAACCTGTTTAATTTGACAACATAAATGATAAATTTTGTACTTGAATTATCAACCATATTTTATTTAATTTATATTTATTTTACTCTAAATCATCATCATATCAGCCAAACGACGTCCACTGCTGGACATAGGCCTTCCCCAAGGTTCTCCACACAGACCGGTCTTGAGCCGTCCGCATCCAACCGCCTTATTATAAATACCTAGATTATTATTTAAGAAAAAAATACTTAACTTTGAAAATATTCTTCTATTACTGACTGATAAACAAAGCACTGTCGAAACTATGGGGCGCAAGAAGTTGAAATTTGACATATATGTATGTTCTTTTTGGGAACCGTAGCGGTGCACTAAGAAGGCATTTTCCGAAATAACACAACATTTGTGAGCGTTGCTGATGGCATGCTGTACAACAGGGTATTTTTATATTCGTATCAAGATGAGATTTACATCAATGCTCCCATAAAAATACCTACACAATTTATTCTGTTTAGGCAAAAGTTATTCGTTGACCCTCAACCATTAGTAACGGATTTTATCGTGGTTTATTTTGGTTTTACAGTTACTATTAACGAGAATAAAATATCTGTAATCATCTTTTATAGTTATTCATACTTTTGGAAACAGTATAGGACATGTGTGGGAAGAAACAAATAATGGGTATATTTTTTACTGAATTTAAAGCATAAATGATTGCATGCAGAAACGAGTAAGTTGAATGACAGGTAATCGACAACATAATACAGCATGTTATTTTGGAACAAAATAACATGCTGTATTAGTTGGATTTTGCAGGAAACCGAAATAATATTCACCTTATCATTTTTATTCTCAAAGTGACTACACGTACAATGACATGACAGTATTACAGAACGCCACAGAACATTGAATACTATTTGCAGTACTGCAGCTGTATTTGTGTGAAACAATGAAATAATATTCATCATAATACAAGCCAATTTTCTTTGTGTTATAAATAAACCGTTTTCTTAGTGTAGGCCCTCCTAGGTTACCTCAGTCTTACATAGGGAATAAAAGCTTATAATAATCATCGCATGTCTCTCATCTCCAAATACCTTGTGTGAGTTCAATTATGTTTATTCAAAGCAAATGGCGTTGGGTAAACCACGGCCAGGAACAATCGATTTTCTTAAACCAATTGTGTAGAAGAAAGATAAACAAAATGAAGAAACCTGCATATTATCTGTAAGTTCCACTAACCCGCACGTGACTATAAAAGTCAATGATATTATAGGAAAAATCCAATCTATCCTTCTGTGGAATGCTCTTCCTCTGGAAATCAGGTTGGTCACCAGTCGCTTCACTTTTAAAATAAAAGTACGGCAGTTCTTACTGAACCAACTGGCAGAATCATCTCAGAGGTAATTTATTTAAATATATTTAATATATAATATATGTAATTATGTATACGTATTTATGATATTATATATTTATGTTCTTATAATATGTATGTTCTATGTATTTAGTATAACTATTTGTGTTTATATTAAATAGTGTTTATGTATGGACATTTATGTTTTTTATTTTTAAGTATTTATTATACAACTTAAGGATTGTCATGTTTCTCATCACTTTAATTTGCACCTACCTTGTTCTATCTCTGCCTCACCCCAAGGTAGACTGGCAGAGAATGCCTCAGGCATTAAGTCTGCCTATACATGTTCTGTGTATGAAGTTATAAATAAAATAAATAAAATAAGAAAAAGATAGATACGTTACCTACCTAATAATCAATCCGTAGAAAAGGTACACTAACCCACACATCGATAACTCCATATTTTATTTTACTTTCGGTTGACAAGATGTGTCAGTTTCACTTTTACGCCGGCTCGCGACGTCACGCACACATATGACAGACTTGCCAACTGGCTTATGTTTAGCGTCCTGTTTTTGGTACGCCTATAACATATCCAGTTCTTTTTACTTTGGAACATCATTGATAAAAGTATATACTACGGCCTAACCTATTTCATGATGAGCAAAGGCCAATGTTAAGTAGAGAGACAAGTTATAATTATGGTTGATACTATAACATTATGCTGATAAACTTAAAAATATAAGCAAATCCTTAGCCCACTCGACACATAACTATATTATTATACTTGTAAACACGCATCAAAGCTAATAAACTAAGTGCATACAATTCACAGTAATGATGGACGTATACAAATGTTTCAATCTCAACTAATTAGTTTGAAATTTTGCCTATTATAGATATTGCTGAACTGACAAGCGGAAGCCTTGGTAATAAATAGAACATGAAGTTAATAAAATATCAGATGTTGATCTGCTGCCAAATATGATAGTTGACTGTTGGATCGTTTCAGTCTTCCAACAAATTCTTCCAGCTATACATATAAAATAGCTATAATAAGTCCATCATATGCGAAGTAACAGTAAAACACTCATCATTATATTGTCTGATCCAGCAATCAAATAAACTTACAAAGTTGTGGCAAGGCCTATAAAGTATATTAAAATGATAGTTTCATTTTCGTATATTTTTATATACAATAGAACTACCTGGAATGTAAGTTTTGTTTTTTTTTTCTTACGTGTTCCTCTTTTTATAGACTACTTTCCAATTAATACGCTCATTTTCTTGTATTGTAAACATTTAGAAACTCAGATCAATTAACAAAATATCTTTAATCCTCTTTTTAATTGATCTAAATTCGAGATAGCAAAAATTAAATAAACCTCTCCAAATCCTTTTCATTTTTCCCTTCATACATCCGTACACAGCATTCACCAATAAAATATACCATTCCCGGACAAATTGACAGTGGAAGTCTAGACTAGGGCAGCCGTCCCTAGCGACTGATTATTGCATTTCAATATTGAATATGCAAGACGGACTTACAGAATTAGTTTTGAATTGGTTCCCGTGTTCCTCCTTCTAGTATTAGCTTTTGAACAAAGAGATGTGTTCTCAGTTCTGATTGGGTAAGTGTTGACTTACTTTGAGTTATGCTAATTGTGTTCCTTGATAAATAACATACTAGGATAATTTTATTTTGACACTTCTTCGTTGATCTAATGTTTACGAATAATGTCTATTGGTATATTATGTTGCTTGCAGATTAATAATTTTGATTTAGTTTCTGTAACGTGAGTAACTGACTTTGAAAGCCATTACTAAATTGTTTTCCCTATGCGATTATTCTACTCTCTTTTACGATTTTCATGAAAAGAATTATCAGTCTATAAAATAAGTATTACGCTCGATCACATTTTTTATATATATGGTATTTCATACAGCTGGTTATACTAAAAGGCGCCGAACCACTACACCCGGTTACGCTCGCGCCGCTTGCTTGCCGCACCACAAGTGCGAACTAATATCACAGAATAGATAGTACTAACGTACAGAAGCATCACTTCGCAAACTAATTTAAAGAAATGGCTAGCTACTAAGCAACAAAGTGCAATTCAGCTCGCATAAGCACTCAGTGCCTAACGCGATATTCGCCTAACCGTTCCCGCTCTTTTCTAACACATAACGCTGTCGCTGTCTGCCGCGGAGCAGTGCGCTAGCTGTCGCGCTAGGGTTGTCGACTTGCCGCTGCTACTATAATATTTATTCATCGTCTATCTACCTACTTGACCACGTAATAATAAATTATTATCCTATAAGTATCCTATCCCACTATCTGAGCTCGTAGAACACAACAACAAAACCACAAAAATTCTGGTCATTTTCACTATTATTTCCTAAACGCGTGGATCGATTTACATGTTTCAAACAGATAAAATGGTTTTTGAACTAGATCTTTAATTTGACACCGTAATAGTTCAGATATCACAACAATCAAAAAATAAAATTTTCAAGTTGCTCTCGTAAAATAAATAAAATCAAATTTTCAGGTTGCTTTCGACACACATCCGTTAAATGAGCAGTACTTTGCACCAGACTTGTGATGAGACATTTTTGTTGTTCACTATTAAAATTCACGTTATTAGCAAGCCCTGCGCGCTAGCGGTGACGACGCGGCGTGGAAGCCGCGCGAAAGTGTAGGCACTTATCCCTGTACGTACGGTCGAGTGAAGGAGGCCTACTAATACGGCGCTATACGCACCCACGTGTCATGCAATTGCACTGCTAAACGCTCAAATTGCTTAGTATCCGGATGTAGATATATTCTTTACACAGTTAAACACATTTATTAAAACTGCTATACACTTTTTGTCAAATAATGACAACATCTAAAATAATTGGACTTTGTATTACTTAATAAGTAACTATGTACCTACTTTGTATTTTTTGTACTATAATGGCTCGCTACACGCATTGGGCAACTGTTAGTGTAGTGGGCAGTTGTAATAAATAAATAAAAAATAAATAAAATAAAAAAATACGAATATTGAACAAAACCACTATCTGTCTAGTTGTGAATAACTAACGTGGGTGATAGTTTTCCATATTTTCAATTGATCACTTCGTCCCCCGAAAGCAGTGTGTTGAACGTGCACGTATAAGAAAGGTTTTGATATGAAAATCCTAATGTACCTACCCATCGTTCAAACATAACATATAGGTTCACATATAAATAACATAGTTTACTCATATAATTTACATCGTGAAAACACACTTCCCCGACCACATACTTAAAATCACTCACTTTATAAATAGGCAAGCACTCGTACACTTTAGCCGTACCCTTTGTTAAAAATGTGCGTACCACATGGCAGTACGACCCTAATACAATGGGTCCCAAAAATCAAAGCGCCAATGCCCATTGCTTGCCAATGTGAATTCTAAAACAAACACAGGTGTTATTCAAGAGAACAAACCTTGCGGGTCGAGAATAACACAAAGAGCCACTCAGTGGTCCAAACCAAGTATCAAAGGAATCGAAAACATCACGATTATTCGCCCAAATAAATACGCCACAGACAAAGTGGTGTAGCTTAAAATATCAACGGAAACGCGTTGTCAGCCCGTAAAAGGTGCCTGGTTTGAGTCCCGCTCTAGATTTAAATAGCTGACCGGCTGGGGGCAGCAAGCAAATGTTTATAGCTTTCAATTCAAGAAGGAATGGATGCGGTAGTTTGTAAAAATAATTTGTTCTCATCATTTTCTTATTTACTGTTCTCCATCAAATTATTTTTCTGCGATGAAGAATGCACCTAATATGAAGTATTAGCTTGCGGTTGATTATTTCTACGAGGGTACGTAGGTAGGAATTCCGGCCCTCAATCTGAGTTCCGGCCTAAATTATTTGCCCCTCCTACGCCACTGCCCCTGTGTGTGAAATCTGTGAAGCTCCTTTTTTGGCATCCTTTTTCGAAAATAAGTGTTATAATTAACGCATATCTCGGCGCGCGGCGCCCCTGTCACCCTGGCGCCTGTGTGCGCCGCACACATTGCACATAGGGAAGGTTCGGCCCTGACTAGGTCAGCCATTTGTTCTGACAATTCCACTAAGTTTTGAAAGGCAAGTTTTGCTTTGGACTGTTGTCATTGTTGTCATGTAAGTCATTGATTGTTGTCAGATATTTTAAGGCAATTTGGGAGCTATACTGCGGCTTAACAAATAAGGCACCAGATTAACTCATATTAAATGTACATCTATACAAATTCTAAACTGAAGCCCTCTTTTTATCTTGTCAGTATGAACACGATAAACTCAAAAGGTACCAAACGGATTTTTACCAACAGGCAAGGTGATTCCTGAAGAAGGTTTAAATGCATAAATCATGCGGGCGGCACTGCGGACGAAGTCAAGTACTCTTACAAAAAGAATTTTAGTAAACTTTGAATATCAGATACCACATCCAAACCTTCGTATACCGTTCGTACTGTCTGTGTATATAACAGTTTCAGCCTTTACAAGCTCCTGTATCGGCGATCGATCTACCGTGTGCACATTCGACCTATTTACGATATACGACTATGTAACACACAAGCTATGTATGTACATGTTAATTTACTCTTACAAGTAACTTGTCTATGTTGGCGTCATGAGTGGAGTTTGAATCTTATATAGCGTTTTGGCTTGTGAGAGTAGGTAGGAGCGTCTGACTCATGCTTCTTTGGAAATAGTTGTATTTAGTTTTGGTCTATATAGTTTTAGATAACTTTCTTTTTTTAATTCTTTACTTATCTAAAGATAACTGACAAAACTCTAATAAATATTTAAAGAAATTCATTTTCTGCATCTGGAATCGGCATGGTGAGTAATAACCACTTACAGAACTGCACTTCTATATTACATAAAATTAAATGATTCCATGAAGCTTTTAATTATGTCTAGATTATTCAATTTTCAGATATTATAGGAATATACTCTGCTTTGCGTAATCTTAAAGAATGAATAATCTTATTTTAATATTCAACAAGAGCTTTTTGATAATTTAATTCGTACATGGCACAAAATATGTGATGCAAATTATATACCTATCTATGTACGAATTTACCACATTCAGCAGGAATAAAATAATTAAATACACACAATATTCGGCAAGTAAACAACGAATAGAAAATTCAACATTTCTCCCCTATGCATATGAACAACAAATAAGTTAAATAAATAATAAGCAGGGAACAAAACACTTTAAAATATTATTTCGGCCGGCAAACAGGTGCACAATATAAACGAAAGAAAGGCAAACAATTCATGCAATTTATGAAATAAAAACTGTTGTCTATTTTCTGTAGAAGTTGAAACAAATTTTTTTCGTTTTATTGAAGTTGTTTGGTACACAGGCTACGTCCGTCAAGCTCTATGCACCTGTAATTTCAAGCTTTTAGGCTTTAGTTTAAATGTTAAAAAGAGAGTTTGTTGCTGTTTTGTACTATTTTTATTTCGTTTATAGCTCTGTTTTGCGCAACATATTCTGTGATTATAAATGGCCTACGCATGTTTGGCCGAATAACGTAGTCTTGTTCTCATGGTAGAAGTTCAAAGAACGTGAAAATTCTTATGAGCGTGCTAATAGTTCCGAATATAAAACACATAATAGTTAATAAAAAGAGAGTCTAGCAAATTAAAGACTGTATGCTAGAATATTGGCATCACTGTCCATATTTCAAAAAATCTTTGTGTTAAGAATACGTAATAATACACGCTACTTTTAATGTTTATTACTCCTTTCATTTTTTTAGCGTAATAGATCTGTACTCTTTATCTATATACAGATGCTTATTACTGAATAAAAGAACATGATTTAAAAACTAACATAAAGCAGTATATTGGTTGTATGAAAACATAAGACAGGTTTAATCAATATACCACGCCATCGAAGCCCCGTGCAAACACTAGTACCACTAAAAGGTGTTCCTATTCCGTCTACCTCGGATTTTCAAAAGCTATTTTTCATAGTCCGTCTGTCCATCCTGTTTGCGCATTAATCTGCATCAGTCAGGAGGTGACGAACGCAGCATTGGCCGCATGCATTGATGTAGAAATATACTGGAAAACGCAGAAAATATCACCTCTTTGATGTAGAATTGAAAATGTTTGTGATGAAAAAATGCTATACGATGCTAATGAAAAAGTGCAGCAATTATGCGAAATATGGAAATTGAAAAGAATACGTCTTGTTTTTAATAATAGTATGTTTTCTATGTATTAAAAAGTACATTAATGTAGTGTAGATATACAAACATGGTTCTATTGAAGAATATAAACGTTTTTCATAACAAGATCAAATTGATTGCATTCGTAGTATAAGATTGTATAAGAAAATGGTAGCAATGTTTATTACAAATCATTACTTATCATTTTTAGCTTTAATAGGTTCTGAAAGGCAATAATAAAAGCATTGTATAAAGTCAACAAAAAATTTACGAAAGCTACGAAATAAAACAAGGATGAACACTTCAAATGAACTGGAAAAAGCCAAGGCCACAATTGCATGAAATTTCCTGAACTATTTATTTATTTCGTGTAAACATTTTTTATTGTTAGTACTTATACTAGACTTCTATAGGTATGTTTTTAAAGAATGCCCACAGCTTCGACCACGCATTTGAATTTAACCGTTTATATCCGATCCCATGGGTATTTCGTAAAATCCCTTCTCAGTGCAACCTTAAGATGCCTAAGGAACTGAAATGCCAAACTTTAGCGTCTTGCGCCCAAAAGTTTTGGCTGTGTGTTGACTGTGAGTCAGTAACGCAAAAGTTTTATTTGTACTGATATACACCGCTATTTTTTAATTAGTACAAAAAATTTAACACAGCACTAAGTATCTTTAACTCATCATATTTATGTAGTTAAAAAATAAAAACACTAAGTCCCAAAACTGTCTCAAAACTGTCCACAATAATACGTGATAATTGGTAAATGCAATACTAATACTATGACCGACCCGGGTACTATCATAGTAAAATGAATCATTGATAAATCCCCCCCCCGCGCCCCTCTGCGCCTGCGCCACGCCCCGACGATGCGACAAACAGTACTAAATTGCTAGCGAAAGTGAGCGTATCTAATTTCGTTGCAAAAGTTAATTGTTTGTCTACGTTTGCCCGACGCGATGGCCTATAATATCAGTTCATATCACGGGAGTATGTAGCTATGCTTTGTGCGTACTTTTTGAGTGGAAAAATCGCGAGTGCAGCTGTGTACCCATGGACATCTTATTGTGAGTGTACAAAAGTGATCCGGTCAGTGTCAAACAATTAAAACAGTGCATATTGGATGCTTTTGATAACGGTGGTGGACATTTCGAAGGACAATAGAAATACTTGTAAGTTAAGTAAATAATACGTACTTAAGTAAATAATTATTTGATGCGGGCGGCTCAAAATCGGTCTGTGTTCTCCACAGACCTTGAGGAAGGCCTATGTCCAGCAGTGGACGTCTCTAGGCTGACATGATGATGAAAAAATAATATTAACCTTTGAAGTGGCAGGCAGACATATTATGTCTGAACAGCCCAAGTCATTAAAATGGCAAGCAGACATAATATGTCTGATTACGAATGGCAAAATATTTGCCCGCCACTTTACGCCATATTGGCTCGGAAATTCTGCCATTTGAGCGGTTAATAAATAGCAGATGATTCTAACTTCATAAATACGCCAAAATTACTCTTTTCTTTTAGTCAGGAACACCTTCTTTTATTTTGATATTTGTTTGCTTTCTCATTACATACCTCCGTATTTAATTACTTGTTAAACGATAAATTTTACCGGTCCTAAGCCCGAATGAAATATGAAGGAGAGGGTAGAATTAACAAAATTAAAAAATAACTACCTACATTTATTATTTTCCTTCATTTTATTTTCTACGGCTACCTACATCATAAGTGCGACGGAGAGAATGCGAATGAGCAGGATGGAATATAATCAATGAATTTGTGAATGGATTGTAAAATAAGACTATGATTTAAGTGACATTTTCTACAATAAACAAATGATAATAACTTTGCTCCTTATTGATATTACGAAATTCTTACGTCACATATATGATAATATTATCTTCGCTAATCTGTCCTTAAAGTTTTTGTCCTAATTAAAAATAGTGGTGTATAATTTTTATTTCATAACAATGTACCTACATAATATTATTTTTGTATTTAATTAAACCTAACTAAAATTTTAAAATACTATTCTACGAAGTACTGATGTACTGATTATACCAGTAATAAAAGATGTGGCGACTGCTGAGCAGAATATATAAACATGGTAATACCAATAACAACAAAACAAAGATCACACATCATAACAAATAAGCATTGCACGTTATTCCCTCTTATTAATAAAACACTTTTAAAACGAATCGGACAGTAAAATAAATGCCTTCTAACAAAGGCTAGGAAGGTACACACCGCCCTACAACTGCATCACAGCCTTAAGTGTTTACTCGTGTCAGAGGATGTTGTCAAGGGCGTGATATTTTCGTACGAAAAAAATCTTATAGTTGTGTTTTCGGATGTATTTAAGGTTCACGTTCGCTTATCAGGATCAAGGTGTTAGACTAGTTGCTTCAGTGGTGTAGGCAGGTGGATTTTCAAGCTAATGTTTATTAAATTTGTTATTTATTTCGTGCTGATGTAAACCTATTGTGACGTGTGTATAGCCTAGCGTTAGTTTAAAAAAGGATACTATACACCGTGTACTATAAGTAAGTATTTTTCCAAAAAAGTATGATAATCCCATAATATAGAAGCTACCAATAATATTTATTGTCAACACATAGTAAAAAATGTGTTATTTTCAATTCAGGATTTTCGAGAAAATCAATATTTCACAGCACTACAACGTGACGTGTACGTCGAATACTACGTAAATAGAACGTCGACGTTACGCATCGTCCGCCAAGGAGAAGTGCTGGGAAATATTGATTTTGACGAAAACGCTTGGTCGTTTTTTTTTGTTTTTTATATCATATGCTATATTATTATGATGCTTCTATATCATGGCCTGAGTACAAACTTATCGCAAGAGCACTGACTTATACACGGTTATATACATAGTTAATTTTTGTATTGAGATTTATGATTGAGATCTCCCACAGTTTCAAAACATTTGACTCACCACCGCCACGGTAATATAATCTAACAGTATTGTAACTCGGCCGTCTTCGTGAGTTATATACCTACCAGACGCGCCGCATGCGAGCTGCGGCACGATCGCGGCTGTGGGTACTCTTGGCACAGTCGACACAGTCTAATGGGTACTGTGCTCGAGGCGCGTAGGTATAACTCGAGTTTCGTGCGTTTGTATGGAGTTACAATACTGTTAGATATTATTACCGTGCCACCGCTGTTGCACCCTTTGTAATATAATATTTATAGACATCACACTGTAAACATTTCTAGAATCTTTATAGCCAAGTCCAGACCAAGTCGTTGTTTCAAAGCGCTCTCGGATTGATTTACAACAACCTGGTGGTCTGTTCTCAACAACTGTCCTTTTGATTTCATTATTTATTAGGGCCATATATTTACTACAGCTGTATGTATTTACAAAAAATACATATATCACCCAGATCAAGACAAACATCCACGTTCATGCACACAAATGTTTGACTTGAGCGGGAATTGAACCTGCGACCTTGGGCGTAGCAGTCGCTTAGACTCCCGCTGCACCAACCGGTCGTCTGTCCAAATGGCTTTTATAATATTACAAGAGGACGCCAGCAGCTACGCCCGCAGTTTTATTAAATTTACCCGTTTTGGTCGATCCCGTGGGAATTTCGGGAAATCCCTACTTAGTGCACCTCTACGGTCCTAAAGGAACATACATACCAAATTTCAGCTTCCTGCACCCAATAGTTTCGGCTGTAGCGTGTCTGTCAGTCAGTCAGTAACGCAACTATTTTATATATTAAGATTATATCATTTTAAACTTTTCCATCTTGCATCCATTAAATATTATGATATACTGACGGTTCTTGATATTTATTTTGCCCATAATCACGGCATATCTTAATATATAAAATCCTTGCGTTACTGACTGACTGACAGACACGCTATAGCCGAAACTATTGGGCGCAGGAAGCTGAAATTTGGCATGTATGTTCCTTGGGGACCGTAGGGGTGCACTAAGAAAGGATTTCCCGAAATTCCCACGGGATCGGCCAAAACGGGTAAATTTAAAAAAAATGCAGGCGTAGCTGCTGGCGTCCTCTAGTAATATATAAGACGGTAATTTATGCCACTAAAGCCCGTTAAAAATATCGTATACGATGCGTCAGTTCATAGAAACGGATATCCTAAAATAATTGATAATTCCATATTCAGTATTTTAATGAGAAAGGTTAAATATAAATGGCCATTATCAAGTCGTAAATTAGCACCATAATAATATATTATTTATTTAAATTAATTACAATCTAATACAAATTCAGCCAACATACAGAATATACGACACCAATTCAGAAATTAATATCCCATTTCGGCAAAATAAAATTCAATACATAAAATTAGGCAAAACAAACATCAAACATCCGAATCAGCAAATCGGCCCGAACAAACTGGGGACCTCATAAACCACCCAAGTCCGGCCCTGTTAGCAACACGATAACCGCACATAATGCACAAAATTTGCACATTTTGCACAATAATGGTGCAATAATTCATACATAACGGGTTACGTTTAATGTATGACAACATAAGGTACCAACCACTTTGATATCATACAGTTGAGTTGCAAAGCAAATGAATTAACAGTGTCGCTGCCAAGTCCGCTATGTACCTTATTTTAATGATGTTATAAGCATAGAGTGGTATGCAAATTATTTCGTAGGATGTTTTCATACAGACGTAAGAATATCACTGAAGAAGCAGGCAGTATGTCAATTCTCTAGTTATGGTTTAATAATAATATTGAATTCTATTTGTAAATACCACTTCATTGACATTCATGGCAATGTCAAGAGCATCTGTGTAATTTAATAATTATTTTGAGTTCTTAATAGAATAGGCATTGCTTTGGTCTCACGACGGGGACAATCTATCTGGCCGTCCCCTACGTCACTCTATTGTTCAATTTTGTGGCTGGTCAAAAGGTCATGTAAGACTCTCTGATAAAATGTTTCGAGGCCTATTCACCTAATCTACCCCGGTTTCCTTAACATCCCGTAGCATGACACCGCTGAACATACGTTATAAAATAAAAAGTACTTTAAAACTAATAGTCCAACAAATAAAAATGAAAATGTGCATGTGTACACGTGGAATCAGTTCCACACAACATTTATTTTTTATTTATGGCTGAACGTCTGTAGTAAATATACGGCCCCAATAAATAATGAAATCAAAAGGACAGTTGTTGAGAACAGACCACCAGGTTGTTGTAAATCAATCCGAGAGCGCTTTGAAACAACGACTTGGTCTGGACTTGGCTATAAAGATTCTAGAAATGTTTACAATGTGATGTCTATAAATATTATATTACACAGGGTGCAACAGCGGTGGCACGGTAATAATATCTAACAGTATTGTAACTCCATACAAACGCACGAAACTCGAGTTATACCTACGCGCCTCGAGCACAGTACCCATTAGACTGTGTCGACTGTGCCAAGAGTACCCACAGCCGCGATCGTGCCGTAGCTCGCATGCGGCGCGTCTGGTAGGTATATAACTCACGAAGACGGCCGAGTTACAATACTGTTAGATTATATTACCGTGGCGGTGGTGAGTCAAATGTTTTGAAACTGTGAGAGATCTCAATCATCAATCTCAATACAAAAATTAACTATGTATATAACCGTGTATAAGTCAGTGCTCTTGCGATAAGTTTGTACTCAGGCCATGATATAGAAGCATCATAATAATATAGCATATGATCTAAAAAACAAAAAAAAACGACCAAGCGTTTTCGTCAAAATCAATATTTCCCAGCACTTTTCCTTGGCGGACGATGCGTAACGTCGACGTTCTATTTACGTAGTATTCGACGTACACGTCACGTTGTAGTGCTGTGAAATATTGATTTTCTCGAAAATCCTTAATTGAAAATAACACATTTTTTACTATGTTTTGCCAATAAATATTATTGGTAGCTTCTATATTATGGGATGAGTGCATACTTTTTTGGAAAAATACTTACTTATAGTACACGGTGTATAGTATCCTTTTTTAAACTAACGCTAGGCTATACACACGTCACAATAGGTTTACATCAGCACGAAATAAATAACAAATTTAATAAACCTTAGCTTGAAAATCCACCTGCCTGCACCACTGAAGCAACTAGTCTATCACCTTGATCCTGATAAGCGAACGTGAACCTTAAATACATCCGAAAACACAACTATAAGATTTTTTTCGTACGAAAATATCACGCCCTTGACAACATCCTCGGACACGAGTAAACACTTAAGGCTGTGATGCAGTTGTAGGGCGTTGTGTACCTTCCTAGCCTTTGTTAGAAGCCATTTATTTTACTGTCTGATTCGTTTTAAAAGTGTTTTCTTTGTAAGAGGGAATAACGTGCAATGCTTGTTTGTTTTGATGTGTGATTTTGTTTTGTTGTTATTGGTATTACAATGTTTATCGCGCAGTTCTGCTCAGCAGTCGCCACACATACATATTATACATAGAAAATGTATATTATGTATGTATTTACAAAAAAAAAGTATATATGTATGTTTCTCCATTATCTAGTACCCATAACACAAGCTCTGCTTAGCCCAAGCTAATATAACACTTAATAAGAATAATAATAATATTCTACCACATACACACATCACCATCTAGTCCCAAGACTAGATGGTGATGTGTGTATGTGGTAGAATATTATTATTATTCTTATTAAGTGTTATATTATGACTATCAATAACCCTGTCTTTAATTTATTTAATATCTGAAAATCTGCTATTTTTGCTGTCCGTACCAGCTGTTTTTGAACCTTTAAATGAAGCAAGCAAAAACAAATCCACCTTCATGTAATTGTAAGTAATATTATTTATAACGCAGCAACTAATTAGTTTACAATGATTTATGATTTTAAAATATAATAATTCAGAATATTTAAAGTCGCTATTCATCGAACGTTTACTTATACGGGTAAAAACAAATCAAATTTCATGCAATTGTAAATTTTTCACTTCTGGAATTTAATTAGTAACTTTATAATTATTATAAAGCCACGATTCTTGCCTGGCTTCTTTTATTTATCAACACAGTCTTAGCACCAACTACCTAAGCTATACAGTGAAAATTTTGAAATCCTTTTTTGTTGAACAAAAGTAATCCAAGGCTTTGGTAGCTAATGATTAAATACGTTCATAACCCAAATATAGTAAAAATTATTTTGGTCTATCAATTTAATCGGGCTAACAATCTCAACAACTAATCAAAATCTAGCTGCTATTCGTCACTATAAATCCGTCCCTGCAATCGTATTACCCGTCGAAAATATGCTCTGTGACACAGAAAGTATTTTATTTTAACCGTGCCGAGCAAAAAGCATGTTCTTTGTGATGTCTCGAATATGATGTAAATTAAGCGTTTTAGACTGCAACTTACACCGTTCTGTATGTTATGTTCCATAAGTTTTTACAGGAAACGTGGCGTGTTTTGTTAAAATATTACGAGAGATAAAGAAAAACTATGCCTCGGGCTGTTTTAACGCTTCATTTCATACATTTGATATTGTTTATGGTAAGATTGCTCAACGGTTTTTAATTGCAATCCCATAATAAAACCTAAATATCTAAATAAGTAACGAAATAATTCACTTCGACAATTATTATGATTATGTTTCTCTTAACATGTGTTTTTCCTAACATAATTATGATTAAACGGCAATACATGACGTTCTTGGAGTCAAAGGTCCAACGCGTAGAGAGAGTTTTATTATAGCATGTTCTAAGAATTTAGTTCTGAAAACTAATTAATTTATCTTGGCGTAACAATTGACGAAATAATTTTTTAAAGCCTTCGTTGGTCTTTGATTTTTAATACCAGTTAATTGAAAATCGCAATTTAAAGTCACTTGGACAATTATAAAAGAAGTTTCTAAAACTGACCATAAGTATGAATATTATGAAGTACCATCTATTATAATTCTCGAAGTCAAAGTAATTTTTTTGGACTTATTAAATAAATCAATTGGACCATTAAATAAGCTCACAATTTTATTTACAGTGGCATAAAGTGATAATCGCACGTTATGCCACTGTAACATTCTAACAGTGAGGTTACATAGAGTCTCGAATTGGATAAGCACCAGTGTGAATAAACTGTGAATAAACTGAAGTGAGTAATGAAATAGTAACTATAGTCGACCTGCATTAATATTTTTATAACGCGGCGCGTTTACTCTGATGTGACACGTGTTCCTATTGATTTTTTTTTTTTTTGGATAATTGTCGAGTTCTTAGATTTTTTACGAAAAATTCGGCAGCCAAGGGTCTCAGTATAATGTACTGAATCACTGGTATCAGTTTTCGGTACACTGTCCCTTACATCCAGTATACTGACTATTTTTGATGATTGTGATTCGAAAATACGATGATACATATCAATAAAGAAGATCCGAACTATACGTTGGAGTAATTAATTCCTACATTACAAGATGTCTCAAGGGGAAGGCGTGCCCGACTGCAATAATTCCGTCTGCCTGCCATAATATAAATATCTAAGTCATAGAATATTATACTATCTCTTTAAGTTGCACTATATAAGCTTTACCACTGAACTGGCAAATCTAATATTCTATCAAATCCGCAACGGTGTAACTTACGTCTCTCGGCACTCCAACGCTATTACATCAAAGAAAACTTTCAGATTATGCCATTCCCTCCATCGCATTCTACCTAATGCTACGTCAAAGTTATCAGCGTAAAATTATTAAGCTCCTGACATTTTCCCATAGAAAATTGTATATTAAACGTAAATGATAGAAGTCGGGTGTCTCATTCAGAACTTGTATGAATATTGCAAGAATACAATTTAATTAATATAAAACGGTATTCAGTATGTCTAAAATAATATAGATAAACTTATTATCTAAGTTTATATGAAATCAACTCTATAAGTGTTTCTGTATTCAAATCTAAATAAACCGAATGAAGAAAAAGCTTTCATCTCCAAACGACCATAACAGGGTAATGTTTGGTTGATTCAGACTTTTCACAGAGACTTTTACAGGGTAAGTATGGTGTAGCAGCACACTTATATTTCCCACACGGGAGGATGCCCACAGCTACGTGCGTACATTGTATTTTAAGTTAGCCGTTTCTTTCTGATCCCGTAAGAATTTTAGGAAATCCCTCCTTAGTGTACCTACACGGTCCCCAAGGAACATACTTGCCAAATTTCAGCTACTTGCCCCCAAAAGGTTATGGCTTGCCATTACCTGTCAGTCAGTCAGTAACACAATAATGTTATAATATACAGATATGAAACGGTTTAACGCTCGGATGATGATGATCTTAGTAGTGCTAAAAATGAAAAGAACACTATAACAATCTTAATCTCATAAAATTAATTTGAATGAATTAATTAATTTAGTTGTCGTACAGAAGTCCTTAAAAATTAGAATAAAAAGGAAGAAAAAAAATTGCAAGATAACAAAAATTTATGGAATAAACTTTTCAAATTGAGAAAAAGGTTTTTAAATTGAACATATTGGCTAAGTATATATACCTAGAAATACCTAATTTTTTTTCTTTCAATTTCTTAAAACTGGGCTTTGTTACCCTCCAAGAAACTTTATCAAAGAAAAGATCTCTTTACGGTATTCAGAATGAAAGTCTTCTTCTTCTTCTCGAGTCGATGGTATAGAGATCAAACGGCATCAGCCCAGTGTGTGGCCACAGCAACTGCATTGTCGGTGGCTTGGTGCAAATCGGCCTCCGAGCATCTATGCGGGCATTTGAGACACTCCAGCAGGTGGCTCATGGTTTGTTCTGGGATGCCACATTCGCACTGCGTTTTGGCCGGATCGATTATACCCCATTTGGCTAGGTTATATCTGCAACGGCCAACCTGGCTTCGTAATCGATTCAAGGATCTCCATACAGGCCATTGCAGATCGCCACCGGGAGGTAGGTGTTCGTTGGCATCAACATAATTGGTGGGGGGTGGAACTGTCTCATGCCACATTTTTTTCCTTAGGTTAGCTGGTTGGTCTTTGCTAGCCTCAGTAGATCGCAAAAAGCTTTTGCGGCTTTTTAGTCTGCTACGGGGCAGTTTATGGTCGTGCAATGGATGCCGGGGGTCCTCCTCCTGGCGGCGTTTCTCGACTATGCAGGCCACTTCTCGGCGAACCGCGGGTGGGGCAATGCCTGCCAGGGGGTAAATTTTATTTAATGGTGTTGGCTTAAGGCATCCTGTGATTATTCGACACGTTTCGTTCAGCGCCAAGTCAGCTTGTTTTGCGTGAGCCGATCGATGCCAAACTGAACACGCAAATTCACCCGCGGAGTAACATAAAGCCAGGCCAGTAGTTCGGGCTACATCAGGCGATGCTCCCCAGTGTGTGGAAGTCAATCGTCGGAGGAGGTTATTTCGGGTACCAACTTTCTGCCTAGTAGCTTCGCAATGGCGCCGATAAGTGAGAGACCTATCAAGTGTAACTCCCAGATACTTAGGGTTTGGGCTATGTTGAATATTAGTGCCCTGCCATGAGATGTTGAGCTTTCTGCTGGCTTTACTGTAGCGAAGGTGAAATGCGCATGCCTGGGTTTTGCTTGGATTCGGTTTAAGTCCATTGTTTTTATAGTACGTACCGAGTGTTTCTAAGGCACTTGCCAGGTTTTGTTCTACCTCCTCGAAGCTCGTACCTTGGGCTGTTAGTGCTAGGTCATCGGCGTATAGAAAACGATCAGTCAGCGGAGTTGAAGGCTGATCATCCGTGTAGATATTAAAAAGTGTTGGTGCCAGAACGCTACCTTGTGGGAGACCATTTTTTTGACATCGCCATCTACTCTTGTTTTGACCCAAGGAAACCTGGAAGCGTCTATTGTGTAGGAGCTCACCAAGTATTCTGATGAAACCTTTATCCTCAACCAAATGCGCGACCTTGCGAAGAAGTATTTTGGTGTTCACCGTATCGTACGCTGCCGTCAAGTCTACAAACACGACGCCTGTAATTTTTTTTTCTTCGAAGCCGTCTTCTATTTGTTGGGTTAGCCGAAGTACTTGTCCCGCACAAGACTTGCCTGGTCTAAAGCCAGCTTGTTCCGGGATTAATTTTGGGTCGATGATTGTCACCAGCCGGTTAAGGAGTAGCCTCTCGAACAGTTTGTAAGTGTGACACAATAGGGATATTGGTCGGTAACTAGCTGGATTGTTGGTAGGTTTCCCAGGCTTCAAGAGTGCCGTAACTTTTGCTCGGCGCCAAAGTTTTGGTATTTTGCTTGTAGCGAGACAGTTGTTAAACATAGCTAAAAGCCAGGATATCGCCAATGGGCCCAAGTGTTTAATTTGCTCCACCATGAGATCATCCACTCCACCAGCCTTGCCGTTTTTGAGTGACTTAATGCCTGTTAGAATCTCATAGAGATTAAAAGCTTTGCTGATATCGGTAGTATCAACAGGGGCGATGGACTCTTTTCTAATCCTGGGCAACTTGTGGCTGGGTTTGCCGTTGCATATAAGTTGGTGGGCGATCTGGTTAGCTGTTATTTGCCCTGGATTTGAGGCATTAGGTGGATTTTCAGTCAATTTGCGTAATGTAGACCAAGCTTTTTTACTGTTATGAGTCATGTCCATGGAAGTGATTGTGTTCATCCATTTTTGTCGCCGACTGTCTCCAACCATAGCCATTAGCTCTTCTCCAGCTGTTAGTGTGGTTTCTGAAAAAGAATCTTTTGCGTATAATGCTGCATAGCATTGCAGAGCATTTGCAGAGTCCTTATCGAGTCCAGGAGTGTACGGTGTACTACAGCCGCGGGGTATATGTTGGCGGGAGGCAGTTTTCACAATGCTTATAAAAGCTTCGTAGTTGGCTGGTGTAGGCTCTATGTTGTCCAATTTTTCGTCAACAACCTTAGTAAACCCATCCCAATTAGCTCTTGAGAAGTTAAATCGCCGTCTAAACGGTACTCGAGTTGGTGTTATTGCAGCGTAAATCTTACACTCGACTGGTCTGTGTTGTGTGTTTGGTATGGGTCGTCTAACGAACTTTTTGGAGAGGTAGCTGATGCGGTCACTAACAAAAATAAGGTCAGGATTGTACCCACGTTTCCAACGTCGGCTGCTAAAGGATGGTGGTTGTTTGGCATCATGTATAAGGGTTAGGTCTTGGTTTTCTGCCCATGATTCCATTGCATTGCCGTCATCGTTCGTCTCGCGGTAGCCCCAGGTTGTGCTATGACTATTAAAATCACCTACGACAATTTTGATATTTCTGTCTTCAAAATTAGACGTTTTATGAAAAGCGAACGGTTGGTTTGGTGGTTTGTAAACAGATGTAATAGTGCAAGTGCCAGTGTCTATAGTAATTATCTCTATTGAGTTACTATTTTGGCTATTGGTGGAAAGGACATTCGTTCCCGGTCTAGTGAAAATTGCACTTCCATATTTTGCATGTGGTGTTTCAGCAGTAAGTATCATGCCAGGTATTTGTGGTCTTAAATTTTCAACGCCGCGGTGGGTCTCTTGTATGCACAGCACATCACACTCTGACATTTTACATAAATTGGAAAGCAGGGTGGCCTTGTCGTCGGAAAATCCCTCTATATTTATTGATACAACAGACAAAGCAGGTTTTAATGGCTGGTGACGGTTGTTACTGGGTGTGTTTTTGGCTCTTAGAAGAGCCGTTTGAATAGGTATGTTCTGTACCATCGTGGTGAAAGGATTGGTCACCTAGACTCTGCGTTACCGAGTGCTAGGGTCCAGGGTGCGCCGGACGTTGGGGACTCTGGTTCTCTTTTTACGTCGCTCGTGGAGGCTCCTTTCATGCACCCCGAAATGAAAGTAACAAAACTATAAGTATATTCAAGTTAAAACCAGCAGTAGTTTTACTGCTCTTCTAACCTTGTTCTTACTTTTGAATTCTTCAAAGATTTGAGTTCGCCTTGCTAGTTTGAACAAATTAAAACTAATTTACTTGAGTTAACTGCGAAGTTACGCTTTTGTTATCGCTAAAGAGAAAATCTGATATCATTTGATGCTTCTGTTTCTCAACTTAGCTGAAAATAAAATAGTTTATGTGCCGGCAAATTCAAATTAATCGTGAGATGAATGAAACAAATTGAAATTTGATTGGCATGAAGAATATTGCATATTTAATCTTAAAAATTCTCAGATGTAATGATTCTGGGTTGAATGGTATGTACTTTATACCTATATTGTAGTCCTTGTAATGATTGGGAACTTTATTGAAAATTTTCGGCGCCATACAATAATTATGATATAGTATAATAAAACATAAAAATATTTTTTATGTTTAATAATCAAATAATAAATTCCGTTCCTTACAGATTTTGGAGTATAAATATTATTTGGAACCAAATGAGGGTAAAAAATATCAGATCTCACCATTACTTAAAACCTTTTGCGTTTTCATCTTTTTCATAAGAGATGAAAAGGCATTTTTTTGTTAAATATAGATTATGTATGTTTTAAATTATACTGAGAACAAATAATTATGATACTGAGCAGGTTATTTAAATTAACTTCGTATTGTGCTGCCATCTACCGACTTGGAGTTTTTCAGAAAATTATATTTGACAACTTGTGTATCCATTTATCACATAATGAAATCTGTGTTGTGATTGCAGTAACGTAGTGTAATTTAAAAAGTTATAAATATACTTATGGGTTATGTTTTTTAACAGTACAAAAAAGTATAATCAGTATAGGTATTTTAAAATATCTAATTCTGACGGAGTGATAGACAACGGACAGCTGAAACTATTGGGTACACGAAGTTACCAGTTTCAGCTTGGCATGTATCTTCCTTGGGAGAATATAGAGGCGTAAGCCGCTACTTAACTTCGCCTTTGTAATAACAGCTATATATATTGACAACCCATAAACCAATTGCTCTCTGAGCGTCGCAATGCAAAGGATATTGATATTACAAGATGGGGATATTGAATTTCAACACACGGAGTATACCGTATTGGTTTATAAGATATCAATAAATTATTTAATAATGAACTTGTACCTAGGGATCAAATAGTAATTATCTTGTTTCATACTTTTTCAGCTTCGATTTTTTTGTCGAAGTCGGGTTTTAGTTTTAAATGAAATTGTTATAACAAGAATATTGAGTTTTCCTTAAAATATATTGTGTAAGATCTGGTTAAAATATAAGAGCGGTTTCAAACTAGCATTTTATACGCGCGTATAATCTCGTTTTTAGAAGCGCAAATAGGTGCATATAAGCGCGCCTTTATACACTCGTGCAACTTGTACGAGCGTTCTGCTTCTAAGCTCGTATAAGTGCGAATCCATGTTGATACTGACACGATAAATATCACACGAGTTTGGTCTATGAAGTGCGTAACGTAGCGCGCGTGTAAGTGGGTATGCTGATACGACCGTATACGCGCAGAAAAATACGCTAATCTGAAATCGCACTAATGCGGGGCACGGGTCTGCAACAGGAACAAAGATAGGACGTGCATGGATATCTTTTTTAAAGGATTGCCGTATTCTTTGTTTAGATATTTTTAGTTTTCGTATATGTCCCTAACTACATATACGAAAACTGTAACAATATAACTACATACAACTTCCACACGAAAGGATAAGATAAAGGATAACATAGTTAGTTCGATCAAACAGACTTTCTTCTTTTTTTTCTACAATTACTTAATACTGGGCTCGTCTATACTTCAAGAAACTTTATCAAAGAAAAGATCTCTTTACGGTATTCAGAATCAAAGTAACAAAGCTAAAAGTATATTGAAGTTAAAACCAGCAGTAGTTTTACTGCTCTTCTAACCTTGTACTTACTTTTGAATTCTTAGAAGATTGAAGTTCGTTTTGCAAGTTTCAACAAATTAAAACAAATTTACTTGAGTTAACTGCCAAGTTACGCTTTTGTTATCCATAAAGAGAAAATCTGGTATCGTTTGATGCTTCTGTTTCTCAACTCAGCTTTAAATAAAATAGTCTATGTGATGCCCTACTTGAATTTGAGTTGAGCTGAATAAAAAAAAATATATATTCCAATTACGATTGTTATGAAGAATATTGCATATTTAATCTGTGGAAACTTTTTGCTCAGATGTTATAATTTTGGGTTGAATATTATTCAAAGCATGCATTTTAAAACAACTTTGATGTTCCTCCGAATACAAAATATTTTAACTAACTGTACTGCATTAGCAACAAATTTGTTTTTCATGAATACTGTGAAATTGCTGGAATATTTAATACTTTTAATTACATAAGATTCTTGTGATTGTTGGCCTTTCGAACATTTTAATTTAAATAGTATTTGATTATATTAGTTAACAAAACTTTATGAAAGACGTAGGCGTAATAAATAAAATTGGATTTAGTTCAGACCATAGACGAACAAGAGAAATCTAATTGTAGAACAAAATTTATCCTTAATTTCAAAATTAATAGCAGGAAAGCATTTTCAAGGCGTAGAAACGTATTAGATTACAACACATTTGCATCGAATTACGAACAATTTAATTTAGAATGAAAAAAACAATTTGCAGAACTAGATATTGACATCGATGATGCAGAAAACCAATACAAAAACATACTCGTAGTAAACAGCATAACAGCAACCAGCAAACATTTACTCAAAAATGGCAAAATCTTAATAAATTATCTCCTACGACTTTAGCATTAATACAAAACAGAAGCACTTTTAAACTTGGATTGCATGAATATAGAAAAATAGACAAAAAAGTTAAGCGCAGTATTAAAAAAGATATCAGACATTTTAATACAAATCTGATAACGGTGGCGCAAATCCCCATGTTAATTAAAAGTGTTTTTAATGTTTTTTTATCACATAATAAATGCCGTTCCTTACAGATTATTAAGTAGGTATACATATTAATTGGAACCAAATCAGAGTAAAGCAGATCTCACCATTACTTTACAACCAGTTGCGTTTTCATATTTTATGAAAATTATTTGTTAAATATAGTTTACATAATTATATTTTTAATTATACGGGGAACAAATAATTATGGCACTGAAAAGGTCATTTAAATTAACTTCGTATTGTGCTACCATCGTCTGACTTGTAGTTTTACAGAAAAGTATATTTGGCATCTTGTGTATCCATTAATCACCTACTGAGATCTGTGCTGTAATTGCAGTAACGTAGTGTAAGGTAAAGAGCTTAAAAATACTTATTCATATTATAATATGTTAGGATTTTTGAACAGTACAGAATTAAAAAAAATCTGTTACTGGCTGACTGACCGACAACGGACAGCTGAAACTACTGACTGCAAAAGGCTGAAACTTGGCATGTATCTTCCTTGGGGAATATAGAGGAGTACATCGCTTCTTAACTTCGCCTTTATAATTACGTCTAATTATTGACAACCCATAAACCAATTGCTCTCTGAGCGCCGCAATTCAAAGGATATTGATATTATAAGATGAGGATATTGATTTTCCACACAAGCAGTATACTGCATTTGTTCATAAGATATTAATATTATTGCATAATGCTACTTAATGATAAAATAGAAATTATATTCATAACCTAACTCTTCTTCTTTTTCTTTGAGTGTTTCCAACTCAGGTGATAGAGTTTATAGGCTGCATGAGAGGCGCCAACATGCCTTAATGTTTATGGTTCTAAGTCAAAAAACGGTACCAACAGCTTAGCGTTCGCTTTGAAGAACGTTAGTGCTTTTATGATGTACCTAAAGGTCACTCAAACCCATAGTAATCTCTGCAAACGTTGCTTTACTTCGCCAATCTATTTTAAGAACGGCAAGTTAAGTCGCGCTGTGAGTGCTATAATTAGCTAACTGTAAGGAATAATATAACGAAAGAGCAGTGGACTAAAAGAAGATATTGTGACAAGGATTGAGATAGGAATTCTTAGGCGGTTTGGACACGTGGAGCGAATGAGTGAAGAAAGAATAACGAATCACATATAATATAAGGCAAATGTTTGTGGGCAAGTCGGTCGCAGCAGACCTCGTCAAACATTCGTCGACCAAATTGGAGACATCCTAAGAAACGGAAAGGTCCGAAGTAACCGAAACCAGCGAGCATGTATGAAAAGAGTAATGAGTATAGAGGAACAGCATGAGGTTTGTAAGGATAGGAGCAAGTGGCGTTCTGTTGTCACTGACTACCCCGACGGACAAAAGGCGTGAGTATATGTATGTATGTATGTAAGGAATAATGTCAATTTGACTTAGAGATTAATTTTAAAAGTATTCCTTACCTAAAGTTAAAGTTTAATGAGTTTGGCACACAGCTGGCCTGAATTATAAGAATTTTATTAAAATTATAACTCAAATTAAAATAAAATGACTGTGAATGTCTACGACACATCGTAGACACGTTACTAATATTAATTTGTAACAACCTTTTTCACATCACTACAATGGTGTCACAACACTACGGCACCTGCGCACGGGAGCGCGCGCCGTCATCAGTCAGCGATCAGAAGCCCAACGAAACACACGTTTTCAAATCTCTTTCGCTTGCGCTGAATTGTTGGGCATTTAATTTTGTATCGAACCAGTATTACTAGGAATTAAAACTACAGTCCACTGCAGAACATCTTTTATTTGGAACTGGCGCGAACAGCCATTATTAGTATTATAATTAATATTTCCGTGTGGTGACGGATTAAGAACACGGAATGTCACCACCCCATATCATCCCTTGGGTGTCGTAAGAGCCGACAGAGGGACTATACTATGCAGAGAACAGCACTGTAAGAGAAGGAAAACTTGAAACAAACCCTATACCAACCCGTTTGGCTAGCGTGGTATAATAGGCCAATTCCTCCTTTCAAAGGAGAGGCCTAGTCCAGCAGTGTACTGTAAGGGGCTGATGATGATGAATTAATATTTATTGTATTTTTCCTTCAACTGCACGGTTGGCGTAATGGTTTAAGCGGCCGCCTTGCTGCTTGACATTGCGTCGAGTGTTGTGGGCTCGATTCCCATACGAGACAACACTTTGTGTGATCCACAAATTGTTGTTTCAAGTCTGGGTGTTTATTGTGTTCGTTAGTTGTGTGTTTGTTAAGTTTCCCGCGACAAAGGATTTAGACCTAATGAGGGAGTTGTCTTTTAAAAAACAAAAAATGTATAATTCGGCAGTTCGGTAAGAAGCCAGAATTAAATATAATAATAAAGATACTGTATTCATGATCTGTTCCAAAGCTGCGCATAGAAAAGAATAAGGTTATTCCAACGCAAAGGTCAAGTGCGGATTAGTAGACTTTACATGTTTTTAGAGAATAATTATTATGAAGACTCTAGACATGCAGGTTTCCTAATGATGTTTGTTTTCACCGCTTAGAAAGCGGTATTTTAAAGTAAATAAATAAGCATCAATGTAGCGTAACAAGAATAAACAGACGGTGATAGTGCTAATGCGTTATTGTAACAAGTCGTGGCTACCCTGGCTCTAGTCAGCGTGATGTTTATTGCTTACTGGCAACCCACCTGGATATCACTAAGTATCCATGCAGCGTTGGAACTTTATACTGATAGCATTCTTCATTGTTTTGTCTTGTAGCCCAGAATCAGAATCAGAAATCAGAATACAGGTAGTAGAGCCTTGCTGATTTCAGCATGAATGGGTCGGCTGGGCCGGGGAAGTACTACCCTCTCACAGAAAATCGACGTAAAGTAACAGTACCTAAACTGTTGCGTTTCGTTCGGTGAGTGAGAGTTCCGGAGGCTCTATCACCTATTCCTTCTCCCTCATCCAATTCCTTATCCTATCTCTTTTCCCAATCCCAAGGGGCGGCAACGCACTTGTGACTCCTGTGGTGTTGCTTGTGTCCATGGGCGGCGGTAATTGCTTACCATCAGGCAATCCGCCTGCTCGTTTGCCGCCTATTACTATATAAAAAAGCTGTGATATTATATAAACAAGAATTTTATTTTATTTTTCCACAGCTTTGCAGTCTGAATAGACTAGGAGACAGGGCCCAGACTCCAGGAAGATGAAGGTTGACTTTTTCGTAGAGTAATAGAGGAGTAAGGATTGCCGTATTCTGTGTTTAGATTAGCGATAAGATGTATATATACGATAATTATAACACTGACTGACTGCCTCCGTGGTCCAGTGGATAGCGAATGCAGCTGCTGATCGGAGGTCCTGGGTTCAATGCCCGGGGCGGGCAAAAGTGTTACACGGAGTCTGGTGATGTTCCCGGTAACTGCTATAGCCTCGACCCCTATTACATGGGACTTAAAAATTCATGGTAAAATGTGGGTGTAATGTTATACATCTGCCATCTCCTTTGGGTATACAGGCGTAAGACTATAAATAAAAAAATAAAAATAAAATTGTAACATCATCATAATTATGTTCTTCTAGGCACGGAAAGGTGTAATTTTTTCACACGCTTATAAAGTATATGTCTAATATTCTAAAGTAGTGAAGTTCTCAGTTCTGTGTTCACAAATAGTTATTTAAATATCAATCTTAAATATTATTAACATTTTCGTAACAATATAATCATTATATATTAATTTGCGCCCATACGGCCATTCTGATACAGCGCGCTCCTCGCGCTGATTATTTAACGGTTACAGAATAAACAGCATAACAAACAAAAATAATGAATATAAAAATTACATAAATAAGCGTTTATCATACAGAATGAACTAAAAGTTATTTACAAGACTTCACCTATTCATAGGATCTTAGCCTGTGGCATGCGTCACCCATCACGGGATCTAACAAACAAGGCTTCACCCATGGCTAAGCCAACACGTGGCATCACTGACATAGGGATCTAATGCACACAGGCATCACCAACATAGGGATCTAGCCCACAAACGGCATCACCCACATGGGGTCGATCTAGCCCACGCGGCATCATCCATCACGGGATCTAGCCAACACACGGCATCACCCATCACGGGATCTAGCCAGCACAGGGCATCACCCATCACGGGATCTAGCCAACACACGGCATCACCCATCACGGGATCTAGCCAACACACGGCATCACCCATCACGGGATCTAGCCAACAAGACCAGGATCAAGGATACGCATGGTGGCCAGCCAGCTTTTTGGGAAGGGTGTTGGATAGGAAAAATAAAATTTTACTCAAACACATAAATGCAAAATTTGCCTCATAAACACATCAATGCATAGACATAAAATAATCATCATCGTTCGTCATGATCAGTTAGGTATATCAATACAATGCAATTACATTGGTCCAACAACGACAGTGGAGGAGGTAGAGGACCCCCCACGTAAATCGGTATCTGACGAATCCTCCGCCCATACGGTCAAGCTGCTCATACAGTTGTTGATGTTGATCAGCAACAAAGGTTAGCAAACAATGCTTGACTCCAGCTCAGTACAGCACTCATGCGGCATGTGTGCGCGTAGCCCACACACAAAACCACTGACGTCATAAAGGTGGGCCACCGTCATCCATACATATTAATCAGTAAAGGACCGCTCGTCCATCCTCTCTTCACACTAAGGTCAGGTCATCATCTAGGATGTCATCATCAACCTGCAACACTCAAAAGACAGGTGGTGGGCAACATTTCCCACCCAAATATTAGTTCCATGAACCTTCGTAACAGTAGATGAAATAAAATTCTACTCTTAGAAAGTGGTCCGGTCTATTAAGCTATATCTATATGTCAGGCAGGTTCAACCTGTGCATTGGTCTATAGTTATCTTAGCTACAACAGTGTTGGAGCCCATATTTTACGCATAAGCAGGCCGGGCGCACTTCGCATTTTAGGTACAAACTTACAAGTACCTCGGCCGACCACGTCGACGTGGTTGGATTTAGTAGGTTGCCGCGCGCCGCTCACATTAGACGTCACGCTACGAGTGCGACCGCTTCGTATTATCACGCGCCGTGTTCATACACTGTTCAAATTATAAACTTAAACGCCTTTAACAACAAAAATGTATCATCACAAGTCTAATGCAAAGTATTGGTTAATTAACTGTGTGTCGAAAGCGACTTGAAAATTTGATTTTATTTATATTACGAGAGCAACTTGAAAATTTGATTTTTTGTTTGTTGAGATATCTCAACGATTAATGTGTCAAATTAAAAATTTAGTTCAAAAACCATTTTATCTGTTTGAATCATGTAAATCGGTCCACGCGTTTAGGAAATAACTAAGAATTTGTATAGTAAAAATGTAAACGACCAGAATTTTTGTGCTTTTGTTCTACTAGCTCCAATAGTGGGATAGGATACTTATAGGATAATTATTTTTTATTAGGTACGTGGTCAAGTAGGTAGATAGACGATGAATAAATATAGTAGCAGCGCCAAGTCGACAACCCTAGCGCGCCACTCCGCGCCAGACAGCGACAGCGTTATGTGTTAGAAAAGAACGGGAACTGTTAGGTTAATATCGCATTAGGCACTGAGTGCTTATGCGAGCTGAATTGAACTTTATTGCTTAGTACCAAGAGTCGTAATTTCAATAAATTGGTTTGAAAAGTGAAGCTTCTGTACGTTAGAACTATTAATTATTCTGTGGCATAAGGTAAAATACAAAAGACACTGAATTTTCTTCAGGTTCTGTCTGACAGTGCCATTTTAGATAATCAAATATAAAGTTATCAGGATACCCATATTTTGCAGTTTTGATAAAACAGTTAAAACTTAATATATTCAAAATAAGTTTTATCCACATCAAACAGGAAAACTAAATGGCAAGAACAAAGAGAGGCATATGTTCAGCCGTGAACAGTCAGACTGTTGGTGATAAATATGAAATGATTTCAAACCATGCAGATCCAAGGATTTCAAAAATACTAGTGCTATAATTATTATTCATGTAAGAACATGTTTAATCCAATATTGAATATTTTTAGGCATAGTGCAAGCTGTGAAATTGTTTAACTGTTTGCCAACTGAGCCATAAAAGAGAAATTTACAAGCTACCAATATTACAAAGCAAGAGTAGTGCCGTCTTATTTCTAAAAATGATTCCACTCGGTTAAGAAATTTACTACAATAAACCATAAAAGTTAATAAAGACATTCAGATATTGGTATTTTATAATTAATTCAACATTTTATTTATTTATATGAATAGAACTTTTTTTCTGAAATGAATATTTTTATTTATCATTTGTCTAGTCTTTCATTATGTAATTTAACTTTAATTTTATGTATTGTTTTATTATTAATGTGTATAGTAAATATGGTTTATACCAATAGTTTAATTTGACGTTATATTTAAGGGAATTTTCTAAATAATGTTAATATTTGTTTTAAACTGTAAACATGTGATGTTAATGTAATTCTTATTAATTCATACACAATTAATAATTGTTTATCTGAATAGATAAACTTAAACTGACTAATCACAACTGACTTCGAAATAAAGCATGAGTAGTCCATACAATTACTTTTATTTGCTAAGAATAAATACTGCTAAACGGGAAAAAAGATAATATGGATTTTCACATCATGTTCTTTAAACCCACTTATCATTATCCTAATAATCATACTCCTAACCGTCTTGTATCCCACAAGAGCTAAGCAATAAGGTTGGCACTAAATTTTATTGGTTTATTACTGGTAGTCATCTTGAATATAGATGCAAATAACTTTGCAAATGAACTCACAAATAAAATAAATTGTATTTACCAAGTAAAACACTAAGGCTTGGTATTTATACACGATTAGCAGTCACCTGCCTTAAGACTTTCAACCTAACATGCTTAGAGATGGACTATTATGGAACCTAAGTGAGTGCATATGTCCATAATGAAATCTATTGCCTAGATCTCATGTTTCTAGCTTCAGTAGTTTTGGTTAAGCAAGGACTTATCATGGGCGGAATATATGATTCTATACAGGTATAAAATTAAACGAAAAATATTAATATATGTTGGGTTCCCTTGTCTTATTATATAACCTTAAACCATAACAATTTCAACATAATGTTAAACTGAAATCACCTACAGAGTCCACAAATATATAATAAAACCTATTTTGTAACTTTACAAATATTAGCTTTAAAAATGTGTATCACAAATTTATTTTTATATCTAACTTCTGAATATATATGTTTACTAATATAATAAATTGAACTATTTGTTTTGTTGAATGCACTTATCTGTGAAACTACTGGTTTTATGCAAATAATTATTTTTGTGGTGGATAGTCATTTATCAAGAGAGGCTTCATATAATCGCGCCGTGAGCACTAGCCATAAGTAATGCAGTTAGTTAGCCTTATGTAATGTGTAACCAAGGGCTATAAATAAAAGCTTTAAAAATGTGTATCACAAATTTATTTTTATATCTAACTTCTGAATATATATCTTTACTAATATAATAAATTGAACTGTTTGTTTTGTTGAATGCACTTATCTGTGAAACTACTGGTTTTATGCAAATAATTATTTTTGTGGTGGATAGTCATTTATCAAGAGAGGCTTCATATAATCGCGCCGTGAGCACTAGCCATAAGTAATGCAGTTAGTTAGCCTTATGTAATGTGTAACCAAGGGCTATAAATAATGTTTTGATTCCTTTAATCTTTTACTATTGAGATAACCTATTAACTACCAATTAAATTCATATTCAGCACATCGATTAGTTTATTTAAACTGAAAGCAAATCAGGCAATTTATACAATGGATCTATATCAGAGCTTCAACTTGAAAAGGGCAGTTATACCGTTCTTTACTATTAACTATATTAGTAGAACCACATAACAACAAAGCTTTTTTCTCATTCTTGTGTAGATAAGTAAGTTTTACAGAGAGTTTCCGACATGGCGTAACGATTAATAAACAGACAAGAGCTCCAGCCGACGGCATAACATGACTATAAGCACAGTAGCACTGCTATGTACCAAACGTGGATAAACAACAGTTACCTATAAGTTCTATTTGGGGTGTAACGTTCGTAATTTTGAATGTATAATGTTTATCTGGTAATCCTTACGGGGGCAGTAGGTAATCGTGTAAGCACCATAATTTATAAAATTATGGATGTTTCTCAAAAACTCTAATCAAATCAGCTCTGGATAAATACCTCTGGTCAGTGCATCAACAACCCGCATCTGCAACCTCTGGTAGCACTCAGAGCAGAACAGCGTTCACGCCACAGCACACCCTGGTGCGTGCACCCCGTCGTAGTCGCTCTGTCGCTCTCGCTCGCACGTGACCTCACGTGAAGTGGAGACGTGCTCGCCATAACTCCGACACACCGTGCGGTCTCCGATCAGGGATGACTAGCGCCAAACACGGCTTCCAAGCCCTTGTCGCATCAGTCTTCAGGTCATCATTGGTAATGGCGGTTAGGCCAAGAGACCCATCACTCTTGCACCAACCGTAGATCCCGAAGTCTCTTAGGGGGCGTTTATCCCACCGCTGCTGTCGGCGATACGCCAGGGTTATCGTGTCAAGACTCCATTATAATTAAAACACTCACATAATATTACTTGTTTTATTTTCAGACGATTTCTAGTACAGAACTGAATTACAATGTGAGCTACAGTCCTTTTTATAAACATATATAATGACGGTTGTCATTACACTTAATGTTTAACAACTGCCACTTCCTTTTCAACATATAATTGAAATTACTGTACAATTAATCTTAGGGTCTGTTTCACAATTTCTCAGTAAATTCATAAGTAGCTACTTGTTAAGTATGCTACTGAGGCGTTAAATCCTCTCGGTAACTTCCGCTGCGTTTCACAATCGCCACGCCCATTTCTTAACGTGAAGAGTAACTACTATAAATTTACTTAAAACATGACTGGCAACATTCAAATTCCGCGTTTCGTTCAACGATTATGTAAAATGATTAGTGATTTTTATCTAATTAACTTAAAAATACTATGTTTATTTATTACATTTTGTATTTTATTAGAGTCAGTGGACTATTAAAACTTCGAATATTATTTTATTTCACTAGTAAAAGTTAAGAATTGTTTTATAACTCTGCGTAGTAACAAAACGCAGTCCTTATGCCATTTTTACACACATACTTACCTTTACATAGGTTTCTAGGTATGTAAGTAGGTACCTACCTAACTACCTATAGCTGTTATTTATAATATCAATCAAAGTTGTTTCCATAAACCAAAGACACTATGTGCGCCTGGAGAGGTATGTGAGCTCACCTTTTTATATATATATATATTTATTTTATCTTCAATACGAAAATAAACATAATTCACCGCTTCTTTACTCAGGCGAAATCTCGCTTTGAAATCTACATCATCTAATGCCGATAAATAATTTGCTCTATTGCGAATTATCGGTATTCTTCGAGGTTCCGTCACTTGGTCATAAAACTCCTCGAATTCGTCTTCAATCACATCAAATAAATCCATTACTTTTAAATCACGAAAACACGCAATTCAAACTAAACGTGCCGCAGGCAACAAACACAGTACCTTTGTATAGTAACAAACAAAAGAATGCCTTTCTTTGGCGTATTTTGTCAACATCTGGTAAACAGATGGGTGTAGATGGTCCTACTTACTTAGCAGCTCAACGTTTAATTACTACTTCAGCCGATCTATAAGTTACCGAGTAGTTTTAGTGACGATTAGTACTACTTCACGTTTGTGAAACGCGTGAGATGGCTTTACTTACTGATTAAGTATTAACTAGCCTACTGAGAACTTTACTTTGACATTGTGAAACAGAACCTTAATATACAGGGTGGCGCTACCATAGGGGCACTTTTTGAACAGAGGCATAGCGTACAACATTCTGAAGCCTTGTACCAAAAATCAATTAAATCGGTGCAGTAGTTTAGCCACAATATCGATTTTAACTTCCGCAATTTTTGCACATGCTTTGATTTCCACACAGCTGATACAAAACGGTCAACGACCCTACATTGCACGCCCCGACTCGCTCCGACGCGACGCCTCGACGTCATCGGAAGTTAGGCTCAGCGCAGATAAAACGGAGCGCAGCGGAGAGGATTTTATTAACGCACTTGAAAATAAACTATATTTTTTTACAATGAAGTGCATAAATACTTGAACCTGACAAAAAACATTCGCGCGTCCTCGAAGATATGCGGGAATCCTCGCGCGGCATCGAGTCGGCGCCCGCATCGTAGTGAGTCGCGGCGCGCAATGTAGGGTCGTTGACCGTTTTGTATCAGCTGTGTGGAATTCAAAGCATGTGCAAAAATTGCGGCACTTAAAATCGATATTGTGGCTAAACTACTGCACCGATTTAATTGATTTTTGGTACAAGGCTTCAGAATGTTGTACGCTATGCCTCTGTTTAAAAAGTGCCCCTATGGTAGCGCCACCCTGTATAAAATCCTTGCGTTACTGACTGACTGACAGACACGCTACAGCCGAAACTATTAGGCACAGGAAGCTGAAATTTGGCATGTATGTTCCTTGGTGACTGTAGGGGTGCACTAAGAAGGGATTTCCCGAAATTCCCACGGGCTCGGCCAAAACGGGTAAATTAAAAAAAATGCAGGCGTAGCTGCTGGCGTCGACTAGTTATAAAATATCAATCAAAAATCAACATTAATATTGTAATGAATTTTGCACAACACCAAATGATTTATTTTACACGAATAACAACACAAATTTATTTTAATAACCAAACGCTGCCTTACAATATTCGGTCAACTGATGGCGCTATCAACAGGATGTAAATATAAGCGCATGTTATTTATTACCGTAAACATAAAAATAAGTGTCAGAATAATGTTATTTAATACTAACTGATTTTACTTTGAAAGTTTCTAGTGTTATCTTAATAATTAAGCGATAAATTAAATACCCAATCTTTAAAAAACAGTGAAGCAGTCGATACAGTGTCTAATATTCTAAAGTAGTTAAGTTCTCAGTTCTGTGTTCACAAATAGTTATTTAAATATCAATCTTAAATATCATTAACATTTTCATTACAATATAATCATTATATATTAATTTGCATATACGTAGGTGACAAACGTGCAAAACTTTGCGAAGCATTAGATTCATGTAAGTATACGAGCTTAAACTAGAGACTTATTTTCTTTATAATATGAGCAATAAAAAGTAATCTGAATCTCATTTAATAGACGTTAAATATGCAGTTTGCCTTTTTATCAACCCATTCATGCAAACTCTAACAAACTTTAACCATTTAAGTTGGCATAAGCTACTCAAAACGTACTCCAAAGAACATTACTCCACAAAACTTGTTATGGCAGATAAAAACATGCAAATATGCTCTTTTGCGTCATCATCCTTGACGTACAATGGATTTAATAAAACCAGCATCGGATACGCCGACAATATGCATAATGCACACATCCCGCACACGTTGCGCCCGTATTTTGAATTATAGCTCTATTACGCTCACCTAGACTCTGTGTCTAGTAGTGTTCACTGTCGCCTAAATCATGTTGCTTTATCAAGAATTCCCCTTAAAGTTTTCTACTACAACGCGTGTCTTGCAAAATACGGCGTGTTTTAAAGTCTTGTTACTTTTTGTTTTACAAGATATTGTGTGGTTTTCAAACCAATTTCAGGAAGTTAGAAGGATTAAGGAATATTGTTTTGGTAAGTTATTTTTGGTATGGAATTCTATCAACAATTATATAGTTGTTAGCGTTGTAGCGTTATCTCGCGTGCATCGAAGACTTTTGCAATATGTTACAGGCATGAACATAAAATACAAGTACAAACACTTTATAGTTAAATTAAAAGACATACATAGACATAAATTAAAGCACATGATGCCATAAAACTTTTAAAAACTAAACGGATATTCTACTCAGCTGTTGATTTACAATATAAGCTCACAATGTGAAATCCTGACTTTGACACTGTCTGACAAAATGAATGTTTATTACGCAGGCAGTGTCAGCATCACACACTTTCATTAAAGTAGTCTCTTGTTATCGTACAAACTAGACGTCAGCACTCGTAATTATTTATACGTCTAAGGTTTTTCGGCTAAAATTCACAAACCTTAAGATGCCACTATAATTTATGGCCAATTTCTAGACGTACATGTTAAATTATTGCTCAGAAATGCCTCGTTTATTCTGTAAGGGGACCAATTGAAATTTGAAAAAGGTTTTTATTCAATTCCTTTTGTCATTTTCTCCCATAATTATTGTAGGGTGTTAATGTAATGAAAACGAAATGAAGGGAAACAAGAAATATTTGAGAGCGCATTGAGTTGTTGTGATGAGATGGCTATCTTAGAATAAGTATAACTAGAGGTGTATTGTCCGCTATTTCCATAAAGAAAACGAACAAAGGAGATGCCATGTTGTGAGCGAATTAGTAGGTCTTATTGTGTTTATGCAAATATCAAACATTGAATTGTCTTAGTTGAAAGTATTATAATATGGGGTTTTATTATGGTTTTATGACATGTATAAAGGGATATTTATACCTAATTATTAAATTTTATAGCAGACTTTTAAATTACATGTTGACAAAAATTGTAATAAAAATAATTTCATGTGAACATTGTATCAAGAGCTTACAGTGCAGGCAAGCAATGTATTCAAATAATTCAGAGATTCCTGACACTTTTCTCTAATCCTGCTTTCGTGTGTTTATTTTATTGATGATTTTTTATCGTCACATATCGTTACTTGCCGTGTCGTTTAGGTGAACCATATTTTTTTTTTATAGACTCACGCCTGTATCCCCGAAGGGGTAGGCAGAGGTGTAATATTACACCCACATTTCGCCATGAAATGATATTATATTAATAAACACTGGTATTACCACAGAAAACCCTTGACAGACTTGATCACCTAGTTCTGTCATACAACAGAAGTGTAGGAAGTATTTCACGATACATACTTCAGTGGCTTCATAACACATTTGGCGAACCAAAGTTTGGCGCGCAACGATGCTAAAAAATATTTTAGTTTGAAAATATTATCAATGATGATAGTAATTTCAAGCTACATCTTTTTTCCTAGCTTTGCCCCAGATTAAACATGGGGTCTACTTTTTTGTCTAGCCGCCACTAGCCAAAGAGATGGTGATATTCCATGGTGTTGTTCCAATCGTGTGGTTATTTGATTACCCTTATTATTTTCTTAAAGTATGATTTTCAGTTAGGAGACTGAAGAGTGGCAAAGGCTTTTTACCGTGGTGACCCACGCGAGCAATATCGCGGGCACTGTCTAGTATAATGATAAAAGTGCTTATCGTCCATATCTTCCATAATTTGCAATAAAACGGACGTGTTAATATAACGCAGATTAAATGTAAAGGTTGCTACAAGCTCGGGACAGGGATATTGTCAAACAATTACGCTTAATCCTGGAACCTTGTTAGTTTAAGAACGAAGACCTACTGTGAATGGAATATTCTGAGTTAGATTTTCTTCGTTACTTAGATTTTAGCCTTTCACAGTAGCTTATTACAGTCGTGTAGGTGTATGCCTACAATATACGAAATACATGTAATGTATTTCATATATTGTGGGAATACGCCTACATACAATTGCCAAAATGCTATACGATAAACTTTGGTATCAAATAAAAGCCAACCCTTAGGTAACAGGAACCTTCAATAAGGCTTTTGCACGGTCTCTAATGAATGTTATTCAAGAGCTATCAAAAGCCTTGTTCAAGATACACACAAGCCTTTTTCCCGTCAGGGTAAGCAGAGACAACGGAACGCCACTTACCTTACTATACTTCCAAATTTCACGCGCTTCCTTTACCTAATATTAGTGAAGTACTGTCGTAAAATATTTTTTATGAAGAACGTATTACGCAGTCAGTCCATTTATACTGCTTTTCCTCTGCCAGGTCTCTTCAACTGCCTCTAACACAAGTACATGCGTGTTACCATGAAACTATTCTGTTTAGTTTCTCCGCTAAATACCAAGCAGTAAGGTAAAGGCTCCTAATACCGAGGTAGTCAAAATCTCTTGGTATGTTTTATTGGATAGAAATCTTATTAAATGTTGTCAAACCTGATCCAGAAAACAACATTTTCTTTGAAAGTCCTAAATAAGAAGTAGCTGTTTAGTCTAGTAAAATGTAATTATTTTGTACAGATTTTGACTGATATTAACACTTTTCAATCACAGAAATGTTGGCACCAGTAAGAATTGAATAAGTTATTTATTCGGCCGAATTTCTATGGGTCGGAATTAGGATTACGAATTACAGGAATTTCTCCTAATTCCGAGGTAGGATTTTTGTATACCTCGGTATTAGGCTCTATGAGCTCCTAATACCAAGGGTATGCCTCCGTATAAGGATCTTCATTGAGCCTTATACCGAGGTATATGGCAACCACAAATAGAATTTTAGGTTGCTTTAAACCAAAACTTTCGCGCCATATCGGAATCCTTTATACACGCGCCGGCCGCCCCGCTACAATTTAGCGTTTGCGCTTAGCCAAATTTTGGATTATCTTGATACCTACGTACTAAGATATATTCAAATTTTATATGAATGAATATGTGTGTTATTAATAATTGAGAATAAGTAAACTATCTACTTGAAATGTAATAAAACTTTTTAAAACATTTATTATTTTATTTATAAACTCCTTTGTGACTAGAATAGGAGCATATTTTCAAAAAATAGCACTACTATTTTACTATTATTATTTAACTTATTAATTTGCTGTACGGAAACAATTAACTCCTTTTTATTCTACCTCGGAATTAGAAACCGACTACCGCGGTATTAGGTTTCAAGCCCGAATATACCTCGGAATTAGGGAAAATCGACTTTGCTATAAAACTATTTTTTTTTTCATGAATAAATCTTTTGTAAAGACACATAATAATAGAAGATATACAAAATTAAATGTCCATTTTAGCTGAAATAATAATTTTACATAGGCTAAAATATTTACAAATGCTTATTTTTCCTGTTTGCTTCCAAATGTCACGAAATACCTCGGTATTAGGAGCATAATATTTTTACTCAGTGAATATTAAGTTTAAAACTGTTTGCATAAAGCATGTAGTTTGTGCCAATTTGAGATTTGCAACTTTGTTATGCACTTCAACCTCTTGTCGTAACATTCGGAATGCCCGACCCGGGAATCGAACTCGAGACCTCCAATCCCACGCGCACATTTATGCCGCGAGATCAACGAGCCAGTATATATATACATACATACATAGACTCACGCCTGTTTCCCCGAAAGGGTTAGGCAGAGGCATATTAAACGCCCACTTTTCGCCAGTGTTTTGATCCCACGTAATAGGTGGCGAGCCTATTGCCGCTTATTGGGACATTTTGTTTGCCAGAGCCTCGTCCGTTGATCGGCAGGTGCACCACTTGCAGGTGAGGTTGGCTTGGGATCCTCAGTTCTTGGTGGGAACCCTATGCACCTATATATATATATGCAAAATTTCAGCTCATAGAAAACTGGGAATTGCATCAAATTTATCTTGCAAGATTTCAGACGTCGGGACAGTTGAAAGTAAATAAAAGCTTATAAAAATGTGCAATGCAGGCACTCCAAGACCTAAAAAATTTTAGTTCAATTTTAAGTCAGAAAATGGTCAGACTGAAAAGCAGAGCTCAGATATTTATATAGAGGCGCATTTCCGCTCTGGCGCTCTGAAGACAAACTTTATGTGACCCAAATTGTCGCTTGGCGGCGTATCAGTCGCGCTGTGGCAGCTGTGTCTACGAGAGCAAGAGAGATAGAGAACGGCGCGAGCGCCGCCACGGCGCCAACTACGAACATAACTGGAGACAGTCCGAGGCTCTAGGAACATGAAGGTTGACTTTTTCGTAGAGTGATTGACATCTTACGATCACAAAATAAAAGGATTTCAGAGATTCGTGTAAGTATACGAGTTTATACTAAAGACTTATGTTCTTTATAATAATAACAATATAAAGGTAATCTGAATCTCATTTTATAACCTAAAATTGCGTTTTATCAACTCATTCATGCAAACTCTAACAAATTTTAGCCATTTAAGCATGCAAAAGCTACTCAAAACGTACTCCATAGAACATTACCCCACAAAAATTGTTATGGCAGATAAAAAACATGCAAATATGCTCTTTGACGTCTTCATCCTTGACGTACAACGTATTTAATAAAACTAGCATCAGATACGCCGACAATATGCATAATGTCCCGCACACGTTGCGTCCGTATTTTGAATTATAGCTCTATTACGCTCACCTAGGCTCCGCCCAGTCGTGTTCACTGTCACCTTAATCATGTTGCATTTAACAAGAATTCCCCTTAAAGCTTCCTACTACAACGCGTATTCTTGGGAATTACGACGTGTTTTAAAGTCTTGCTCATGCTCATGTTTGTTTTACAGGATATTTTGTGTAGCAGGCTTATGGAAAATTGTGTTGGTAAGAAATTTGAAAGCTAATGTGGCAGTGAGCTGTTCTCATTAATGCAGAACCGAAAACCGTTGGGGTAGACGTATTCTAGAGGGGAGACCGTGTCTCGGCAAACGTAGCGTATACCGTCCTCCAGTTATATTATGGAGCGACGATTTACGCAAAGCGGCTGGCAGCGGCTGGGCATGAATAGCCTAATCTCGAGCTCAGTGGCGGGCTTTTAGTGAAGCCTATATCCACCAGTGGACTGCATCAGGTTGATAATGACATGATAGCTTGTGTCCATGGGTAGCGGTTATCGCTTACTATCAGACGATCCGTCTACTCGTTAGCTGCCTATCACTTAACAAAAAAAGTAAAATTCACCTACACTTGTGTCGTTGCATTAAAACCTAATTTGCTGCAAGTTATCACTAAGTAGCCGATGAAAGTGGAATGATATTTTTTCAACAAAAAGCTTAAATTTTACAGACCTACTGGTATATAAGTCCTTAAAATGTGTACAATGAGGGTCTTCTGTAATGACGCTCACTATGCGGCAGCACTGAGGCTTCAAGTCCAGAAAACTGTCAGAACTATCAAAGCCCCTATATTTTCGTACGTCTGTGTTAGTTTGTATTATGTATGTTTACGCATCCGTACATATCTGACGTCAGATATGTACAGACGTAGACGTAGATCTTAGACTTTAATTTAAGGACCTGACGCATACTAAGCGCCGTCTGGTGGTAGAAGAAATATCAAACACCCTCATTGTGCTGCTCAGCTGTTAGATTACAATATAAGCCTATAAAATAAAACCTTGACTTTGACACTGACTGAAAAAATGAATATTTATAACGTTGACACGTAGTAAATATTCAGAATGTCAGCATCATACACTCTCAGTAGGCTCTTGCTATCGTACAAACTAGGCGTCAGCACTCGTAATAATTTATTATACGTAGGTTTTTCTGTTAAAATCACAAACCTTAAGCAACTATAATTTATGGCCAATTTCTAGACGTTCATGGTTAATTATTGCTCAGAAATACCTCGTTTATTCCTAAAGGGGACAAATTGTTTGAAAAATGTGTTTTATTCAATTCCTTTCGTCATTTTCTCCCATAATTATTGTAGGGTATTGATGTTATAAAAACGAAATGAAGGGAGACAAGAAATTTTTGAGAGTGCCCTGAACTGTGATGAGATGGCTGTCTTAGAATAAATATAACCAGATGTGTACTGTCCCCGCCTTGTTGTGTGCGAAACATTAGGTTTCTTTACCTTCCCCCCCGTGGGATCTCCACCTTGTCGTGGTGGGGGGCTCAGTAACCGTGGGGTTGAGGCACACCCACGGTGAAGCTAAGCAGGATCCCGGGAGGAGACGCTCCACGTGGGCTTGGGTGAGGCCTGCGTAGGATGCGTCAAAGTGCGGGTGGGGGACAGTTCTGTCTGTCCCTCGCAGTCGGGTGCGGTCGCGGGACGAGAGGCGTGTCGGTGTTGCGTTGCCGGACGCCCTATCTCCCGCGACCAAATGGGGGCGCACCATTGTTGCGTCGCAGTGGGGCCGCAGAGGAAGAGGAGATGCGGTGTTGCGTTGCCGTCCTCCTCTGCGGCCGCTGGGTGTTTTGGCGGCGGAGCCCAACACCTTCATCCGCTGCCAAGGGGGTTTCGTTCTGGGCCCGCCTGACCATCTGGCGGGCCAATACCCGTCGGGGGGTAGCGAGGAATGCTTCGGTGAAACCCTACCCTCCGACACATGGGTACATGAGGAGCACGGGTTGGTTTTTAGTCAGTAAGAGTCTGACATTCCCCTTCGTCCTTCCCCTCAAGACGGAGGGACTCCATGAGGATTTTCCAACCCTAAATAAAAAAAAAAAAGCCTTTATATCTTTATGAAAATACCAACCATTGAATTGTCAAAATTATAAAATAAGAGGTTTAATGTTGGTTTTATGAGATGTTTTAAAAGTGATTTAAATAAATATATTATAAGCAGAACCCTCTCTGACTTGTTTGTCTACCTACAATTTTAGTATATAAGGCATTGACATTTCATACCGAGCTCATTAGCTACGCGCCTTCCGATTAGTTCACACGTCCCGATCACGTACGCACTAATCCAAGTACCCACTTTAGTTGCACGGACCGTCAACCGTTGAGAAGCCCGGCGAACAAATTTAAAATTTGAACGCCGAACGGTCGCAGCTGCCGCGTCCCAACGACATGCCTCGCCGGCCAAGCCCTTCTAAGGGCTCTGCCGACAACCAAGCAGACGAAGATGAAGCAGAAGACGACTTACCACCGGTGTCCATCCAGGCACCGCGGTCGCCGTCAGGCCTACAAACTGCCCCAGCCGTCGCCGCCGTCGCCACGAAGTCTGCGCCAGCCAGTCGCACAAACAAAATTGTGAGTACGTCTGCACTGCATATATCTCGCGAACAAGGCGGCGTCTCAGCGCTAGCCTCCGCTCGCCCCGCAGCATCCTCCCGTGCGCCTACCAATGCGCAAGGGCGAACGTCTCCGCGGGATGAGGCGCGCGCGGGCCGCGACACGGTCCGCGCCACGCCTCATCTCCAGTCGACCGCGAGCGCTGCCGCCATGCGCGCGCCTACGAACCCACCGTCGCGCGCCAGCGCCGCGCGCGGCCGCCCGCCGGCGCCGCGACACGCCGCGACGCGCCCTGCCCTCGTGGCGGACAGTACACCGTCCCCGACGCGTGTGTCCGCCGCAGAGTCCCCACGCGTGGCGGCCAAAGACTCGCCCGCGCCGCGTTCTGCGTGTTCATCGCAAAGTGGATCGGAATTATCGCTCGCCTCCGCAGATTCGTTTAACAACGATATGGCGGACCTTGTGCTACATATTAAGCGTCGCCGCCATACTATGTGCGCGTCGGCGAACTTACAGCGATCGGGCTCAGCACCGGCGCTGGTTCATATGGATGTAGACGCCACTCCCGAGGCGGCGCGCCCCGTGCCCGCGCGCCGCCAGCGCAGCCCCGACGAGGACGACGCCGAGGAGCCGAAACGCCCACGCGCCGAACCTTCTGGAACACAGAAAAACGTGAGTACCTCACAAATTTTTATAAGTGAGAGTGTGCCCGGTGGTGACAAACCGTTATATACGGACGTCGCCCGATCGCCGCCAACGACGCGCCGCGTACCTGCCGCCGCGCCCGCGCATCTTGCTGCCACGTCCGGCGCCGCCGCCGACTCGCGCACCGCCGCCAACGCCGCCGACCCGGCTGTAGGCGAGAAGAAAAAGCCGAGGTTCCCTCCGGTGATCGTCGAGTACCTACCGAACTGGGCCCACCATATGCGGGAGCTCAAAGGCCAACTCGGCAGAGCCGCCAACGGCCGCCCCTTCGGAAAAGGGCTGCGGTTTACACCGAAGGACGAAGACGAGTACCGCCTATTGCAGCGGTACTTTACAGAGCTAGAGAGGACAGACCGCATCTCTTGTTTCTGTAACTCGCTCCCCGCAGAACGAAGCCTTAAGAAGGCAATCAGAGGCCTGCCCAGCAACGCGACACCGGAGGAGGTCGAGGAAGAGCTCCGCGAGCTAGGATATGAACCGGAGTACGTGCGCAACATCCGGGCGCGCCAGGGGCGGCCAGGGTGCATCCTACTGGCCATTCTAAAGCGCACCAAAGAAACTACGTCGGGGATCTACGGCGTTACCGAGATGCTCGGCATCCCCGGCGTCCGAATTGAACAGTGGCGAGGCAAGCGGAGGCCGGCACAATGCCACCGCTGTCAGAAATTTCGGCACTCTAGCCACCAGTGCCACCGCACACTAGCGTGCGTGCGATGCGGTGATGAGCACACGGCCAGAGAGTGCCCGCGCCCGAGGGAAGAGCCCGCTACATGCGCAAACTGCGGGGGTGACCACCCCGCTAATCACGTCAACTGCCCCGTCTTCAAACGTGAGGCGAGGAATAAGAAGGCGGGGACAGTAGCCATAACCGGCGAGCCGCGTCAAGGACCGGCACCGGTTAACGCGCAGCCCCAGGGAGAGGACACTAACGGGGCCTCACTCATGGCCAAAGCTAACGACCCCCCAAAGAGAGGGCGGAGGAACCGTGCTCGCGGCAAACGGGGCGCAACCGCCTCGGACACACCCGCACCCACACCCACAACTGCACCCGCACCCGAACAAGCGACCGCCGTAGCGAAGAAAGCACGGAAACAAAAGGGCGGCCCCGGGAAGACCCCTAAGACCCCCGCCGAAACACCTCAGCCGACAATTCACACAGTCGCCGCCCCAGGGGCACAACCGCGCCCCAGGGGAAGAAGGGGAAGAAGGCGAAGGCCCCGCACACACGCGAGGGTACAAAGAGTTCCGGCACTGTTCAGGCCGCTATTGCAGTGCTTCAGAGCGTCTTCACCGCAATGAGCGAAGGCCGCGACAAGCACACTGTCGTGAGCATCATCCTCAAAGGCCTGGCGGACCTTGTTCTCCAAGATGAACAGTAAGCCCTTGAGGATTCTACATTGGAACGCCCGCGGCCTGAACAGAAAGGCCGCCCTACTCCGTCCTCTCCTGCAGGAACAAGACATAGACGTGGCGCTGATAAACGAGACGCACCTGGGACCTGCAGACCAACCATGATTCCCGGGTTTCCTCGTTTATCGGAGGGACGAGATATCGCCTGAAGGAAGGAGCTACCGCGGACTGGCAGTGCTGATCAAGCGACGAGTCGTACACCAGCCGCTACCTACACCTGACTTCAACTCCGTGTACACGCTGGGTGTCGAAGTGCACCTAGGCGGTGCCAACCTTCATCTCCACGCCGCTTACAAGCCGCCCGCTACATCACCAGACGTCGCCGAACTGCGGTCGCTGCTGAGCGTTCCGCACCCTGTTATCATAGCGGGCGACTTAAACTGTAAGCACCCAGCGTGGAACTCGTCGAACACCAACCACGCTGGTGTACGACTATTCAAAGACGCCGAGACGTACGATTATGTGGTCGCGGGACCGGAGGTACCCACACACTACCCGGACGACCCCACATTGATGCCCGACGTACTGGACATTCTTGTACACAACGAGACGCACTGCCAGATACAGCAGGAGGTGCTCGGCGACGAGCTGTTGTCGGACCACCAACCTGTACTCGTCGTCATCCAACAGCAGCTGACCCGCGTAGTCCCTCAAGCGCCACGTCTCAAAACGGACTGGACAAAATTCACAGAAACGATGGAGACCACTACACCGACTCGCCCGATCAACTCCGCGGCCGACGTCGAAACGCTCGCGGCCGAGCTCGCCGACGCAATCAAGGGCGCCCTTGTGACAGCTACAACACCCGTCACCACCCAGAGGAGGCTACCCCCTCTGCCGGCACACATCCAGCGAATGATCGCGGACAAGAGGCGTCTTAGAAGGCAGTGGCAGAGCTCACGATGCCCCACATTGAAAGCCAGACTAAACCGGCTCGCGGAGAGAGTGAAGGACGAGTTGAGGACCTACACTGCCGAGAGCTGGGAGCGCTTTATCGAGGACTCCAGCGACGACTGGCCGTCTATACATCGGCTATGTCGTCGCCTTACTAACACCCCAGCTCCGGTGCGCCCGCTACTACACGTCGACGGGACGCCGAGGTACAAAGCAGCAGACCGCGCGGCCATACTCGCTGAGCACTTAGAGAGCGTGTTCGCGCCGAACCCGACTGCTGACACGGAACACACCGCAGCAGTCGAGAAACACCTTCGAGACTACTTCGCCACGCCGATAGCTCCCGACGAGGACCCCATCCACTTCTCCCCCGGCATGGTGCAACGAGTTATTCGGCAGACCCAGCCCCGGAAGGCTCCTGGGGCGGATGGGATACCGAACACAGCGCTGCGCCGCCTGCCGCACCGTACCGTGGGAGCGCTGGCGCGCCTGTTTACGGGGATCGTCCGCACAGGCGTCTTCCCTACATGCTGGAAGAAAGGACGGATAATTATGTTGCCCAAGCCGGGCAAGAACATATTGAAGCCTGAGAGCTATCGGCCGATCACTTTGCTGCCCACCATCTCGAAGGTGTTCGAAAAACTCCTGCTGCGGCACCTCACACCGCACATCACGCCCAGACCTGAGCAGTTCGGGTTCCGCGCCGAACACTCAACGACATTGCAGCTGTCGAGGGTACTGCACCGGATAGCGGCGGCGCGTAACAAACGCGAGCACGCCGTGGCAGTATTCCTCGACATGGAGAAAGCATTTGACCGAGTATGGCATTCCGGTCTGCTGTATAAGCTCTCGACCTCCACAGCGCCCCGCCGCATTGTGAAAACGGTCTCCTCGTTTCTGTGCAACAGGAAATACCGAGTGGTGGTGGAGAGAGAGGTCTCAGACCTCCATCCCATCGCCGCCGGAGTCCCGCAGGGCTCGTGTCTCTCGCCTGTGCTCTACTCGCGTTTTACCGACGACATCCCTGTCGCCGAAGGCGCTGAATTAGCCCTGTACGCTGACGACGCGGCGTACATCACCACCAGCATCAACGCCTACCACGCCGCGTCTAAGATGCAGCGTACCCTCCAGCTTCTCCCACACTGGCTGTCACAATGGCGGCTCTCGGTAAACGTGGGTAAGTCACAGGCGATACTTTTCAGCTCCAAGAGAGACCACCCACCACCACTCCAGCTCCAGGAGGACTTCATCCCCTGGACAAGGACGGCGAAGTACCTGGGGGTCACACTAGACCGCCTACTCACTATGGAGTCACACGTCCGTAGAGTCGTCGCGCAGGCACGCGCGACTAGGGCACTACTGCGTCCAGCGCTCACATCCCGCCTCCCGCTGCGCGTGAAACTGGGGGTGTACAAAACATATGTACGCTCCCGGCTCACCTACGCCGCACCTGCCTGGTACGCGCTCACTAGCGAAACCAACCGGGCTCGCCTCCGAGCGCAACAGTCGCTCACCCTCCGTACCGCGGTAGGTGCGCCACGCACCGTCCGCAACGCCGTCATACAGCGGGACACGCGTATGGAGAGCCTGGACGCCTTCATCTGCCACCTGTCCGTGGGGATGTTTGAGCGTGCCGACGCCTCGGCCTGGGACCACGTTCGAGACCTGGCCCCCTGGCACGCTCGCCCCCCGGACAAGAAGAAGCTGCCGCGAGATCTGCTCTGCTCGCATCACCTGACGACTCCGCGGACAACACGGTCACCCCCAGGTGACCGCCGCCCTCACAACACTACACTCCATTCCCTCTGTTGCAGGTGACCGCCCCTTTCCGCGCGACATCTGCGCGTATGATCAGCATACGTGCATCATGTGCGCGCGCGGGCGACTACCGCAACAGCGGACGCCTACACGAAGACGCCTACACACCCACTACACCACACAACAACACACTTTGACATCCACAGGGCCGCATACTAGTAAGTCGCTGTCCGCGTCGCTGGCTTCACGGAGCTGGGCCTCCCTCGGTTCGCCGGGGGTCTCACCCGGCTCGTGTTGACCGCCCGGACGGCGTGAAGACCAAAGCGGCCCTGTAAACACGACGACGACACTCACCGGGCACACATAGCCCACCCCAAACACCTGCCCTTTATTTAAGGGGCAGCGACGATCCCGCAGGCTGAGGGCACATCGCCCTGAACCCGCTTCCACCAACCCTCTAGGGGGTTGCGTGAGGACCCGACTGTGGTGACCGAGCTCATTTGCTAGTCAGCGTTCGTGACGGTCGGAGCTCTCGGTGTTCGGTTGCGTGAGCCATTTATTATAATTTTATACAGTGTGTAATAATCAGTCACCATTTTGTATTTAATTTGATTGTTATAAAGAGGATAAGTTATTTTGTTAATAGTTAAAAATTATAAAACGGTTGTTCGGTGCGAGTTGTTATTTTTTTAAGCAATTTCCACTCCTGACCCTAATATCAGAAGTGGGATTTGGATTTCTGCCGCCCACATACAGGTACAATTTAGTTTTGTTCTAATTCGAATGGTGATTGATCTACCCACTTGATTAGTTATTTTTTATTTTACTGTGTTTGAGTGTTGTTTAAACTGTGTCAGTGTTGAATTTTGAAATGGAACGATCCAGATCACGTAACCGCGTACGGCAATTATCTAGGCATAGGTCGCGTGATCGGCAACGACATACACGTCACGGTAGGCGCGTCTCGCGAAGTAAATCTAGAGGACGTAGTTATTCTAGTAGTCCTAGTAGCCAGGAACGGCGTCGTGATCTGTGTAATGGCTCACGTTGCCTGGCCCGGTCTGGCACGAGGGATAATGATAGGCGTGGTTTACGAGATAAGACTAGGCGTCGTTCGCGTGACAAAGCTAGACATCGGTCACGTAGTATCTCGAGCGTATCGTCGCGTTGTCGTTCTCGCAGTCACACTCGTGTTAGGTCACGTTCTCGATCTCGTAATTTAGGGCATCGTGCGCATAGAGCCCGGTCGCCTGTTACAAGAACGCCAAGCCCTGTATTGCCAGTTATGCTGCAGGCGGACTGTTCTGCGACTTCTGAGGCATCTACCCTCGCGCATGCTTTAATGCAGGCTATAAAATCTATGCAACCTGTGAGGTCACATCACTACTTTGTTTCTAATTTTGATCCTTCAATAAACAACATTGAAGTGTGGTGCGAGGAAGTGGATCGCGCCAGAGACGCAAACGGGTGGAGTGACCAGGAGTGTTTGTCGCGTGTAGGTTCATGCTTAAAGGGCGATGCCAAGGTATGGCTAAGCGAATGGGTTACTAATGACCGGACGTGGTCTAATTTTAAACGTGAATTTCGATCTTTATGCCCTAGTAAGTTAGACTATGCAAATATTTTGTTTGACGCTATGAACGCGACATCAGATAAATATACTACATACGCGGAATACGCGCGTCGTACCTTATTACGTTTGAAGATAGTTCAAGGGCTGAGTGACGACTTAAGAACGCTAATAGTTATTCGCGGTATAGATAACGCTCAAATTCGTGCAACTACCGCCAATGCAGATTTAACGTCCGAAACTATTGTTTCGTTCCTGTCTATTTACAAGAAACCTAATAAGGGTAAAAATGATACCTCAGTTGTTTCAAAGAACTCATCGTTACACAAACCTGTCACTCGTTCTGGTCCTAAATGTTTTAACTGTAAGCAACGGGGGCATATTAGTCGTAACTGCAAACAGTTAAAGAAGGATGTGACTCCCAACACACAACCGGGTACTAGTGACTCATGTACATTCTGTAAAAAGCGAGGACACACCGAGGATGATTGCTTTGCAAAAGCGCGTTCGAATTCCCGCAATTCACGTAACGTTAACCTTTGCTCTAATCAACTAAAACTAACTCAAGATAGTGATGTAGTCAGCGCTGTCGTAGACGGTGTACCAGTGGACGTACTCATTGATAGCGGAGCCCTCGATGTGTCTCTCATTTCATCGGATGTTTTAAAGTATATTTCATGCCAGCCTAAATCTAGACGTTGCGTGTTGAAAGGCATAAGTGATAAAAATATAGTTGCCACGTCGTATGTGACTACTACAGTAGAGTTTCCCGACATTTCAGTTGAGGTCGATTTAGTAGTAGTCCCTTCATCCTATATGAACACACCAATTATAATAGGTACGGACGTTCTTAACCGTGACGGTATTACTTTTGTGCAAAATAAGCAATACCTTACGCATTCCGATGACGTACGCATTGTTAACACCCTACAATCAATTGTTCAACCTGAGATAAACACACCTCTTCAAGGTGCTGAGTTGGAGGCTCTCAAGTCGGTTATAAGTGATTTTTCCAATTTCTTGATTTCTGGCACTGCCCAGACTACTGTCAAGACAGGCGAGATGGAAATTAAGCTGACTAGTTCGGTACCGGTGGTGTACGGACCTTATAAGCTTTCCTATCAAGAAAAACTCAAGGTAAGAGATATAACTAAAGATCTTTTGGACAAAAGTATAATAAGGCGTTCCAATTCAGCTTATGCGAGCCCCATAATTCTAGTCAAGAAACGTGACGGCTCTGATAGGCTCTGTGTTGATTTTAGAGCCCTCAATCGTATTACTGTAAAGGATCGCTATCCTCTCCCCTTAATTGACGATCATATCGACCGGTTAGGTAGCTATGTCTACTTTTCTAGCCTAGATATGGCCACAGGGTTCCACCAAATTAGACTCAAGGAAGAAAGCATACCCTTAAATGGTTTCGTTACGCCTGAAGAGCATTTTGAGTATGTCAAAATGCCATATGGCTTGGCAAACTCTCCCATTGTGTATCAGCGCATTATAAATGATACTTTGCGTGAGCTCATTAATGAGGGTAATGTGCTAGTCTATATTGATGATGTCCTTTTGATGAGTAATACGGTTGCGGAGGGCGTCCAACTGCTACGTAAAGTGTTGGAAACCCTCACCCAGGCCGGGTTCTCTGTTAACCTTCGGAAATGCTCTTTCCTTGTTACTGAGGTAGAGTACTTGGGTAGGCTAATTAGTCGAGGTCAGGTTAGGCCGAGCCCACGAAAAGTGGAAGCTCTGGTTAATACAACACCCCCAGAGAATGTCAAGCAAGTACGCCAGTTACTTGGCATTGCCGGGTATTTTCGACGGTACATAAAAGACTACGCTACTTTGACCATCCCACTTACTTTCTTGACTCGTAAGGGCGTTAAATTTAATTGGACTCCCGAATGTGAAACTATTCGTCAAAATTTAATAACACGACTGACTAACGAGCCTGTGCTTGCTATCTTTGACCCTTTTCTTCCTACCGAAGTCCACACGGATGCGAGTAGTGCTGGTTACGGAGCTGTTCTCCTACAAAAACATCCGGATGGAAAGAAACACGTCGTCGCTTATTTTAGCAAATTCACTCAGGGGGCTGAGAGCAAGTATCACTCATATGAGCTCGAAACCCTTGCAGTAGTCAAAGCTCTTCAGACCTTTCGGCATTACCTTGTTGGACTTAAGTTCATCGTAGTGACCGACTGTAATGCACTCAAGGCAACAGAACGAAAGAAAGACTTACTGCCCCGGGTAGCTCGTTGGTGGACTTACCTGCAGGACTTCGAGTTTTCAATTGAGTACCGAAAAGGTGCTTTAATGTCACATGCCGATTATTTGAGTCGTAACCCCATTGTCACTGTAAACCAAATTTCTAGACCTCGTAATTGGGCCCAGATAGCGCAAGCAGCCGATAATGAGACCCAAGAACTCATTCAGAAGCTTCTCGATGGTGATCTTGATTCCAGCCGTTATTGTGTACAAAATGACCTTTTGTATTACAAATACACACCAGTGGGTGAACAACAACGTCTTCTCTGTTATATTCCTAAAGGGCATCGACTCAGTCTTTTCAGAGTGTTCCATGATGAACATGAACATATTGGAGCTGAAAAAACTTACGATCTTATTTTAAGACATTTCTGGTTCCCAGGGCTAAAACAATTCGTGACCAAATATATAGGCCACTGTGTCATATGTATTTCTAAGAAACGCGTACCACGAGCACCTTTACAGAGTATCAGTTCGTGGGAAAAACCAGACACACCATTCCACTCGGTTCATGTCGATTCCTTAGGTCCTCTGCCACAGTCAGAAGGTTACAAATTCGTGCTCCTAATAGTAGATGCATTCAGTAAATTTACTCTTTTGTATCCTATTCACCGACAAGACGTTTCCAAACTCAAACGAGTTATTACGCAAGCTATATCCCTGTTTGGTGTGCCCAAACTGATTATTGCCGACAAGGGTCGCATGTTTGAGTCGACGGAATTTACGAAATGGATCACTGAGTTGGGTTGTGATTTACACCACATAACTCCGGAGATGCATCACGCTAACGGCCAGGTGGAGAGATACGTCAGAACCGTTCTTAATATGTTGTGCGTCCAAGTTAACCACAAGAACGCATCATGGTCTGACACACTGTGGAAGCTTCAACTGGTGCTGAATATCACGAAGCAGAAGACTACACAGGCCTCACCATTGAACCTCCTGATCAGCACCGAAGCCGCCACCCCTGTCATTCGAGGGCTGGTACGCGATGTGGCTATCGAGTCAACATCACCAAATCGCGAGGCCCTACGTGAAGTCACCAGGAGCAGAGCTCGCCAGCTGCTTAGAGACAATCAGGCTAAGCAAGATGAGCGCGTTAACCGCCAGAGACATCCACCACGTCAATTTAATGTTGATGACTGTGTTTTTGTTATCAAGTTTTCACAGGTCACAGGAAAACTTGATCCCGGCATGCGCGGCCCATACAAGGTGGTCAAGGCGCTGCTCGGCGGCCGCTACGCTCTCCGCTTACTGAGTGGTGGCTATGGCAAGATAACGCAGGCAGCAGCGCAGTATATGGTGCCGTGGCGGGGCGAGTGGTGTCCTGAGACGTGCGCTGTCTTTTTTGAGAGTAAGTGGGTGATATGTCACCATTGCGTTCGTCGCATTACTCTGGCGAAACGTCGCCTGGCGTTCGTCGCCATGTTGGCACTTGGTGGGACCCAAGTTGCGACATAGACCGCAAACGATAATAATAACGATTAGTCTATAGCCTGTTCGTCGGGCAAGACCTGTTCGTCGGGTCTGACCCGTCCGTCGGGTCATGTTTCAGATGCAGTGCTGATTGCAGCCAGCTCAGTGGCTCCTCCAGACGAGAGAAGATACTGGGCGTTGATATATATGGCCTAGCTTTGGTTTGGTTTGATAAAGAGATATGTCTCTGTCGTTTGAGTGATGAATGTAAGGGTTCTGTTTGTGCTGATCAAAAGTTGATGTTTTGAACGTGGAAGTCTGAATTAAGTGAATGTGAAAGTTATGAAAGGACGACTGCAGTTATCCCTTCTACCTATTTCTCACGAACATATTATTTTCAGACGAAAGCCTGAATGATGCCGAGATCACGGCAGCGTCAGAAAATGGCGAAGCCGGACCATCGAACATACAACCAGAAGCTGGACCCTCGACGGCTGACGCTCAAGATCCCAGTGCAGTTCCTGATGTCATCGGCATCGAGGACGAAGCCCTGTCAGGAGAAGCCGTATAAGCAGAACCCTCTCTGACTTGTTTGTCTACCTACAATTTTAGTATATAAGGCATTGACGCGACGATTAAGTCCGCCTATGTACTCTTCTTTTGTGCATAAAGAAATAAAATAAATAAATAAATAAATATAAACAAGTGATATAGAAGGTGTAACAGTTGCAGCACCTTACAAAATGTAAATTGTGTATTATGCAAAACCTGGCGATGAAAAAGAGTGACCGTGAGTTTTATTGCCCGTTCTTTCTCATGGTTCTACCTATTGCTTTGCGAACGTGGCAGTAAATGTAAATGTAGAAGCATACAGTAATAATGTTTTAAATTTGAGTATAAGTAATTATTTAATAAATTTATTATTTTGACGTTCTTAAGCGTCACATTGTGACCCAAATGAATAAAGGATTTTGAATTTGAATTTGAATTTGAATTTGACATTTCATACCGAGCTCATTTGATAGTCAGCGTTCGTGACGGTCGGAGCTCTCGGTGTTCGGTTGCGTGAGCCATTTATTATTATTTTATACAGTGTGTAATAATCAGTCACCATTTTGTATTTAATTTGATTGTTATAAAGAGGATAAGTTATTTTGTTAATAGTTAAAAATTATAAAACGGTTGTTCGGTGCGAGTTGTTATTTTTTTAAGCAATTTCCACTCCTGACCCTAATAATATATATAACGTCTGAACAATTGCATTATTATACAAATTTAAAGTAATTCAAAGCTACCTGGAACGTTTGCCTCGTTTCCGCTGCAATGTAATCGTAATTCTAATAGTCTTAAGGCTGCTACACACAGTGCCAGCGGCACGGCTTGTGCCGCCGGCTTTTGGCGGGCGTCAGTGCCGCCAGAATCTGCCGCAGAAAGCCGCCGGGCAACATTCCAGTTGTATAGAACGACCATACACAAGTAGCAAGTTGCAACGAGCGCAGCCCGCCAGCATACCCGGGCGGCCATGACGGCGGCTCTTTCGTGCGGCCAAGCCGGCGACTCTGTATGCCGCCGGCACTGTGTGAAGGAGCCATTAGGTATACATTCCATATGACTTCTTACCTCCGTTTAGGTTGTGTCTCATGGTACGGTAGCCTCATTGTCATACTATTGCGGGTTTGACCCATCTGGCATTCCAGAAGAGCTTGAATCTGAATTTGGCGCTTTACGTTGCCAAAAAAATTATAATAGTAGGTATTTAATATCCTTATTGCCCCTTCTGAGCCCATTGAGCCATACATGTTAATTCCGCGACTCAATGTTTAAATATCCCTCTTTATTAACTTTTAAGAATTAATACTCACGCCTGTATCTCCAAAGGGGTAAGCAGAGGCGTATTATACCCACATTTCGCCATGAATTTTTTTAGGTGCCACTTAATAGGGGGCGAGCCTATTGCCGTTACCGGGCACATCACCAGACTCCGGGTGCTACTGAGAATTCGAAAAACCTAGTAACACTTTTGCGCGATCAGCAGTCGCATACGCTATCCACTGGACCACGGAGGCAGTCAACTGGACCACGGAGGTAGTCACTGGACCACGCGCGGAAGCATATTTTTTTATGAAGAACATATTATTTGGAGTTTAGCTCATTTATACTGCTTTTCCTCTGCGCAGACACTTCAACTGACTCTAGTACAAGTACATCCGTGTTACCATAAATCTAGTCTGTTTAGCCTCTCCGCTAAGAACCAAGCAGTAAAATATTTTACACAGTGAAAATTAAGTTTAAAACTGTTTGCATAAATATATAAAGCATGTAGTTTGTGTCAATTTAAGATTTCAACTTTATTATGCACTTCACCCTCTTATCATAACATTTGGAATGAAGATGAAAATGTTTTCTGCGTTTTTATTTTCGGCCAGAAACTTTTAGAAATTTTACGATTTTTTGCGAGATTTAAGCTTGCTAGTTAGTCAGGAAATTCGTGGCAGCTAAATTAGAACCACTTTCTGACTTACAAGTGAGCTAAAATTATGCAGTTCTTGGAGTGCTTGCATTGCACATTTTACAAGCTTTTATTTACTTTCACCTGTACATTTATATTCATAAATAGTTGTTTCGAGTCTTTGTGTACTTTGTGTCCATTGGCAGTATTTTTTTAAGTTGACCCGTAACTCAGGATTTATTCCTAGTGCGAGAGCTGTCAGTTGAAAAAACATGGAAATATTAGTTTTACATTTGTCTTCGGGATATATACCATATACCTTTGTTTCGAGTGTAACTATACACTATAAAAAGCGGTCACCCATCCAAGTAGAGGCCTCTGCAAAGTTGCTTAACTTAGCAGATTTTTGACGAACGGCAAGTCAATCCTCGCACAACAAGAAAAAAGTAGAATGAATAAAGGTAAACATAGAAAGCTATTTAACTAAAATTTCATACTCAGTGTATTCCAAATCATCCCTTTGTTTTTTTTCTTATTCCATTATAAATAAAGCACCACAATAATATTTACTTGAAAACTGGACTATTTTTAAAAGTACTCACGTTAAAAACTCATTGTCCCACCACTTAAACCTTTAATCAATTGCATTAATTGCATACCGCTGTTCGGCACAAGTAATTTTTGCATTCGTCGGTTGTACATAGAGGCTTTAAAATAAATTTTACCTCCATGAGCAGAGGGATGAAAATGAATTGTAGTCGTTTCATTTACAAGTTGTAAAATACCTGTACGTAAAATAAAAAATAAGTGCATTCCATGTTGTATAATCTACCTTAGTTCCTAAGTAATAAATCTGCCACTATTTCTTGATACATTTTGGTCTTACCGAGGAATCTCTTATCCCAAAATGTGTGATTCCTTGGTTCAGACCACAGACCTGTGAGACCATATAACTCCAGATGACCCGAAAAGCATTTGCTGCAAGTAGTCTAAAATTACTCCCGGTATCCTAAGCTTTTAGATGTTTCTTGTACTCTATCTAAATTAATCCTTAATATTATATGTGCAAATTCGTTTGAAAAGATTTCGATTGAACTAAATTATGATTGACCTTGTGAAAAGAACACCACAACGAAATTGGATAGCTACTCGCGCAAACTGTTAACTGTAAGCGATTCTCAATTTGCAAGCTTTATGAACCGCGAAATGCGTAAATAAGTTTATTTTCACAAAAACATTCTTCTGCAACTACGAATTAAACTAAAATGTATAATACAAAAAACTTGCGTTACTGACTGACTGACAGATAAGCTACAGCCAAAACTATTGGGCACAAGAAGCTGAAATTTGGCTTGCATGTTCTCTCAGGCCCGTAGGGGTGCACTAAGAAGGGATTTCCCGAAGTAAGCACGGGAACGGGCAAAACGGATAAATATTGCGGGCGTAGCAGTGGGCATCCTCTCGTGTTTCATTAGACTATAGTAACAAACATGGATGGTTTCTGAATGTGTGAGAGAACGGTCTATACCTTGAAAAGGTATTCATCGTTAATTGGAGAGAACGATCTATACCTTCTCAATTCGGGAAGGTATGAAACCATAGCTTACTACAAAATCGTTTTACACGGAGCCTTTAAACTGAATCTCAGCTACATCGCTATGGTTATTCAAAGCAACTCGGTGCACAAAGCATGCTCAACCACCGATTGAAATGTCAAAGGCAGGGATACTATTTAAACGCCAATTCGTTTGTCTTTCATCGCTGCTCATGGCGTTTGCATTGCAATGGTCAAAGCATCGGATTGGACGAAAATATTAGGACAGTGTTTGTCAATAAAACCTAGTGTCAGTATCCATGTACTGTACTAGTAAAGTACCAGTACATTTGAACTTAGAACTAACTGTCACAAACTCCAATAACAGTTTAGTCCATATAGAGACCAAACTAAAAGTTTTAGTATTAGTAACAGCCAATCTTACTGTTTCAGAGTAATAATACTAAAATAATAACCATTCATTGTCATCAAATTACACAGTAGATGAAAATTCTCTGAACTTTGAATCTAGTGTTAACTGTAATTGTATTTCTGGAATATTTTTGTGTACCGATTTTCGGCAAAGTATTTTTACCGCGATACACGTGTTCCCATTTTGGTAAGGCAATGGAAACCGCTATGGTTGTAGTAGGAAGGCCCAAAACACTTGTAAGTGAGATTCACACACATGCCCTATACTTGCTCCAAAGGTTGCAGGATGAGCTCGTAATTTGTGTCTCCACTTTTTCTTTTTCGTGAGTGTGGCCATCTCTGGTTGCAGAATTTTCCACTGGAAGGCCTTCGAGATGGACTTACGATTCTTGTACTGAGGCAAAAACCAGCACCGTCAGTTTTACGTGTTGTCCGAAGCCTGGTAGAGCACCTGTGTAAATGCCACACGGTGACTAAGAAATGACTTGTGGAAGCATTGTTTCACTTTATCGGTTTGCCACCCAAACACGCTATAAACGCTACTAGCTTTCCACTTTAAAAAATTCGGGCAAGTGCGAGTCTGACCCACGCACCGAGGGTTCTGTACGCATTTTACCTTATTTGAGGTTGAATTACGCTAGTCCTGTAAATCTGTATGAGCGCCCATACAACTTAGAGGACTATCTTAAATGGAGTCTACTATGTATGTATCGGGACACCCTTAAATTTTCCACTTTTTTAATTTTTTGTAATGTTTCCTTTATTTGTGCTGGAAGACCCTGCTTTTGACCAACTTTCGTGATTCTAGTTCAACGGGAACTACCATATAGGTTTTCGACCCAAAACCTATAGGATACTTACGGTTGACCTAGAATTGTCAATTTTGGTCAAAACCAAGGTCTTACAGCACAAGTAAAGGAAAAAATCCGAAAATTAAAAAAAGTTAAAAATTAAGGTTAAATTTTGGTACTTACAAGTTTTCGCAAAAATCTAATTTTGACCATAATATCTTTTTATTGGGTTGACCCAGGACCCTGATTTTCATACACCTAATAGCAACTATAAACCTCAGTATCTATTGGTATAAATTTCAGTTTGCTAGGTCCACCCGTTCCTGAGAAAATCGGTGGTGACACACGGACAGACAGACATACAGACAGACGGACAAGAAAATGATCTTATAAGGGTTCCTTTTTTTTACCTTGAGGAACGGAACCCTAAAAAGAGTAGATAGAGTGCCAGTATACACTCACGTAAAAATAAACACACAAATGTACACAAAATAACATTACATTTATATTCAACATGAAATCCACGTCGTTTGTAATTTACTTTAATAGCAATTACAGCGTCAACTTAAATAAATCACACGAATGGCCGGCTTACGTAGTCACCAAAACAAATCTAGTTTATATACATACATACATACATAGACTCACGCCTGATTTAATAAGATTGGATTTTGTTCAGACCATAGACCAATTAGAACAAACATTATCTTTAATTTCAAAATTAATCTCAGAAAAGCATTTCCAAGACGTACAAACGTATGAGATTACAACACACTTGCATCGAATTACGAACAATTTAATTAAGAATAAAAAAAAATATTTTAAATAAAAAACGACTTCAAAAACCACTGAGGAACTAATAAAACAAAAAATAATTGGTTCTGGAGCAAAAATTTTTGGAGTCGGTGCTTAGCCCTTACGCAAAAAGTTACTTAATTACAACTACCTATTCAATCAACAACGAAAGTTATATAAAAATGTGTAGTGGTTTTATAGTCAGATCAGAAATACTTACCAGGCTTGGCACCGACTCCAATTAACTATTTATTGTATCACATAATTACGAGATGTCTTCTAGACATAATATAAGTAAATAACCTCTGAATGCGATGTCGTTAGTTAAATATACTGTCTAACTCAGTTGATCATTTGATATGTCCTAAGGTTGTTTCAAATGCGTTACAAATTTATAATATAATACAAACGTGAAAGTTTGTGAGGATAAAAAGACTTGCCTGGATGAACAACACACAAAATTAGAACTAGAATAATTGTGGAAATCAATTTAAAGCTTTAATTTTTTACAGATATACATTAAACTGAACTAACAGATGGTTTGTCATTCGGTTCCTAAAAAAAAATCTACGTTTTGCATTTTTTTGCTAATCGCAGATTTTTTTTAAACTGCTTGTTTTTTACTTCAATGCCATTTTGGGGGCGCCAGGGGGTCGCGTTAGCATTCTACCCTGACACCCCGGCGGATAGCCCGAAGGCCAGAACCTCCTTGGTGGTGGATGAAAGTGTTGGGCTCCGCCGCCAAAACACCTAGCGGCCGCAGAGGATAGGGAGGACGGCAACCTGACAACACCGCATCTCCTCTTCTCCTGCGTCTCGACCGCGACGCAACAATGGTGCACCCCCATTTGGTCGCGGGAGATAGGGCGCGCGGCAACGCTACACCGATACGCCTCTCCTCCGGCGACCGCGCCCGACTGCGAGGGCCAGACATAACTGTCCCCCGCACCTGCAACTTTTTTAATATGTAATATTAATTTACGTCCAATAGGTAATGTTTTAATTTGAAATTTAAAATAAAAATGACGACAAAATTATCGATAAAATGCACGAAAATTTTAGTAACTAGTCATTTTTAACTAACTTATTAGTGGCATAGAAGTTTAAGTGCCAGACTTGGCGACAACACTTTTAATTTCTAGAGCAAGCAATTACTTCGATCATAATACATAAATAATTTTAATAAGTAAGTCCTCAAAATAACTCTGAGTTTTGACTCCAATGATGAGAAATAGCCAAATATTCTCTATTTAGTGCCCCTGTCTGCGCCTTAATCAAATTAAAATTATAATATTTTCCCGCTTTGATTTACGTTGCTCGTACACTATCCACGCTCGCGTAATAGAAAATATTACCGACGGCTTACCTAGTCTACCCATAGATACATAAAAATTAATTCATTTACGCAATTTACCTATGGCTGATGATGCATTCCATTTGCCGACTGGTATCGACTGTTTAATTGGCAACGAGCTGTTCCAGTTCTTGTTAGGTAGTGTGAAGGTTACATTGCATGGCTCGTCGGTAGTTCTTGATCAGACTACACTTGGTTATATCGCCATGGGAAAGGCAGATTGTGATAATCACTTAAATATTTGTACTCCTCTTCTCAAAAATAAGAATACGTGTAATAATAAAAGTTTTTTCTGCGCTATCGCATCTAACTCAGTTGAACTCAACGCTTTAAGGAAATGGAAAACGTCCCCGATAAAATTCACATGAGCCCTGATGATCAGGCCTGTGAACTTATATTTACCTCACCCGCTACTAACTCATGCGACGATACTGGCAGATATACTGTACAGTTACCGTTGAAAACTCCATATTCTGAATTAGGAAATTCTTACGCAATTGCTCACCGCCGCGCCGTCTCATTACTCTAGAAAGGAAATTAAATTCGCATCCCGATATTCATAAAAATTATAACGCTACTATTCAAGACTACATAGACCAAGGATATCTGTCAAAAGTTGATAATCCCTCTCTTGAAGTCCCGCATTATTATATTCCGCACCGCGCTGTTTATCGCCTCGATAAACAATCTTCTCAAAGACTGAACGGTTGGCGTAGTGGTTTAAGCGGCCGCCTCGCCGCTTGAAACTGCGCCGAATGTTGTGGGTTCGATCCCCACACGAGGCAACACTTTGTGTAATTCACAAATTGTTGTTTCGAGTCTAAGTGTTTATTGTGTCCGTTAGTTATATGTTTGTAAGGTCCCCCACGACACAGGATTTAGTCCTAATGCGGGAGTTGTCTTTTTTAAAGAAATGTTTAAAGAAAGATAGTCGCTTCACTCAATAAAATACCACAGGCTCGCCTCGAGCTCTGAGGTGCACTCTTTTTAGCTAATCTTCTCAGCTCTGTAAAAAATACACTTTGCAAACGCTGTCAAATTGACAATATTTACGCATTCTCTGACTCGACTGTAACACTCACGTAGATACACTCACCGCATATAAATGTCACACATTTGTCGCGAATAGGATCACCGAAATAAACTCTTAATTACCCGCTAAGCATTGGTTTTATATTAATGGCCAAGAAAACCCTGCTGATATTGTTTCTCGCCCTATAACGCCTAAATTACTCTTAAATTTAGGTCTTTAGGTTCACGCTCCTCATTGGTTCGCATCTCCCATAGGTCAATGGCCTATTAAAACATTTGAGATTAGCAGTAATAACTCGGAGCTCATGGAAATGAAAACTACTTCTCTATCCGCCAAGGTCATTGAACCAAAAATAACTCATCCTATTCAAAATTTAATTGACCGCGTCTCAAGTTACTCAAAATTACTCTGCACCTTAGTATACTTCTACGCTTTTATAAGCGTCTTAATTCCCATGGATCTATAACTGTCACAGATTTAGGTACCGCGTAAATTTGTCTTATAAAATATACCTATTCAAAATTTACACTTTTCGGAAAATATGATAAATTTAAAATCTAATAAACAAGTAAATAAAAAACTTTTAAATCCTAACCCCTTTATCGATTCATACAACATCTTACGAGTAGGAGTTAACTCACTCTCAACTTGATTACGGACAAAAACATCCTATATTACTTCCGCAAAAGGATCGCGTAACTAATCTTTTAATTAATTACTATCATATCGTTAATCTTCACACAGGTCCCGCTCTTTTATTATCTATGATAAGACAGAAATTTTGGATAATTTTCGCTAGAAATTTAGTTCGCCAAATAATTCATAAATGTAATAAATGTTAGACTCAACCCTAAAAATACCTTCCTTCCCATGGGCGATCTACCCGCCTTTAGAGTGTCAGAAGTGAAACCATTTGTTCACACAGCTGTTGACTATGCTGGTCCTTTCTTCATAATTTATATTCGCAAGTGCGGAATCAAAAGCCAAAAGGCTTATATTTGTCTTTTTGTATATTTAACAACAATGGCACTTGGAACTTGTTTCCGATCTTAGCTTTGACTTATTTCTCGCAGCTTTTAAACGCTTTATATCTTGCAGAGGTCCTGTTTCGCTAATATACAGTGATAGAGGTACCAATTTCATAGGCGCAAAACGTAAACTAAACGAAATCTATTCTCTTATACAGTCCAAATCACATGTAAATTATGTTAGTCAACAGTTACTGTCTGAACATCGTATACAATTTAAACATAGTCCGCCTTATAGCCCGCATTTTAAAGGACTCAGCGAAATAAGTGTTCGTTGTGTCAAGACTCATCTTTTTAAGGTTATAGGTTCTCAAATACTCACTTACGAGGAATTTTATACTGTGGTTGTTCAAATCGAAAATTTAATAAATAGTCGACCTTCTGTGTGTATTAAACTCGGACCCTTCCGATATTACCGCATTAATCATTTTTTAAATAAAACTCCGCTCAAAGTCTTACCCGCTGAAGATGTCACTGACATCGCTGATAATCGTTTATCACGCTATCAATTAGTCACTAAAATCACGCACTCATTTTGCCAATGTTGGAATAAAGAATATCTCACCTCTTTACAAGAAAGAGAAATGGAATTCGCCCTCAAAACCTAACGAATTAGGAACTATTGTCGTAATTACATATAATAATTCTCATCCTCTCTGTTGGCCTCAGGGTATAGTAGATGCGCTTTATCCTGGAAAGGACAAAATTATTCGAACAGTTAAAGTTAAGACCGCGACTGGTTCTTATATAAGGCCAGTAGTTCGGGTTTGTCCGTTACCTTCTCAATAAAATTTTCTAACTCTCATTTATAATTATCTACTATGAAACTTTATATTACTCACTTAATATCTTAATTTTTAAATTAAGTTTATAAGTTTAGAGAGAACCTCTAGGCCGGGGGAGATGTCGGCGCCATAATCAAATTAGCCAAAATATTAAATTGAATTTGATAAATTCATGGACAGAAAGACATTTACTCAAACACGCACAAAAAAAAAACAAATATTATTAATCTAGCCACATGCATAATCACCTCACTCAATAATTCATTAAAATTCATTCTAGAACACGCGGGAACCAATCAGAATCCTTAATTACTACACTCCCATACATATCCTTTCCGCATACCCTCCTACTTCAAGTTAGTGTCCTTTAAAAATCGCTCGTTACAACACGCGCCGCTCGCTCCGCTAATCCGAAGAACATTAAAAGTGTCGTGCGTGTGTGTGAACTGACTTTGTGGGTGCCTTACCAGCTTGTAAGACTTTGGAAGACTACAGTGCTCAGCTTCAAGATATCGAGGAAAACTCCCTAATCAAGCTCCATTAATCCGCTCCGTAAGTAACCTAGAATTTCCTAGCCTTATCCACCGCGCCCACAGTCTCAATCAAGAACATATTCGAGCGAAATAACCCTCCGTGTATAGATGGGTATTTAGCTGGGATATGCATACAGCCTGTGGGGCTGTAATATATGGCTTAATCCTTTGAAGCATCACCGTCGACCAAAGTATTGAATTTCGCGCATTGTAAATCAAAAAGAGTTACCTTATATATCCATATATATACATATACACACATCAACAAAGTCTAGGGATATCTTAATCCTAAATTATTTACGAGTTTATAGTTTAGAACCTTGTTAGTTTCCACAAAAAGTTTATATACAGATTAAAACCTCTTTTATTCTATTTTCAAAATTTGAACATGGAAAGAAAAAAAACAAAATAATAAACAAAATATGGCGGCAAATTTGCTAGTAATTCGTTACATTAAAGAAAGTTAAAACTGTTTTATTATAATTATTAATGAAAAGGGTTTTTAATTGTTTTTCTTTTTTAATTTAACGTGACGTACGAACTTTAAAAGTCATGTCACGTCGTCATTTGAGTCGAGATGAAATGTTACGAGCCGTGGGCATTGTCCAATTCATTAAAGCATTATATAAAGATGTGAACGATTTACAATAAACCAGTCTCAATAAACATATTACGCAGAGAGGACGTTCGTTTTTCTATTCAACAATAACACCACTCCAGTCAATAGCAAAGTGAACCTTAAAACCTTGAACATATGGTCTAAACGAACCGGATCATTGATTGGAGTGGCCGGCGGACTCGGTCGCGCGAAAACAATAGATACCTTTTTATTGAATGCAAACTTGTTTACAAGTGAGTTAGTGAATACATTTTATAACATAATAAAGACTTTGTGCATAAAAACTGATTATAAGACATTGAAGTGAACGTGTTTCTGTGGAATTTGGACATTTTTTGGTTGCAAAATGACGTCACCTACTCCGGAACAGGCAAAATATTTATCGGCGTTAGAAGATGCGGCTGGTATGTTACAAAAAGCGCAAGTTAACATGAAAAAGTGCCCGAAACACCGACTGACGGAAGGTTATATTAAGGCGAGAATAAAATGTATTGACGAGTATTGGGATTCGTTCAAGCAAACTAATAACAATCTTATGAAGATTACTCCACGTGAGCAGCGCGGCGTGTTGCCTTACTTTCTCAATGAAGAATTTTACACGTATGAAGAAATGTATCTCTGTTTACATGCAGATTTATCCGATCTGTTATCAAGCATGCAGTCAAAACAGAGAATAGCGGAAACTTCTAATACGTCTAATTTATCACAAAATGACCAGCTACCGTTTGCGAAACTACCAAGAATACAATTACCAACTTTCTCAGGGAGATATGATGAATGGCCCACATACCAAGATTTATTTACAGCTCTTGTCCACAATACTTCCATTAGCGATGTACAGAAACTTCATTATTTAAAGACAAGCGTTTCCGGCGAAGCTGAAATGTTATTGCGTCACATCCAAATAACGGAAAACAATTATGCACAAGCTTGGGAGTTACTTAAGGGACGGTTCGGCAACAAAAAAATGATTGTGTCATCTATCCTCAAAAGATTGTTTAGTCAAAAAAAGATAACCAATCCATCGGCTAGTCAAATAAAAGCTTTGCTAGATACCACGGTTGAATGTATCAACAACCTACGTAATTTGAAAATATGCACTGACTCTTGGGATCCTGTAATCGTTTTTCTGGTTGGGCAGAAACTGGACTCAGAGACATTGAAATGTTGGGAGGAGCAAGCTTATAAGGACAATAGCGACGAGTTATCTACGTGGGAGGAGTTTAAAAAGTTTCTCGAGTCTAAGTTCCGTACGCTCGAACTCATAGCCCCCATGGCTTCTACAGTTACAAGAGAGAAGACACAACATCACAAATCATATCACGTCACAGCAAAGGATAATGCAAACGGTATATTACAATCTGCGCACACCAATGTCAATTCTTCGCTGTCATGTACATACTGCAAGGGTGAACATTATATATTTAACTGCAAAGAGTTTCCAAAACAATCAGTGCAACTGCGACGTGAATTCGTAAAAAATAATCATCTTTGCTACAATTGCCTAGTACCGAATCACAATGTTTATAACTGTAAACAAAGGAAAACGTGCCGAGTTTGCAATAGGAAGCATCATTCTCTTTTACACCAAGCTAAGGAAGCAACACCGGAGAGTGATAAACAACAAGAACAACCAGAACAAAGGGTTACGAGCGCGCACTACTTCAAGAAACAACCTGGTCGTCAAGTGTTGTTGGCTACAGCACAAGTAAATGTCATTTCAAGCGACGGTAACACACATCTACTTCGTGCATTGATCGACCAAGGCTCAGAGGCTTCATTCGTGTCTTCTAGAGTAGTTGAACTCTTAGGACTGACGAAGGAGAGAATAAATGGTGCAGTCTCAGGGGTTGGAGAGGCAAATATGATACCCATCAAACATGTAGTTGACCTGACTATAACATCGCGCCATGAAAGGGAGAAGTTTATTCACGTGAAAGCTTACGTATTAAAATCGGTGTCTACAACATTACCTTCAAAATACGTCGTAATGAAGTCGCCCGAACTCCAAAGTTTATTACTGGCAGACCCAATGTTTAACAAACCGGGTAAAATAGATATTTTGCTCGGCTCAGACATTTTTTGTAAAATAATAGAAGTCGGTTTGATGAGATTGTCAGATGGCATAGTAGCTCAGAAGACAACATTGGGTTGGATACTTTCAGGTCAAAGCGAAGACAAATCAATTAAAGACAAACACAACATTACTACACTACACATTACGAGCATGGTGTCAGATGACAACAATATGTTAAAGAAGTTCTGGGAAATCGAGACGAACTTATACAAGAAAAGGAGTGTACTCACACAGGAAGAAGAACAATGTGAACAAATATATAGAAACACAACTAAAAGAATCAATGGAAGATATACAGTACACTTACCTCTAAAACAGAATATTGAAGAGACAGTGAAGTTATGTGGAGACACAAAACAAACAGCAATAAATAGATTTAAACAATTAGAAAGAAAATTCACAAAATCATCAAAGTTAAAGACAGAATACACAAAGGTCATTCACGAGTACATAAACATGGGTCACATGGTAAAATCAACTGAAGACAAACATTCGATATTTCTTCCTCATCACGCTGTTATTCGTGATGACAAAGAAACCCTTAAGGTTCGTGTAGTTTACGATGCATCTGCGAAGGGTTCTAATGGACATTCTCTTAATGAAGCTATGATGGTTGGACCCACTTTACAGCCCGATATTCGCAGCCTAATCATCTCTTGGCGTACCCATAAGATATGTGTGGTTGGAGACATCGTTAAGATGTACAGAATGATCAAAATGACAGAAGAGCACATGAGCCTTCAAAGTATAGTCTGGCGTGACAACCCTGAAGAGGAATTACAAACTTACAAGTTAACTACTGTTACTTTTGGAACGGCGGCAGCACCATACTTGGCTGTACGCACTTTGAGCCAGTTAGCTGATGACGAGGCTTTGCATTTTCCTGAAACAGCACCGCTTATCAAGAATTCTTTCTTTATGGACGATCTGATGCTGGGACATGAAAACACAGAGAAGACAATAAAAATGTGTAAAGAAATTAGAACAATATTAAGAAGAGGAGGGTTTCAAATGCAAAAATGGTCTAGTAATTCTGAAGAAGTTTTGAAAAATCTACAAGAAGGAAATCAATGTACAAAGGACAGCATGGTTATAAAACTAGATCAGATTGTAAAGATTCTTGGTCTAACATGGGATAGAAAAGACGACATATTTAAATTTACTGTGCACTTACCTGAACTCAGGAGCCCGATAACAAAAAGATCTGTTCTTTCTGACGTTGCCCGTCTATTTGATCCTTTTGGTTGGCTATCACCAGTGATTATAATGGCTAAGATTTTGATTCAGAAGTTGTGGTTACTTACTTTAGATTGGGATGATGAACTGCCGGCTGATGTAAAACAAGACTGGTTGAGCTATAGAAGTGAGCTAATACATTTGCAAAACCTTACATTACCACGATGGTTTAGAACAACACCGGCTAATTTCAGGATAACAGAACTACATGGCTTTGCAGATGCGTCCACTCAAGCATATGCAGCTGTTACATACCTCAGAGTGATTGATGATGGCAGAGTCCATGTCACGATGATTGCGTCTCGATCTAAAGTTGCCCCATTAAAACAACTCTCAGTGCCAAGACTAGAACTATGCGCAGCAGCCTTATTGGCCGAATTGATAGCTGATATAGTAGATGTTTTGAAGATACCTAAAACCAACATCTACTTATGGACTGATTCTACTGTTGTCCTGTCTTGGCTACAATCATCGCCTAATCGGTGGCGTACCTTTGTTGCGAATAGAGTAGCAGACATAACACGAATATTAGACAAAGAGGCGTGGAATCATGTTCAATCCGCTGACAATCCTGCTGATATTGCAACACGAGGAATCAAGGCAAGGGAATTAGCATCACATGAGTTATGGTGGACTGGGCCTGACTGGTTAAAGGAACAGACTATAGAAATGGCTAGATATGATTATCCAGAGACTACACTAGAGCTTAAGACAACTTGTCATGTTACTTTAGAGGAAAAACCTATCTGGGAGAGATTTTCGTCTATCTCAAAGATGAAAAGAGTTTTGGCATATTGTAAAAGATTCGTAAGAAGAAACAAATTAGAGAGAAAGGAAACTTATTTAACAGTGTCAGAACTTAACAATATATTAGAAGAATGTATAAGATATTATCAAAATTTAATTTACCAAAGAGAGATTGAAGAATTAAGAAAAGGTGGAAGAGTAAAAAAGAAGAGTTCTCTTATTACACTCTCTCCATTTCTAGACGAGAATGGCTTAATGCGGGTTGGAGGTCGATTGCAAAATGCATCTATACCAGATGACACTAAACATCCTCTGATTATACCTGCAAACCAGCATATAACTAAATTGTTAGTTTATGAAGCGCACATACGTACGCTACATGGTGGCATTCAAGTCATGATGGCATTTTTGAGAAACAAGTATTGGATTATCGGTTTAAAATCGGCTGTAAGGAAGTGTGTTCATAACTGCAAGACATGTATTGTCGATAAGGCCAAAGCTAGCCATCAATTCATGGGCCAGTTACCAGCTGTTCGAGTAACTCAAAACCGAGCATTTAAGAACAGCGGGGTGGATTACGCTGGACCCATATTTTTACGAACTTCTAAAGGTCGTGGTTACCATGCGACTAAAGGCTATATATGCTTGTTTGTGTGTATGGTCACACGAGCCATTCATTTGGAAGCGGTTACAGATCTAACCACACAAGGATTTATTGCAGCGTTTCGCAGATTTGTCGCAAGAAGAGGCCAGTGTTCACACTTATGGAGCGACAACGGGACTAATTTTGTTGGTGCTGCTAAAGAACTGCGAGAGATGTTTCAGGCAGGCAAGGACAATGTGGCTAAAGAAGCAGCGGCGCTATTAGCAAATGATGGCACAACGTGGCATTTTATACCACCAAAGATGCCAACCTGTGGTGGTTTATGGGAAGCAGGAATTCAGTCGGCGAAACGACACTTAGCCCGCATAAACAAAGACACCAAGCTGACATATGAAGAAATGGCCACCCTTTTGTCACAGGTTGAGGCAATGCTCAATTCCCGTCCTTTGTGTCAAATCGAAAACGGTACCGAAACGCCGCTAACACCCGGTCATTTTTTAATAGGAGAACCACTGATTGGAGTTCCGGATATTAGTTACGAAGACAATAAGATCAGTCTATTAACAAGATGGCAATTCATTCAACGATTGACACAAGATTTCTGGTCGCGATGGCAGTCCGAATATCTCCATACATTACAACAGAGATATAAATGGCAAACTAAAGTCCCATCGCCTAACATTGAAGACATACTGATCGTCAAGGAAGAAAATTTGCCTCCAACAAAATGGTTACTTGGCAGGGTCATACAATTGCATCCCGGTGCAGACGGTATGGTAAGAGTGGTCACTGTTCAGACTGCAGGCAACAATCAGTTAAAGCGACCTTTGTACAAATTAATACCACTGCCGAAAGAAGCAAAAGATAGTTGAGAACGGTGGGCGGTTAGGTGATAGGATTAATGTATATTTTGATTGTTAACATAATTATGAATATTATTACAGTTGTATTTTTCACGTGCAGTGATTGTCATATACATCTATTGTTGTTGTTACAATAATGATGCCTACATAGTTAATTCATTCGATACTTGTATTGTTACAGTCCACTGAAGATTTGTTAATAGGTAAATTAATATTTATAATACAACTATATTGTAAATTGGAACTTTGGATTCGGAATAATTTAAAAACTGTTGTTTTTGGTGGGCGGTATGTCCAATTCATTAAAGCATTATATAAAGATGTGAACGATTTACAATAAACCAGTCTCAATAAACATATTACGCAGAGAGGACGTTCGTTTTTCTATTCAACAATAACACCACTCCAGTCAATAGCAAAGTGAACCTTAAAACCTTGAACAGGCATGTTAGAAAATGGTGCAATTCAACGCGTCGTTGCTGAGGCCCTACATACCAGTCAAAATGTGATATCAAGGTTGTGGTCACGTTATCGCAGTACTGGAGATGTGGCCGAACAGCACACAGGTAGATATCGTGTTACTACGCAGAGACAGGATCGATTTCTCCAAATGACCGCCAGAAGACAACCCAATATCACAGCGCTGCAACTAGTGCAAAGGCTCCAGGAGGACCACCAGCTGCTGGTAAGCGACCAAACCGTGCGAAGAAGGTTACATGAAGTTGATCTTCATGCTCGAAGACCATTGCGTGTTCCAGCATTGCGACGTGGCAATCGCGGTCGGCGGCTTTCGTGGGCTCGGGAGCATTTACCATGGAGTGACGAACAATGGTATTTGGTGCTGTTCACCGATGAGTCCCGGTTTGGGTTTCACCCGGATTCACGAAGAACACGCGTTTGGAGAGCTCCAGGGAGAGTTAGCCGTCTACGGCACCCTCAGGAGGTCCACCCATACCAAGGCGGGACAATCATGGTGTGGGCAGGAATTCGTCTTGGCGGACGAACCCAACTCGTTTGGATCCAAGGCAGCATGACTGCACAAAAATACAACGAGGAGGTAGTAGAGCCCGTTATTGTCCCACACAGAACTCAAATAGGCCATGAATTTCTACTCATGCACGATAATGCTCCTTGCCATACGGCGCGGCTGGTATCGACCGCTCTCCGAGAGCACGATATTCAAGTTTTGGATTGGCCTGCACAGTCGCCCGACTTAAATCCTATCGAGCATGCCTGGGACATGTTACAACGAAAAGCTTTGAGAGATTTTCCACCAAATTTGACGACTGAACAACAACTTTACGAACACTTGCAAAGGACATGGGACCTCATACCGCAGCAAGACATTGACAATTTAATTTTAAGTATTAACAATCGATGTCGATGTGTAATCAATGTAAGAGGTGGCAACACTGATTATTAATGATTAGATTTTACAAGATTTTTTCCATTTTTATTTAAATTAATAGTTTTTTAAGAAGAAATGTTTGTTGTTATCATACTAATTTTCCATGATGATTAAAAAAATTATTTTTTTTATTTAAAACAAAAAAAAACACGAAATGTTTTTTATTTTTATTAAAGACCTTAAAATAATCTATGATTCTTCTATTTACTGTATCAGAAAATTCTTCATAGATTTTTAGATATTTGATGAAATATAAAATATCCCTAGACTTTGTTGATGTGTGTATATATATATATATATATATATACATATCGTCACGCCTTTTATCCCCGAAGGGGTAGGCAGAGGTGTATTTCTACACCCACTTTTCGCCAGATATACTTTAGTCCCACGTAATAAGGGGCGAGTCTATTGCCGTACCGGACACATTGCCAGACTCCGTGCTGAGAATTTCGTGACAGAAAAACCCAATAACACTGCCCGACCTAGGAATCGAACCCGGGACCTCCCGATCTCACGCGCACATCTATGCCGCGAGACCAACGAGGCAGTCGTATAGGGTTTGATGTCGAGTTTTCCGTCTCTACGCAATCTATATATATATATGACGGCACGCTGATTATTTAAGAATGATTTTAAGGTTTAATTTATCCATAAAAGTTGTCTTTAGAAATTGTTACTTAATTTACCGATGGTTGTAATCGATTACTCGATTAGTAGTAAAATAAAATTGAGAGCGGGTATCCCCGAATAGAGTAGTAGGTGGCGCCAAACGCGGTGACAGTCATCCATTACTCTGACAGCTGTTGCACCGGGCGGGCACGTGCTAAACTATTGGCTCACAAATTCATAATCGTGTTTCATCCTCCATATTTTATTGTAGTTCGTGCCAAATTGTTATAAATTCGAGCAATACAGCGTGTACAAGTAAATTGGTGCTTTTATTTTGAATCTCTTGCCGCCATTGCGCCCACGATGGAGAACACCTACGAAGACTGCTCCGAGAGCCGAATTGGGATGGGACCACAACGACCCACGTGTTCAAAATGAAGACGCTAGTAACGAAAAATTGCTGGACCCGTTGGAACTACAAAATCGCAATTTTCTGACGCTGATGCAAGCCATGAAAATACCTACTACATCGTCGTATGGCCTTTGTTTACCGGACTTCGATCCTGAGCAACAAGATATGGATGCACGTGCTTGGGTGACGACTGCAGACTGTGATTGAAGATCAAGACCCGCATTGCGCCTCGCTTGTGGTCGCTTTAATGCGTATCGTTTCCTGGGATGACATTGTGCAATTCAGTGTGCACAAAGGCGCGAGCGAAGGCGACTGCTAACGCTGCTATGTTGGTGAATCGACTGAGCCTGCAACTGCAACCCTGGTGAGCGTATTTTGTCTGATTCTTTTTTTTATTGGTACTGCCAATTTTGTTTGGTGACGTTAGTTGTGAAACATTACGCGTTTAATCTTGGAAATGTCGTAATCGTTGTGGTGATATCGCCATCACATCGTACCGAGTATTGTAGGTTCGATTCCTACACGAGACCCTGAAATGTGGAACCATTTGACCTTAGCCGTATTTTATGCTAGCGTATGGTTGTCTGACTACCACAGTGACCTATCTATAGCGTAGATATCGAACGGAGGTTTTGAGTTTGATACGCCGATTAAAAAGAAAGTGATTATTTTTATTTCTATATGCGAGGGTGGCTTGCACTCACGAACCTTGTGATCATATTATGCTTGCTTGCAAATAGATTATCTTGTCTCGTTCTTACTTTATGGACTGTATCAGTAACGAGAGTGAGCGTACAGGCCGACTTGCAATATTCCAGACAAGTGCGGTTGGTTGCTTAGTGTAACCTGGCTATAATCGAAAGATGTTACTAGCGCTATTATTTTATCGAATCGTGGTGTTGATAATACCTAACTGTTTTCGATTAAACGTGATCAGAGCCTAAGTAAAAAGTGGCTCTGTTAATCGTTGTAATTCTGAGTTGTACAGCCGATCTCGGTATTGCAATTACACCTGCTTCTATGTGTGCATAAACTCTTAACATGGCACATTAAAATGTTTCTTACTCTGATTATCAGATGGCACCACTAGTAAAATTAAATTAAATTTTAAGATTTTACGTGTGAAAATTACCCACTGTGTGTTTTTCAAATTCATGTGATACGCTCGGAATTTTTATCAAGTGCCCCGAGTTCTATGGCCAATTCCAAGTTATGCTTAGGACGTTTAGGAGTGATAGTGTTTCTAGTAGAAGCTGTGAAACTCGATTATCAGACGTAGAAGAAAATAATTGAGTTATCATCGTAGTGCGTTGCGATAATCAGTTTCAGAGATTTTAATTTTCATTATAGGTAGAACTAGGTTAGTGATCGTTAGTGATGATTGTATGCTTAACCTTATTCTCATTAAATGGGTACTTTGTTAGTCGTTGTTGTGATAATCGGTAGTAGGTACCCACGTTACCGTCAGTGTAGATTTTTATAAACTGGATAAGCCATTTGTGCTGCTGCATGTTTAGCCATGCGTTGCCATTGGTTGGACCGGTAAAGTGCCTTTCTGGTTAGCCTAGTTTACGCTGGAGCTTTGGTGTTAGGCATAGTCTCCGTTGGCGTGAAAACAAGACTGCCGTTATTGCATTTGTCATAGTATCACGAACTTTGTCCTTTGTCTTGAACGCGAAAGGTGCGTTGCTGTATCGCTAATGATTAGGTTAGGATAAGCTACGTATTTAGACTTTCCATGACAAAATTATAAAACTGAAAAGCCGTTGGATACTTGGTAGTAAACTTAACTTCTAGAGTATCAGCCTAGTAAATTTTTCTTATAGTCTGCTGTGTGATAAGGAAAACAAAGCAACATGTTGAACGAACCTAGATTAAGATTACTTTGTTAAACGCTCGAAATGATTATCCGGGTGGTGTTGTGTAGCCGGAGGGAGGTTGCATAGCGTGATGTTGAAGACCCGATGAATGTCAGAGTATGAACAATGCAATATTTTAATGAGTTTCCTATTATTTTAAAGAGCATGCGTGTTGTTCAACACGTCAGCTTCGAGAGAAAGAGTTAGTTGTGATTTTCATTAAAACCTGTAATGATTTTGATCAGAGTACCTTTATTCCCCACCGACTTGTGTCAGGAATAGCCGAACGACTAGAATGAGTGCTGTGCGAAGTACATTAATGTATGGTTGTTAATCGCAATCATGGATAGCCTGCTACTCAAGTAGCTCTGCTTTGATATATGTTCAGTAAAATTATTAGATACGTCTGGTTTCTGTGTCGTATGACAAGAGCGTGTTGCGAGAATCTGAAAGTACTCATAGACTGTCGATTGATTATCTCAGAACTGTAATCGTTGCCTCTATGTAGCCAAAAGAAATCAGTTTGTCCGAAAGTAGCTTATTAGTTCTTGCCATGTTTGCATAAGGTTTTAGTTTTTGTCAGTGGTCAAATCCAGTTTTGACATAGCTCATTGAGAGTATGGACGGGAGTTACGTTCTGTGCAGTTGTGAAGTTGTAAATGAATTTGATAATCGCTTAAAATTTACGAAGTGCTGACGTTGAATTAGTCTGAAAGAACGGACACTCTATTTAGTGGGTATACAATGGGGCGAATCTTTGAAATACTAATGGTAGATTTATTTCCTTTTTGGGTAATCCTGGTGGCTAGCGCGGCCTGATGGCCGGCGCGGCCTGATGGCCGGCGCGGCCTCATGGCCGGCGCGGCCTGGTAGCTGGCGCGACCTGGTGGCCGGCGCGGCCTGGAGGCCGGCGCGGCATGGTGGCCGGCGCGGCATGGTGGCCGGCGCGGCATGGTGGCCAGCGCGGCATGGTGGCCGGCGCGGCCTGGCGGACGGCGCGGACTGGAGGCCGGCGCTGTGTGGTGTGTGGCGTGCGGCCCGTGTGTGGCGCGCGGCCCGTGTGTGGCGCGCGGCCCGTGTGTGGCGCGCGGCCCGCGTGTAGCGCGCGGCCCGTGTGTGGCGCGCGGCCCGTGTGTGGCGCGGGGCCTGTGTGAGGCCTGTATGTGGCTTTGAGAAGCCTGGTAATTGGTATAGATAAAGCCTATCTGGCTGAAACTGGCAATGAAAGTGAAGGTAGTTTATTAAAGGAATTAGGTTAGAAGATTAAATTTTTTGGTTTACTTTGTTTGAAATAATATCTTGAGAGATACCGCGATAGTGAAATGTCAGTTTTACTTTGAGTTTGGGGTGCATAGGGTTCCCAGGGTGCATAGGGTTCCCACCAAGAACTTAGGGTCCCTAGCCAACCTCACCTGCAAGTGGTGCACCTGCCGATCAACAGACGAGGCTCTGGCAAACAAAATGTCCCAATAAGCGGCAATAGGCTCGCCACCTATTGCGTGGGAACACTGGCGAAAAGTGGGCGTTTGGTATGCCTCTGCCTACCCCTTCGGGGAAGCGGGCGTGAGTCTATGTATGTACTTTGAGTTTCCTGATTATTGATTTTGAAACTAAAATTTTGTGCCAGAGGATCAGAGCATAACTGACGATCTTGAAGAGAGTAAAGTGTTAGACACACCTGGTTTAAGATTACTTTGTTAAGGACCCCTATAAGATAATTGAGCTGTTGGATGGTGATAGGTACCTGCTTAACGCTCTTAACTCTAATAGAACTTATAAGTATGCACATGATTGTGTTCATAATATGCCCGAATGTTACGTTCCATTAGAGTTAATTGGCGCACTAGAACCAGTAGTAGAATGTGCCGATGACGGCGCTCGTGATTAATTTGATTTCTATTTTGTGTAAGTGTAAACAATAAGCAGCTAACAATTGACGTGACTTGACCGACAAGCCTGTGTGGCACCGACGAGCCTGTGTGGCACCGACAAGCCTGTGTGGCACCGACATGCCTGTGTGGCATTGACTGACTGGCCTGTGTGGCATTGACTGACTGACCTGTGTGGCATTGACTGACTGGCCTGTGTGGCATTGACTGACTGGCCTGTGTGGCATTGACTGACTGGCCTGTGTGGCATTGACTGACTGGCCTGTGTGGCATTGACTGACTGGCCTGTGTGGCATTGACTGACTGGCCTGTGTGGCATTGACTGACTGGCCTGTGTGGCATTGACTGACTGGCCTGTGTGGCATTTACAAGTCTGTATGACATCGCCTAGGTTGTAGACGTTAACCGACGTAAATGGTTTAGTTGATTTTGTCCCTTCAGTGTGTGTATATTGTCTGATGATACATTCAACGAATTTAAATTTGATATGTAAAATGTATTCCGTGTGAAACGAATAGTTAATCATAATTGATTTATTGGTCAGGAAGGCCAAGACGAGTGTGGAGTAAATCACTGTATCTGTTATTCACAGGCGAGAACGTTACACACGAGGACGTGTGAAAACGCAGGACGGCCGTGACGGCGCGCTGATTATTTAAGAATGATTTTAAGGTTTAATTTAACCATAAAAGTTGTCTTTAGAAATTGTTACTTAATTTACCGATGGTTGTAATCGATTACTCGATTAGTAGTAAAATAAAATTGAGAGCGGGTAACCCCGAATAGAGTAGTAGGTGGCGCCAAACGCGGTGCCAGTCGTCCATTACTCTGACAGCTGTTGCACCGGGCGGGCACGTGCTAAACTATTGGCTCACAAATTCATAATCGTGTTTCATCCTCCATATTTTATTGTAGTTCGTGCCAAATTGTTATAAATTTGAGCAATACAGCGTGTACAAGGAAATTGGTGCTTTTATTTTGAATCTCTTGCCGCCATTGCGCCCACAATGGAGAACACCTACGAAGTCTGCTCCGAGAGCCGTCCTGACGCTTCCACATATATATATATATATATTCGGAGATTGCGCCAGTTAGCTAGGAATTGCTTACATGTTGGCTCTATGATTCTAAATTTAATGTTAGGAATGTTTATTCCATATGAGTATTTTACCAGTATGCTTAGGCCTCCCTCACACTGGGCATGTCCGTTCCAAAAGCGGGTGCCGTATGTGCCTGGCGAGCGCTCGGTGGGCGTTTAACAAGCGCTCGACAAGCATTTGCCGTGCGCCTGGTAGGCGCTCGGCTAGCGCATTGTGTTCATCTTTAACACAGAGTAAATGCCGAGCACTCACAGGGTACACGCAGGGCGTCCTTTCGAGGAACGCGCACCTCCAATGTGAGGTCAGCTTCAATACCCTACACTCAGATTAAGACATTAAAAAGCTAAATTGAGCACACGCGAGTGATCAAATTCAAAGATAGAAAGACCTCCTATTGATTGCGCTATGAAGGCGCAATTAACAGGATATTAAGTATCGATGAATTAAACTGAAATAGCTCATAATAAAAATACTAGGATTTCTACAATACCTTAAAAAATCGTTCCTTATTGTTTAAGTAACTAAAAATCTACCCTACTAAACAAAATATCAATATTAAAATACATTGCATTTTCATCCTCCACTCTTTCTATCTAAAGTTCTTTGTTTATGTAAGTCTAATCAATATTTATTTAATTTGGAACATTAGAGAATTTTTTCTTCTAATCTAACCTTATCTAATACAAAAAACATAAAACAATTTTAAATAGTGAAAATATTTACAAGGTTTAGGCGTTGTAAAATGCCTCCGCATCAATCTCATCGGGTAACGTGCCCAGAAGGCTGGCAGCGCCGGATGGCAATAATGATTCTTTGAGTAAAGAATAAACCAGCCTTCTAGTCACGTGAGACGTTGATTAACCGTTTAGAAGTTTTCAGTTTCCACCCCAAACGGCTCAAACATGTAATTATTTACTAAATTACTGTATTTGCGCCGTTTGAGGGTTTCCGCAGTTGCAGCAGCAGCGCCAGCCTGGCTTTCCGTGCTTGGAACATGTGATGGCGCGAGGGTGTCTACGCAGATTGCATCCCACACCAAAGGCCTATCCATTTTCCAAGGCAACAATGACATACCATCATGTCTCTTACCGTCGTCGCGTACCAAACCATTTAGTTCAAGTACAGCTGGTACCGCAGACGTGACAAGAGCACGACGGATTATGTCATTTAGATGGGCATGACGAGGAATTCTACCAGCGCTTCTGCTGCAAGATAGCCCATGGTGTCCGAGGCTATCGATGTCGTCTCCAAAATGAAATCGATGTGGAGAAACTCACGGAGCACCTAAACGCAGACAAGTGGCAATACGAAAGTTCTTCATTACGTACCAAACTTCTTGCATTTTATTAGTTAGAACTCACGATACCGAGTCTACAGCATCTCGTATAAACACGGAAACCTACGAGCCACATGTTACAAGTTAACATGCACTCCTTTTGTGCATCGAAAGTTCATAATGTGCTTTTGAATTTTGCTCCTTCTTACCAAGTTTGTTTGAAGATGTTCCTCGTTGTGTGATATGCGTTTATTACCATATTAATTTGCAGTTTCTAGGATGAACGGAAACCTTTGTAGATATAACTGTTTGTTTGTTTTGAATAGTTATTGTTATTTGTGGAGAGGTACTCAGTCACCAACTACACTAGTAGTTGGTTTAGTTCTACAGTTGAGGTGAATTATGTAGTTAAAGTCAGAATTTAACAACTTCAACGAAGAAAAATGTTTTAATTAATATTTAACATATTTAGCTTTATTAAAATACTAGAAGATGCCCGCAGATACGCTTGCACATTTTATTTAAATTTAACCGTTCGCCCGATTCTGGGGAAATTATTGTCTTAGCGCACCCCTACGGGCCCCAAGTAACATGTCATGTCAGATTTCAGCTGCCTGCGACCAATACTTTTAGCTGTACGTTGTCTGTCATTCAGTCAGTAACGCATATTATTTATTGGTACAAATAAAGTCAAAACGGACTTCTTTCAGAAGTTTGTCTGTATGGAGAGAAATATCTTTAAAGAGTTTAGAATCCTTATGCTCATACCTAAGTACATACGTCGTTTAAATGAATTCGCAGCCTTTATTATTTAAAATATAAATCATCTTTGTCAAGGCAATGAAAATAATACGGATATTCATAAATTCATTGTAAGTTACTGCCAGACTGTATATTTTGTTAAAAAAAAACATTATAGGTTATTTCATTTAAATTGTTTTTCGGGATATATACCACGTACCTTTGTTTGGAGTAACCGATATTTCGGCACTGTTGAAAGCGCCATGTTCACGGAATGGTATTGCGGGTGGATGAATGTTACGAGCAAGTATAACGATCTACCCGCTTTCTTACTCGTTTTTTGCGTTCAACACCACTAACACTGTTATCACTATTACATTGTACCCGATCACGACATACCACACTCACTACGTCAGCTCGCAGTTTGATTTTGTTCTTTTCACGGGTTTTACATAGACGTACCACTGGATGCCAGATACTCGACAGTTGAAACCCATCCTCTCTATTGAAATTCTTGAACTTTTTAATTTCAATAGCCTCCCTAACCATTCGAGGTATGTAGTGGCGTTCTGTCGAAAGTACCTGAGGGTTATGTAACTCAATCCAGTGGTCGGTACCCGAGTCCAAGAGGTGCTGAGCTATGGCCGACTTATGTGGTTCATTATTTTTGACTGCCTTAATGTGTTCCTTTATTCGGCAAGAGATGGTGCGTTTTAGTTTGCCCTATATATCCCGAAAATCAATTTAAATTAAGTTTAAATGACCACTTAAGTTTAAATTATAGGTTACTGCCTATTGACCTGGAATACTGAAATTTTGCAAGAAGCCCTTTCAATAAAACCTTATCTGTAAAGTAAGAACTTTAATATGGTAGGTACTGTTAAAAGTACAATGGCGGCCGTGACCTATATTGATCTAATGAAAGTACATTTTCCAACTTAAAGTTAATTAGAGATTCAATTAAACTGATTGTGGAAACAAATATTTTAGTGTACATGATCACACTTTGTGATGATCAAAGTATCTATGTAAAATTAACAAACGCTCGATGATTTCTATCGCTGCTCAGAATCGCTTTATTCATCGATATTCAGCAATATTCTTTAAGTCTATTTCAGTTTGAACACATATTCGTCACAAAAATCTGACACAGGTTTGTACAAAATATTTTCACCCTATTGAAATTTCAAAATACAAAGAAATCAATAACCACGCAGCCAAATATATCCAAGAATTCTTGTGAATTCTACGCACCGATTCGCAGCGATAAATTCTAAAATAAAACGAGTAAATTCCTATTGTAAACCGTTCAAATCTAGGTTACCAGTAAACCAATGCAATAACTCATATGATTCAGAGCAGATCAGTTTTATCCTGTAAAGTCCACTTATATTGCAATATACGATAGTGTGAATTGTAGTTTAATATCCCGACTACACTATATTTGAAGTTGCCCGCAAGCAGCGATTTAGAGATTTAGTTCATTTCATATAACATGTTTTGCCGCTTGAGTTTGTAAACAACGTTTAATAAAATGTATGTTCGTGTATTATATTTTTAATATGAGGTTTAATACTTGTGCAGGAATTTAGTAGAGAGCTTATGTCTATATATGGCCATAGTCAGCATTATAATTTTGACTCAGACTATATACTTCATTTTCATAGTGCAAACAGTTAAATTAATTAAGAAAATAAGACCTGTAAAAAAAATAATACCCAATTGTTTCACAAATCGGTTTTTGACTTAACCCTACAGGTATTGAGAATTTCGTGACGTTAGCAAGTTATCAACACATTATTTCTAAGGATGGAATTATGATCAACTGAACTGAAGCACAGTTTCATTAGTTGAATATACAAATTCATACATACATAGTACCTATACATAAATAAATACATACTCACGTACGGGCGTGAGTATGTATTTATTTATGATGAGGCATGATGGGGCAGGATGAGACTACGGAACGCCATTTGCAACGATTCTGACATTACTCTCTTGCTTCATTCACTCTCATCAAATATCTCATGCATGCCCTTCGGTTAAGGGTACTTCAAACCTATCTTTTTTACAAAACTATAAACGAAAATATGAAAAAGATCGTGTAAAGAGGAATATACAATTGAAACCATAAAACATATTCTCATTTTAGAAGTAACCGAAACACAACCTTTATTTCAGTATAAGTAAATTTATGTTCTCGCGTAACTCATAAAATTGACAGAGAGGGAAAGCAAATTGTTATGTCAGTCATATATTTCACTCGATAAACTGGCCTATAAAATGTAACGCTGAGAAAATGTAACGATTCTCCCTCCTGTGGCTTTTTACGCTTCTTAAAATAATTTGATACTTTATGGATACTGATGCAAATGATTTGTGAGAAAATTCTGTTTTAGTGCAAATTTTATGGCGATTTTAATATTTGATGTTTGACCCCGTTATTATTGTATTTGTTATCACAGTATTTGAAAGATCAAAAATGCATGCATTCTTTTTTACTATCTATGCTTATTTTTTATTAGTACAATTCTTATGTACTATTGATTATATCATAATATCCGTCATGCATCATTGTTTAGTTATAATCTATTTTAGATTTTGTAATCAAGTTTTCACTTAGACGAACTTCGGAAAGTGCTAGATTTAAATTCATGCCCAAAGACATCTTTCATTTAATTTTAACACTTATGCACGTCAAAGTTGGTTTTGCATTCAACTGTAACTTTGAAGGCAACAAGTATTGCATTTATTGCACCACGTAGACCGCATAATAAGATCCGATACTGTACTTAGTACCAATAATTTTAATCGGACGGGTTAAAAGTATCTTTAACCGAAGAGCATGCATGAGAAATTTTGGTCAAGAGAGATATGTCAAGATTTTTGGTGTTAAGTAGTCTCTGCATACTCCTTCGGGAAACAGGTGCGAGTCTATGTATGTATGTGAATCAGACACAAATTATTATTTACATTGTTTCTATAACCCCTTACCCAAGAACTTCATAAAAATAAAATTTCTATACCACCACAAACGTATTATAGTAACCCATATCGAATAAAGCGATATGAAACTGCAGTGGGAGAAATCCAAAAGGTGACGCTGTAACGCTTTCAACTTGGGATGTTGACGTGACCAGCATGTGTGTTTACTTGCGGTATGATTCGTTCAGTTTTCAGAATGTCATCGCAGTTTTTGGTGAATATACTTGCGAAGTTTTGGATACACTTCTGAGAGCACAAATGCCTTTTTATTGTCTGTCTCTTTAATGTCCTTCGAAGAATTTATAACGTCCTATAAATCTACAGTGCTCGAAGGAGTGGCAAATTCTAATTAATCATCATCATGAAAGTGCTGTCCCGGTTGCGATCTAAAACCATCAGTTTGAAGCCCAGGGTCCGTTTTCTAGTCCAACCAGATTTGACAGATTGTTTTTTCACAGTGCCTCTACCATCTCTTTAGAAGTGTTGGTTTGAACCAGTGACAAGATATATGAAAGGACTGATTCCCGTAATGACTGTAACAGATTTATTGCAAAGGAATACAAACGAGGATCACCTGATGGTAAGTGATCACTACCGCCCATAGACACCTGCAATGCCCGGGGTAGGAGACGGCACGTAATAGGGCTTTCACTGCTAAGCAAAAATTAACAATACATAAAACGAATATCTGTCTTAATCTCCCTACAAATCAAAGGTCCTTATTTAGCAGCACACAAAGCTTGTACGTCAACAATAGGGAATATGCGTGTAATTCAGATATAAGCGAATATATTTTTATGACATTCTTTATCGGTAAAAAAAGACACCTCTAACATTATTTTATATTTAAACACTCTTAAGTTGCGATTATTAATTAATAAAATATTGAAAATTTTCAAGTGAAATTTAAAATGTCGAAACGCGACGCTATTGGCTACCCGGTGTAGCCAATAGCGTTGCGTTTCGCTAGACCCCAGTGATGACACGGTTCACAGAGGATATGTCAAAAGTGTCAAAACAGAACCAGACATTGTCAAACGTTGAGAACGCTGACGTCACCACAAAGCGCGCTAAAATGGGGGTGTTTAAACTAGCGTTATGTCATTGCAATTTTCAACATTTAATTTTAAATAAATGTTGACTTCTCCACGACTAATATTTATTTTACGGTATCATATTAACATAAATAAACGATAGCAACAATAAAAAAAAATCATGCATATTCCCTATTACTACGTGCCGCCGGTAGCGCTTTAAACTTTCCATTGTCGCCCGTGACTCTCATTGTCTACCAGTGTTCACACTTGTGGAAGTGTTTAGGATTTTTATTTCACTTTGTTAAGCTTGGAGAAATAGAAATGTATTATCATTATTTATCAAAATACTGGCTCGTAATTTTGCCTGCCTCTGGAGATAAGGCTGCAAATCTGCCGTCCGTTAACTAAAACCGCGTTAACACCAAAAACTGATTTTCGAGAAAAACGTAAAAATACGGGAATCGTTGTTTCTAGAAAACTATTATTCATAAATCAGTGATTGTTAAATATTATTTAAACAAATATTTGCCAGCGTCATTAAGGATATTTCCTGCTCAGAAATGTACTTAAAATTATATAAAAAAACAGGATTTTTTGGTTTAGTTAAGCAATACACATTTTTTTTACATTGATTGCCGCACTAAAGCCTCTTTAACCTACATTTAGAGATCTTTTAGTTAAGCATTTTCTTTAAATTTATTAGGTTTCTAATTTTCAATACATTTACCCTAAAATGCTTAACTATAAACGCGCTAATTCCATTTACTGTTTTGTAGCTTAGACCTTTCTTAATATATATACATTAGTACCTTACGTAAGAAGAGGCTTAAGCACCTATGACTGTTTTAAGATAAGTTTTATCGAAAAATAAAAAAGGTATGAAAAAATATATGCTTGCTTACTAAGCTAAAGACAGGCATTTCTTTTTTTTTTTTTTTTGGTTTCGGGTTGGAAAATCCTCATGGAGTCCCTCCGCCCTGGGGGATGGACGAAGGGAACTGTCAGACTCTTACTGACTAAAAACCAACCCGTGTGCCTCATGTACCTGTGTGTCGGAGGGTCGGGTTTTGCCCAAGCATACGTCGCAACCCCCCGACGGGTATCGGCCCGCCAGATGGTCAGGCGGGCCCCGAACAAAACCCCCTTGGCGGCGGATTAAGGTGTTGGGCTCCGCCGCCAAAACACCCAGCGGCCGCAGAGGATAGGGAGGACGGCAATGCAATACCGCATCTCCTCTTCCTCTGCGGCCCCACCGCGACGCATCGAATGGTGCGCCCCCATTTGGTCGCGGGAGATAGGGCGCGCGGCAACGCAGCACCGACACGCCTCTCCTCCGGCGACCGCACCCGACTGCGAGGGACAGACAGAACTGTCCCCCACACCCGCACCGTTGGACGCATCCTGCGCCAGGCCCCGTCAAGCCCACGCGGAGCGTCCCCTCCTGGATCCCTCTTAGCTTCACCGCGGGTCACCAATCCACGGTTACTGAGCCCCCCCACCACGACAAGGTGGAGATCCCACGGGGAGGAGACAGGCATTTCTTACTTCAATTGTTACTTACGTCTCTTTAGCTAAGCATCACATATCAAAAACTGAATAATTAAATAAAATGCAGTATGAAAATTGCATCGATTAAATTAAAATATTTTAACTAAATAAATTTCCTTATCATCAACATAATATATATTTCATTTATCATCAACATATACAGCAATTTGTAAAAAAATATATGCATAGCCATATTTATTTTTCTAATCTTATCAAGCAATTAATAGCTATTAAAAATATATTTTAAGGCACTATTTCCATAGTGGCTATTTAATATATTATATTTGCGTATAAAAGACAGTAATAATATTTTCAATCACATAGTCATCATAATGTCTACCTAGAGACGTCCACTGCTGGACATAAGTCTCTCCTAAGGTTCTCCACACAGACTCGATTTCGAGCCGCCCGCATCTAACCGCTTCCCGCTATCCTATCCAGATCGTCGGCCTACCTTGTGGGAGGCCTACCCCTGCCGCGTCGTCCGGTGCGTGGTCACCGCTCCAGAACTCTCCTGCCCCAACGGCCATCGGTTCATCGAGCTATGTGCCCTGCCCATTGCCACTTTAGCTTGGCTATTCGGAGAGCTATGTCGGTGACTTTGGTTCTCCTGTGGATCTCCTCATTTCTTATTCGATCTCGCAAGAAAACACCGAGCACAGCTCTTTTCATTGCCATTTGAGTGACCCTGACCTTCCAGATAAGGCCCATAGTAAGTTACCACGTCTCGGCTCCATAGATCATCACTTGCAACATACACTGGTAAAGTTCGTCTTGAGACTCTGCGGGACCGTATTAGAACCGTATTAGATTCGACGAATGACCTCTTTCTCGAAGTTGGACCTACCCAATCGGATCATTTTCCCAGTTATACGTACTTGTCGACAACTTCAAGTGTAGAGATCCCAACCTGAATAGGAGTAGGTACAACATAGAAGTCAGACGTGATTTTCATCTTGTCCATGTTCATCTTAAGACCTACTTGTTGGGAGACTCTACGGAGACTTCCATGGTCTCAGCCATGACTCAGCAAATAGAAGGTGTACTTACTCGCCGTTTATATGATGCCGAGTCCTTCACAGTCCAGAACCTTGAAAACGTCTTCCAGTGCAACGGTGAACGTTTCGGCGATATAACATCTCCCTGCCTCACTATAGTTGAATAGGTTTTAAACTCTGTTCTTGGAGGCGGACTGACATGGTGGCGTTTTCGAACAAATACTTCAGCACTTCGACGTATCAATAGTCGTCGATGGCACAGTTGGCGAGACTGCAGTACCGCCCAGGTTTCGATCGAATCGAAGACTAAACTTGTTCACAGTCCACAAACGCCAAGCACAGAGGCTGGTTATACTCCTCAGACTTAACCTGCCGCAGCATATGTAGTGGTCTATAATACTTATAGCCTTTACGGAAACCCATTGGTTTGGGAGGCTAGAAGTCATCTAGCTTGGTCTCGTGATGATTTGTGACGACCCCTGAAAACAACTTATAGACGTGACTCAGGAGTAAGATTAGTCTGTAGTTCTTCAAAAGGGTTTTATCACCTTTGTTGACGAAGAGCACCACCACACTCCTGCGCCATGCCTGTGGTGTTTTGCCCTCAAGTATGACAGAATGTAATAGCTTTCGAAGTTTTGCCACGGCAGGTGCGCCGACAGTTTTCAATAGCTCCGACGTAATTCCGTCATCACCCGGTGCCTTGTTGGTTTTGAGTTGATTTAGGCCCACACTTATCCCGTGCATGCTGACGGGATGTCGTGTCCAGAATATCTTCGGTATAGTGTCGGGTTAATCCAGCTCTAGAGTCAGTGACTGGAGTAGTAACAGGTGGTCGTGTAGTCGTGTATAGCTGTCCAAAGAACAGTTCGATCTCTTCCAGGAGCTGAGATTTAGACGAGATAATTCTGTTACCATTCGTCTTCAGCCTTGTCAGCTGACCTGCCCGATAAACAGATCGCTTTTGAAAACTTTGGATCCGTAATCTGCTCGATTGCCTCTTGAACACACTTAGTGTTGTATTGGCGGAGATCGGTGTCAGAAACTTAGAGATCTGTCTATTAAGCCGCCGATAATTTGGCAAATCGTCGTGGGAAAGGCGTAAGATGCTTCTGCATGCCTCATGCAGAAGCATCTTACGCCTTTCCTGTATAAGCTCAAGGATCAGACCAGAGATTTTATGGGCTATTTTAATCGTCATGGGCTGTAAGAACTTCAAGCCCGATTATAAAATGAAGTCCCCACCACTACCACTGTAGAATGTATGATCACGATTGACTCAAAAATTACCAAAGGAATGTTTTGTATAGTTTTAATTAAAAGATAGTGTGATTCCTGAGGAAGAAGCCAAGGGCAGTTTGAAGCTAATGATATTATAAAACAAAGACTTTAAGTTTTTATAAATAAAAAACACTCAATTTAAATAGAAGCATTTTATTCATCAGTCAGCATCAGTTTATTTCTCCAAAAACCTATAGTCCTTTAAAGATTCTTTCACAGTAATCTTGTAAAATTGATTGTTTAATAGATATTATTCTCTAAACTTTTAAATAAAGAGTACCTCACTATATAATACGACCGCAGTATAGATAATTATTTATTTGTTGTTAAAGTTTCATCCTACTCTCAGTTTATTCGACTATTACCTTCCCAACCGCTTGACCACGCAAAGTGACTATTTTCCCTTTTTTGGACGAACAGATGAGCCCGTAAACTGTAATTTTTTCCACGCTTTTCCGCTGCGCACTTATCTGTTTGTCGATCTCGGATAACTTAACCGATTGCGGTATGTTGCATATCATTAGACGCGTAATTAAATGAGCTTTCCAATGCTGTAAATGAAAACCATATAAAATGGTTGATGCCTACGCAAGGGCAGTATAAAGTGAAAATTTGAAATATTTTCCCGCCATTTTTGAGCGCGATTTTATATTTCTGACATATTCCTTGTTCTCATCGTTTTTTATTATGGAAGGTATATAAGTATTATACACGGTTAGAAAGGTTATTTAATTTACTTTTAGAGGAAACAAATATAATGAAAAGAAACATTTTAAGATTAAACATAAAAAAATAAAACAAAGATTTTTTTTTATTGGCGCCAATTTTCATATTTTATTTTTTAAAATACCGTTTTATGTTATATATTAGATTCAAACCTAGATAACTTTCTTTCCAACTAGATTTCCAAGTATAAAAACCAATTCTGATAAGAATCTGATAAGAATTATTTTTATTTTAATCTGCACAGTTGTTTACTTTTTCCCGCCAAAATAAACTGAAGTTCCCGCCAAAATTAGATAATGGTAATATCTCATAAATAATACGAGTATTATATATTTTATCAGCGGTTTATTCATATACTCATTGTAAAAAAATAATTCAACGCAATATATATTTGAAATATAAATATCATTTCATAAATCTCTATATGTGCTTCACTTCAGCTCCGTTGGATGCATTATTTGGATCTAGTCGCTCTTTTACACTACGAGGTTTGAACCTCGAGGAATGGATATGTAACAAATTATGAAATTGAGGTAAGATGAAAAAAGAAAAAGAAAGAAAATACCTTTCTACACTAAATTATAAAGAGGAAAAATTTGTATTTTTGTTTGTTTGTAATGGATAAACTCAAAAACTACTGCACCGATTTTAAAAGCTACATTACCTGCGAGTAACATAGGCTATATTTTATTTTAGAAAAATAGGGGTCCGTAGGATATTTGGGTTTTTCGGGTACGCGAAGTAGTTTCCTCAGGATGCGGGTGAAACCGCGGGAAACGGCTACTATTGCATATAATGAAAAAAAAAAACAAATAAATACTGGTTTTCTTATCGCGAAATAAAAAATATTCGGCCATTAAATTGTTACCCGTTTGAATGTGAAAGTAAAACAGGTGACCAACTTTATTCAAGTAATTTTGAATAAGGCGATCGATTTATTTTATCATACCAATAACATTTTTCTGGAAATTTAAAAATCACACACCAAGAAAATTCATCATCATCAGCCCTGTATACATATAAGTATTCTGTCCCACTGCTCGGCGCGGACCTCTTCTTTCCATGAGAAGGGTGAGGCCATAGTACACCACGCTGGCCAAGTGCGGGTTGGCAGACGTCTTTCGAGAACATTATATATATATAGACTAGTCGTTTCCCACGGTTTCACCAGCATCCTGAGGGAACTACTTCACTTACCCGAAAAACCCAAATATCTTACGGACCCCTATTTATTGTAAAATAAATAGGGGTCTATATATCTTATCAATATAGCTTATGTTACTCGCAGATAGTGTAGCTTTCGAATGGTGAAAGAAGTTCAAAAATCGGTCCAGTAGTTATTGAGTTTATCCATTACACGAACAGAACACAGAAACAAAAATTCAATTTTTTTATATTTATAATATTAGTGTAGATAAGCAAGCGATAATTAACAATTTAATACGTACTCAGCTTTGAAAAGACATTGGTGCGTGCCGTAGATTCGAACCAAAGTTCCTCTGCGTAGCTGCCTGTCGGTCTCTACACTCGGCTTTCGCTGCAGTACAAGAAAATTACCACACATAAAAACAAAACTGCTCAAGGCTTGAACAACCAATATAAAAAGAAACAGTAATTTTAAACGCCTTCATTTGCGACTTAATTCAATTAGTGTTTTCATTAGGAAAGCTATAGTTTAATAAACTGAGAGTAGGATGAAACTTTAACAACAAATAAATAATTATCTATACTGCGGTCGTATTATATAGTGAGGTACTCTTTATTTAAAAGTTTGGAGAATAATATCTATTAAACAATCAATTTTGCAAGATTACTGTGAAAATATCTTTAAAGGGCTATAGGTTTTTGGAGAAATAAACTGATGCTGACTGATGAATAAAAATGTTTCTGTTTAAATTGAGTGTTTTTATTTATAAAAACTTAAAGTCTTACGAATTGATTATATTATCATTAGCTTCAAACTGCCCTCGGCTTCTTCCCTAGGAATCACACTATCTATTAATGAAAACTATACAAAAATTCCTTTGGTAATTTTTGAGTCAATCGCGATCTTACATTCTATAGTAGTAGTGGTGGGGATCTCATTTTATAATAGGTGTACGGCTGGTTTCTGAGTTGAGAATTTCACATTAAGAACAACTTATTATACTAATCATCTCATAGAATTGTACATATCGTAGATACATAAATTTAGTCCCAAACGTTTAAACATATCCGTGAATGGCTATACCATAACTATGTATAACATGAGATTTATCAGATCACGTATATCCTTGCACCATGATTCAACATAACTAGAGAGCTTCAACAGTCATCTGTGTCACGTGGTCTCCGCTCCTTTATCGTGTTCCATATGTCCAGCCCGTGTCTTTGTCTCCATAAATTAATCTGTGTGTGGATTACTCGAATGGATTGTCGACTTGCGTCATGTTGGTCCTGTTAAAGATGCAAGTTAGCCTAATGGGTTGCTATGCTCCTACATGTGTGTGCTTTGTTTTGATTGATGATTGGTTCATGTAATGATGATTGTTGAAGTCAAAGGTTTAGTTATCGCTTTGAAATTACGCTCAGCGTAAAGATACGAGGATATGAGGTATGTGCAATTCATGTGTATACTTTGTTAATGTGTCGTTGTTCCGATTATTTGATGGAGCGGTAATTAGTTCTATAAACGTTACACTGTTGATTTTAACGAAAGAGCTTCTAGTTTTTAATTGTAAAGTAAATAAAAGTTGATGAGACGGCTCATCATGGAAGTTATTAGTTATCAAACAGATATTCATAATAATATGATAGTTTACAGATGTCACTACCTTAACAATAAAGACGGAGTAAGGCAGATTCTAAAATTCCCTTTGTTTAAAGACTGCTATTGAAATATATCTTTATTTCAAATAAAATTTACTTGGTAACAAAAAATTTTGGACTCTCGATAAACTGAAGTTAGTAGACTCTAAAACGTAAATAGAATACGAATCAAACTTAGTTCATAAATTTGAAGAGTTCTTAGAGAATGAACCCACTTAAATAATTCGGTTTAAACTATAACACTAAAAACTAAATAAAACCTGTTAAATTTGACAATATAAATGATAAATTTTGTACTTGTAGTATCATCCAGATTTTATGTTATTTATTTTATTATAAATACCTAGATCTTTATTTAAGAAAAAAATACTTTACTTTGAAAATATTCTTCTATTACTGACCGATAACCAAAGCACTATCGAAACTATGGGGCGCAATAAATTGAAATTTGGCATATCTGGGGGCACGGCAGTGCCCCCACCAAGTCGAGCAAAAAGCGGCACGGCCGTACAATCCTTTTCTCGAAGCAATTCATGCCACTTTCGACCCCCTATAACTTCGTTGTTGATAAAATTAGAAGCCTGATTGTTTAGTACCCATGCAGGCATTGTATAAAGATGCTGTATTTCAAATATCATTCAATTTGAACCAGTAGTTTAAGAGTTATAACGAGTCAAAATTCTTAATTTTGTCACTCACTGACCGATCATCAAAAGTCTAAGGCACTTCTAGCAAACATAGAAACTTCAAATTTAGGAAACAACTAGTGTTTAGTGTATGAAGCAAGGAAAAACTAAAATATATTTCAATTTCAGTCCAGTTTTCGAGATACATTAACTGCATAAATAACTTTGTAATCCTATATGAATATAAAGGATTACAAAATTACATTTGCAGTTAGAGCTTTAATTAAGAAAATTCGTTGTTGGTTGTACACCAACAGAAGTAGAAGGTACCGGAAAGGACAAAAGTAGGACTATCTACAAAAAGAAATGAGATCCCATAAAAATAATACTTGTCAAACATACCAAGTCTCGCGACCGTAAAAAGTTGTGAAATCCATGTAATACCAAGTCGGTTAATTAAAAATCTTTAATGTTTAAATAGATATATTGACTTGGCAATCGCATTTAACAATCTAATATATATATATATATATATATATATATATATATATATATATATATATATATATATATATATATATGTGTATTACATATGAGATAAATTGTGTTTCCATGCGATGGCTGAGTCAATCATATTTTAGGGTTCCGTACCTAAAAGGTAAAAAACGGAACCCTATTACTAAGCCTCCACTGTCTGTCTGTCTGTCTGTCCGTCTGTCCGTCTGTCCGTCTGTCCGTCTGTCCGTCTGTCCGTCTGTCCGTCTGTCCGTCTGTCCGTCTGTCCGTCTGTCCGTCTGTCCGTCTGTCCGTCTGTCTGTCTGTCACCAGGCTGTATCTCATAAACCGTGATAGCTAACCCTATTACTAAGCCTCCACTGTCTGTCTGTCTGTCTGTCCGTCTGTCCGTCTGTCCGTCTGTCCGTCTGTCCGTCTGTCCGTCTGTCCGTCTGTCCGTCTGTCCGTCTGTCCGTCTGTCCGTCTGTCCGTCTATCCGTCTGTCCGTCTGTCCGTCTGTCCGTCTGTCTGTCTGTCACCAGGCTGTATCTCATAAACCGTGATAGCTAGAAAGCTGAAATTTTCACAAATTATGAAATCAGCAAGGCTCTACTACCTCAAAACTTGCATTATTAAGTGTTCTACCTTAAAGTAAACGTCTCATTTGAATCGGTTCAGCCGTTCCAGCGACTACCCCAGACAAACCAAAGGACAGACGGACAGACAGACAAAAATGTTAAAAAGGGTTGTTTTGGACTTAGAATCAAGTAACTAACTATATGCACTTGAAAAAACATATTTATTTGAAATCACAGACAGACACTTCAATATTATTTACATGTATAGATGAGGAGAAGAAGTAAAGACTTGTTATCGCGACAATAGCGCCAACTACCGGGTCAAATTGTAGCCTATATGTAGATAGATAGATAGATAATATTCTTTATTGTACACCAAAATAAATTACATTTCTAAAGTATCTTAAATCTAAAATTTATGTACAATCGGCGGCCTTATCGCCAATAGCTCTCCGGATAGCCAAGCTGAAGTGGCAGTGGGCAGGGCACATAGCTCGAAGAACCGATGGCCGTTGAGGTAGAAAGGTTCTGGAGTGGCGGCCACGTACCGGACGACGCAGCAGAGGTAGGCCCCCCGCAAGGTGGACCGACGATCTTGTCAAGATCGCTGGAGGAGGTTGGATGCGGGCGGCTCAAGACCGGTCTGTGTGGAGAACCTTGGGGGAGGCCTATGTCCAGCAGTGGACGTCGTTTGTCTGATATGATGAAATATGAAAGTTAACTGTTGGATCGATTCAGTCTTCCAACAAAGTTTTCCAGCTATACATATATTATAAAATAGCTATGATAAGTCCATCATGCGAAGTAACAGTAAAACACTCCTTTATTGTCTGATCCAGCAATCAAATAAACTTACAAAGTTGTGCCAAGGCATATAAAGTATATTAAAATGATAGTTTCATTTTCGTATATTTTTATATACTCTAGAACTACCTGGAATTTAAGTTTTGTTTTTATTTTCATAATATGTATTCCCATTTAAATAAACTATTTTCCAATTTATACGCTCATTTTCTAGTATTGTAAATATTTACAAACTCAGATCAATTAACAAAACATCTTTACTACATCCTCCTTTTAATTGATCTAAATTTATGATAGAAAAGAATAAATAAACCTTTCCAACTCCATTTAATTTTTTCCTTCATAATAATAATAATAATCTCTTTATTTGCTGAACAAAGGTATTGTGTAAAAGATGTTACAATATTGTGATTATGTTCGCTTTGCTCCACCATATTGGCATGCAAACCTATTTAAATAATAAGTTATTTTTATTTCATACCATTAACAAAAAATTCATCATCATCAGCCCTTTATACTTATTTCTCACTATGAGAAGGGTAAGGCCATAGCCCACCACGCTGGCCTAGTGCGGGTTGGCTGACTTCACATGTCTTTCGAGAACATCATGGAGAACTCTCAGACATGCAGGTTTCCTCACGATGTTTTCCTTCACCGTTTAGCAAGCGATAATTAACAATTTAATACGCACATAACTCCGAAAAGTCATCGGTGCGCGCCGTGGATTCGAACCCGGCTGTCGGTCTCTCCACTAGGCTATCGTTGCATTTTTAACAAAAAATTGTTAATAAAAAAAAGCTAAAGAAAACATCAAATAAAGTAAAATATACAATACAAGTAAAAATAATTACATAAGAGAATGTCAATATAGTAATAATGTTACAATGTCAATACAGTAATAGTGGTAAAATGTCAATACATAATGATAACTAGTGAGTATTACTTTCCATCCAAAAAATCATTAATGGTATAATAGGCTTTAGATACCAAAAAATCTTTAAGACGCTGTTTAAACAAGTGCATGTTTAGGCTTTTTATGTCATTAGGCAGTTTATTATAAAGTATAGGTGTTCATACATCTGAACACAGCATTCACCAACAAAATGTTCCATTCTCGGACAAATTGACAATGGAAGTCTAGACTAGGACAGGTCCCTAGCGACTGATTATTGCATTTCAATATTCAATATGCAAGACGGACTTACAAGTTTTCGATGAGGATTAGTTTCAAATTGGTTCCCGTGTTCCTCTTAGTATTAGCTTTTGAACAAAGAGATGTGTTCTCAGTTCTGATTGGGTAAGTGTTGACTTACTTTGAGTTATGCTAATTGTGTTCATTGATAAATAACATTGGCTAATTTTATTTTGAGATTATTTTGTTGATCTTGTGTTTACGAATTATGGCTATTGGTATATTATGTTGCTTGCTGATTAATAATTTTGGTTTAGTGTCTGTAACATAAGTAACTAACTTTGAAAGCCATAACTAAATTGTTTTCACTATGCGATTATTCTACTCTCTTTTACGATTTTGATGAAAAGAATAGATCGATCTCGATGGCTTGATATTTTTTTTTATAATTATGGTGTTTCAAACAGCTGGTTATACGAATATTGAAAAAAAAAACACTATCTGTCTAGTTGTGAATTACTAGCGTGGGTGATAGTTTTCCATATTGTCAATCGATCACTTCGCCCCCTAAAAGCAATGTGTTGAACGTGCACGTATAAGAAGTTGCCTTCAGAGCCCAAAAGATATGCCTTAAAGCAGTCTGTGGCATTCTCATTTCAGACAGCTGTATGCCTCATTTTAAAACTTGGAAATTCTAACTATGTCTGCGTTATATATTTTTGAGGTGGCAACTTTTGTCAAAACAAATAAAACCATGTTCGGTAAACTTTGCTCGCGTAGACATGTTAACAAAATCACAAATATGCAATCCAAAACAGCTCTTTATTTTTCAAAGGATTTTTTGGCATGTCATCACGCATTTATAATAAGATACCAAAGAAAATAAGAGAAATTAATGACACAAAAAACTTCAAAAAACGTTAAAGGATTTCCTAGTAACTAGACCCTGTTACACAATCCAAGAACTTCTGTTGGACTCTTTCGGAAATTGAGCCAATATTTCATTTTTTGTACCTAATTATTTCTCTTGTATAATTGAAGTGGATGAATAAATTAATACATAATTTTTAAATTTTGTTTGTAAATTTATTATGATGATATTGTACGCCTTACACGGCCGAGCAGTATAATTCTATATCCATTATATGCTGTTTAACTGTAAAAAAACCCTGTAACCACTGTTTGCACAATAAAACATTTGATTGATTGGTTGAGTGATTGGTTTTGATATGAAAATCCTTATGTACCTACCCATCGTTCAAACATAACATATAGGTTCACATATAAATAAGATAGTTTATTCATATAATTTACATCGTGCAAACACACGTCCCCAATAACACATTTAAAATCATACACTTAATAAATAGGCAAACACTCGTACACTCTAGCCGTACCCTTTGTTTAAAATGTGCGTACCACAAGACACGACTCTAATACAATGGGTCCCAAAAATCAAAGCCCCAATGCCCATTGCCTGCCAATTTAAATTCTAATACAAACACAGGTGTAATTCAAGAGAACAAACCTTGCGGGTCAGAATAACACAAAGAGCCACTCAGAGGTCCAAACCGAGTATCAAAGGAATCGAAAACATCACGATTATTCGCCCGAATAAATACGCCACAGACAAAGTGGTGTAGCTTAAAATTTCAACGGGAACGCCGTGTCAGCCCGTAAAAGGTTTCTGGTTTGAGACCAGATCTAGATTTAAAGAGCTGACCGGTTGGGGGCTGCAAGCAAATGTTTACAGCTTCGAATCCAAGAAGGAATGGACGCGGTAGTTTCATTTATGTTTTTTTTAAGTATAATTTTGTTATTAATTCTGTGGTGTAGAATATATAAACTAATAACTTACGCTTGATTATTTATAAGGGGCAGACAGACATGGCTCACACTGACTAGGAAGACCGTTTATGCTGCCATTGAACTGATGTTTTGATAGGCAAGTTTTGCCGCTGACTGAGTTGAAATATATCGTAGGGTAATTGATTGTTGTCAAGAATCGTTAGGGAAATTTGGAGAATATCCCACAGCTTATCAAATTAGGTACCAGATTTACTCATATTGAGTGAACATTTATCCAAATTATACGCTGAAGTCTCATTTTCCTACTGGCTGTCTGTATGAAGGCGATAAACTCAAAATTTTGTTCAGTGTTCGCCAATAGAAGTACTACTCGTAGTAGAGTGAATACCGAGGAAGATATAGGTTTATAAATCACGCAGGTGGAGGTGCGGGACTAATCTAGCACTCCTACAAAAAGAAGTTCAGACACATTCAAACTTAAGATACCGCATCGAAACCTTCATACGCGTTCGTACTGTCTGTAGATATAACAGTTTCAGCCTTTACAAGCTCCTGTATCGGAGATCGATCTACCGTGTGCACATACGACCTATTTACGAGTTACTACTATGTAACACACAAACTATGTACATGTAAATTTACTCTGAACTTATCTAGGTTGGCGTCGTGAGTGGAGTTTGAGTCTTAGATAACGTTTTGGCTTGAGAGAGTAGGTAGGAGGGTTTGAGTTACGCGTCTTTAGAAGTATTTTTATGAAGTATCTATATAGTTAGAGAGAACATTCCTTTTAACATAATTTGTGCGCATACAGACCAGATGAATTTTTAAAGAAATTTATTCCCGCTCTAAATCATATTAGTTGATAAGTAACAACCTCCTACAGAACTGCGCTTCTATTTTACATAAATTATTCCATGAAGCTTTTAATTATGCCCGAATTATTCAATTTTCAGATATTTTAGGAATACACTCTGCTTTGCGTAATCTTAAAGAATGAATAGTCTTATTTTAATATTCAACAAGAGCTTTTACATAAGTAATTTAATTCGTACATGGCACAAAATATGTGATGCAAATTATATACCTATCTATGTACGAATTTACCACATTCAGCAGGAATAAAATAATTAAATACACACAATATTCGGCAAGTAAACAACGAATAGAAAATTCATCATTTCGCTCCTATGCATATGAAAAACAAATAAGTAAAATAAATAATAAGCAGGAAACAAAACACTTTAAAATATTATTTCGGCCAGCAAACAGGCGCACAATATAAATGAAAGAAAGGCAAACAATTCATGCAATTTATGAAATGAAAACTGTTGTCTATTTTCTGTAGAAGTTGGAACAAAATGTTCTCGTTTTATTGAAGTTGTTTGGTACACAGGCTACGTCCGTCAAGCTCTAAGCACCTGCGATTTCAAGCTTGTAGGCTTTAGTTTAAATGTTAAAAAGAGAGGTTGTTGCTGTTACGTACTATTTTTATTTCGTGTATAGCTCTGTTTCACGCAACATATTCTTTGTTTATAAATGGCCTACGAATGTTTGGCTGAATAACGTAGTCTTGTTCTAGTGGTAGCTAGAAGTTAAAAGCTTTTTATATTACATGAAAATTCTCAAGAGCCTGCTAATTATAACGAATACAAAACACATGAACGTTAATGAAAATTTCAATCGAAATTAAACATAAAAACATTAAACGCATATTAATGTAAGCGTAACCTTAAAGAATTTATCTTAGGCTTAGATTACGATAACACAGAAGACATTATTAAACTACCGAAAAATTAAAAAATATCTGCTCGCCTGTTAACACACACACACACACACACACATAGATTTTTATTTCTTTCCTTATCTTTGTCCTTTTCTTATTTTTGTAATTTTTCTCTATTCTATTTCTGAATTGAAGATATTTTTGATGAAATAATACTACACGATGCTAATGAAAAAGAGCAGCAAGAATGCGAAATATGAACATTGTAAATAATTCGTTCTGTTTTTAAAAATGGTATGTTTTCTGGTTATTAAAAAAACGTTAATAAAGTGTAGATATACATGATTCTATTTAAGACTATAAACGTTTTTCTTAAGAAAATCAAATTGATTGCATTCGTGGTATAAGATTGTATTAGTAATTGGTAGCAATTGTTATTACAAATCATTACCAGGTAGTGATATAGAAGGTGTAACAGTTGCAGCACCTTACAAAATGTAAATTGTGTATAATGCAAAACCTGGCTTTGAAAAAGAGTGACCGTGAGTTTTATTGCCCGTTCTTTCTCATGGTTCTACCTATTGCTTTGCGAACGTGGCAGTAAATGTAAATGTGGAAGCATACAGTAATAATGTTTTAAATTTGAGTATAAGTAATTATTTTATAAATTTATTATTTTGACGTTCATAAGCGTCACATTGTGACCCAAATGAATAAAGGATTTTGAATTTGAATTTGAATTTGAATTTGAATTTACTTATAATTTTCTTATATATATTTTTATCAGCTTTAGTGGGTTCTGAAAGGGAATAATAAAGTTAACGAAAAAATTGCGAAAGCTACGAAATAAAACAAGGATGAAGACTAGAAATGAACTGGAAAAAGACCATAATTTAACATTCATTGCAATGTACTGAAATATTTTCGTGTAAATATTTTTGATTGTTAGTACTTATACCAAACTTCTATAGTTATGTTATGCTATAAACTGCCCACAGCTATGTCCGTGCATTTTATTTAAATTTAATCATTTATTTCCAATCTCATAGTGTACGGTTTACGTACATTTTAATTAGCATTATAAACAAACTGCCGACTCATCGATGTCGTAACAAATTATATTGTAAGTAGTGTGCATTTTAACTAACGCGCGAGACAGACGTAAGTGACAATCATCAACTTTTACGTAAACTATTTGTAACGAGTGAATAATAAATATAAATTCGGTGTCTAAACGCGTTTATCTTTTAGTCACACTCACAATCAACAACTACTACTTAAACTAACTAACAAACACAACTAATTTTTAGTGTACAGTCAACTAAACTGTACATTTTCTGGTCCTTCCCGGAGTAAACTAAGTGCTTAGTGAATTCTGTGTGTGCTTAAGTGTGATAGCGAATCGGTTTGGGTGGCCTCCCACAAGCGGGTCTCACCAGTCCAGATTGAGAGTCGAGTGTCACAACGGGACAACAGGTACACTGAGCATTCGCCGTACTTCAAGATTCGCCGGAGCTTGTAAACTGGGACGGGCAACGCAGAAACCTTGAAAGAACCAGAATACCGGAGCTTCGCAGTCGTCTACGTGTCTAGGAAACAACTATCCTGGTAACGGCCACTGAACTAAACTTACTTCGAAGTTAAGGTACTGTACTTAATTTTAATTAACTATTATTTTTATCATGGATCCGCTTACAAAACAAGTAGGTATCTTTGAAGATATTAAAACTTTATGTAGCAACTACAAAAAGGACAGCGTAACCAGGAAAACCGTGGATTACTTGGAAAAACGTTTACGTATTTTAGAAACCCTATGGGAAACTTTCGACCAACAACACAAAATACATTAGGTTACGATTGAAAACAAAAATATCGGCTACTTTAACAATGATGTGTATGAGAAAACAAAGAGTATGTACGAATCTACTAAGAAACATATGATGGACTTATTGGTAGTCCAACAGAAACAACAACAATAAAATGTGGATTTTGACCTAACTGGAATTATGGATGAAGAAGATGACGACAACTTGAAGAAACTTATTAACCAACAAGAGATAAACTTTAAGACGTTATCGAGGAATATGTCTAAGATAAACATTGATATAATTACCGAAAAATGGGAGTTTGAAGAGCATTTAGCAACCTTAAAATCTTAGTGGGAATCTATAGACAAAATTCACTGGGAATAAGAAGATGAGTTAAAGGTGTCCAGTTTGAAGGAGGAGTACAATCAAAAGTTTGAAGCCATCGAGCAAAGATATGACAGTTTGAAAAGGGATTTGAACAGCAAGATATGGTCCAATATTCACTACCAACAATCGGCACCCAAAATCAACATTTCGGAATTTACGGGGAACTATGTTCATTGGATTACTTTCAAGGACATTTTTATGGAAACAATGCATAACAACCCAAGCATTTCCAAAGCTCAAAAAATGCAGCACTTAAAGACAAAACTTAGAGGAGAAGCGGAACGTCTTGTACACCATTTATCGATTAGTGCAGACAACTATGACTCATGCTGGGCAATACTCTCGCACCGTTACGATAATCGACGCCTTCAATTCACCTCTTTCATGAGTACTATGCAACATTTGCCCACTATTCAACAACCCAACGCAAATAATCTGAAACGCATGCATGGGGTAATAACTGAATGCCTCAACTGCTTTGGTAACATGAGTATTGATGTGTCTAGTTGGGGACCCATGAACTGGATCCTATGACGCTTAACGAGTACACAAAGGAAACACAAAACAATAGGGAACCACCAGACCTGGATGAATTCTTGAACTTCTTAGAAGGCAAGTTCCTAGCTTACGAAACCGCTAAGAGTTGCTTAAAGGACGCTCCCGGATCCCAAAACCATTCTTTCGCCAAAACGACTCAGAAACCAAATAACAAGCACTGGATAAAATACAAGAATAACAATCCTATTAAACAACAATATACAAAAAAATGATCGACCTATGAAACTAATAACCATCCGAAAACCTTTCATACGTCACACTACGGACAATGCCCTCTATGTGCCAGCGATCACGTGTTGATGCAATGCGATAAATTTCTCGACATGGATATACCGCAACGAAACAAAACTGTTTTAAAATTAAAAGTTTGCAAAAACTGCCTGTACACTCATGACAACGTAGCGTATAATTCTTGGAAAACGTGCCGGAAATGCAATTTAAAACATCACAAATTATTACACATGAAACGACCTTCCGAATCTGAACCAACTACAAAAAGGGGTCAGGATTCGAACTCTAACTCACGTCCTTCGACATCAAGTCAACAGGGAGCCCACCACTTAGCGATCAATGACACGGAAATTTTATTAACAACGGTTCAGGTCAAGGTAAAATCAGCCGACGGAACCTATATAACCCTCCGTGGTCTCCTAGATCAGGGATCACAAACTAATTTAATTACAGAAAAAGCCGCTCAACTGCTACTTTTGCCGCGAACAAAATTTGATGCAGCTGAAACTGGAATTGGAGCAACATCCCGGAACTGCCAAGGACTTGTGCATCTCCAGTGTCAATCCATTCATTCTAACTTCAAATTCAACGTACAAGCTTTCGTCTTACATAAACTAACAAACAAATTACCAAGCGGTACTTATGAAAATGCTAGCTGGACACATGTACAAAACTTAAAACTCGCTGATCCGCACTACAACGTGTCTAGCTCAATAGACCTCCTCCTAGGGGCCGACGTATACGCAGATATAATCCTAGATGGAGTCTTGAAAGGTCAACAACATGCACCTATCGCCCAGCAAACTCATTTAGGGTGGATATTGTGTGGAAAACTCAAAGCATTTAACTGTCACTTAACTTTAATAGACACGGATGATTTATCAAGATACTGGGAAAGCGAAGACATAGTTCAAGGTCACGAAGACATAGAAAAAAACAACCAATGTGAAATGTACTATAGAGAAACTACTAAGCGTCAATGCGATGGAAAATACGCAGTAAAAATGCCAATGATCAAATCTTTCAAAAAACATTTTGGTGACTCGAAATCATCTGCAATAGCTCAATTTTTGCCACAAGAAAAAATATTAGCCAAAAATAAGCAACTTTCACTTATGTATACAAACTTTATCAACGAATATATTTAATTACAACACATGAATTTGAAAGTTATTTGCCGCACCATGGAGTATTGCGTGATCAATCCACAACAACCAGTTGGCGCAGCGGGAGTGTAAGCGACTGCTACGCCGAAGGTCGCGGGTTCGATTCCCGCTCAATTCAAACATTTGTGTGCATGAACATGGATGTTTGTCTTGGTCTGGGTGTTTCTATGTATAATATGTATGTATTTACAAAAAAAAAGTATATAAGTATGTTTATCCATTATAGTACCCATAGTACAAGCTCTGCTTAGTTTGGGACTAGATGGTGATGTGTGTATGTAAAAAAAAAAAACTAAGCTCAGGGTAGTCTTCAACGCGTCACAGAAAACGTCGACTGGCAAGAGCTTAAATAGCTTGATGGAAAAAGGTCCATCCTTGCAAAAGGACATTCAAGCTCTTATTTTAAAGTGGAGAACCTATAAATATGCATTTACCGCTGACATAGAGAAAATGTACAGATGTATATGGATAGATGAAGACCAACATCCACTCCAGAAAATTATATGGAGAAACTCTCCCAATGATCGACTTCAAGAATATGCTCTATGCACGGTGACATACGGTACAAAGTATGCGCCTTGGTTAGCCATGCGAACATTAAAACAATTAGCTTTCGATGATGGTCATCTGTACCCGGAAGCTGCGAAATTACTTCTAAATGAATTCTTTGTCGACAATTTGATTAGCGGGCATAATCAACTAACAACTGCCAAAAACTCACAGACCGACCTAATCAAATTACTTCATGGTGGTGGAATGAACTTACGAAAGTGGACGAGCAATTGCAGCGAATTACTTGAAAACCTTCCCGAAGAAAAAATTTCTAAGACGAACTTTGATTTCAAACAGGAGGATTCCATGAAAACTCTTGGACTTGGGTGGAATTCGACTTCAGATACATTTACTTTTAACTGGAAACTGAAACAAGACTCAAAAAAGGGACTAACCAAGCGGTCTCTGCTATCTCAAATATCGCACTTATATGATCCTCTTGGCTGGTTTTCACCCGTAACTATACGAGCCAAACTTATTTTCCAACGCATCTGGACGGAAAAACAAGGATGGGACGAACCTTTACCTATTGACATACAAAACGAATGGCTGAAACTAAAAAGTCAACTACAAGAACTGAATAGAATAAAAATTAATCGTTGGATTGGAAGTGCACAAAACAAGATCGAACTCCTAACCTTTTGCGATGCAAGTGAGAAAGCATACTCGTGCGTCATCTATACACAAACATTGAATGAAACCGGACAACCTGTACTAAGTTTGTTCGCTGCGAAAACTAGGGTTGCCCCACTCGCGCAAAAATTATCTCTTCCACGACTCGAACTCAGCGGGGCGTTACTTCTGTCGCAGCTCGTAAACAAAGTCTTCAAAGCTTTGGAGGGATACGAAATCACAGTTCGAGCTTGGTGTGAATCTAAGGTTGTGCTGGCGTGATTACAAGGAGACTCATCCAAATGGGAAAAATATGTGGAAAATCACGTTAACAAGATAAAAACAGTAATACCTGCTTCGCAATGGCGGTACATAGAATCCAAAGCTAACCCAGCAGACTGCGCAACTAGAGGTTTATACCAGCTGGTAAAGCATTCACTTTGGTGGTGTGGCCCGGATATTCTAAAAACCTTCAAGGATACACCGGAAGATGATATCCAATGTTTACATACTCCCACAATTGGAAAAAGGACTTTTTATAAATAACTTATTAAATAATCACAGTTCATTGAACTATGTAACGCGTGTCATCGCTTGGATTATGCGATTTAAAACAAATGCACTTAGTAACACAATAACAATGATGAAATTTGACACCCGACGACAGGCACTTGCTCGTTATTGCCTAACAACAAGCGAACTTGATAAGGCGATGAATATAATAACAAAGACTGTACAACAATGTGAATTTACCATTGAATATAATATGTTACTTAAAAATCTTCATGTAAACATCAAAAGTACCATTTCTAAATTGTGCCCTTACCTTGATAAGGATGGTATTATGCGCGTGGGAGGTCGAATAAACAAAACGAATTTACCCCCTGGAATGAAAAACCCAGCAATCCTACTAAGGAACAGTAGACTTACTGAACTGTTGATAAACCAGGCGTCGCCTGGGCCTTTACATGGCGGAGCCCGGCTCACGCTCGCTTATATACGCCAACAATATTGGATCGTTGGGGGTAACAGAGCAGTAAAGGCTCAGTTACGTCGATGTTTTCGGTGCCATCGTTTCAGAACCACAGAGAACTATAAACTCATGGCCGATCTTCCATCTCAACGAGCGACGCCTTCCCGGCCATTCACGCACTGCGGCGTAGACTTTACAGGCTGTGTCGACATTAAACTAAACAAAGGAAGAGGCGTTAAGACATCCAAGGAATATATAGCGATATTTGTTTGTTTGTCAACAAAAGCGGTACACATCGAACTAGTATCGGATTTGAGCACAGAAACTTTCTTAAGCGCATTTCAAAGGATGTGCGCAAGACGCGGAACACCTAGCCATGTTTACTCCGACTGCGGCACAAATTTTATTGGAGCCTCAGGAATGCTAAACAGAGAGTACGAACTTTTTAAGACTGAATAGGCCGCAGATATTTTCGACAAAATAAGTGGAATGAAAGTTGAATGGCATTTTAATGCCCCCGCATGGCCAACTGCTGGAGGATTATGGGAAGCAGCCGTGTGATCTATGAAACACCATTTACGTCGTATTTTGGGGGAACATAAGCTAAATTACGAAGAGTTTTCAACACTATTAGCCAAGATAGAAGCGTGCATGAACTCTCGGCCGCTTTGCCCTCTTACGGAAGATCCAGATGAGTTCTTCAACTGTTTAACACCCGGTCACTTCCTTACTGGCAGACCTACCATGACTCTGCCTCTCTCTAACTATGAAGATGATCTTTACTTAGATTTACGCAAAAGGTGGCAACTAACCGAGAATATGCACCAGCGGTTCTGGAAACTTTGGTCTTCTGACTATTTAACATCATTGCAAGCACGCAGCAAATGGTTAAAACCTACTCCTAACATTGAAATAGACAGAGTGGTTCTGATAAAGGAAAACAATCCTCCACCAGGAAAGTTGGCCCTTGGCCGCGTAATCGAAGTACACCCGGGCAGCGATGGTCACGTGCGTGTTACAACAATAAAAACGCAAGCAGGCATATTGAAGCGACCCATAACAAAACTGTTTCAATTGAAATTACGCAATAACAATACAAGTCGAACAATATAATTATAAAATTATTCACTTATCGTAAGTCATACTATAGACAACTAGAAAATAAAAATTCTTTATCATGTTAGCTAAGCTACTGTTTTGCATCTCATTAGCGAGCAGCTCGAGTGGCAGAGTTACGCCAACAGACGCGTCATCAACCGTGCAAATTACAAGTCTCGGAATTGATCGCCCTATCTACTACGATACAGTTGGGAAAATGCAGCTGATTCATGACGAGTGGAGATTGCTGATGTACTACAATCTATCTACGTACTGGACTGCTGTACAAAAATTCGAAAACTATTTATAAAACATCCAGAACCTGTGCGAAAGTGTGAATCCAAAACATTGTGAAACTACTACTCAACAGCTTACACACGAGATGAACCTTCTGCACTATTACAACCTGGCGCTACTAGCTCCACACAAGCATCTATCCAGCAAGATGACAAGGGGCCTAGTCGACGGCGTAGGATATGTAGCGAATAGTTTATTTGGTATCTTGGACCAGAGGTTCGTCGATTAATATCAGACGGACATTCAGAAGGTACAGAAGAATGAAAAATATCTCCTACAACTCATACAAAACCAGATTTCTATTGCCGAAATTGATAACAATATCTTAAAGAAAAATGAAGAAAATATTGATCGACAATTTACACTTATTGACCAGTTCAAGAATGAAACGGACAGAAGATTAGTACGTGTTGAATCAGACATTGAGATAGCTATGGCTACGAGTTATTTTAGTTCGGCTTCTCTCGCTGCGCATTTACTACTCGCAAACTTAAAGAATATTCAAGAAACTCTGTTCAACACGTTAGTCGACGTCTACAAAGGAAGAATGGACGTTCACTTGCTCACCCCTGTCAACTTGGTACAACAGCTAACGATTATCTCAGGAAGATTACCAAAAACACTAACGTTACCAGTGGATAACATCCAGGATGAGATAAAGGATATCTACAAGTTAATTTACGTAAAGGCCCGAGTTACCAACAGCCACTTCATGTACGAGCTTCACATTCCGTTGGCAAGCGATGAGGACTTTATGCTGTATCACAACATACCTCCACCTATGAAGAATCCGCATAAAGCGAACGAGGCGGTTGCTGTATTAGTCACAACAAAGTATATTGCAGTAAATCTCGAGAAGAACTCTTACGTGGTATTAAACGAAAATAAGTTATCTCACTGTATTCAACGCCGAACAAACATTTTCGTATGTATTTTGAATTTGCCTATTTTCAACTTACAAAATGTCAACGCTCCATGTGAAGCAAAATTACTTGGTCATCAAACTACATTGTCATGTATAACAAAGAAAACTGAATGTGAAACTACCTGGATTGAATTACACACTACAAATACATGGTTGGTACTGACCCGTGACACATACATTATACGTACGGTCTGCAATAATGACGTCACGTTGTCGTGCCGTGAAATATTGATTTTCTCAAAAATGCTTTATTGAAAATAAAACATGTTTTACTATATTTTTATAATAAATGTTATTAGTAGCTTCTATATCATGGGATGAGTACATACTTTTCGGAAAAATACTTACTTATTAGTACACGGTATATAGTACCTTCTTTTTCAACTGAAGCTAAGCTTATGGCACGTGCTAGCACGTCACAATAGGTGAACATCAGCACGAAATAAATAACAAATAAACCTAAACTTGAAAATCCACCTGCCGGTACCAATGAAAAGCAACAAGTCCATCATCTTGATCCTGATAAGCGAATGTGAACCGTAAATACATCCGAAACACAACTAAGAGATTTTTTTGTGCGAAAATATCACGTCCTTAACATTCTCTGACACGAGTAAGCACTTAAGGCTGTGATGCAGTTGTAGGCCGTTGTGTATCTTCCTACCCTTTGTTAGACGCCATTTATTTTATTGTCTCATTCGTTTTAAAAGTGTTTTCTTTGTAAGAAGGAAGAGCGTGCAAAGACAAGGGAACCCGACATATCTTAATATTTGTCGCTTAATTTTATACCTGTACCTATAGAATGATTTGTTCCGACAAATGATAAGTCCTTGCTTAACCTGAACTACTGAAGCTAGAAACATGAGATCTGGTCAGTAGATTCCTTTATGGACATAGGCACTCACCTAGGTTTTATAAAAGTCCATCTCTAAGCATTTTAGGTTGAAAATCTTAAGGCAGGTGACTGCTAATCTTTTATAAATAACAAGCCTTAGTGTTATACTCGGTAAATACAATTTATTTTAGTTGTGAGTTCATTTGCTAAGTTAGTTGAATCTATATTCAAGATGACAACCAGTGATAAACCAATAATATTTAGTGCCAACCTTATTGCTTAGCTCTTGTGGGGTACAAGACAGACAGGAATATGATTATTAGGATAATGGTAAGTGGGTTTAAAGAACATGATGTGAAAATCCATATTATCTCTTTTCCCATTTAGCAGTATTTATTCTTGGCAAATAAAAGTAAATGTATGGACTACTCATGCTTTATTTCTAAGTCAGTTGTGATTAGTCACTTTAAATTTATTTATTCAGATAAACAATCATTAATTGTGTATGAATAAATAAGAATTACATTAGCACCACATGTTAACAGTTTAAAATAAATATTAATATTTAGAAAATTCCCTTAAATATAAAGTCAAATAAAACTATTGATATAAACTCACCACCATATGAACTAAACAAACTGAGTGGAATCATTTTTAGAAATAAGACTGCACTACTCTTGCTTTGTAATATTGGTAGCTTGTAAATTTCTCTGTTATGACTCAGTTGGCAAAAAGTTCAACAATTTCACAGCTTGTATTATGCCTAAAAATATTCAATATTGGTTTAAACATGTTCTTACATGAGTAATAATTATAGCACTAGTATTTTCGAAATCCTTGGATCTGCATGGTTTGAAATCATTTCATATTTATCATCAACATTCCGACTGTTCACGGCTGAACATAGGCCTCTCTTTGTTCTTGCCATTTTGTTTTCCTGTTTGATGTGGATAAAACTAATTTTGAATATATTAAGTTTTAACTATTTTATCAAAACTGCAAAATATGGGTATCCTGATAACTTTATATTTGATTATCTAAAATGGCACTGTCAGACAGAACCTGAGAAAATTCAGTGTCTTTTGTATTTTACCTTATGCGTAAAATATGGACTCCAACACTGTTGAAGCTAAGATAACTACAGACCAATGCACAGGTTGAACATGCCTGATATATAAATAAATATAGCTTTATAGACCGGACCACTTTGTAAGAGTAGAATTTTATTTCATCTACAGTTACGAAAGTTATTGGAACTAATATTTGGGTGGGAAATGTTGCCCACCACCTGTCTTTTGAGTGTTGCAGGTTGATGATGACATCCTAGCAGATGACCTGACCTTAGTGTGAAAAGAGGATGGACGAGAGGTCCTTTACTGATTAATATGTATGGATGACGGTGGCCCACCCTTTTGACGTCAGTGGTTTTGTGTGTGGGCTACGCGCACACATGCCGCATGAGTGCTGTTCTGAGCTGGAGTCAAGCATTGTTTGCTAACCTTTGTTGCTGATCAACATCAACAACTGTATGAGCAGCTTGACCGTATGGGCGGAGGATTCGTCAGATACCGATTTACGTGGGGGGTCCTCTACCTCTTCCACTGTCGTTGTTGGACCTATGTAATTGCATTGTATTGATATAACTGATCATGACAAACGATGATGATTATTTTATGTATATGCATTGATGTGTTCATGAGGCAAAGGACAATGGCAGATCTCCATACATCGAAATGTCTGAAATTAAATTGAAGCGCACCGTAATAAAAAATATATTAAAAAATTCGGCGTAATTAACAGAGTCTATAAATGATTCTATTTTCACTCGGGAAACCCGGAAAAGTAAGATATCCGTGTTTTAGTTTTAAGTTAAGAATGAACAATGTAGGTACGTTTGAATTATCAAATGAAATTATGTCAGATTGACATCAAAACACAGAAGTATTTGTAGCATCTAACTGTCACAGCCAAAGACAAAAGCAGAGCTACACATTTTAAATCGATTTTATGTGAAATCGATACAACATTAAAACGATGCTGTGACGTTATTATTTGATTTAAAAGTTGTGTTGCTTCAAAAATTATTAGCTTATTGATATAATGTTAATTAAAGATTAAATAACTGCATGTTAATAATTATATTTAAATAATCGATACGGATAAATAGCACTCTCGTCTATTCCTGTCACACCATTGTCTATGGCAACAATCAAATAATAAAGTAGTTACCTAGTTTCGTTATCAATTGGAATGCTTTTTATCATCATAAAATACTCCAGCTTTAACGAGACAAAGTGAAAATATTAAAAATCGTAGAACAAAAAACAATTTGTTTTGTTCATATGAAGTTTAAGGTCGCCACCACAAACCCAGACCGAATTCTGCCATTGTTCTTTTGCATTTATGTGTTTGAGTAAAATTTTATTTTTCCTATCCAACATCCTTCCCAAAACGCTGGCTGGCCACCATGCGTATCCTTGATCCTGGTCTTGTTGGCTAGATCCCGTGATGGGTGATGCCGTGTGTTGGCTAGATCCCGTGATGGGTGATGCCGTGTGTTGGCTAGATCCCGTGATGGGTGATGCCGTGTGTTGGCTAGATCCCGTGATGAGTGATGCCGTGTGTTGGCTAGATCCCGTAATGGGTGATGCCACGAGTTGGCTTAGCCATGGTTGAAGCATTGTTTGTTAGATCTCGTGATTGGTGACGCATGCCACAGGCTAAGATCCTATGACTACGTGAAGCCTTGTAAAGAACTTTTAGTTTATTCTGTATGATAAACGCTATCTACCTTTCTATTGAGAATAAATTACATCAACGTCAATCGTTTTTCGCTTGCTTGTCCAATGCGAGCGATCCTTTGTCTCCTTCGCTCCCCTCCCACGGCACGCCTACGGAACACTGAACAGTCTAGAATAATCCGTGTCACGCAGAGCTCATGTACCGCACCGCCATATTTTTTACCGCTTTATATCAAAAACGCAACAAACCGCCCGCGAGTGAAGTGCAGTGAAATTGTATAATTCTGGGTTGGATCCAGACGGAATGATCAGCTTACAGCCCGATTCTGCAAGGAGCCGGCGACAGCCATCTTGTCGAGCCGAGAGAACGAAGGTAAGGTGTGCTCCCATAACCCCGTCTCTTATTCCTCCCATGAACCCATTTTCATTCAATTTCCTTTCCTAGGCGATAAGAACCCACATCCTACAGTCCACAATATTAATAATTTTTCCAAATCGCCTAGGAACATACTGGTTTCGGTGTAACGGCGAACCATTTTTTTTATCCGTACGAGCCGGATTCATTTTCGTTTTATACGTAACCTCTCGCTTATCTCGCTCGCAGTTATAGCACCTAGCTATACTCCTAATCCATTTACATAACCGTTACATGGTTACTTCCGCACGCTTCTGTAGGTAAAATACTTTTATGTAGCTACCTACTAATCTGATATATCTACCCAATTATTATTACTGGAACTATCATAGTTGTGTTGTAGATTCCATATTTCAAGCACCTTTTAATTCCACCGCCTTAAAGTTGTTGCCTACTTACGAATAACTACCGCATAAACACCTACTTAAGTAAAATAATAGGTACTTTAGGTATTCTTATTTTGATTCGGTCTCATTAACTTATACTTAGGTAAGCATGGCACAACAAAAGAAGCCACGCATGTCAGAAGACGGAGAGCTGACAATTTTAGAAGCAAAACGTAATATTTTATTTGAGCGTATTCAAAACATTTACGAGCGCTCAAAAACCGCCGCCGCTTCTGATATTGATAGGGAGTCATTTCTCAGTTATTGTATGACAGTAGATAGTATTCGAACAGATTTTCATAAGTTGTTAGACGATTATAACGCAAGATTGCTTTCTACTTATCCTGATGAAAAGCCGAATTATCAGGCGTACACCTCATTCGAAGATCTTTCTTGTATCATTAAGCGACATAATCACAATTGGAGAATATTTACCATATTCAGCATAGCCCGTTTCTGCAGTTCGGACGCCGAGATTACCGCCAATTGAGCTCATGTCATTCGATGGCGATAAACGAAATTGGCCGTTATTTTATGCGAGTCTTAAGTCTACAGTGCACGATTATGGGTCTCTGACAGATGCTGACAGGTTGTACTATTTAATAGGTAAACTGTCACCAAAGGCCCAGTCCGTATTTGCAGGTGTCACACCTAGTGCTGAGAATTATCAGGTCATATTTCAGTCACTACTTGATAGATATCAAGATACTCGTGTTCTAGCGTCTACTTACTTTGATCAAGCTTTAAATCTTAAATTGTCCGGTGCCGCGTCTGTCTCGAATTTCCAGCTGTTTATGGACAACTTTGTTACCGCAGTTAATTCTCTTAAAAACTTAAAATTAGAAGATCTTTCCGACTTTATGTTTCTTCAACTCGCTTTAAAAAAGTTTGACACTGAAACAATTCGCGCATTCGAGATGACGGAACGCAACAATAAAATACCTACACTAGATAGTTTTATTTCTTTCATCAAAGATCAGTGTCGAATATTTCATAATACGCAGTCTAGTTCATTTAGCTCGTCTAATAATAACAATAGCAAACAAAGGTCGAATAAAGCGCGAAATAGTAATAATAACTCGGTCCCTAATCTGCAATCTTACGTAACATGCTTGGAATCTAATAATTATAATCCTTTACTGCTCAGGCAGTACGTCTGTGGAATGCTTTGCCATTACAAATCCGAAGAGCAACATCATTGAATATTTTTAAAGATTCTCTAAAAAAACACTACTTAAATTCGTAATGTAATTAAATAGTTCCTTGTCTACGCGAGTTCTAGGTATTTCAATGTATCTATTCATGTTTTTTATACTTTTATGTATTCATATTGTACAAATGTATGTATGTATATATCTATTATATGTATGTGTAAGTATTTGTATGTATTATGTAAATGTATGTATGTATTTTATTTAAGTCTTTATTATTGCGTATCCATCCTAATAACACCACCATCGTCTCATAAAACTGCTAACATCATTCCTGTCCATCCAAAGGTTGCCTGGAAGAGATCGCACTTAGCGATAAGGCCGCCGATTGTACATTATACTCGTAGTTTTTAAGCCTAATGTATTGTAAACATTTCTTTTGGTGTGCAATAAAGTATAATCTAATCTAATCTATAATTCACAGAAGTGTCTGTGCAATAATATAGTGCACGACCATTTCTATAAGTATCCCGCCTTAAATGGTTTAAATCCGACTGCTCGTTTCAAGTGCGTAAAGGACAACAAAGCTTGCATTAATTGCTTAAGTATAAAGCATAAAACGAGTGATTGTTCTAGTAAGACGAGATGTCGTTCATGTAGTAAGCGACACCACTCATTGTTGCACTTCGATAAAAGTAGTACGACATCCATCGCGCGGGCGATGCGCACGAGCGGACGGCCCTCGCGCATCTATAATGATCAGCGTGGGGCCAAGCCGCAGTGTATGGCGTCCAAGACCGTTCTGTTAGCGACAGTGCAAGTTATCGTTTATGATATTAATGGATCGCCGCACATGGTACGTTGTCTGCTCGATAGCGCATCTCAGAGCAATTTCATAACTTCGGATTGTTTCAAACGCCTCGGATTGTGGAATAACTTTAAAAATACTGACTTAGTAGTCAAAGTGATCGGCGGTTCAGAAAAACATTGCAAGGGTTCCGTAGATGTTAAAATACATTCGCGTTTTGATAGGAATATTAACTTTCACATTTCTTCGCTTATCGTGGAGCGTATTACGAACGCATTGCCGAACGCTAATGTGGACGTAGCATTACTCACTCACCTCGAGTCATTGCCGCTGGCAGACTCGGAGTTTGCGAATCCGGCAGACATTGATCAACCGCCCGCTATTGAGACGGTATTTGGGTATGTGATTATGGGTACCGTACCTACGTTACATACTTCTCAATATATTACGTCTTGCTGTTGTTCTGTTCTTCAAGAAAATAATATTGATTCTCTTCTCAAGCGATTTTGGGAGCTTGAAGAGGTTACCGCACCGCCCTCGATGAGCCGTAAGGATCTCGAGTGTGAACAACATTTCCGCCCTACCACTGTTCGTGACGACAGTGGCAGATACGTAGTGGCGTTGCCATTCTATGGTGACCCTTATTCGTTAGGCGACTCGTACACTGCTGCGCTTAGATGTTTCCATTGTTTAGAACGTAAACTTGATGCATCACTTAAGTTAGGCAGTGCCTATAATGACGTCATTCGTGACTACATAGATAAAGGTTTTTTTATTGTAGTTGGAAACAAAGAGGGCAACTCTCTTCCCTCATATTGTATCCCGCATCACGGCGTAGTTCGCGAAGATAAAACCTCTACTAAACTTCATGTGGTTTTAGATGCTAGTTGTAAGACTACATTGGGTCAGTCGATTAATGACATTTTGCATGCCAGCCCTAATCTACAGGGTGATTTATTTAACATCATAATAACGTTTCGTCTTTTCCAAATCGCTCTGTCAGCTGATTGCCGCCAAATGTTCCTCAATATCGGCGTTTGCGAATCTGACCGTAGATTTCAACGGATTTTTTATCGTTTTAACAATAAGGAACCTTTATCTGTGTATCAGTTCAATCGTGTTTGTTTTGGACTCAAGTCTAGCCCATATCACGCGTTACGAGTTGTTCGCCAGTTGATCGCTGATGAAGGCGATCACTTTCCCGCCGCAGCAGCTGTTGCTACTTCCACTTTGTATATGGATGACATTGCCTGTAGTGTCATATCCGCTCCGCTAGCAATTTCGCTTTGTGAAGAGCTTATTCAGCTTTTCAAGCGAGGTTTGATCTTGTCAAATGGACAAGAAACTCTAAGGAGGTTCTCGCACGCATACCAGATTCTCATAAAGCTTCTCCAGACATTGAGTTTGAGAACTCTGTACCGCATAAAGTTCTCGGTTTACGCTGGGACAAATCCTGTGATAGTTTTCGGTTTGACGTCTCACCGCCAGAAGATAAGTGCACCAAACGCACTATGCCGTCCACAGTGGCTCGACTATGGGACATAATGGGCTTTGTGGCTCCCACAATTTTGTACGCCAAGCTCTTGATCAAGGAACTTTGGCTATCAAAATGTGATTGGGATGAAACACCCCCTGACCATATTGTCGCCGCTTGGGGCCAGTTTTGTATTGAGCTTACCGCGCTCAATCTAATTACTATTCCGCGTCATCTTGGGTTGGTAGATGGATGTACCATCAACTTAATAGGTTTCGCTGACGCCAGCGAGCGTGCTTACGGCGGAGTCGTATATTTGCAAGTCCGCATTGGTTCTAACTACTCGGTGCAGTTAGTTTGTGCCAAATCCAAGGTCTCGCCTATAAAACCATTTTGGTTGCGAGACTGGAGTTGTGCGCGGCCCTTCTGCTGTTTCAGTTGCTCCGCAAGGTTCAAGACACAGTTTTGCCCCACTACCCTATTAATAAAATATACGCATTTTCTGACTCCAAGTAGTGCTCGCTTGGATATATTCATCTCCTCACCGCTGGCAGACTTTTGTCGCCAACCGCGTTAGTAAATTGATTGAACTTGTTCCCGCTACTTGTTTCAATCACGTCGCGGGTACTGAGAACCCCGCTGATTGCTTGTCTCGTGGTTTCACTCCACTTAATCTTCTGCATCATCCATTGTGATATCGTGGACCTTCTTGGATTTCCCATGATCCGTCAGAGTGGCCCATGCAACCCTTTCACCACAGTGCAGAAGACGAAGATGTACCCGAACGGAGGTCTGTTTCTTATCCCGTGATTGCTGAGGTTGCGGAGTCTCCGATCTATGCACTCGCACTACGCATGTCATCGTGGTCTAAGTTACTCCGCGCCATCGTTTATGTCTGTAGGTTTCTTAGGCACCTACCTAATGGGACTTTTGTATCAAGTACTGATATCAAATTCGCAGAATGTAAGTTACTACGACTTGTACAGGCTGTTCATTTTAGTAACGACATTCAATATTTAAAAAACAATGTACCTTGTTCTCCCGCTATCCTTAGACTCAAGCCGTTTCTCGATGAACACGGCGTCATACGCGTTGGGGGTCGTCTGTCAAATTCGGATGAACCTTATAACTACAAACATCCTTGCATCCTGCCGCGTCATGATCATGTTGTCGACCTTCTTGTTGATTTTTATCACAAAAAGCACCTCCATGCTGGTCCAGAGTTGCTTATGTCCTTACTTAGGCTATTGGATTTTAGCCGCTCGACGAATAATTCGTCACAGAATACATAAATGTAACGTCTGTTTCAAATTTCGTCCGCGTCCGACTTTCCCTCCCATGGCAGATCTTCGTAGCCAATGCGTCAATCAAGTTGATAAAGCGTTTACACATACCGGTTGTGATTACTCACGGCGCGGCCCTATACAGTGTTTGTATACGGATAACGGCACTTGTTTCGTGGGCGCAAGCTCTTATTTACGCGACCTCTATAAGTTTCTCAGGGAAGAATATCGTACTCGTCTTCAGGAAGAACTTTCCATAAATCATATTGACTGGAAGTTTATTCCGCCAGCATCACCACATTTCGGTGGATGTTAGGAAAGCATGGTCAAAGTCATTAAAACGCATCTCTTCAAAGTTATAGGGCAACAGATCCTCTCTTACGAAGAGCTTTTAACTGTCCTTGCACAAGTCGAGGCGCTGATGAACTCGCGCCCGCTCACGGCATTGGGTAGTGACCCTGCAGAACCATCCGCGTTAAGCCCTGCACATTTTCTGAACACGTGCCATTATCGTCATTTCCGGCTCCTGAAGCAGACTCTTCAAGCTTGCTCCAGAGACATACTCTGCTGGATAAACTCGTACAGTCGTTCTGGCGGCGCTGGCGTGCGGAATATCTACACCAGCTTCAGACTAGATCCAAGTGGAATAGTCCTGCATCCCCTATACAGGAGGGTACGTTGCTCGTCATAATACATGATAATGCTCCGCCGCTTTCATGGCCGTTAGCCATCGTAGAGAAACTGCATACTTCCAAGGACGGTACAACCCGCGTTGTTACGGTGAAAACCGCGAAGGGGAGCTACGTGCGTCCTGTTGTACGTCTCTGTCCGCTTCCAACTCAGTGAGATCTAGCCTGAAGTTGGATCTACCTCTTAGTTTAAGTATTAAGTTTGTAGTTTTTGCTATTATTGTGTTTGTAATTTTCGCTAAAGTTAATTTAGATTGACTCATGGTGGAAAACAAACAATTTACGGGCTGACCTCCCCAGGCTGGGCCCCTAAAAGGGCTCAGTCTAGGGAGAGTGTGGTGACTCCCCGACGAAAAGTTAATTTAGATTAATTTTATTATCGTATAGCTGTCTTAGTCTATTGATGGGTTATGCGGTAGTACACCCAACATAGCTAAGTTCAATTTTTTTAAAGGCAACCCTTTAGGGCTGGGGGATATGGTAGCGCCATCTACCTTTCTATCGAAAATTAATTACATCAACGTCAATCGTTCTTCGCTTGCTTGTCCAATGCGAGCGATCCTTTGTCTCCTTCGCTCCCCTCCCAAGGCACGCCTCCGGAACACGGAACAGTCTAGAATAATCCGTGTCGCGCAGAGCTCATGTACCGCACCGCCATATTTTTTACCGCTTTATATCAAAAACGCAACAAACCACCCGCGAGTGAAGTGCAGTGAAATTGTATAATTCTGGGTTGGATCCAGACGGAATGATCAGCTTACAGCCCGATTCTGCAAGGAGCCGACGACAGCCATCTTGTCGAGCCGAGAGAACGAAGGTAAGGTGTGCTCCCATAACCCCGTCTCTTATTCCTCCCATGAACCCATTTTCATTCACTTTCCTTTCCTAGGCGATAAGAACCCATATCCTACAGTCCACAATATTAATAATTTTTCCAAATCGCCTAGGAACATACCGGTTTTGGTGTAACGCCGAACCAGCCGTATGGGCGCAAATTAATATATTATAATGATTATATTGTTACGAAAATGTTAATAATATTTAAGATTGATATTTAAATAACTATTTGTGAACACAAAACTAAGAATTTCACTACTTTAGAATATTAGACACTGTATTGACTGCTTCACTGTTTTATAAAGATTGGGTATTTAATTTATCGCTTTATTATTAAAATAACTCTAGAAACTTTCAAAGTAAAATCAATTAGTATTAAATAACATTATTCTGACACTTATTTTTATGTTTACGGTAATAAATAACATGCGCTTATATTTACATCCTGTTGATAGCGCCATCTGTTAGTGAATATTGTAAAGCAGCGATTGGTTAGTAAAATAAATTTGTTATTCGTGTAAAATAAATAAATAATTTGGTATTGTGCAAAATTCATTAAAATATTAATGTTGATTTTTGAACTATATTTTATAATTAATTGTATAGTCATTTCAATTATATATTGTAAAGGAAGTGGCAGTTGTTAAACATTAAGTGTAATGACGGTTAATGTATGGTATACTACGTGTATAGTACGTCGACGTTACGCATCGTCCGCCAAGGAATAATGCTCGGAAATATTGATTGTGACGAAAACGCTTAGTCGAATTATTTTTTAGTTTTGCATCATCATCATCATCAGCCTTTAACAGTTCACTGCTACACTAGGCCTCTCTTTTGAAAGGAGGAATTGGCCTACTATACCACGCTGGCCAAACGGGTTGGTATAGGGTTTGTATCAAGTTTTTCTTCTTCAACAGTGCTGTTCTCTGCATAATATGCTCCCTCTGTCGGCTCTTACGACGCCCATGGGATGATATGGAGTGGTGACGTTCCATATTCTTAATCCGTCACCACACGGTATTGTATATTGTTTTGTTTATCAAATGCTAAATTATTATGAAGTTTCTTTATCATGGCCTGAGTACAAAGTTATCGGGAGAGCACACGGTTATATACACCGTACAAACTTATCGGGAGAGCACTGACTTATACACGGTTATATACACCGCTAATTTTTGTATTGAGATTGATAATTGAGATCTTCCTCAGTTTCAAAACAATTGACTCACCACCGCTGTTGCACCCTTTGTATTATAATATTTATAAACATCACATTGTAAACATTTCTAGAATCTATATAGCCAAGTCCAGACCAAGTCTTTGTTTTAAAGCGCTCTCGGATTGATTTGCAACAACCTGGTTATCTGTTCTCAACAACTGTCCTTTTGATTTCATTATTTATTAGGGCCGTATAATTACTACAGACATTGAGCCAAAAATTTAAAAAAACAAATGTTGTTTGGAACTGATTCCACGCGTACACATGCACATTTGTATTTGTATTTATTGGACTATTAGTTTTAAGTTACTTTTTATTTTATTACGTATATTCAGCGGTGTCACGCTACAGGATGTTAAGGAAACTGAAGTAGATTAGATGAATAGTCCTCGAAAACCTTCATCAGAGAGTTTCACAAGACCCTTTGACAAGCCACAAAATTGAACCATAGAGCGACGTAGGGGACGGCCAGATAGGTTGTCCTCATCGTGAGACCAAAACGATGCCTATTTTATTAAGAACTCAAAATATTAATGAAATTACATGGAGGCTCTTGACACTGCCATGTATGTCAGTGTAGTAGTATTTACAAATAGAATTCAAATTTATTATTGATAAACCATAACTTGACATCTGCCTTTCAGTGATATTCATACGTCTGTATGAAAACACCCTGCCAAATAATTACCATACCACTCTATGCTTATAACATCATTAAAATAAGGTACATAGCGGACTTGGCAGCGACACTGTTTATTCATAATTTGCATTGATGACCGGTTGGCGAAGCGGGAGTGCAAGCGACTGCTACGCCGAAGGTCGCGGGTTCGATTCCCGCTCAAGTCAAACATTTGTGTGCATGAACATGAATGTTTGTCTTGGTCTGGGTGTTTCTATGTATAATATGTATGTATTTACAAAAAAAAAAGTATATATGTATGTTTATCCATTGTCTAGTACTCATAGTACAAGCTCTGCTTAGTTTGGGACTAGATGGTGTTGCGTGAATGTGGTGGAATATTATATTATTATATTATTGCAACTCAACTGTATATCAAAGTGGTTGGTTGTGATTAAAAATACGATGATATCAATAAAGAAGATCCGAACTATACGTTGGTGTAATTAATTCCTAAATTACAAGATGTCTCGAGGAGAAGGCGTGCCGACTGCAATAATTCCGTCAGCCTGCCATAATAAACATATCTAAGTAATACAATATAATACTGTCCCTTTGACATACATACGTAGATAGTCTCACGCCTATATACCCGAAGAGGAAGGCAGAGGTGTATTGCTACACCCACTTTTCGCCAGATTTATTTTAGTCCCACGTAATAGGGGGCGAGCCTATTGCCGTACCGGGCACATTGCCAGACTCCGAGCTGCTACTGAGAATTACCTAACGAAAACCCAATAACACTTTGCCCGACAAGGGGATCGAAACCGAGACCTCCCAATCCCACGCGAATATTTATGCCACGAGACCAACGAGGCATCCCTTTGAGTTGCACCATATTAGCTTTACCACAGAACTGGCAAAGCTAATATTCTATCAAATCCGCAACGGTGTAACTTACGTCTCCTCTCGGCACTCCAACGGAAACTCCAACAATATACCTACATAACACTACCACAAGAACCGATAAGACGTAGGATGAAACAGTAAGTCTGCCTCTTATTTATTTTTCAATCACTTAAAACTAGGCTTTGTCATCCTTCAATAAACTTTATCAAAGAAAAGATCTCTTTACGGTATTCAGAATCAAAGTAACAAAGCTATAAGTATATTCAAGTTAAAAACAGCAGTAGTTTTACTGCTCTTCTAACCTTGTACTTACTTTTGAATTCTTTGAAGATTGAAGTTTGTCTTTCAAGTTTGAACAAATTGAAACTAATTTAATTGAGTTAACTGCCAAGTTACACTTTTGTTATCCTTAAAGAGAAAATCTGGTATCGTTTGATACTTCTGTTCCTCAACTCAGCTTTAAATAAAATAGTCTATGTGACGACCTACTTGAATTTGTGTTGAGCTGAATTAAAAAATATATATTCCAATTATGATCGTTATGAAGAATATTGCATATTTAATCTATAGAAACTTTTGCTCAGATGTTATAATTTTGGGTTGAATATTATTCAAAGCATGCATTGTCCGTGTGGTGACGGATTAAGAATACGGAATGTCACCACCCCATATCATCCAATGGGTGTCGTAAGAGCCGACAGAGGGAGCATATTATGCAGAGAACAGCACAGTAATAGAATGAAAACTTGATACAAACCCTATACCAACCCGTTCGGCCTGCGTGGTATAGTATACCAGGTAGGAGAGGCCTAGTCCAGCAGTGGACTGTTAAAGGCTGATGATGATTATTAAAAGCATGTATTTTAAAACTACTTTGGAAATTGCCGAGATATTTAATACTTTTAATATCATAAGATTCTTGTGATTGTAGGCTTTTTGAACATCTTACTTTAAATATTATTTGATTATAATTATTAGCCAACAAAACTTTATTATAGACGTAGGCGTAATAAATAAGATTGGATTTAGTTCAGACCTTAGACCAATTAGAACAAAAAACTTTCTTTAATTTCAAATTATTCGCAAGAAAGCATTTTCAAGACATACAAACGTATAAGATTATCACACACATGTATCGAGTTACGACCTTACCATTTTTTTAATAATTAACCTACTGTAACTACTTCCATAAATAAACTAATATCACCAGACGTTTATTGTCTGAATTTGAAATTTGATTAAAGACCAAATGCCAATTTGACCAAATGAAAACATGCGTACTAAAATCATTCAAAATATTCCAATAGTATAAAAAACGTTGCTAAAATTTATTTGGGTAATTAAATTTTGTCAAAATCTTTTCGGCAAAACGGCAGGATCCCAGAAAACCAATACAACAATATAGTAAACAGCATAATTAACAGCAGCCAGCTAACAAATTGCTCAATAACGGAAAACTTACATAAATTATCTCCTAAAACTAAAGCATTAATATAAAAAAGAAGCACTTTTACACTTGGATCGCTTGAATATAGAAAAATATACCAAAAAATTAAGCGCAGTATTAGAAAAGATATCAGAAATTTTAATACAAATCTGATACGTTGGCAATAACAACAAACAAGTCACTTAAGATAGCGAGATAGGGAATGAGTAGAGGCAAGTCGTGGATCACAAATCTCAAAGATGAAAACGGAACTTTACGAAGCTATCGAGATGAAATTCATAACATATGCACAAAATGTTTTTCTTCCCTCTCTTCAGACAATTATAAAATTAATAATATCGAAAATTACGCTCATAATGATACAATTACACCAATTACAGAAGACGAAGTCAATAGAAAGATATATAAAAGCTCTAAAAACCTTAAAGTTAGGTAAAAGTCCAGGCAGCGATGGTATAAGCACATCAACCTTAATATTCGGAAAATCAACCCTCTTGCCATTCAATACACAACTTTTTATTACTGTACTACACAAATGCCAAATTCCAACAAAAAATTGCCATTCCAATATAGTTCTTCTGCACAAAAAAGGCAAAAAATGCTACATCGGCAACTACCGACCCATAAGGTATGCTATGGTGGTTTGGGCAAGCGGCGAGGATGGATGACGAAAGATTGACCAAGCAAATATACAAGGCAAGTGTGAATGAGACAAGACAAAAGGGAAGACCTAGACGGACGTTTTCTGATCAGATTGGAGACATCCTAAAAACAGGAGAGGTTAGCAGTACCCTGAACAGAAGAGCATGCATGAGGAAGCTGATGGGCGTGAATATAGCAAGTGAAATATGTGAGGATCGTTGTAAATGGCGTTCCGTAGTCTCTGCCTACCCCTCCGGCAAACAGGCTTGAGTCTATGTATGTATGTATGAATTTTATTTTTCCACAGCTGTGAAGTCTGATTAGACTGGCAGGCAGGACTCCAGGAAGATGAATGTTGACTTTTTCGTTGAGTAATTGACATCTAATAATCACAAAATAGAGACGTTAATTATAACATCTTCATATTATTATGTTCTTCTAGGCACGGAGAGGTGGAATTTTTTTCACACGCTTATAAAGCATACGTAGGTGACAAACGTCCATAATTTTGCGAAGCTTTAGATTCGTGTAAGTATACGGGTTTATACTTGAGACTTAAGTTCTATATAATAATAACAACATAAAGGTAATCTGAATCTCATTTTATAAACTTTAAGTATGCACTTTGCGTTTTTATCAACCCATTCATGCAAACCCTAACATACTTTAACCATTTAAGTTAGCAAAAGCTACGCAAAACGTACTCCAAAGAACATTACTCCACAAAAATTGTAATGACAGATAAAAATTATGCAAATATGCTCTTTTACGTCTTCATCCTAAACGTAGAACGGATTTAATAAAACCAGCATCGGATACGCCGACAATATGCATAACGTCCCGCACACGTTGCGCCCGTATTTTGAATTATAGCTCTTTAACACTCACCTAGGCTCTGTTAGACACAGTCGTGTTCACTGTAGCCTAAATCATGGTGCATTTAACAAGAATTCTCATTAAAGCTTCCTACTATAAAGTGTGTTCTTGGGAAATACGGCGTGTTTTAAAGTCTTGTTCCTTTTTGTTTTACAAAATATTGTGTGGTTTTAAGGCTTATGGAATATTGTTTTGGTAAGTTATTTTTGGCATGGAATTCTATCAACAATTATAGGATTATCTCACTTGCATCGAAGACGTTTGCAATATGTTACAGGCAACGTTTAGTTGCACAAGAAAATCACGGATCACGTACGAGAAATTTGGTGATTTTCGATGAACCTAAAATACAAGTACATTAACTTTTCAGTAAAACACATACATAGGCATAAATTAAAGTACCTGATGCTATAAAACTTTTTAAGATCAAACAGTTAGTCAGTTAGTTAGTTAGTTGGACAGGTGTTTACCGCACTTAGCCACTTAATTGGGCCATTGTGCGTTAGCAGTGACACGGTTGTCGCCTGCTACTCATACCATGCGAGCTCCTTCCAGAAGGCCATGAGTTGACCAGTATTGCGTATGGCTTGGCTCATGGTTCTGGGGTTGTTCAGGAACTTCGTCCGTTGGTCGTTCACGCTGGTACAATGTAGGATCATATGAGCGGGTGTTTCTTCGGTCCCCATGCAGCCCCTACATAGTGGGCTGTCCGTGACGCCGATGTTGTAGAGATGCTTGTTCAGTGGACAGTGGCCGGTTATTATGCCAGTCAGATGCTTGAGTGTTTTCCTGTTGGAGTGCAACAGTTTTTGCGAGAGTCGTTTATCTAATTGGGGAAAGGCATCTTTAGATTGCCTACACTCTTTTAACTCTGCCCACTCTTTTTCGTGTTGTTGTAGGGTTCTCTCGCGTAACCATGTTCTTAGTTGGTTGAAAGGTATCGGAACAATTGGTTCGGGTCCCAGAGTTGTCGTGTCCGATCCTTTCCTTGCCAGTTGGTCTGCTGCGTCATTGCCCGTGGAGTCACTGTGTCCTCGTATCCACTGAAGCGTGACCCGTCGTGACCTCGCTGCGGTTTTCTGCAGCTCTTGGTGGCACTCCATAATTAGGCTGCTATTAAAGCAGTTGCCATCGAGAGCTTGTAGTACTGAGGCGCTGTCTGTGATGATGCGTATTGACAGGTTGCTCACATTTCTGGCCGCGATCGCCGTCGCCGCCCTTGTTATCCCAACGCATTCAGCTTGGAAGATGGTGTTGAGTTTACCAAGCGATGTTGAGAGATTGATATTCAAGTCATGGGAGAACACTCCGGCACCCGTCCCATACTTTGTTTTTGAGCCGTCTGTGTATACTCTAACTTCGTGTATACCAGAACTATCCTTGTGCTCTTCTTGCAGTTGTATGCGGTATTTTTTGTCAAAGACAAAGGTTTTAAGTATGAGATCACACGTTGCATCTAGCATCGGGATCTCGTTAGTTCACGTCCTTTTCAGGCGTGCGTGGGTTATACGGTCATCTCCTCCAGAGCCCAAACTTATCGAGCTGGATCGCAGCGGCACCTGCTTCTTGCTGGATGATGAGGTGCAGTGGTCGCAAGTCGAGAAGCACCTCCAGTTCCGCCGTTGGAGTTGTTTTCATGCAGCCTGTTGTGGCCAGACAGGCGAGGCGTTGTATGCTCTGCAGTTTGCTCATGACTGTGCTTAGTTGAGTGCGTGGCCACCACACTACTGCACCGTATGTGAGCATGGGGCGTATTATGGCAGTGTAGATCCATAGGGTGATGAATGGTTTTAGACCCCATTTCTTGCCTATTATTCTCCTGCACTGCCAGAAGATTGTACATGCTTTTATGGTTTTAGTGGTGATGTGTTTATTCCAGTTGAGCTTGTGGTCGAGTGTTACTCCCAGGTACTTGACTTCACTCGATAAGTTAAGCTCCGTGCCAAAAAGTTTTGGTTTTCTGGTCATACGGGTGTTCCTTTTGTTGGTGAAAAGTACTAGCTCCGTTTTATTTGGGTTGACCGTCAGTTCATGGTGGTTGCACCATTGTTCCATGATCCTGATGGCTGCTTGCATCCGATAATGGATCATGTCTTCTGAGTTTCCTTTGATTAGGATGGTAATATCATCTGCGTAGCCGACCGTGAAGAAGCATTTGTCATTCAGATTTCTCAACAGATCGTCTACCACTATGTTCCAAAGCAGGGCTGATAGGACACCTCCCTGTGGGCAGCCTTTTGCTACTATCCCCCTTGTGGCGGTATTAACCGTGAACTTAATAGCTCTTTGTTTCAGGAGTTGATCAATCCATCCACTGACGGTTTGTTCAACTCCGAACTTGTTAAGGGCTCGGCTAATGCTGGTGAATTTAGTCTTGTCGAAGGCGCCCTCTATGTCAATGAAGGCGCCTAAGATCATTAGTTTGTCAGATAGCGCTGTCTCTATGGTCCCCACTACGGAGTGAAGCGCTGATTCCGTTGATCTACCACTTCTGTAGGCGTGTTGATGCGGGTCTAGTGGTCTGCGTAGCAGTGCGCCTTCCCGCAGGTATCTGTCAGCGAGCCTTGCCAGCGTTTTTAGCAAGAAGGAGGTCAAACTGATAGGTCTAAACGATTTTGCTTGCGTATAATCCGTTTTGCCCGGTTTTGGGAGAAATATGACTTTTACTTCCCTCCACCTTCGTGGTATGTAATTGTGCGCTATAGATGCTCTATTTATGCTGAGTAGCTGTGGCACAATCGTTGTGCAGCCCCATTTTAGAAGTGCTGGTGTTATTTCGTCCAGGCCTGCAGATTTGTATGGCTGGAAACTGTTAATTGCCCATTTCAGCCGGTCCCCGGTAACCATGTTGTTGGCTATCGTCCAGTCTGTCTGGGTGGGTGGTCTGTGTTCTGATTCTTCCCAATCAGAGTCTTCGGTCACTGTGCAACCTGGGAACTGCGTTTCGATTAGTATTTGGCTTATTTCCATGTCTGTGGTTGCGTAGGCGCCATCAGGCTTTCTTATCGAGCCTAGGGTCTTGTTGCTGTCCTGGGATAGGATCTTTTTCACCCTGGCTGCCTCGCATGTGGAATTAATGTTAGTGCAGAAATTTCGCCAGGATTCTCCCCTGCGGAATCGTATGCGTTTCTTGTAGTGCGACTGGGCTTCTTTGTATTTGTCCCAGTCCGTGTCTTTCCTTGTGTTTTTGGCCCGGTTGAAGAGTTGTCTCAGATTGCGCCGGAGTTTCTTCAGTTCCGATCCCCACCATAGGGTTTTACTACTCGTTTTCGGTAGGGTGTTGGGGCAGGCTTGTTGGTAGCTGCGTTGTATGCATTTTGTTAGTAAATTAGTGTTGTGTTCTAAGTGTGTAGTGCTTGTGTTCATGTCGTTGAAATTTGACATGGCTATTTCTTGTTCGAGCAGGGTCTTGTATCTCGCAATGTCGGTATTACGTGGGTTGCGTTTTGGTTGTATGACCCTCTCTTGCACTCGTATGTCATAGCAGATACGTCTGCGGTCGGCAAAGGATGGTTCGGCGGACACATGCCAGTCCGTGACAAGTTCCGCAGCCCCATCCGATGCCAGTGTAATGTCTACTATGGTTTGATATCTGGAGCTAACAAATGTGGGCTCTGAGCCTTTGTTGATTACCGTTAGTGTTGTTGTGTAGATGTATTCAGTTAGGATCTCACCTCGTCTATTTGCCTCGGGGCTCCCCCACAGTGGATGGTGGTCGTTAGCATCTGCCGAGAGTATTATTGGCCAGCCGTGGTCCTCACAGTGCTGCACCAGCTCGGCCAGCTCCTTCGATGGGATCTCCTCATCACCGGGCATGTAGACCGAAGCTAGTACAAGCATCTGATCATTGGGCCCTGTTTGTATTCCCACGGCTGTGAGATCTCTAGAACAAAAGTTAGTCAGCAGCAATGCTGGTACCGTTCGGGGAATGTATATGCATGTTCTCGTCTTAGGAGCCGAGCTCCAGTGCAATATCTTACCTCCGATGTTGTCGAGTCCACATATGGTGTCGCCTCTAATCCACGGCTCCTGGATTAGGGCTATTGTGTGGTGGTTAACCACCAGCAGCCTGCGTAGGGTAGCCGTTGCAATTTGCTTGTGCTGGAGGTTGGTCTGTACGACTCTAGTCTCACGAAGATCCGAGAACATTGCTGTCCACGGACTCCCCGTCAGACGAGTCGTGCTCGTCGTCAACTGCCGTCACAGCGCTCTTTGTCGCTGCGGGCTTTGTGTGTGCACGGGCTGTGCCCGACGTGCTGGGAACGGCCGATGTTGTCTCTCGTCCCTGTGTATGCCCGCTGGCGGGCGGCATTTCCCTGGGCGCGGCAACCGTCCCGCCAGCCCCTGCCCCGGCAGCGTGGAACAGTACGTACACGCTGCCGGTGAAGAAGGAGACTCGGCGGTCGCGCGCCTCGATTCTCGGGACCTCCGATTCGGGGATGCCCAAGGACAAGTATAGGCCGTGCTCTTGCATGGTAGCGCTGTACAGTTGCCACGTCTGGACAGCGTACCATGGGTTTTGGGCAGCTAAGAGTTGGTGGATCTTCGGGAGTTCCAGGTTGGTCGACCTCGGCAGCCAGAGCGATGAGCGTACGCGCTTCGCGAGGTCCGTCTGCCCGATGATAGCCAGCCTGGTTCCTTCGATCGGTGACTGCAGTCCCGCTACCGTTCGTTTGAGCCACGCCAGCGATTTCTCGTTATCGCACCATAGCTTTAGGACTTTTCCTGCTGCAAGTGGTTTGCCTCTAAAGGATGGCGCGAGTGCGGGCTCGTTGTTTGACGGTGGTGCAAAGGCTGCTTCCATGATGCGCTCCTCTATGGAGAGCTCGAGCTGCCGTGCTTGTTCCACCGTCAGGTCTGTGGGTGGAGTGGCAACGACGGCCACCATCAGATGCGAGTTAGTCGCATCGGCGTAGCTCATCGTTGCCCTCTTCGGTGTTGCGTCCACTCTCGCACGCTTCGTCGTGGCGCTTGGTGGTGTGTCGTCGTGACGGTTCCTCTTCGACGGTGTCGCCGAAGTGGGTCGTCCCGAGAGCGCCGGATTGGTCGGTGCGTGCCTGGGTCCGCCTTTTCTGGGGCCGCGTTTGCAGCGTGGCCCGGTTGTGCCCCATGGGGCGTTGGTTTCGCATCTCCGACTGCCGTCGAAGGGGCGCGACGGGGGGTGCCCGGCGCTGCACCGGCCGGAGCGTTGCGTGCAGCCGGCGGGAGCGAGCCCGAAGGCTCACTCTTCGCCGTCTGCGTGCTTTCCGCTTGCAAGCCTGAGCTGCTGCGTCCACCAATCGCGCCGCGTCCTGCCGATTGCTTCGTCCTGGGCGGTTCCCTCATCCGGCGGTCCGCGCTGGTGTGTTGCACCAGCTGTTTGTTGTCTCGCGGGGAGTGCGTTCGCCGATGTAGTCGGTTCGCTACCTACCGCGGGGGGTGCGTTCGCCGACGTTGTCGGTTCGCTACCTCCCGCGGGGGGTGCGTTCACCGACGTTGTCGGTTCGCTACCTCCCGCGTGCGCTGCGTACTTACGCTGACGTCTATGATGACGGGAACGCTTTCCGCGGTGTTTACCTCTACCGGTTACGGTTGCAGCGGAGCTAACGTTTGCCTTGCGGCGTTTGTCTTATGTGTTCTGCACGAGGCATGGCATTTGCCAGGTCATGCAGGTCTACACTTCTTTCGCGTGAAACATTGCCCCCCCAGAATACGTGGGGCAGCCTGGACCCGAGGGTGCAGGAAGGGATTCTCCAGCGTCACGGACGCTGGTACCCTCCTGGGGTAGTTTATTCTTTTGTTCCACATCCATAATATTTGTTTTTTGGCTCCATATGAGCGTGTGCGTGGGCGTATGTGTTTATATGTAGGTGTGGTGTGTGTATGTGTGTGTGTGCGCGTCTGTATGAATGATTGGGTTAGTGTAGTGAATGTATGTGTGTACGTGCTTGTGCATGTGTGTGGGTGAGGGCGGCTGGAGGTTTTCGTTACTTCTGTTTCATAGGGAACCAGACCAAGAACGGGCGGCAACCTCGGGAAGGATAGTCAACCAGCCTTGCCTTAGGGATCTACACGACTTGCGCTCTCCCCTAAGGCCATTCGCCAAACTCTGCAACGGACGCGAATGCAGAGAGTGGAAGTCAGTGCAGTTCAATGGAGTTAAAATGAAATGAGGTGCACTGGCTTCCGCCCAAAAGATCAAACAGTTATTCTACTCAGCTGTAGATTTACAATATAAGCTGACAAAGTGAAACCCTGACTGAATGTTTATAACGCAGGCACGTAGTAAATATTCACTGTGTCAGCATCACACACTTTAATTAAAGTAGGCTCTTATTATCGTACAAAGTAGACGTCAGCATTCGTAATTATTTATATATCTAAGGTTTTTCTGCTAAAATTCACAAACCTTAAGATGCCACTATAATTTATGGCCAATTTCTAGACGTTCATGTTAAATTTTGCTCAGAAATGCCTCGTTTATTCTGTAAGGGGATTTAAATTAGAAAAAAATTTTATATGCAATTCCTTTTATCATTTTCTCCCATAATTATTATTGTAGGGCGTTGATGTAATGAAAATGAAATGAAGGGAGACAAGAAATATTTGAGAGCGCTTTGAGTTGTTGTGATGAGATGGCTATCTTAGAATAAGTACTAGAGGACGCCAGCAGCTACGCCTGCATTTTTTTCAATTTACCCGTTTTGGCCGATCCCGTGGGAATTTCGGGTAATCCCTTCTAAGTGCACCCCTACGGTCCCCAAGGAACATACATGCCAAATTTCAGTTTCCTGCGCCCAATAGTTTCGGCTGTAGCGTGTCTGTCATTCAGTCAAGTAACGCAAGGATTTTATATATTAAGATAACTAGATGTGTATTGTCCGCTATTTTCATAAAAAAACGAACATAGAAAATGCCATGTTGTGAGCGAAATAGTAGGTCTATTTATCTTTATGCAAATACCAACCATTGAATTGTCGAAAGTATTCAAATAAGAGGTTTTATTTTGTTTTATGAGATGTTTTAAAGGCGATTTCACTATATTATATTTTCCGACAGGCATTTACACTGCATGCGTACGAAAATATAACTTGAATAAAAATTAACATCTGAACAAACTGTATTAATATCAAGCAAATTATTAAAAATAATTCAAATCTACCTGGAACTTTGGCCTCGTTTCCGCTGCAATGTAATTCTTATAGTCTTAGGTATACATTCCAAATGTCTTCTAACCTCCGTTAAGGTAGTGTCTCATGGTTCGGTAGCCTCATTGTCATACTTTTGTGGGTTTGTCTCATCTAGCATTCCAGAAGAGCTTGAATCTGAATTTGGTGCGCTACGTTGCCAAAATGTTTAATAGTAGGTATTTAGTATCCTTACTCCCACTTTTGAGCCCATAGAGCCATAAATGTTAATTCCAGGACTCAATGTTTAAATGTCCCTTTCCATTTAACTATTTAAGAATTAAAATATATAATTTTACATTGCAATATTATCAAGCTCGGGACGGGGATATCGTTTGTCATACAATTACGCCTGAGCCTGGAACCTTGTTATTAAAAGAACGAAGACCTACCGTAATATACCCATTAGAATATTCTAGGTTAAATTTTCTTTGTAACTTAGACTTTTTTACTTTTTACTTTAGTCTTTTACTGTAGGTAATTACGTGTATGCCAACAATATACGAAATACATGTATTGTATTTCATATATTGTAGGAATAGACCTACATGTGATTTTTAAAATGCTATACTTTATACGATAAATTTCTTCAAATACAAGCCAGCCCTTAGGTAACTGGAACCTTTAACAAGGCTTTTGTTCGGTCTCTAATAAGATGCATACATACAAACATAATTATACTCACGCCTTTCTTCCGTCAGGATAGGCAGGGACAACGGAACACCAAAATTTATCCTTACAAACTTCACGCGCTTCCTCTACGATACATGTATGAGTATAATTTATTCTATGCATGTATGTATTAATAAAGTACTGTCATAAAATTATTTTAGAAGAAATAATTAAAGCATATATATTATAAAGTCCATTATTCTCTTCAACTCACTCTAGTACAAGTACATCCATGTTACCATAAAACTTGTCTAATTAGTTTCTCCGCTAAAAAACAGGCAGTAAAATATTTTTACACAGTGAAAATTAAGTTTAAAACTGTTTGCATGAAGCATGTAGTTTGTGCCAATTTGAGTTTTTCAACTTTATTATGCACTTCACCCTCTTGTCGTAACATTTGGAATGAAGATGAAAATGTTTTCAGCGTTTCTATTTTTGGACAGGCATCTTCTAGAAATTATGCTGTTTTGCTCCATGTTTTACGATTTTTTAAGAGCTTTAACTTGCTGGTTAGTCAGGAAATTTATGAAGGCTAAATTAGAACCACTTTCTGACTTACATTTGGGCTAAAGTTATGTAAAAGAACTATAACTAACTACTAACTAATAATAGTAATAATACAGGAGTGCTTATATTGCAAATTTTTACAAAGTTTTATTTACTATCGCCTGTCCCGGTGTCTGCAATAAAACCTTGTAAGATAACGTTGGCGTAGTGGTTTAAGCGGTCGCCTCGCCGTTTTACACAGCACCGAGTGTTGTGGGTTCGATTCCCACACGAGACAACACTTTGTGTGATCCATAGTTTGTTGTTTCGAGTCTGGGTGTTCATTGTGTCCGTTGGTTGTATGTCTGTAAAGGCAACACAGGATTTATTCCTAGTGCGGGAGTTGTAATTCATAAAAAAAGAACTTATGCTTTTCTGTTGAGCTGAAATGTTGAATGCATCGCAATGCTATATTATGCATAACATAGCATTGCGATGACATCATGATGTCATGGAGCTGATCTGATGATGAAGCTGGAAGGTGACCATAGGAACTCTGCATTGAAACGACAGAACTCTATCGAGTTTGGGCTCGTTTGATTCCTATTGACGAGTCTGTTGATCCTTTACCTAATAAATTTAACGCACTTGGAAGCGTGTACTTATTAAAAAAATATTTTTTACTTTTCACTTATGTATTTATTAAACTGACTGTTGCTTGCATTTGCTTCAGGCTATTTTCAAAATCAGAGAATGTTTGAGTGATGAGTGATAATTATATAATTATATTGTGATGATAATGTTCATTGACTGTACTGTAGTAGTAACTTAAGCGGCCGCCTCACCGCTTAGCGCTCGTTCGAGTGCCATGGGTCCGCCACACGAGACAACACTTCGCGTGGTCCATAAGTTGTTGTCTCGAGTCTGCGTGTACTTTGTGTCCGTTGGTAGTATTTTTTTTTAAGTTGACCCGTGACTCAGGATTTATTCCTAGTGCGAGAGCTGTCAGTTAAAAATCATGGAAATATTAGTTTTACATTTGTCTTCGGGATAAATACCATATACCTTTGTTTCGAGTATACCTAAATACCATAAAAAGCGGTCACCCATCCAAGTAGAGGCCTCTGCAAAGTTGCTTAACTTAGCAGAACTTTGACGAACGGCATGTCAATCCTTGGCACTATAAAAAAGTAGAATCAATAAAGGTAAACAGAATTAGCTATTTCTCTAATATTCCATAGTCGGTGTATTCCAAATCATACCTTCGTTTGTTGTCTTATTCCATAATTCCTTGTCCGGGAGTTTTAAAACACAAAGAAAAAAGAAGTCACCAAAATAATATTTATATATATTAACTTGAAAACACGACTATTTTAAAAAGTTCTCACGTTGAAAGCCCATTGTCCTACCTACCACTTACAACTTTAATCAATTGCATTAATTACATACCGCTGTTCGGCACGAGTAATTCTTGCATTCGTCGGTTGTGGACATAGTCGCTTTAAAATAAATTTTAGCTCGATGAGCTGAGGGTTTAGAATGAATTTTAGTCGTTTCATACAAAAGACAATTTTATTTTAATGGGTCGTATCGAACAATCGGCCAGCGCCACAGATAATGAGGTGTAATTACGTCGTTCTCTTTAAATAATATTTTGCTTTGTATTTTTTATGATGAAAATAATACTCTAACCATTTTTTGTAAAAGTACATCTAATGAAAAGCTTGATAGCTTATTATGGACGGCTTGTAAAATACCTGTACGTAAAATAAAAAGTAAGTGCATTACATGTTGTATAATCTACCTTAGTTCTTAAGTAACAAATTTGCCACTATTTCTTGATACTTTTTGGTCTTACCGAGGAATCTCTTACCCCAGTATCGGAGAAAGAATCTTGCATCAAAGAAACTTTTCATCGCACTACACTTGTAACAAATCACACAACCCCGCGCTCAAATCTTTTGTTTTATTAGATACTGACGTTGACGAAGTTGTTCAAATAATAACAGGACTAAGGGACACTTCAGTGGTAGGTTGGGATGGCATTTCTACCTCTATAATCAAAATATTTAAGAACTTCCTAGCACCTCCACTAACCCACATTTATAAAATATGTTAGTCTGACGGTATATTTCCGAAGTCCTTGAAAAAGGCTATAGTTATCCCAATACACAAGAATGGAGATGGAAGTTGTGTAAACAACTACAGGCCCATTTCAATCTTGCCAGCACTGTCTAAAGTTTTAGAAAAACTAATTAATAATCGATTAGTAAAATACCTGGCATCGAACAATATACTCTCAGACAGGCAGTTTGGTTTAAGAGCGCAAAAATCAAGAGATCAGGCCGTTCACATGGTTACTGATCACATTGTGGCTAACCTGGATAAAGGGATGCATACTATTGGGATCTTTCTAGACCTTGCCAAAGCTTTTGACTCTGTTTCAGTTCCAGGTCTATTAATAAAGCTTGAGTATGTGGGAATAAGAGGCACACAATTGAAACTATTTACTGACTAACTTAGCAACAGATGTCAGTGTGTAAAACTAGGTACTAACCTCAGCGCGTATATCCCTAATCCTCCCTTTGGGGTGCCTCAAAGGATTATTTTAGGAGTAGCTTTGTTCTTAATATATATTAATGACCTATGTAACCTAAGTCTTGATAATAGTGTCATTGTGTCTTATGCAGATGACACGGTACCATTATTCACAGGAAATACTCGTACTGAGGTATATACATATGCTCAACTAGGTTTCAATAGTTACTGTAAATAACTGGCTTTTTGACAATATTACCTTAAATACCCAGAAAACAAATAATTATATCCACTTCTCAATACGTAACAATAACATTCATGAATCACCTAACAACACAATATCCGCTCACGACAATAAATGTCATTCATCTGCTGACGCTACATGTGCCTGCCCTACTTTAGAATCTACACAATGTATCAAGTACCTTGGAATAACACTTGACAACAATATTAATTTCCGCATTCACATATATCTGTTATGTAAACGGTTGCGTAAATTAATATTTATTTTCAAAACAATGCGTTGCGCTGCAACGGACAATGGCAGATCTCCATACATCAAAATGTCTGAAATTAAATTGAAGCGTACAGTAATAAAAAATATATCAAAAAATTTGGCGTAAGTAACAGAGTCTATAATTGATTCTATTTTCACTCAGGAAAGGTGGAAAAAGAAGATATCGGTGTTTGAATTTTTAGTTACGAATAAACAATGTAGGTAAAAGGAAAGTTATAGTATGAAAGTTAAACAATGTAGGTAGGTACGTTTGAATTATCAAATGACATATGTCAGATTGACATCAAAACGCGGAAGTATTTTGTAGCATCTAACTGTCACAGCCAAAGACAAAAACAGAGCTGCACATTTTAAATCGATTTTATGTGAAATCGATACAACATTCAAACGACGCTGTGACGTTTTTATTTGATTTAAACGTTGTTTTGCTTCAAAAATATTATAGCTTATTGGTATAATGTTGATTAAATATTAAATAACTGCATTTTAAACCAAACCAACTCTATAAAGGTCGATCGAATCGATTACTTATTTAATCATCGATACGGATATAGCACTCACGTCTACTCCTTTCACACGATTGTCTATGGCAACAATCAAATAATAAAGTATTTGTAATCAATCGGAATGCTTTTTATCATCTTAAAATACTCCAGCTTTAACGAGACAAAGTGAAAATATTAAAAATCGTAGAAAAAAAACCAATTTGTTTTGTTCATATGAAGTTTAAGGTCGCAACAAACCCAGACCAAATTCTGCCAATGTTCTTTAAAATTAATAAAACAAATCTACCTGTCGTTGTGTCAGTCAATATAGCATTACTTCTGAAATAAAACGACGTATTCCTAGCCTATATAGCATTACTTCTGAAATAAAACGACGTATTCCCAGAGGCGAGTGGCAAAGACTGACAATGTTTTATTTCTAACTATAGAAGTAAACACACAATTTAAAATACATGTCTATATGTCTAGTGACAATAAAAGACAGATGGCCAGTACGATACATGGCCAGTGCTAATACATACTGTGTAGATATTAAACCTTCAACACCCCCACTATATCTAACAATATGTATATACACAATTATGACAATCTTTGAATACCTAATATATCTAAAAACTTATTATGTTTCACAACACCTAAAGCCTTTGTGAATACATCAGCTGGCATCTCAGCTGTAGGCAAATACTATTCACATTTACAATTGTATTTACTATACATTCTATACAAAAGTAAAATATCTAGAATAGCAATTGTTAAATTGACTTAAAAATCCAACTGCATAAGTAATATCAGGCCTGGTTAGAACTGCTAAGTACATTAGACAACCAATAGCTTGATATGAGAATTTTCCAACATAGTTTTCCCCCTACATACATGCAAGTTAATTTTTGTAACACCTGATCAATATAATCAGACTGGTTCAATGTGATAGATTTCTCAGATTTATTAACACATTGACACCAATGACTTTCTTAAGTTTCAAATACTGACTAATACATTTTTCAAATATTCTGTTTCTTTACAACCATTTGAAAAAATAAAAATCTCTACAAAAAAATATTTCTAACTTTTGTATACATACATGGATCTATCTTAGCTGCTTGGCCACAACAGGCTGCATGATGACCACCCCAACAGCCGCCTTGGACATACTACTGGACCTAAGACCGCTGCACCTAATGATCTAGCAGGAAGCTGGCGCTGCAGCAATCCGTCTAGACAAGCTCGGGCTATGGAGAAAGGATGATCGAATTACCCACGCACGCCTAAAAGGGACCTTAACCAAAGAGATCCCGATGCTAGAGGCCGCTTGTGATCTCATCCCTAAAACCTTTGTCTTTGACAAAAAATATCGCATCATTTTACAGGAGGAACACAAACACAGCTCTGGTATACACGAAGTCAGAGTATACACAGACGGCTCAAAAACGAAGCATGGGACAGGTGCGGGCGTATTCGCCCATGACTTAAATATCATCATCTCAATATCCCTTGGCACTTTTAACACCATATTCCAAGCCGAGTGTGTTGGGATAACAAGAGCCGCAACAGCAATTGCGTCTAGGAACGTAAGTGGCCTTTCTATTCGCATTATCACGTACAGTGTCTCTGTACTACAAGCTCTCGGCAGCAACTGCTTTAACAGCGGCCTCATCATGGAATGCCACCAAGAGCTGCAAAAGATTGCAGAGAAGAATCGGGTTACGCTGCAATGGATTAAAGGCCACAGCAACTCCGCAGGCAATGACGCCGCAAACCAACTGGCACGGCAAGGATCGGACACGATGATAATGGGACCCGAGCCGATTGTACCGATACTGGCAAGCCAACTGAAAACGTGGCTACGCGAGAGAACCGCACATGAACACGAAAACAGTGAGCAGACATAAAAGAATGCAGACAAACAAAAGATGCTATCCCCTGCTTGAACAAGCGACTCTCGCACAAGCTGCTGCATTCTAATAGAAAAGCTCATCAGCATCTGACAGGCATAATAACCGGCCACTGTCCACTCAACAAGCACCTATTAAACATAGGCGTTATGGACAGCCCACTGTACAGGGGCTGCATGGAAACCGAAGAAACACCCGCTCACGTCATTCTGCACAGCACAAATGTGAGCGATCAACGGGCAAAGCTGCTGAACAACCCCAGAACCATGTGTGAGGCTTTGAACGACACCAGCCAACTAATGGCTTTCTGGAAAGAGCTAAGGTGGTATACTCATACCGTATTCCCGACTACTCAGTCGGCGTCAATCAAGTCGCCACTTACGCACAATGGCCCAAATAAGTGGCTAAGTGCGGAAAACCCACGACCAACTATAACTATAGCTTCAAAATATCCGTTATGCTCCTTGTGGTTAGGAACCCGAGACTCTGTGGCAATATTTTAGTCCCGCCACTGAGCTATTTATACTTAAACATACATATTTATTTTTTAAGCTTTCACTATTTGTAATAGATAAAGCGTGTTATTCTCAATATAACTATTATATTTCACGATATTGAGCCGTGACATAAATATTAGTACAAGTAGGTTAAAATATTTCACGCTCGAAAAGTGTAATATTTCGCTTTAAATATTAAATTTAAAATTAAATATTCAAAACATTGACATGATTAAAATATTATAGCCAATTTATTTTAACTATACAAACCTTTGTGACATGCAAATATTTTTAATGTTGTATTGCATAGCCGATTGTTAATATATTTTTCACTATCTGTGAATAATTTATTGATTCACATAATTACAAGTTAGTATTCTCGAGTAAAGGCAACCGCCGCTGTCTTAATGTTTCATTGGTCTATAGTAACAAACATAGATGGTTTCTGAGTGTGTGAGAGAACAATATATACCTTGAAAAGGTATTCAGCGTTAATTGGAGAGAATATATATATCTATACCTTCTTAATTCGGGAAGTTATGAAACCATAGCTAGCTACGAAATAATTTTACATGGAGCCTTTGAACTGAACCTCAGCTACACCGCTATGGTTATTCAAAGCAACTCGGTCCACAAAGCATGCTCAACCACCGATTGAAATGTCAAAGGCAGGCATACTATTTGAACGCCAATTCGTTTGTCTTTCATCGCTGCTCATGGCGTTTGCTCTGCAATGGTTAAAGCATCGGACTGGACGAATATATTAGGACAATATTTGTCACTGAAACGTAGTGTCAGTATCTGTGTACTGTACTGGAAAAGTATCTTTCTTGGTAAATTACTAACAACAAAATTATGCTTTTCATGTATTTTGATTTAACTTTCATTATATTTGCATACTAAGATTTGTTTCTTAACAATACACATTGTGTTGAAATTTAATATTTACACTACTAATAAATGAATTGCAAGAAATAAGAAGTAAATAAGATCAAATCAATTACCATGATAAAATAAGAAAAACACACAATCTAAATTATTCCATTAATGACTTGAATTGGCGTAATACTTAGTAGGAATGGTATATGATAGTTGATGGTTGGCTTGACCAAAGTTGTATAAGATTATACTCAGAGCATTCTTGCTTACTTTATCAATTTGTTTATTCATAGTTTTATTGTAATACTGACTGTTTCAATTATATGTTTTGCAGAATCTTACACCACAATTTAGTGTTTATTTTATGTTGTTTACATTTGAACTTAGAACTAACTGTCACAAACTCCAATAACAATTTAGTCGATATAGAGACTAAGCTAAAAGTTTTAGTATTAAAAACAGCCAATCTAAGAGAGTAATAATAATAAAATAATAACCATTCATTGACATCGAATTACACAGTAGATGAAAATTCTCTGAACTTTGAATCTAGTGTTAACTGTTATTGTATTTCAGGGATATTTTTGTATACCTCTGGTAAATAGATTTTCGGCAAAGTATTCTTATAATCGTGATCCCACTTTGGTCAGGCAATGGAAACCGCTATGGTTGTAGTAGGATGGTTCATAACACTTGTAAGGGAGATTCACACACGTGCCCTCTACTTGCTCCAAAGTTCGGAGGATGAGCTCGTAATTTGTTTATCCACTTTTTCTATTTCGTGTGTGTGGCCATGTCTGGTCTCAAAGTTTTCAGACCCCTAGAAGGCCTCCGAGGTGGACTTACGATTTTTGTACTGAGGCAAGAACCAGCACCGTCACACGGAATGTCGTGGCTCGGGCGTAGATATGACGCGTCATATCTACGCCCGAGCCACGACATTCCTTTTATCCTAAATTGTGCTTTATTTCTATGCACTTGATTTAAAATTTGCATGGAATAGGAAGCCGCCCGCGCCGTGTCAGCGCCCGACGCCATTTATGTGTGGCCTGCGCCTTACGTGTTGTTCGAAGCCCGGTAGAGCACGTGTGTAAATGCCACACGGTCACCTGTCTAAGAAATGACTCGTGGAACACGCTATAAACGCTACTAGGTTTGCACTATAAAAAATGAGTAGATAGAGTGCGAGTACCACGTAGATAAGTAAAAATAAACACACAAATGTACACAAAATAACATTACGTAAATTACGTTTATATTCAAAATGAAATCCGCGTCGTTTGTAATTTACTTTAATAGCAATTAAAGCGTCAATGTAATAATATAAATCACACGAATAGCCGACTTACGTAGTGACCAAAAAGGGTTCTAGTTTATGTTTTCCGCAATAATATTAAATGTTGGCATTACATTAGATATGAATAGAATGCCTCGTTGGTCTCGCGGCATAAATGTGCACGTGGGATTGGAGGTCTCGGGTTCGATTCCCGAGTCGGGCAAAGTGTTATTGAGTTTTTCCGTTAGGAAATTCTCAGTAGCAGCACGGAGTCTGGTAATGTGCCCGGTACGGCAATATTACGTGGGACCTAAAAATTCATGTCGAAATGTGGGTGTAATATTACACCTCTGCCTACCCCTTTACGTGAGTATAAATAAATAAAAATAAAACATTATTTTATTTTATTTGTGAAGGCCATATTAATATGTCACATTATTAAAGTTACAATCGAGATTTATAGCTATAGACGTATATGCATTATTATGTACTATAGTTTGAAATATTTGCATGTATTTAGTCGAAGTCTTAAAAGATCTAGCAGGACTTCATAAAATGGACTGGAAGGAATGTATCCAGGATAGGAAAGGATGGAGAGATCTCGTGTCGGAGGCCAAGACTCACCCTGGGTCGCTGCGCCACCATGAATTAATGAATGAATTCAATCATCATACCTGGCCAACCCGTAGCCCAGCTATGATTATACATAGAGTTATACATAGCGCTATCCCAAGATCTATCATTCTAGGTCGAAAGTATTGGGTGATTGATGTATTGAATTATGCATGTTATAGCATTCGTGCGTTGCACGCATTTGAAGTGACGATGTCATCGCAAGCCACTTTCGCTGGTCACAAACATGTTGAGGCGACTATTTCTCGCAATATTTGAACCGATGATAAACAGTCTATAAAAGAGTTTTACAAAATGTCCTGTGAAGCAACCTATACATTCTTTTATTTAATGGTGAAAATGCACAGTGTAAACCTTAAAAAGTAAATGAATTTATTAGTATTATTTCGCGGACCTTTTGTTTAAATTTTTAGCCCGCATGTGGTGAAATAATTTTACGCCATAAAAGGAACCCATTGTCCAACTTTGGTATTTCAAGCTTCAGTATTTTGGACTCTGCATGCCAGTCAGGACCAGATTATCATAATATATGATTTGTAAGGTTATCATGTAATGGTACGTTTTTCGTTTAAATCACAAAGGCCCATCGTACATCTACGAAAGCAGTATGATAATTCCTGCAGTCATCAAAGGATTCCTAATGGTTGACAACCTCTGCGATGATAACATCACAAGATCACTGTCGCTACCAGGAGTTCAGAAACGCAAAGAGTTCGTTACCAAACCTCCTGCATAGATGCATAAGGCTGCATTGATAAATGTATAAGTAGAAGGAACTACCGATGTTCTAGAAGCCGATATTCATACGTCGCATCTGTTACATTATCTTGAATACTTGCCATCTTTTGAAAAATAGCCTCATGTTGTTCGCTTGTATGATTCAATTTTACATCTAGTTTCGCATCTTGAGTTTGTAGTGGATTTATTTCGTGATTTATATGATATCAAAGTTTCGATGTTATTTATGTTAGTCTGAAACCAATAGAAATATAGCGATATATAGATATGTATTACACATTATCTTTTTTTAGGTAGAAACAAACTCACGACCCGCACCACTGAATTTTCGAAGTTAGCTTATTAAATTAATGAATATCGCTTCTAAGATTCGTGATTTATGTCTGCCAAATCACACTGGGCCCGCATGAAAGACGGTGGGTGGTTCATTGTGAGAAGAGACCTGGACCTGTACCTAATAGACGTTTTTACTTTTTTATAGACTCACGCCTGTATCCTCGAAGGGATAGGCAGAGGTGTAATATTACACCCACATTTCGCCATGAATTTTTAGGTCCCACGTAATAGGGGGCGAGTAACGGCCACATTACCAGACTCCGTGTTGCTACAGAGACTTTCCTAACGGAAAAACCTAATAACACTTTGTCATATCCGGGAATCGAACCCGAGACCTCCCATTCCCACGCGCACATTTATGCCGTGAGACCAACGAGGCAGCCTAATAGTTTCACAGATTATAGCTATAAACAGGCCTGACGCAAGTATAAAGAAGGATGAAAAGGAAGGTGAAAAAGAAATTTAGCAACAAAACATTGCATATTAGTTTAAGAATTTAAACATTTAAAACATAATAACTTTTCTATAGCAAACTAATGTTGAATGAATTAGTTCAAAATATAGAGGACAAACTCGATGCAAATGGTATGTTAGTTAATTCGCTAATTGTAAGAGCGCGTTGCTCGTTCTAAAACAATGTTTGTGGCTATACTACAATTACCTAAATACATTAAACGTAGTGCAGTCATTATTAGATGTGAATCGGATAGAAAGTCTTTGCAGTTTGATGACTTAATTAAGTAAATCAAAGTGAAAAGAATACATTTGAATGGCTCGACGAGCAGCTGCTAGCAGTTTTACCCCTCCTCACAATTTTCCGCTATCCTTACATATTAGCTATCATCCTAGTGCATTTATTTAGGTCTGTATCTATCTATCTATATCGTCACGTCTGTCTCCCATTGGGGTAGGCAGAGACCATAGAACGCCACATGCGTCGGATCAAACATACCTCTTTCGCTTCATCGCTCGACCGCTTTCATTTATTTATGTGTGGATTTTTATCTGCATGAATTATATATGATCAATTAATCGTATAGTTGATCTGACATGGCCTGGTGCTTTCAATAACTATTATTTAAAAAATACTACTTCTGCATTATATTGAAATCCTCTTGCTAGAAGGACTTTACCAACTATGAACGCAATGAACACCCAGACTCAAAACAACACTTTATGGATAGCACAAGTGTTGTCTTAATTGTATGGGGACAATATTTAAACAACCGTCTCAGCCCGTTCCCGTAGAATTTTGAGAAATCCCTTCTTACGTTCAATATTCGATCTATCCATATCTATTGAGATGCATATTTGAAATAAGCCCCATAAAAAATCTGTCAAACATGTTTCTCTAATCTCCAATTCCATATACATAGATATATTTTCTTTTTTATTTGTATTGTATTTTAATTTATGTTAATTTAATTTTTTGTGGTAGTATTTAAGTAGTTATAATATTAGTTTAATACTGTTAAAATAAATATGATGATGATGGTGATGATGATGATGTCCTTCTCGACGTGTCAATCGACGTGACGGCGACCCTAAACCTCAGTCTTTTCTGGTATGTGCCCGGATGTGGCTGGCAAAGCCAAACTTTGTGAAAAATACGCGGTCACAGATGGTTCAGTAGAGACTATTGGAGTTGTATGTATAGTTAAAATTAGGCTTCGGTCGAGTCTTCCGTATTTCGCGTTTTGCATCAAGGTCTTCGAGCCGCATTTTCTCAAATAAATATATTACTGATATGGATACATCAAATATTAAAACCGGTCGTTAGTAAACCCTTACGATCCCCAAGGACATAATTATGTACACTACATGCCAAATTACAGCTTCTTACACCTATGACACGGTAATAATACTCGTATCTATTACCGTGCCCAAGAGTTATGACTGGGCGTTGTCTGTGAGTCAGTCAGTAAACAGGTGTTTTATATAAACAGATTCTTTTTTAGGGTTCCGTAGTCCACAAGGAACCCTTATAGTTTCGTCATGTCCGTCCGTCTGTCCGTCCGCAGCCTAGCTCAAAGACACCTGGTGCTAGAAAGCTGATATTTGACATGAATATAGACATACGATATTGCAACAAAACTGTAGAATAAAATTTAGGAAAATATTTTTTTTAAGGGTATCTCCTCTACATATATAGTGGGGCTGAATTTTTTTTTGGTTGAGTACCCCATTGTGTGGGGTATCATTGGATAGGTTTTAAGAAAATATTATTAGTTTGCTCAAATCATTTTTCGATCAAGTGATTGATTTGTCAAATATCAAGCTTTGAAGTGAAAAAAATTGTTAGACTCAAGTGTCCCCCCCCTCTGCCGGCTAAACTATTAATGTGGAAGAGGTGAAAAAAATCACAAATGTAGTACATATAACGAATTTAAAAGGAAAGCTATTACGGCTAAGTAGACATCACTAGTTTACGAGTAATCGTCAGTTAACTTATAAATACCTATTTCTGTGAGTTTACATTTGGAGCGCTGGCTTAATCTTAAAGATGCCCGTTTTTAGTCCCATGTGAAACAGAAGTTATTATCAATAATGGCAACTACGGAACCCTACATTGCGCGTGGCCCGACACGCACTTGGCCGGTTTTTCACACATTACGTAATATAAAACCAGACTAATTTCTAAAACTACTCCTAGTATAACATCGTCCCATATATTTTCTGTTATAAAACAACTATAACTAAAACTGGCACGCGTTCCGAAATTCGTTATTTTACACACAACGAACCTAAATCAGGTTGAACGGGATCCGTGTGAGTGTGTGTTCATGCATCTCGCAAACCATTTACCTAATCCCGTGAAGTACGACTGAATTTTTCACGTTATACGTTTTACTCCAGTTTTAAATAACACTTTGGTTGCTAAAGTTTGGTTTTGAAATAAAGATGATATTATTATAATGTTTTCGATGCAGGTGAAACATTCACTTCGTATTTATTTATGTATTGTTTACTGATAATTTGTGAATACTAAGCGGTAAGAGGCATTCAGAAAGTTCCAAATCAGTTCTGTTTTTTGGTTTTTAACGACAATACAAATTGCAAATTTTGAAAAAAGCTATCTATGATTTGAGCAAAATTAAGCTTGCTAGCGCTGTAAAATGTAGCCAGCAGCTTAGTCATTTGCATATAAAGATGTAATGGTTATTTATTTGACCCAACAGATAGATTATAATCCGTCCGGTATAGGTTACACGAGCTTAAGTCACCGGATGACACAGATAGCTTGACTACAGCTTACTGTTAAGCGTGCCAGTCGCCGAAAATCTTAAAATATTTCTCTCAAAAGCCTCAGCAAATTGAAAACAAACTTGCCAATTTCCTTTTCGATGGCAACCAGCCCCAAATCTGTATTGTTGATCGCCATCCTGCTGCCAACTTAACGTGGTGTGCCTCCAATATATTATAGCGAGTCGTGCCAAGAGATTGTTCGATGTGATAGTAACACTTTATGTGAAGCTAAGTTTAGAACTGGATTAACGGGCACTTTATTGGAGATTATGGAAGAGCTTATATTGAAAGTATTGGAAACTATTAACGAGGTACGCCTTAATGACGTTGGTTTTGTTTTATAAATTACGTTGGCACTAAAAATTAATTAACCATATGCTATAATATAAACCATGTAAATATAGATTTAAATTTAGACCTGATTTAAATTGTGTTAATTTCGATGGATTTGGCTACTCGAGATAGGATTTGACAGATGTTGGGTATGGCATATGGCATAAGAGTCATGAAAGTAGAATAAATGCTGTAGAAATGAGAGCACTGAGAAGTATGTGTGGTGTTTCTTTGACTGACAGAGTAAAGAATTGTGTGATAAGAGAGTGTTCTGGGGTAAAAGAAGATGTAGTTTCAAGCATCGAGAAAGGTATGCTACGATTATGTGGGCACGTGGAGAGGATGGATTACGAAAGACTGACCAAGCAGATATATAAGGCAAGTGTGGAAGGGACAGGACGAAGGGGAAGACCTAGGCGGACGTTCTCTGACCAGATTGGAGACGTCCTAAAAACAGGACAGGTTAGAAGTACCCTGAATAGAAGAGCATGCATGAGGAATGTGATGGGAGTGAATGAAGCAAGAGAGATATGTCAGGATCGTTGCAAATGGCGTTCCATAGTCTCTGCCTACCCCTCCGGGAAACAGGCGTGAGTCTATGTATGTATATTAATCTATAGTACTCAAATCCATCAATATATATAATTTATTGTACTTTCGTCTAAAATTCAGTTTAGGATTTCAAAAAACTAGTTAGCGAATTTTATTTAATACAATAAAGTCTTAATAACAGATAGTCTAGGAATACGTCTAGGTGTCATGATTAGGCCTCAGTCTTAGATCTCCCTTTATTATGGTGACAGATTAAGAATGCTAAGTGCCACTATTAGAAATTCACTACCCCATATTATCTCGTGCATATCGTAAGGAGCGACTAAAGAAAATACACGTAAATAGTTATTTGGGAAGAGACCGAAAACTCGACATCAAGTCATATGCCCAGCAGTTTAAATAAGACCTTCGATGTTTAAGTTAATTGAAATAATCTTTATATTTAAAATCCTTGTCTGGCCTATTAATTGCTGCATTATATTCATAGCACAATGACAGTCATGACTTTGTGATCATTCATAATCTACAACAGATGACAACAAAAGAAAATACTTTTCTGCTGTAATTCATATCTAATACTCCATATTTTAAAGCTTTAATTTAAGAGCTACGTGTGGTCTTTCTAATTTAATTTTTCACATTAATATCAAGTACGAGATAAAAATAATAACTCTTGATTAAAATTATATAAGTTACGACCATTTGAAAACTGAATATACAACTAACTAAATATTTCATTTGATATGTATCTGCATTATAAAAAAAATATAAATGATAAACGTATACTATATACATCGGATATGACAACTGTGTTAACGAAAATAGCTACGGGTGACGCTATCTAGTACGCCACGAAGGAACTTAATTTAGTTCAACTGAATATACGGCCAATTTCAATATTCGATCCATACATGGATTTTGAGATTCGAGATTCATGTTTGACATATTTTGTATGGAGTTTATGTCAAAAACGAATCTAAAATCTGCAGATCTATCTATAGATCGAATATTGAATTCCGTAGTAAATTTTACTCACTTTCTCGTCAGTGCATTAGTGTGGTGAATTTATCTTTGTCTTACAATTCATTTGTACACCGTTTGATAGTTGTATTAAGTTAATAAGCTTACTAGTTTAAACAGATATGATAATTAAATCATATCTGTTGATACCAGTATGTAGGCGGACCTTGAGCTGCAAAGCTTGTTAGTCTAGGTTGCTATCGGGAAAACGCTACGAACGAAACAGGGACGATGATTACGATGAGTTGTATTAAGTTATATACATTTGTACTTTTTTTTTTAGCTATATACATAGGTCTTTGACTTTTAATAGCTCACTATGTATTACTTGGAGCGGTTTAATATTACAGCGTTTTGTATATGTAGCTTTGTATAGAACATTCTAACATTCCTAGACTTGTTTTCTCCAGTCAGCAAAACTGGTACACATTTTTGAGGCAATTGTTCTGGTACATTTCCTTGAACTCGTGACGTGAAATCTTGATTTCAAGTCTTGCCACGTGTTTCAACACTTTGGTATTGGAACATTTTGTAGGTGTAATGATTAATACCTGGCCGGCCATGACAAAAGATTTAAAATATAATATTAAATAATTAATTTACTAAAACACTAAATAATATACAAATAATCAAACTAAGTAAATCTTGTATTATGGGTACTAGGAAATAATACAAAATTTAAATTATATGTTATTATAAATGTTAAACGTGCCTTTGTATTTAAAACCAATATTTTCGAGGACCACATTGAGTTGAGTACCTGTCCATTTTCGGATTAAATTTAAATCCCTTCTGATTTCAACTGTGATGGATGTGCATTTTTGGTTAATGAGAATTCACAATGCAAAGATATACAATGCTTGGTAAGTTGAGTTACCGTTTGATATAAACTTATTAGTAAAGTTAAGCAACGTCTACAGAGGTCGTCACCATATGGAAAGGTTGTCGATAGTTCGGTCATTAAATTTGGAGTAGTACCGTGATTCGGCATGAAAAGCCGTAGCCGCGCGTCGGCTAAACAGTACATGTCATATTTTTTTAGAAGACTATATCATCATCATCAGACTTTAACATCCACTACTGGGCCCCTCCTTTGAAAGGAGGAATTGGCCTACTACAAGTTTTCCTTCTCGTACAGTGCTGTTCTCTGCATAATATGCTCCCTCTGTTGGCTCTTACGACACCCATGGGATGATATGGGGTGGTGACATATATGAAGACTATGTAAAGTAACATATTTATTATGCTAATATTGTGCAGATCCATTAATACATATTACATGCATACAGGTTTAATTATATTGAAATCTGATTGAAATCAAAGTTTTAAATTATATTATATTGCTCAATACATTAAACAATACGGAAATAAATAAACGTTTAACAAACATTGTTATAAATAGATAATACAAAGAAATATATTTAGTGTGCCAGGGGTACCTGGAGATCAAACCCAAGACCATCGTCTCAGCAGTCCGTTAGGTACACCACTAGGCTTACCATTAAATTTTATTACGCCTGAGTACTATTCTAAGAATTTTATAACCCAATACAGAGGGTCTATCATTGTAACGGTGACGATAGCCTAGTCGACGAGAACAATTTCCATACATTTTCTTAAAGCGCCTCTAACGGACAGTAGCGATGGATAGAGTTCGATAGGGGGCACATTTAGAAAATGTATGAAAATTGTTCCCGTCGACTATTCTATCGTCACCGTGTAAAACTCGTACTAGACCCTCAGAGTCCAAAAGACTGCTACGCCCTCTGCGTAGCAGTCTTTTGGACTCTGAGGGTCTCGAGTTCTGACCCACGGCACACACCGCTGATTTTTAGAAGTTATATACATACATACTCACTCCTCACTCACGCCTTTTTTCCAGAGTGGGTAGGCAGAGACTACGGAACATCATTTGCAACGATCCTGACATATCTCTCTTACTTCATTCACTCCCATCAGATTCCTCATGCTTGCTCTTTTGTTCAGGATACTTCTAGCCTGTCCTGTTATTTGGATATCTCCAATCTGGTCAGAGAACGTCCGCCTAGGTTTTCCCTTCGTCCTGTCCCATTCACACTTGCCTTATATACATATCTGCTTGGTCAGTCTTTCGTCATCCGAATGATGACGAAAGACTGACCAAGTAGAAGTTATGTGTGTTCTTTTAATTGCCAATAATACTATTTTTATCTCAGATACGACAAAGAATTTCGCCTTGCATTCCAAGATCCGCAGGTTTGACAGATTATTAAGTTTTTGACAGAGCTGCCATTTGACCTCCTTAATTCATTGGTTCCGACTGTAAACGATCTTTCTGGCACCCGACCGACGCGGCGACGGCATTAACCTGCTCTCCAAAGCACGTGGCAAGCGATAATTAACTATTTAATTCACATCGTGGGTTTGTATCTGATATCTTGTGCTAGTAACACACTTACATGTGTTGATATCTCGTATACTTTTTTTTTTAACGCTTGTTTTACAAGTTTTATTTTTTTAATTTTTACTTTATGTTTTCAATCAAGGCTATATTGAAATTAAGCTTATACATGTTCCTTGATTTTTTATTGAATCTGTTAAAGTATACCTATAGACACGTCGTTAAGGTCACTAATGACTGAACATGTAATTAATCTTGCACAATTTTCCTACGTTTAATAGTTTGTAGGCTTGGTTATCAGTGTCGAATATGATAAAACGAGGAAATAGAAGGTAAGAGTTATATTATGCTGTGATATTTAAGTTTAGTCAAAATCAGTGAAAAATATTAAACATCCATCCATCTTTGCAAATTTTCACGTTTCTAATATAAGGTCTAGTCGACGCCAGCGGCTTCGCACGCACATATTTTCGAATTTCTCGTTTTGCCCAATCCCGTGGGAATTTCGGCGAATCCCGTCTTAGTGCAACCCTACGGTATTATTCATAATTATTATGAACATTTTGTTAAAACTTATCTTCGTTTTAAAACTTAACACATTCAAAACCACAATACAGCCAAAACTTATATATCTAACATACTTTATGTTTACTTTATCGTTTTTATATCCTTTCTCACAAAAACACGCGTAAAATCCGTAAATAAAAAAAGTAAATAAAAGAAAATACGATCAAAGTTTCCACACAGTCGGTTTACAGTATAAATCTGCTGGGTGCCCTTAAATCGTGCAGATAAGTCTACAAACTTACTTAAATTCCCTCGGTTTTATGATATTACATCTATGTTAAGATCGTAACTCTTGGAATTCAGAAGTTGAAACTTTTGGAAAATATTAAAATACTTCTAGTTTGCCCTAGTTTTGCACAGATCTTTGTCGATACGGCAATATGTCACTTGGCAATAAGTTTTATAACTTTTTGGATTTTTCAGCGTGTTTTATTTTAATCTGGGATTTAGTCAAGTTGAAGACGGCGTGAGATATATTTATCTTTTCAGCTGCCTGCTGTTTGTATTAAAATGTATACGGTTTTATATTAATCTGGTTTGAGCGCCTTTTTTTAACACGATGACGAGTATTGTGGTTTCGAGCTCCATAGAGATATATATCCAGACTAAATTTGTTATTCCGAAATTCTTATTTCGATTAAATTGTTCTTCGTGTCTGTTGGTTCACAATTTGTAAATTCACTGGATTAATTAGAGCTAGAACGCAGAAATTGTCATAAAAATTTAGCTAACAGCTTAGCTACAACATATTTAATCAATAATATTCAAGTGGAATTACAAAATATGGAGCTTACTTTTGTGTTTGCAGCATATTGATTAATGGTCTTGGTTTTTGAATAGCTTTGCTTTAAATTTAACAGGCATTTTTCATTTATACTCCAAAACGAAACAATTTGAGCGAGCAATTTCTTCTAAAATAAGAATACCTACCGACTTAAAACATTTTATGGTAATCCATAACTGCTTGACCGCGCACAAGTGACTATTCTCCCTTTTTCGAAATGCCGTAGACCGCACACAAGTGACTATTTTCCCTTTTTGGTTACAGCGCTATACTCGGTCTGAATTTACTGTTTCTTTCTATAACGTAATGTTTTAAATTATTTTTCTCTGTTCTATTCAAATCATTGAACATACCTTCATGCTAAAAATACGAAGCGAGTCTTAAAATCGTTAACCCGGAACGAAAAAATAATGTCAAATGCCACTCTTTGTTTCGCGCGCTCCGTGATTACGTGCTTATCGTATGCGTGTAATTAAATATTTTTATAGTATGATACATGTTTTTTTTTATTTAATTCGGTGTAGATAGAATCCCTCTACAGTTCAAACTCATAAAATATGTATGTGATCGATTTACTTTTTAAAATAATCCTGTTTAAAATACACAAAGTGTTTTTTTCAACGATAGTAAATGTTCGCTGCTAAGTAATTACGTGCTTATCGTATGTGTGTAATTAAATATTTTTATACTATGGTACATGTTTTTTTTGTTTAATTCGGTGCAGATATAATCCCTCTACAGTTAAAACTCATAAAATATGTATGTCATCGATTTACTTTTTAAAATAATACTGTTTAAAATACACAAAGTGTTTTTTTCAACGATAGTCAATGTTCACTGCTAAGTATAATAAATTAGAAAGTAAATATCAACAAAGAATTCATCTGACTTGTAAGAGTCATTTATAAGGTTGAAGAAAAACATCACTTCAACTTACACATGTTACTGACTTATCAACAATAAATGTTTATGTTAGCGCGCCCATCTGGCGAGCGGCGGCGCGACATTTTGTTTAGAACGTGAGCGGTCAAGTAAATTCGGCGAATTGGCGCTAGCGGTCAAGCGGATAATATTAAAATCCATGCAAGCAAGGATTATACAAATTGATTAAAGAACCTTATTAAAATACGCTAGTTAAATGCTTATGTATGATATTTTCTGATCTTCAAAATTATGAAAGGATTTATGTGTCTATTAAAAATTTATCTTCCAAAAATTACGATAATATTCCCATAAGTGGTTTCAGCGATTTCGTAGTAATTTACAAATTCAAGTCATCACAAGGAATATGTGCCATTTAATAAAAATGCAATACGAATGGTATACTCTTTTTTTTTGGCCTCGGATTGGAAAATCCTCATGGAGTCCCTCCGCCCTGGGGGGAAGGACGAAGGGGACTGTCAGACTCTTACTGACTAAAAACCAACCCGTGCTCCTCATGTACCCATGTGTCGGAGGGTAGGGCATCGCCGAAGCATTCGTCGCCACCCTCCGACGGGCCAATGCCCGTCGGAGGGTGGCGACGAATCTGGCGGGCCTCGAACAAAACCCCCTTGGCGGCGGATAAAGGTGTTGGGCTCCGTCGCCAAAACACCCAGCGGCCGCAGAGGATAGGGAGGACGGCAACGCAACACTGTATCTCCTCTTCCTCTGCGGCCCACCACGACGCATCGAATGGTGCGCCCCCATTTGGTCGCGGGAGATAGGGCGCACGGCAACGCAATAACGACACGCCTCTCCTCCCGCGACCGCACTCGACTGCGAGGGACAGACAGGACTGTCCCCCGCACCCGCACCGTTGGACGCATCCTGCGCAGGCCGCTCCAAGCCCACGCGGAGCCCCCCTCCTAGATCCCTCTTAGCTTCACCGCGGGTGACCAATCCACGGTTACTGAGCCCCCACACCACGACAAGGTGGAGATCCCACGGGGGGAACGGTGTACTCTGACATGTGCTGTTTTATCTTCAAATATAGTAGCTAGTATTCATTTTGCCAAATATTTAAGTTTCGTAATGCTTGTCCAATGAACGTACATGAATTGTAAATAATAATAATAATAATGTCTGTTCTATATTATATTTTAATAGTAAACATACGACCAATGCTCAAAAATTTAATATTCGGACTCTTAACAAAACAAGGTATTTAGCTATATTTCGCTGACATAATGTGAGAAAAAGTAAGGTGAACTAACTGTTAAGGACTCCATTGCAATCTCAGTTTATAATTTATTTATAATAATTATCAAATAAACATAGGCTATCGGTGCAACTCTGCTGTGACCAGAGGCATATTGAGACAAATGTTGTAAACTGCTTTTGCTACAGAATTATTCGCCATTATTAAAAGGAAAGGATTTTTTTTCTAACATAACAATTGACCTCGAAATATGTATGTAATGTGTACGAGAATTTTGGCGCTAATATCGCGACTTACCTTGCCGTTCGTAATAGACCGGCAAAGTTAAACTACGCTTGCACAGGTCGACACTTGGATGGGTGACCGCGTGTGGCATATACATCAGAGCGTGACCTTGCTTCGTAGAGCTCGTAAAGCTGTCGGCCATGGTACATTAGGTCATGTTGGAGGACTTCGGGTGGCCTAAAATCTCCGACACGCGAAAGGGCCACAATGTAACACAAACAAAAGCTCTGACGTCGATTATCCACTCTTTATTAATCACTAGAGATTTACAGTAAATTTTAAACGTATCACAATAGAATATCTGATCTTAATTATTATTATGTTCAGACTTCTTAAAGCAAGCCAGTGAAATCTTTAAGTAACAATGCATAATATGTTGATACCTACACGTCATGAAATGAAACAAATACTTTAATAATCAAGAGACATTCTAAGTCATTTAATAACAGAATCTACTCACTCTGAATACAATCAAGGAGGCACTGTATGTTCGAAGAAACTTAACTCAAACAATTTTAAATAAAAATCTGTTAGTATAAAAATTAAACAAGAAAATAATAGTGCGCCAGAGATTCAATGTATAATCTTTTTAAAACTTATTCTTAGACTGTATTGCTCTTTCTTTATAATATTCGTAACAGAAATTATGCTTCCAACAAAGTTTTTAATATAGCTTCACCTAGGTCCAAAGTATTAAGTATCGTACTAATTGGTGCTTCATTCTACATAATTTCTGATGTTGCAGCAACACGAGCACGAGCAACACAGCGATAAGCTGCCGGTTATTAAAAAGGAAGCAACGTTTTTTACAATGCAGTTACTTTCGAAGAAAAAATATTCTAAACGAACACCTCAGATGTAAAACTTTGATTGCATACTACACCCTCACAAAGTGCAAAAGTTAAATAAGTAATTTCTTTTTTCTCGTTAAAAAATATACTTCAGTAGCCTTGAGCGTTGAGGTTTGATTGGCCAGCATGTTTTCTCTGTAGCGCTGTTTAGTGAGGTAATAGGTTATGCTATTATTTAAGAGTATATCATTGAGTAGCTTTGTCGCGATCAAGTAAACTTGGAATAAATAATTTCTTGTCTAAAGTTAATGGATAGATGTTCGCTCGGTGGAATACTAATTAATAGGAGGAGAGAACTTCTTCTACAATGCGGTTTTAATTTATAAGATAATATAACTCGCATTTTCACAGCTCTAGGTTCAAACTATTCGGATTTGATCAAAAATTATAATTTGGGAAGAACATGTTTCAACCAAATGATTGTTAGGTAGCGAGGATTAAATATAAAGGAATCTGTGAATTCATTTTTCGAGAAATATAATATAAAGATAAAGATATTAGCTTTTATTTTCCAAACAAAATCAACTATATATATTACATAAAAAGCAACTTAATTATGTCCTAAAAATAAAATAAGCCTATTTAATATATACAATACGAAAAATAAATTAAAATTAAATTTAGAAGGCGTCATGGAAGTCATCCGCATCGCAGTCAATCGGAAGCGTGCCCAGAAGACTGGCGGCATTGCCTCGTTGTATAGCAACAATGCATACTTGCTTATCTTTTGTGCTAAATACGTGCCAGCCCTCTGGTCACCCGAGGCGTCGATCATTCTCTTTGCGAGATCCCTAAAAAAGGATCTCGCACTTGGACCCCATGGCCCCAAGGTTTCGACCCCAAACGGCTCAAACACATAATCTCCTACAAGATTTACGTATTTGCGCCGTTTGAGGGTCTCTGCTGAAGCAGCAGCAGCGCCCGCACAACCTGCTGTGCTGGAAAGATGGGATGGCGCAAGGGTATCGACACATGTCGCGTCCCATACCAAAGGCCTACCCAGCTTCCACGGCAGTAAAGACATCCCGTCCGGTCTCTTGCCATCGTCGCGTGCCAAGCCCTGAGGTTCAAGTTGGGCTGGAACGCCAGCGGTGACAAGAGCACGGCGCAGAATGTCGTTGAGGTTGGCGTGTCGTGAAATACGACCCGCGCTCCTGCTGCATGACAGACCATGGTGACCCAGGCTATCGACAGCCTCTCCGCAGTGACAGCGATGCGGAGAGACACATGACGCGCCTAAACGGAGGCAAGTAGCGAAGCGGAAGGTTGTATCGTCCAACATAGTACCTATATTGGACGATGGCAGTGCCTGAAGCCAGAGGCCCGATTCCCATTCTCCCACAGCCAACAAGCGAGCACGCTCCGCAGCGTTGGCCGATGTATTGAGGAGTTTTTCTCGTACCACGCTGCAAAGCGGCCCATCCCATTGCCTCTGGGAGAACAAGTTTCGGGGTAACTCAGTTCCTGGACAAGAATTTCTCCAAGCGTTCATGGCATCGGCCTTACACGGCACCTCAGAATCAACCAGTGTAGGTGCTAAGATTTTCCTGGTCAATAAAGATAAAGATATTTTTATTTGCTAAGACACGTGTACATAATAAAAGCAAACATATGTACATGACACAACATATACTAATATACTTATATTTTCGGACTACAAGTACCAACCAGCCTCCTAGTACTTTTCCACATTACTCACTGCCATTGCCTGTCGTTGTAAGCGTTATAGACATGGTTTGAAATGATGACATAAACTTACGGCCATTTTTAATATTCGAACTATAGATAGATCTGTAGATTATAGATTCGTGTTTGACATTTTTTGTATGGAGCTTATGTCAAAAATTATCAAAAACGAATCTAAAATCTACAGATCTATCCCTAATTCGAATATTGAATTCCAGAGTTAGAGAACAACGCCAGGCACTTTGTCTAGATACCATAAATTTAGCGCTTAGCTACTAAACTTTAACTTTAATTTACGAAACAGTTTTTTCATAAACCAATCTATCAAATTAAAAATAGTCATTGCAGTAAACAGATATCACTGAAAATTTAAACACAAAATATCCAAAATTACAAAGAAACTGAAAATGATCATCAAACGAACTGAATTGCTGAACATTTCGTACTTTCGTTTAAACAATCCGATGTTCAGTCGGGAAAATAAAAAGCTGATACACAATAAACAAGAAGAAACTTTGGTTCGTTTGAAACTTCGTAAAGGCCGGCTAAATGTATTATTGTACAAAGTTTTAATGTCTGCAAATAAAGGCACACTTTAGGTACTTTGAGTCTGTCGAGTGTTATGAAAAGTGTCCTTTTGAAGTAGCCAGGTTATTGAGTCCAATGGGAGTAACACTTAAATCATATTACTAATACTCACAGTAATATCTACATAAAATGCTGTATATCATAAATAAAAAAATATGCGAATAGATGAGATCTATGTAGGTAAAAAAGTGATGAATATTGCAGTTAGAGTGACAATAAGGAGAGGCGACTAAAGGAAAAGTTGGACTGTGAGGATGGATATGAAAGATAAAGGGGTAAACGATCTGATGACTGAATGATGACGATGACCTGGCGACAAAGAAGTATGGACGAGAAGGACATACTACGCCAAGCCCAAATAAATTGGGACCAAAGCAAGACAATGGATGATGTCTGTTAAGTTTCAGCGATACGATTAAGGCCTAGTATTTTTTTAAGTTTGCTTTCAAGGGAAATCGGACAGCTCCTCGCAAATCAGCTTGTAAGTTATTTATGTATGTTTATCTATAATGGCGCTGATAAACTTGAGCATTCACCTGTAATGAGCATTCTCGCGAATGTAACATAACAAATAAGTGTGTTTTAGCGAGCATTCTCGCGAACATTCGGCCGAGCCATAGATAATACATAGAATTCTCGCTTCAATAGCGGGTTAATCCAATATATTTACTTCGCTTTAACTTATGATTTTAATCTAGGAAAGAATTTTCGTAGTTTGTCACTAATTTTAACTTGACTAGTCATGGGCTTACTCCGAATAAATATCGATAATGTTTACAATAGATCCTTTGATTTGGTTAACACAGAATTAATTTCAATAGAACGTAGGAACAGACACTTGTGTGAGTTATTAACCATGTTCAAATTAAAATCTGCATTTTTTTAGTTAGAAACGTCATTTGTTTATGTATCTTACTCTTACTCTAGAAATAATTGATAACTGAAACTGAAGTAAACATATTGGATAAAACTGCTGTTGTAGTGCGATTGCTATATGTTTTCTATATTCTACGGACTATTTGAATTTAGAGTGTTCATTAGAATGATCGTGAAAATGTTCGGTTCGACAAAACAGAAAACAGCGAATGCTCGTTGTTCTGTTACAAGTGAATGCTCAGGTGTATCTACGCCATAAGACGATTTAAAAAATGTGTATAGCACATTTTTTAACCTACTTCTATAGGTTTCGATATTTCTCTTTAGGCTTACAAAATAGGTTATAAGTGAATTCTTTCATCTTCCTCACAATTAATTCTTCATTTGCTATCTAATTATTCACACCACCAGCTACAAAATAAACTGAAAACTGTTTATATTAAGTCCAGAATAGAGAAACACAATATTTTTTTTTCAATTCATACAACGTTCAAAAGTGCCAACCGATCTTATTGTATACAATAATTTAAAAATAAATACAATACAATACGCTACATACATTTCCATTTAAAACATTTAAATGACAATCAGTAATTGCGGCTGTAACACGGTGTTACTGATACCGTAGTTTGTGGTATACCGTTGTATTCATAATAAATTAAATTTATCGTATGCTGTGAAATGTTCATTTGGTGGATGCTTTATAATTTGTTAATTGTGAAAAAAAACGATATATTTCTGTAAAAGAGTAGACACCGTAGGAAATTAAGAATACAAAACAAAAAAATATCTAAGACATAAAACTAAATATTACTAAACAAATCGAATTTTGCGGTTATATGTTGTTGACTCGAAATCTGTATTTTTTATGTTTTATAATATATATATATATATATATATAATAGAGGTAATGTTTCGATCGAGAATTATTAGCGCAGTCGGTCGGTTCCAATGTGAAATATTCCAATGTCAACAACTACTTACAAATTAAAAAATTAACTAAAGAAACATTTTCCAGTTGACTAAATTGTGAATCTAAACCATTCTCCACTCCCCTTGAACACACCCTTGAACACACACAAAAAATTTCATTACAATCGGTCCAATCGTTAAGGAGGAGTTTAGTAACATACACACGCACACAAGAAATATATACAGGGTGTAAAAAGACCCTTAACGAAAACTGAAATCCCATGTTGTACCAATCAGTACGAACATTTTTAACTTCGGCACCGTATCTGGGAAATTCGCCTCAAAATCTCTTGAACCAGTCAAGAGATATTGAGGCTCAAAGTTAGTATGGACTTTTTCTAATTAGGTACAAAATCGATGCATTTACCCCGCCATTGTGCTTTAGATGCCCTATAACCCCATAGATTAGTAGATATTTCGAGCATTGCATGCGCGCGTTTCTAATAGCGGTTTAAAAAATGTGAAAACTCAAAAAAAATCGTTTCCCAGGTATTATTTTTGGTTAGTATGACTTGGCATGATGTCCACAACGAGCAGACTTCGGCTTGGTGATGGGTCATATGACAGCCTGTATATAAAGATATTCGCTCCCAAATCACGAATCCCGTTTCATTTCATCAGTGTTCTGTGTGAAATATTATCAATTGAATTCATTCAATCTCTTGTAGTAAAATAAAACGACAACAGCTGTTAAAGACTGATACTAAACAAACTTCAATACTAGGTAACGACGTTCAATACTTAATAAATATATTAGAAATTGCAGATGAATTAAAAGAATTTTCTCGTGTAAATAGAAATAGAAGTATACTTTTTCGACAACACCAGATTGCTGGTAGTGGCAGCAACCACTAAAATAATTGATTTATTCGATATTTTTTTAGAAACAGAAAAACATGCATGAGAAAATTGATGAGAGTGTTTGAAGCAGGAGAAATATGTCAGGGTCATTGCAAATGGCATTTCGTAGTCTACCTACCCCTTCGGGAAACATGCGTATCTATGTATGAACCTATTACTTTAGAAGAAGACAACTGTCGCAAGGATACCGATAGTAATAATGATCCTGTATCGTAGGGGGCTTTAGAGACATTCTAACAATTTTTGTTAGAATGTCTCTAAAGCCGAGTATTGTGGATTCGATTCCCATACGACTTTGAATGCTATCCACAAAATATTGTTTCAAGTCAAAATTTTCTTTGTGTTTCTTAATAGATTGTTTGTAAAGCCCTCTTTACGCATTATTTTATCGAATTGCAAGAGTTTTCTTATCAAAAAAACTTTGTACCAATAATTAACAACTTTATGCTCACTTTACCAGTTACTTTGTATAATGAGTACTCAACGCGCTTGTTCTCGCCTCATCAATATTTTCAATTAATTATATAAATAAACACAATACGTTCTAATAGAATATTTATCTAAGCGTTTAAGGAAATCTGTTAAGGTCAGCAATAGATTAATTGTTATTTATCAGCACAGACTTTATTAACTGCCCGCGGTGCGGAAGTCCGTACCGGTCCGGACGGCTTTTGTTGTTCAAAATCTTTTATAAGCCTATCAAGAATTTGTTATTAGGTATACTTTTTCTTGTTTTATGATAATTATATATATATATTAAAAATTGTAGATGATGGTTTGTTGTATTGATATTTAATTTACATCGAAGCGCTACTCCGCAAAGCGGGACTCCGCAAAGCACGGTTGCGGAGTCCCGATTTACGCCGCACGACATGAATCGTTAGATCATGTCGGTGCAGTTTGAAAACTACCTCACCAGATTTGGCCACATACATGAAAACGAAAGAAATACATGGCCTGGGATGAACCTATCCATCACTGAAATCTTACAATGAAATTATGATCCTAATGGCTAGCTTATCAATGTGGAATAATAGTACGTATTCAGTGACGGCATCCAAAAATAATTTTCATTTACATTTATTTATTTACAGACTCACGCCTGTATCCCGCCTGTATATATGCGTGTAAATATTACACCCGCATTTCACCATGATTTTTTAGGTAGGAATCTGTGCTCCTACTGAGAATTCGGAAAAACCCAGTAACATTTTTGCCCGGCTCGGGAATCGAGCCCGGGACCTCCAACTAGCAGTCGCATTCGCTATCCACTAGACCACGGAGGCAATCAAATCATTTTTAAGCCCTGTTTGATGGACCCTAGATGAAATGGGATGTTTGGAAATTATTAGTTTTTCTTCGATCATCATCATTCATTTGTAGCGGTAGCTGGATAAACTAAGCCCATCTAGAGGAAGACGACACGATGAAACCAAAGTCTTGAATCGAGCAAGCAAAGCATTCACGCGCGATCCATTCGTCGCACTGCAGTCCAACAGTCACGATTACCTAGCCTTGTCGGAGGATCCTCCTCTAGTTGGAAGAACACCACAACTTATTTCTCCACAAGATGAGAGATTATGTAATATGTATGTTAGTATACAAATGCTATAAGTAGGTAGCTTAATATAAAGTGGCCAGCATATCTCTTGATCACTGCCTTACTGTTATTTCTGAATTAACCTCTCCAGTGGCACTGAGCCCAATTTTCGTTTTTTCGTGATCAACCGCTGCCAGTCTCATTTTTGCATCAATTTTCATTAATTTTATTAAATCTGTACTAAATAAATTTTCAATAAAACACCAAAGATAGTGAACAATCACTTCAATTATTTATTTGAAACTTCAATCATTAACACCCAACACTAAGCTGTGGACTTCGAGAAGATGCGAGTGCAGAAACCATACGTCAATTTAGTGTAGGAAATAAAATTTACTTAAATGAATCACAAAACACATCAATAACAACTTACATAATCCAAAACAGCTATGGAAAAATCTAAAATCTGACATAATACCGGACCACACAGAAAGATCCCTACCCAAAACCTTTGACGACCCTGATGCAATAAATATAGATTTTTTGGATGTACCTGGAAAGTGCAAGGTAGACATCTCTCAGCTGTCATACCTGGAACATCACAGGTATGGACTGGCCATTTTTAAATTACAGTCAGTGACAAGAGAGACTATTGTACAAATTATGAAAAATATAGGTACAAACGCTCAAGGGATTGATCGTATTAGTATGGACATGATCTCCCTAACATTGCCAGCCACTGCGCAGACCATACCAGACATAGTTAACAGGTCTATTCTCACTAACACCTTCCCTGCATTGTGGCGCTTGCAGTGGTGTGGCCCATTCCAAAGACCAGCAGTCCACAGTCTGTGAAAGATCTGCGCCCTATCAGTATACTGCCATGCCTGTCCAAGGTACTGGAGAGAGTAGTATACGTTCAAGTAATGTCATATCTAGAGGACAACAACATCCTCCCTGACTTACAGTCAGGTTTCCGTAAGAAAAGGGGTACTACTACTGCATTGTGCGATGTTTTGGGCAATATACTGGAGGCTCGGGATAGGGGGGAGGGTACAATATTGGTCATGTTAGACTTCTCCAGGGCTTTTGACTCGATTAACCAGACCTTGCTGCTTTCGAAGCTCTCTTTCTATGGATTTTCAGTGGAGACAGTGAAATGGTTTGACAGCTACCTATCTAACGGAACCCAAATTGTGGAGATTCATGGCAATATAAGGGCTTTGGAACCGCGTTTTGTTGATAGGGGAGTGCCGCAGGGATCAATACTTGGGCCTCTTTTATATTTAATTTACAGTGCTGATGTGGTACGGTCCCTCACACACTGTAAAAACCACATATACGCGGATGACCTGCAGATATATCTGTCCCTTAAACCGAACACAATATTGTCAGCTGTCCAGAAGATTAATGAAGACCTGCAAAGGGTCACTAAATGGTCTGAGCAAACTCTCTCACCCTAAGCCCCCAAAAATCTAAATATTTGGTGCTGGGTAGCAAGATCAAATCAGAGATATACTCTCTGCTAATCCAAAAATACTGATGCTAAACAAGGCGATACAGAAGGCAGATACTGTTTGCAATCTTGGATTAACCATGGACTCTGAACTGCGCTTTGAGGCCCACATCGGCAAGATTGCAAGTAACTGTTTTTACCGGCTAAGACTACTATACAACATCAGAAAATTTCTTAGTATACCTGTCAGGAAGCAACTGGTAGATAGTTTGTGTGTGAATGCTTGTGCAAGATTTTGTATAAACATACCCAAACGCAGCCATGTCTCACCTTTCCTGAACGAACACAATATTCTGAACATGACCAGAGCCCCGTCACTGGCTCAAATTCGCGCGATAAATACCTACCATTTCGTGTATCGATATGGATACAAACGACAGAGGGCCGCCGCACGCCCGGCAGCGTGTACGCACGGCACGTTTCCCGCGCTTTCTTCTAGAAATACCGAAACCACAAAGTTATTGTGCAGTGGACGGGTGTTAAACAGACAAAACAAACGAAAACTTGTTGTTTTTTCATTGCCGAAGGAAAAACGATGATTTATGTCGTAAGTTATGATATAACATACATACATACATAGACTCACGCCTGTTTCCCCGAAGGGGTAGGCAGAGGCATATTATACGCCCACTTTTTGCCAGTGTTTTGATCCCACGTAATAGGTGGCGAGCCTATTGCCGCTTATCGGGATATTTTGTTTGCCAGATATGATATAAGATTTGATATAAGTGGGTACTTATATAAAATTTCGTCTACAAATTGACACCGTTTATTTTATTTAGAGCAAAGGTAAGAAAGGAAATACTAGGTATGTAAATGTTCGTTAATTCATACTTTTAGGTTATTACTATAAATAAATATAAATGTTGTTTTTATTAAGTAAAATCTACTTAATGTCAGAATCTTATGTACGTATTTACTGTATTGTCTGGTATTGTGTCCGATAAACGGAGATAGGCAATAGGCCCCTACTGCGTACGATTATTATACATTTTATTTATTTTTATAACATACTAGAGGACGCCAGCAGCTACGCCTGCTTTTTTTTTTTAATTTACTCGTTTAGCCCGATCCCGTGGGAATTTCGGGAAATCCCTTCTTAGTGCACCCCTACGGTCCCCAAGGAACATACATGCCAAATTTCAGCTTACTGCGCCCAATAGTTTCGGCTGTAGCGTGTCTGTCAGTCAGTCAGTAACGCAAGGATTTTATATATTAAGATTGCATACTTATTGGTAATTATATTAAATATGTTAACAATATGTATTTACTAACTGACTCGTGTATATATAGGTAAGTAAGTATTAAGCAAATAAAAATATGGTTATTTCGCAACATTCGTTTCATTACCAAAATCATCATAAGAACAACCCTTGCGCCTATGTTCGATGACGCGCTTGAACGTACAGTCACACAATCTGCAACTCTTTGCGTGAGTACTTAGGGTACATTTCTCTTCACTGCGAACAACGGCTATTATTATTAAGATTTTGTAGGTGATTATAGCGTTAGTATTTTCGATTTTGTATGGGAGTGATGTATCTGTTACGAAGTAACTATTTAGTAATCTATGACATGACTGCCAGAAGAAAGTTACACTTGGCATCTTTACTGTTTGGAGTTGTACAAGGCAAGACACCTAGATACCTGAATGACAAGTTATGCTGGAGATATACTCAGTCGAAGTATATGGTAAGGTTGGTCAGCAATCCACTGTCCATGCCCAAGTATAGGAATGCTGCCTTCAGAGGTAGCTTCAAATATGCTGCAACACACTGCTGGAATGATCTTCCACCCCCAATCCGCAGCCTGAAATCCAAAAATAGCTTTGTTTCATATCTAAAGAAATATTTGCTAGAAAAACAAAAAAACAATATATAACTAAATAAATATATTCATATTATACTTACTTAATAAATATATAAAAATACACTTTATTATTCATATCTCTTTATCAATTTCTTAGTTATCATTATATTTTACCTATCTATACTATGAATATACATTACACAGGACATTTTAATTAGCAACATTTTTTATTCATTGTATAACACTTACATCTAAGTACATCCAGTACCTATTCAAACACATACATACTCACCTTCTTGGATATGGCCGACAGGTATTGGATCAGATCTCAAGTTCCAGACAGTGTTGTTGTACCATAGCATTTAAGGATTGTTTAAATGTTGCATTGAAGATTGGGCATTTTACTGGCATAATCATATTTTCATACCATAGATTGTCTTCAGATCCTACGACAGAACAGGTTAATTTGTAATTATCTGCTCAAATTCACTTTACATAAGCCTATATTTATTTTTATATTATTTCTGACAATCACTTATCACTTACTTACTACGTATTTGGTCATAATTTCAACAAGCCGCAAGCGCAAAGAACATTACAATACAGTATATGGATTATTTGACTGTGATTACAGTAAGGCGGTATGGGTAGGTACATATAGCACACTGATGCTTTGCTTTAAACTATATTAGTAAGTACTCGAAAGATTCTTCATTAGACACTACACATTAGACACCTCGTTTCATAAATCGTTTCTACTCGCATATTGAACACAGCACACGCATGCTGAGGATACCCTAGACCGCCAAGAGCACCAATGCATCGATCCTTTCGCAGCTTCGTGTCCAAACACGCCTTTCCACCATCTGCCAGCAGCGCATATTAACATACTTTCACCACATAATGAGGAGGGGTGAAGAGAGCCTTGAAAAGCTGATCGTTGTTGGGAACACGGAGGGTAAACGAGCCCGGGGAAGGTCCCAAACCAGATGGAGCGATCAAGTGAGGGGCTCATCATCAACCATGTTTAGCTCTGTCGCCCGAGACGCCATGAACAGGCACCGGTGGAGGCAGATCATCGAAACCAGGTGCAAACCATCCACATCCGCCTATGACCACGATCCTCAGTCATGAGGGACCGACCACAGAGAGAGAGATTGAACACAGCGAGGTATATTTTAGGTAGTTTATAAAGTTTTAAACAGACACTCGTGCGCGGACGCCACTCAAATGGATTGCGCAGAATACCAGTATTGCGGCTTAATAACCGCAACGTGTACTGAGCGTAGTCCAAATTTTGGCACTAATGAGACACACACTTCCACTTCTATTTCCAAATTTAATTTATGAATAAATAAAAACATTTCATGGTTGTCATCACTGCTCTGAGCTCTCTGACATCACTTTGTGTAGTTTATATTTGTTTGTTTTTGTTTGACCTTCCGCTCTGTCGACCAATGGAGGCAGACCGGGCGGACGGCTCTCAGTTGGTCATCCGGGCACCGTGTTGTTGCCAGTGGGCAGGAGTAGCAATCCACTATAATAAATAATTAATTATTCATAGACTGTTCCTTGTTTATGTTTTAAATTTCTTTATATTATGTTTTTTTTTTTAATTTATTTTTATTATGCCGTTTTTTGGAATTTTTATTTCTTTTTCTTTCTTTGATGTTTATATTTTTGGTGTGTGCCATTTGTGGCAAAATAAAGGTTTCTTTTCTTTTTCTTCTTTTCTAGAATAAAGCGTGACAATGAAAAACCGCTAAGGTCTGCTCTAGAGTAAGAAATGGTGTATGTCGCCTGTTTGAAATAGAATTAGTTTTTATTATAAGTCAAATCGATTAGATCGATTGAGTAACATTTTGTTTAGTCTATTGAAAATTTCTGACAATGGTCACACTGAACTGTCACTTCCGCCTTCCCGCGTTGAAAATTTACCACGTTGTCGTCTCGTACGTAAAATAAAATATCGCCTTTTGAAAAGCACATCATTGTAGCTACGCGAATAGTTGTGAAATCTATTAAATTGCCGCTTTTTTGACTCCCGGCACGGTTTGTGACATATTGAACATTTTGTGAAAAGTTATTGTGAGCACACCTTTTTGCATTTCGTGTGAATTGATTAATTGAACTAAATAGAGTAAACCGCCTTGAATGCCGCCTGATCTAGTGCTGGCAACGGTAAATTGTGATAAAAGACATTGTGAACTATTCATTGACATTTGCAAGGAGAAATTGCGAATCCTGTGAACTTGCATCGTGCATTGAAGACGCTGCGTTAGAGTCTGGTAAAGTAAAGATAATTCACTTGCTAATATTGGCCAATTTTAGTCTTGTGTGTATCTAGCTTGCCTCCAGGACTCCACTCAAGAACATCACTAAGAGTTGGTAAGACATTTTATTAATATTAAGTGTAGTTATGATTACTTGTATTCGCTGTGCAACGCAGTGCATTGTGTCTGGATCATTGTCTATCGTGGTCAGGTAGATGTATTACATCTTCCACTGCGCACTTCTGATACACCTTCCTGCCTGGCTACGGTAATTCTAGACATCGCCGTTCCATTATCCAGTTCAAAGAAGGAGTTACACAATGTGGTGGGAATTTATTTTAAACTAGGAATTTCAAGGAATTTTTGCAAGTACGTTCAAGTAGATCTTTTAGAAGCAAGTGCTCTGCCGGGTCGTTGAGTGCCTACTAATATGTGTTTACGTCAAAACACTCATAGTTATTAAGATGATATTTATTGGATTTATTTTAAAAGTTATTTATGGTATTCAATTTCAAGATTTTCTGATGTATTATGTGAATATTTTGTTCAAATATGTGAAGAATTTTAGGTCATTTTGGCAAATGCTTCCCAGTTTTAAAAAGGTGTCGTGTGGATTGATTTTGGGGATGGTATTCCACTAAGGCCCTCGAGTTTAAAACTTTTCTAATTCATAACAAAACATTTTGTTTCTAGAAAATCACAAAGGTTTCAATATAATACGTATAATAAGTAAATACTACTTAGTCGCCGTCTATTATTTCTACGAAATGTTTTAGATACTTTACACATTAATATTTGTGTGTTTTAAATTTGTGTGTTGAGATTGATTTCGTAAAAATACGAAAAAATAAAATACCTTAGGACTATAATCGTCAGAAATTCTTATTAATATTAGTACGTTATTTTATAATTGCTTTATATTTGCTTAATTATTATAGGAGTATTGCCTATAACAATTATGGGTGTACCGCAACAAGGTCCGCTCTATGATAATTGTGATCTATATTTGACCAATGACATACAGACACTATATATTCCATATCCATCGTACACAGCCAATCAAATCTAACTGACGGCGCTAATACATGCCAAGAAAAAAATATCTGCAAAGACCAAGACAAAAAGTGCCAATAGCAATTTTGTCTGGCCTAGGCAAGATTTTATATCACGTCAGCTGCAAACGAATGTGCACGTTTGAGATCTTATATTTCATCGGTATATACAAGGAAATAATTTTACAACACATTAAAATTATTGCTGTACTTGTGAATTATTAATAATTATTAACATATAAGTACTAAAACACAGCGTCAATGAACCTCGAATCGTCCGGTACGTACCGATTGTGAAACTCATTATTCATAATGAATTTGTTTTAAATAATTCATTTCGTTATAAATATATTCCTTGAATGGAAATAAGGAAGTATTGATAATTTGAAATAAATAAACCTTAACGTCACGGTAACCGTGACTGGTTAATACTATGTCAATAGAAATTATAATAAATTATACTTCTCCCGCAGCTTGGTGCAGGTAAATTGTACATATAAACTTTCACAGGAATTACACAAGCCATTAGTGAAAACTGAACAAAAATACGGACAGGACGCGGCGGGTACTTCATTTTATGATATGAATAAATATGTAGTTAGATTGTTTGTATAAATATATTTTATTATCGTCCGTAATAAAATATTTAGACAACATTACAGTAATTAACTATTTTATTGATTCCGGTGTGTACATTCTGTTATGAAGTCCCTCTCCTTGAATTTACGCTTCGCGGGGCTGTTAGAATCTCCCCAAGGCGTTTGGGCATACTCCTTAAAACCACCTGGTTATTCATGAAATTACCCATCGCGGGAGTCAGGGTCACGGAAACTACGTTAAATAACATATGCGTGCAGGTTTTAGATATGTCCTGTGATGCAGAATCATTCCAAAAGCGTGATTTATTTTGAAAACGAAAATATTTACTGCATGCATTCCCTGTTCAGTATTCAAGATGTGCATTGCTGCACTTGTTTCGAATTGCTCTGGAAAACACAAGACACAGATTCAATGTGTCAGTTAGATGAAGTATAGAGATAGATAAATATTGTTAAATACATAGCTGCTCTCCATATTATTTACCTTACTAATTTCAGCATAAATGGGTCAACTTGACCGAGGAATTACAACCCTCTCACAGGAAATCGACGGAAAATAACAGTATCTAAACATTTACGTTTCGTTCGGTGAGTGAGAGTGCCGGAGGCCCATCCAGCTCCTATTCTTTCTCCCTCATCCCACTCCTTCTCCTATTCTTTTTCCCATCCCCAAGGCGCCGCAAAGCACTTGTGACTCCTATGGTGTTGCTTGTGCCCATGGCGGCAGTAAGTGCTTTCCACCAGGCGATCCGTTTGCTCGTTTGCTACGTATTACTTAAAAAAACGCTGTATCGGAAATCAGCTCTCTGTTTAACTACATAGGTCGCACAAATGAGCATACTCATTCCCAAAAAGAAACAACTATATATTATTGTACTGAAAGGCCTAACATTTAGACCTTGAAGAGTATTTTAGTCAGACCTGATTTTAATATCGACACGATGTCAGTATAAACGACATATACAAAACTGCAAAAAGTGTAGCGAAACGGAAAACCAAATTAAACATTTGAAACAACATATCAATGAAGTGAATAAAATAGAATGCGTATTTACTAAATCCAGCACTGACTGTGGCTGAAATACAGGTTTTGTAGATGTTTTACATCTTTATCTAAAACAAACAGTATTTCAGCTGTGAGTGCACAATTGCATAATATTGTGAAAATAAATGTGTACAAATAGGTAGTTTATGAAGGTCTAACTTGAGTAGGTATTCATTTTTTAAGCTTGCGGGCTTGTTTTATAAATAAAATCCATAACATTTAAGATTATCTTATCTGTCTGTTATTATCAGGCTCTGCAAAGGTTAATATCCAATGAAATAATGGCTAAGCGTCCCATAACATTAATATTATAAGTAGTATTGTACGGAATTAGCACTTTGTTACTTAACAGCATCTTACCTTTCTTAGTCTTACACGTTTTTAAAATGAAAAATCACGCACTAATAGCAAGTGTTTAGTAAGTTAAACTAATTAACAGCTCATCTCTTAAATAAACTGACAAATTATACCTTGAATCGGCACAAATATCTTATAAGCAGTCACCTATAAAAAATGGGAGATACAATTCAATTACCCATTTAATTGGGTACCGGGTTTCGTAAATAAGCTTCATCGAACCGTATAAATATTCACCAGTGCATCCGGAAGTTTCGTTAATGTATGTCGACGTAAATGTTTTATTTCCTTTTGTCCAATCTGAGTTTGTTTGTTTGTTTGTTTGTCGTGTGAGTGTGTGGCCAACTCTGGTGTCGGAGTTTTCAGACCGCCCAAAGGCCTCCGACATGGCCTAACGACCCTTATCCATAGACAAGAGCCGGGACCGACAGCTTTACGTGCCCTCCGAAGCACGGTAGCGCTCAGATGAAAATGCCACACACGGTCACCCATCCAAGTGGCAACCTGTGCAAGCGTTGCTTAACTTTGCCGATCTGTTACGAACGGCAAGCCAAGTCTCGCTATGATCGCAATCTGAGTCAATCGTGTTCAACATGAATATAAATATGTTTGAAATAAATGTTTGCTTTGGATTTTTATTTTGAGTGTTGAATACTTTACGGAGCAATAATGGATTTGTGTTCGATTGTTCGAATAATAAAAATATTCTAGGATAAATAAAACACAGTGCCTTCAAACTAGGGTGCTTCCAAACTAGGCAGAGTCTATGTTATGGTATTCAGATAACTGAAAAACATAGTTATATATAATATAATATAAATAAAATATAATATTTCTGTTACGCAACAAAGTGATGTCCTGTCGATGGAACAGCGATTACTTATTTCCAAGGAAACGCTACGTGAAATATTAGAATCATTAGGAAGACCAAATGCGCTACAATTGTACATCGCTATCTCGAACTATGACGTCTGACTCATCAGCCGAACGCTTTACCAGACAATCACTGCTCTATTACCTAAATAAGTCAAGCAGGTCAATGGTACCTCAGAACCGAATACCAGAATCAGTAACAAATCGGTCCACATACCGCAAGACTGATTGAGACGTCCAACTGATTCCAACGCACGTCCATTCGTTCATTATAGGTACTTAGTATCGTATCCTTAACCTCTGAAGTGGTCGTAACTTTGACGAATACCATCATTTGTTCAAACAACTTCCCTGAGGCGACTTAGCGAGGTAACTTTTTATTTTTGATGTTTAACAATAAATCGCTGAAATAAACCGCCTCCCAGATAGTTTCGTTTAACGATATCTTCTTTGCGTATTTTGCTTTGTTTTATTTATTCAGTTCGGTGTTTGGATTAAAATTTTTATTGGGTTTGTTTGTTGTTTTTGTAAGGTTTGTTTTATGTGAATAGCGTGCAAGTGCACTAGTGTATCTATTGAACTGGGAATACTCTTTGATTGAAATAAAAGATTGACTAATGGATGGATGAATCTGATAAATCAGAAAATACCTAAACAGGTAAATTATAATATATTATTTATTAACTCTGATACGATTCTTAGTTATTCTGGTTAGAAATAAGATTCTTGTTAATCTGTCGTTATGTTGATATCTAATACTGAGTAGATGCTAACAGCAGACAGACTTCGTTTTATATTATTTAGTGATGTAACTAATGTATTTATGTTTTTAATGTGAATGTATCTGGTTCGGCGATACACCGAAACCGTAGGGTTCTAGGCGACTTGGGAAGGATTAATGGAATGGACTGTATTCAAAGGATAGCGGGTTTTTAGCCGCCTAGGATTAGATACGGGAAGAGGTGATTGTGAGTGGTAGGATATTCCAAGGATGGAGGGCACTTACCTTATACGGCAATCTTCTTCGTTTCCGAAGGGCAGTCTCCTGGTGGTTTCGTGATGCAGCTGCTTGTTTTCACTTCACTACACAGTCACTTCCACTTGCGAGCGGTTTTTTAAGAGGTAATAACTATAGCGGGAGCGGCGCGGTGATCCAGTATAGCGAACGCGTATCGCGAATCGAATTGAAAGTTCTGGACTGTCTCTCGCGTCGACGATTGGCGCGACCAATCCGCGGAAGGCGTGCCTCTCCTTAGGGAAGGGATAGAGAGGGATAGAAACAAAAGGCATCGCTCGCATTGGCCAAGCGTGGAACGATTAACGTTGATGCGATTAGTTATAGATAGGAAGGTAGATGGCGCTACCAGTATCTTTAGATCTACAATATTTGTGTAATTTTAAACAAATTTTCATTATATTAAACCTACTTCTTTTCTCTCTGCACCACTCAAAGGTTGACTGGGAGGTAATGCCCGTGGCATTAAGTCTGTCTGTGTACGTTGTGAATATAAATATTTATAAAATAAATAAATTTGTTTCAAATATTTCATCATTTTTTACTTTAGTTTTTTTTTTAAATACAATATTATTAAAGTACATGGGATTGAGGCACTAAATAACATGTAGTCATATTAAGCTACAAGTTAAGTACATTTGCCAGCGTTTTTGTCCTCGGTCCATGGCACTGGGGAATTGACCAGGAAAATTCTATAACCCACACTGGTTAATTCCGAAGTGCCGTGTAAGACTGATACCATAAACGCTTGGAAAATGGCTTGCCCGAGCTCTGACTTGCTCTGAAATCTTTTGTCTCAGAGGCAATGGGACAGGCCGCTCTGCAGCAAGATTAGAGATAATCTATTAACTACTGCTTCTGGTGTTGCAGAGCGCGCCCGTTTGTTGGCTGTGGGAGAGTGGGACTTCGCTTGGGTGCTGTTTGTGTTTCTCCGCATCGTTGTAACTGTGGGAAAGCTGTCGACAGCCTTGGCCATCATGGCCTATCATGCAGCTGAAGTGCAGGGCGATTTCCAGACACGCCCATATTAATGACATAATCCGTCGTGCTCGTTCCATCGTCGGTGTACCAGCTCCTCTTGAACCTAATGGTCTGGTATGTGACGATGGGAAGAGACCAGACGGTATGTCATTATTACCTTGGAAGATGGGTAGGCCTCTGGTCTGGGATGCAACCTGCGTCGATACCCTTGCGCCATCACATCTTCTAAGCACAGCTGGTTCAGCTGGCGCTGCTGCTGCATCGGCGGAGACCCTCAAACGGCGCAAATATCAAAATCTAATTGGGCATTACGTTTTTGAGCCGTTTGGGGTCGAAACGCTGGAGCCATGGGGCCTGAGTGCTCGTGCTCTATACAGAGAAATAGCAAAAAGGCTGATCGACGCTTCCCGTCCTATTTTTCGCAGAGAGAATAAGCATTGCCATCCAGCGTGGCAATGCTGCAAGTCTTCTGGACGCTACCAGTAGATAGCTTTGCGGAAGAATTCTCGGACGTAGTATAGCAAATATTATTATATACGTTATATTATTATATTTGTTTTCGTTCTTTTTCTTTTGTTCATTTTTTTTCTTAATTATAGATTAGTTTTAGGTTTAGCTTTTATCTTTAATATTTAATTATAACAATGTATATCTATTATTTGTACCTATTACGCAATAAAAATATACGAATTAGGGCTAGCGCATACATACAACGTTTAGTCGAACAACTATTTAGTTGTGTATTATATGTCTAAAAGAATATATTGAAGCGCACATACTCGATAGTTGCTCGACAAAAAAGTCAGAAATGCTTATCGATTTGCTTTTGATTTAAAAGTTGGACAACTATCGATCAAGCGCTCAATTTGTATTGCATTGTATTGATGGGCGCAGACCATCGACTAAACAGTCGATCCGCGACTCACCACGACTACCAATCTCGTACAAGGATTTGAAGCGGCGCCACGTCTCTATCTTTGTAAACACCTTGACTCGAGCGTTGTTGAATAAAGACTGGTCGATTTGAGGAGATAAAAAAATGGATTGTATGCTCACATCCATCAACTAAACTGTTTGGTTGAGTAGAAATCACGAAAAGTACACAACTCGACGAAACAGTTTAGTCGAGTTAACAGTTGTAGGTATGCGCTCGGCCTTAGTCTTTAGAATATTAAAAAACAAGCTACAAGATATGTATTTGCCTCAGGTTATATAAAATTCCCGCACAGACAACTACACACAAAGGAATCACATTCTTTCAAATTCCTACCTATACAATATATTAATAACATGTACATATGTATCATCATTCTTCTAGCGTCATCCCAGTGGCAACCTGGGGTCCGGTTACTCGTAGTGCAACCAGATATGATTGAATATAACCTGTTTTTTTCCACAGAGCGACTTTAGCAACCTAAAGGGATACCGATATTACATGGCTTTGATAAGTGTCAGTTTAAGCAGAGGTAGTTACTCCCTATAAAGACTGTCAAATTAAATGACAGCCAGAATCGACGGCTTAACGTTTTCACGGAGGCACAAAACAAGTTATAATAAACAGTGCGCAAATAGCTCCGAAAAATCAGTAGTAAGACACGTGGATTCGAACCCGATACCCTCTGCATAGCAGTCTGTTTGTTCAGACCTTGCGGCTAATTATTTATTTATTTAAAACTTCATATACACAAAGTACATAGGCGGACTAAATGCCATTTTATTATATATACATTGGTTCGGCGTTGCACCGAAAGTATGTACTAGGCGATTTGGTGATATGGAAAAATATTAATATTGTGGACTGGCTGGTAAATCGCCTAGAAGAGGGGTGAACGGGCGATCTTATGACTATTGGAAATTTATAGGAGGCACGTCTTACCTTGCAAGTCACTCTTCTCTGCTTGACAAAATGGCGGCCGCCGGTGTCTTCGAGAGTCGGGCCACAAAACAGATCACTCCATTACCCCCGCGGGCGGTTTAGTTCTCGTTTAAAGTATAAAAAACGGTAAATATTGCGGTATTGCACGTGGTCGGCGCGGCGCGGGGCTGCGTAAGGACGCAACCGATCAGCGTGACGATTGATCTTCGACTCGATCGCAGCGTCATTGAATTCCGCGACCAATTAGAGCGAGGCGTGCCTTTGGGAAGGAAAGGGATAAAAGATCGCTCGTTTTGACACTGCGGTATGCAAAGGAATTTATTAGCTAGGTGTTGACATAATTAACTATCAATAGAAAATATAGATGGCGCCACCATATTTCCTCGACCCTAAAAGGTTGCCTTTAAAAAAAAAATTGAACTTAGCTATGTTGGATGTACTACCGCATAACCCATCAATAGGCAAAGACAGCGATATGATATTAAAATTAATCTAAATTAACTTTAGCGAAACAATTATAACGAAAACTACAAACTAAATACCTAAAATAAGAGGTAGATCTAACTTCAGGCTAGATCTCTCTGAGTTGGAAGCGGACAGAGACATACAACAGGGCGCACTTAGCTCCCCTTCGCGGTTTTCACGGTAACAACGCGGGTTGTACCGTCTTTGGAAGCATGCAGTTTCTCCACGATGGCTAACGGCCATGAAAGCGGCGGAGCATTATCATGTACTATGACGACCAACGTACCCTCCTGTAAAGGGGATACAGGACTATTCCATTTGGATCTAGCCTGAAGCTGGTGGAGATATTCCACACGCCAGCGCCGCCAGAACGACTGCACGAGTTTATCCAGCAGAGTCTGAGCTTGAGTCTGCTTCAGGAGCCCGAAATGACGATAATGGCACTGTGTTCAGAAAATGTGCAGGGCTTAACGCGGATGGTTCTGTAGGGCCACTACTCAATGCCGTGAGCGGACGCAAGTTGATCAGCGCCTCGACTTGTGCAAGGACAGCTAAAAGCTCTTCGTAAGAGAGGATTTGTTGACCTATAACTTTAAAGAGATGCGTTTTAATTACCTTGACCATGCTTTCCCAACATCCACCAAAATGTGGTGATGCTGGCGGAATAAACTTCCAGTCAATATGATTTATGGAAAGTTCTTCCTGAAGACAAGTACGATATTCTTCCCTGAGAAACTTATAAAGGTCGCGAAAATAAGAGTTAGCGCCCACGAAACAAGTGCCGTTATCCGTTTACAAACACTGTATAGGGCCGCGTCGTGAAAGAAATCGTTTAAGGGCTGCCAGGAATGACACCGTGCTTAAATCCGTCGCAACTTCAATGTGCGTAGCGTGCGTCGTTAAGCATGTAAAAAAACATAGCCAAGCTTTACGGCTTTTACAATCTCGACCACGCACTGACTCCAGTGCGTGGTCGAGGTGTTAAAAGCCACTGCAGTATGCGTATACTGCAGTGGCTTTTAACACCTCGACCTCACCTCACCTCGTCCTGCGTAATCACAACCAGTATGTGTAAACGCTTTATCAACCTGATTGACGCACTGGCTAGGAAGATCTTCCATGGGAGAGAAAATCGGACGCGGACGAAATTTGAAACAGACGGTACATTTATGTATTCTGTGACGAATTATTCGTCGAGCAGCTAAAACCCAATACTTATGCCTAAGTAAGGACATAAGCAACTCTGGACCAGCATGGAGATGCTTCTTGTGATAAAAATCAACAAGAAGGTCGACAACATGATCATGACGCGGTAGAATGCAAAGATGCTTGTAGTTATAAGGTTCATCCGAATTTGACAGACGACCACCAACGCGTATGACGCCGTGCTCATCGAGAAACGGCTTGAGCCTAAGAATAGCGGGAGAACAAGGTAAATTATTTTTCAAATGTTGAATGTCGTTACTAAAATGAACAGCCTGTACAGCTCGTAGTAACTTATATTCTGCAAATTCAAGGTCAGTACTTGAAACAAAAGTTCCATTAGGTAGATGCCTAAGAAACCTACAGACATAAACGATGGCGCGGAGTAACTTAGACCACGATGACATGCGTAGTGCGAGTGCATAGATCGGCGATTCAGCAACCTCAACAACCACGGGATGAGAAACAGACTTCCGTTCTTGTACATCCTCGTCCTCTGCACTGTGGTCAAAGGGTTGCATGGGCCATTCTGACGGATCATGGGAGATCCAAGAAGATCCACGACGCCACAATGGATGATGCAGAAGATTAAGTGGAGTGACACCACGAGACAAGCAATCTGCGGGGTTCTCAATACCCGCGACGTGATTGAAACAAGTAGCAGAAACAAGTTCAATTAATTTACTAACGCGGTTGGCGACAAAAGTCTGCCAGCGGTGAGGAGAAGAATCAATCCAAGCGAGCACTATTTTGGAGTCAGAAAATGCGTATATTTTATTGATAGGGTAATGGGGCAAAACTATATCTTGAACCTTGCGGAGCAACTGAGATAGCAGAAGGGCCGCGCACAACTCCAGTCTCGCAACCGAAATGGTTTTAATAGGCGAGACCTTGGACTTGGCACAAACTAACTGCACCGAGTATTCAGAACCAATGCGGACTTGCAGATATACGACTCCGCCGTAAGCACGCTCGCTGGCGTCAGCGAAACCTATTAAGTTGATGGTACATCCATCTACCAACCCAAGATGACGCGGAATAGTAATTTGATTGAGCGCGGTAAGCTCAATACAAAACTGGCCCCAAGCGGCGACAATATGGTCAGGGGGTGTTTCATCCCACTCACACTTTGATTGCCAAAGTTCCTTGATCAAGAGCTTGGCGTACAAAATTGTGGGAGCCACAAAACCCCATATGTCCCATAGTCGAGCCACTGTGGACAGCATAGTGCGTTTGGTGCACTTATCATCTGGCGTTGAGACGTCAAACCGAAAACTATCACAGGATTTGTCCCAGCGTAAACCAAGAACTTTATGCGGTACAGACTTCTCAAACTCAATGTCTGGAGAAGCTTTATGAGAATCAGGTATGCGTGCGAGAACCTCCTTAGAATTGCTTGTCCATTTGACACGATCAAACTGGCCTCGCTTGAAAAGCTGAATAAGCTCTTCACAAAGCGAAATTGCTAGCGGAACGGTTATGACACTACAGGCGATGTCATCCATATATAAAGCGGAAGTAGCAACCGCTGCTGCGGCGGGAAAGTGATCACTTTCATCAGTGATCAACTGGCGAACAACTCGTAACGCGTGATATGGGCTAGACTTGTGTCCAAAACAAACACGATTGAACTGATACACGGATAAAGGTTCCTTATTGTCAAAACGATAAAAAATCCGTTGAAATCTACGGTCAGATTCGCGAACGCCGATATTGAGAAACATTTGGCGGCAATCAGCTGACAGAGTGATTTGGAAAAGACGAAACAAATAAATCACCTTGTAGATTAGGGCCGGCATGCAAAATGTTATTAATCGACTGACCCGATGTAGTCCTACATCTAGCATCTAAAATCACACGAAGTTTAGTAGATGTTTTATCTTCGCGAACTACGCCGTGATGCGGGATATAATATGAGGGAAGAGAGTTGCCCTCGTTGTTTACAACTACACTCAAAAAACCTTTATCTATGTAGTCACGAATGACGTCATTATAGGCGCCGCGTAACTTAAGTGATGCATCAAGTTTACGTTCTAAACAATGAAGACGTCTAAGCACAGCAGCGTACGAGTCGCCTAACGAATAAGGGTCACCATAGAATGGCAACGCCACAACGTATATGCCACTGTCGTCACGAACAGTGGTAGCGCGGAAATGTTCTTCACACTCGAGATCCTTACGGCACATCGAGTGCGGTGCGGTAATCTCTTCAAGCTCCCGAAATCGCTTGAGAAGAGAATCAATATTATTTTCTTGAAGAACAGAACAACAACAAGACGCAATGTAATGAGAAGTATGTAACGTAGGTACGGTACCCATAATCACATACCCAAATACCGTCTCAATAGCGGGCGGTAAATTATATTCCTCACTACGTACAACTTTAGGAAGTAACAAGTGCGGAAATATTGAAGCTCCGATCAAAACATTAATGTCTGCCGGATTCGCAAATTCCGCGTCTGCTAGCGGCAATGTCTCGAGATGTGTGAGTAGCGATACTTCCACATTAGCGTTCGGCAATTTGCCCGTAATACGCTCCACGATAAGCGAAGAAATGTTAAAATTAACCTCTTGTATGCCGGAATGCCAGACATAATTAAAAAGCTATTGTGTCTCGCGTAGATCTGCGTTCCGGCATACAAGGGGTTAATATCCCTATCAAAACGCGAATGTATTTTAATATCTACGGAACCCCTGCAATGTTTTTCTGACCCCCCGATCCCCTTGACTACTAAGTTAGTATTTTTAAAGTTATCCCACAGTCCGAGGCGTTTGAAACAATCAGAAGTAATAAAGTTACTCTGTGATGCGCTATCAAGTAAACAACGAACTATGTGCGGTGCGTTATCAATATCATAAACGATAACTTGCGCTGTTGCTAATAGAACCGTTTTGGACGCTGTACACTGCGGTTTAGCATCGTGCTGAGCATGACAAGTGCGCGAGGGTTGTACGCGTGTGTGCGCCGCCAGCGCAATGGACGTCGTACACAACGATACTTCGCACTGCGACGCGGAGGGGAAGCCACCGTGGCGGAGGAGGCGGCCTGCACCTGCGACGTAGGTTGGCTTGAAATTGGGTGAAGGTTACCGGATTGAATCGACAACGGATAACTTTTATCAAAATGTAATAATGAGTGATGTCGTTGGTAACATGAACGACACTTCGTCTTACGAGAACAATCACTCGTTTTATGTTTAATACTTAAACAATTAACGCAAGCTTTGTTTTCTTTTACACATTTGAAAAGAGCAGTCGGATTTAAATTATTAAAAGCGGGACATTTAACGAAATGGTCGTGTACTATATTACTGTACAGACACTTCTGCGAATTATTATTATTAGATTCCGAGCATGCTACGTAAGATTGCGGATTAGGGACCGAGTTATTATTGCTATTTCGCGATTTATTCAACTTTTGTTTGCTATTATTATTATAAGACGAGCTAGATGAACTAGGCTGCGTAATATGAAATATTCGACACTGATATTTGATGAAAGAAATTAATCAATCTAGTGTAGGTATTTTATGATTACGTTCAGTCATCTCGAAAGCACGAATTGTTTCAGTGTCGAACTTTTTTAAAGCGAGTTGAAGAAACATACAGTCAGAAAGATCTTTTAATTTTAAGTTTTTAAGGGAACTAACTGCGGTAACAAAGTTGTCTATAAACAGTTGGAAATTCGAAACAGACGCGGCGCCGGACAATTTAAGATTTAAAGCTTGATCAAAGTAAGTAGACGCTAGAACACGAGTATCTTGATACCTATCAAGTAGTGACTGGAATATGACCTGATAGTTCTCAGCACTGGGTGTGATACCTGCGAATACGGACTGGGCCTTCGGTGACAGCTTACCTATTAAATAGTACAACCTGTCAGCATCTGTCAGAGAACCATTATCGTGCACTGTAGACTTAAAACTCGCATAGAATAACGGCCAATTTCGTATATTGCCATCAAACGACATAAGCTCAATTGGCGGTAATCTCGGCGCTCAAACCACCGGTCCGGCAGAAACGGGCTGTGCGGAATATTTTCCCTCCAATTGTGATTGTATGCGCTTGATGATACAATAAAGATCTTCAAATGAGGTGTACGCCTGATAATTCGGCTGTTCATCAGGATAAATAGAAAGCAATCTTGCGTTATAATCGTCTAACAACTTATGAAAATCTGTTCGAATACTATCTACTATCATACAATAACAAAGAAATGATTCCCTATTAATATCGAAAGTAGCGGCAGTTTTTGAGCGCTCGTAAATGTTTTGAATACGCTCAAATAAAATATTACGTTTAGCTTCCAAGATTGTCAGCTCTTTTTCTTCCGACATGCATGGCTTCATTTGTTGCGCCATGTTTACGTAAGTATAAGCCAATGAGACCGAATCAAAATAAGAATACCTAAAGTACCCATTATTTTACCTAGGTAGGTATTTATGCGGTAGTTATTCGTAAGTAGGCAACAACTTTAAGGCGGTGGAACTAAAAGGTGCTTGAAATATGGAATTTACAAGACAACTATGATAGTTCCAGTAATAATAATTGGGTAGATATATCAGATTAGTAGGTAGCTACATAAAAGTATATTACCTACGGAAGCGTGCGGAAGTAACCACGTAATGGTACATACCCAATAGACTAGGAGTATAGTTAGGTGCTATAACTACCTAGGTAGGTACTTCTAGAAGATACCTACGCGAGATAAACGAGAGGTTACGTATAAACGCAAATGAATCCGGCTCGTACGAAACAAAAAATGGTTCGGCGTTGCAGCGAAAGTATGTACTAGGCGATTTGGTGATATGGAAAAATATTAATATTGTGGACTGTATAAAGAATGGGTGGTAAATCGCCTAGAAGAGGGGTGAACGGGCGATCTTATGACTATTGAAAATTCATAGGAGGCACGCCTTACCTTGCAAGTCACTCTTCTCTGCTTGACAAAATGGCAGCCGCTTGCGTCTTCGAGAGTCGGGCCACGAAACAGATCACTCCACTACACCCGCGGGCGGTTTAGTTCTCGTTTATAGTATAAAAAACGGTTAATATTGCGGTATTTCACGTGTTCGGCGCGGCGCGGCGCGGGGCTGCGTTAGGACGCAACCGATCAGCGTGACGATTGATCTTCGACTCGATCGCAGCGTCATTGAATTCCGCAACCAATTAGAGCGAGGCGTGCCTTTCGGAAGGAAAGGGATAAAAGATCGCTCGTTTTGACACTGCGGTATGCAAAGGAATTTATTAGCTAGGTGTTGACATAATTAACTATCAATAGAAAAGATAGATGGCGCTACCATACATATTTCATCACATGAAATATATTATTTAATATATTGATTTACTTATTAAGTTGCGAGAGAAGTCAAATTAAAGTTTTAAAATATGCATGAATTTATAATTATCAAACGCATCAAAACAATCGCAGTAAAGCTTATTCAAGAATACTCTAGTTTTGATTTGATATCTCATTACCATTCAAGAAAACAACTACCATTTAACTTAATAAGTGTTAGCTACTTCAACAATCGTTATACTTAATTGCAGATCTTCACTACTCTTCGACCCTCCAAGTTGAACACCTATATTTAAACTCGCATTATAAACCCCAAGTCAGCTCTTTACCATTTTAATAAACGACCAAAACTGCCAAGTGGTCCGACCTTTATTCATAATTATTTTCTTATTAGCCGAGTCGAGAACGCCACCTGCTCTAGACGGGTAGGTAGAAATCAGTATTAGGGGTCTGCAGACAAAAATTATTGGCTGTTTGTAACTTCAATTGAACGTTGTCTGGCCTGTTTGACGTTAGGCGTCTGTTTTATGACGGCCAGTGCCATTCCGTTTATTGAGAGCAAATTTGGCGAGTTATCTGAAGTTGTGAAAAGACAGATTTATCTGAATGGAAGTATTGATTTGCTAAAATTCAACTTAGCGAGAAATATGCTGATATTATTTATGTAACGGGTAGATCGTATACTTATTTAAAAACAAAAGTGAAATACATTTTATTTATCCCAATGCTTGAAGTACATGATATGCATGCGTGGGTTTCATTAGCTGTGATTATGAGATGATCACAGTCATTTGGTGTATATTGCAAGTTTGAAAGCAGCAGAAATAGCTTATCCCGCTCCTACTTCTACTCATATCCAGGTCTGCAAGTGCACTTTTGCCTCCTCTGGAACACCAGAGGAGGCAAAAGTGCACTTGCACTTACGTGCGCCACCCATGGATACTTACTGTTGTAAGTATCCATGGGTGGCGCACGTATGGATACTTACAACAGTAAGTATCCATGGGTGGCGTTAATGTCGCTTACTATCAGGCGATTACCATTTATTGTTTGCTTTTTTGCCTCATTTCACATAAAAAAAGAATGAGAATAAAATATAAGAGGTAAGTCAAATGCGTAGCTAGTATAGATTTCTATTTTCTTTGTGCTAACTCAAGCGTCAATAAGATGTTTGTTATTTATAAATATTTTTTTTCATAAGATTTTATATAAGTTTTTGCTTAGTGAATGCTTTTTGCTCAGACTTAATCAACCGCGCCTGAATGTTCTAAAAATAATAAACAGCTGACTGTAAATATCACTTATCTAGAAAAGATATTTGAATTTTACTAAGCTCTTCAGAGGTCGTAGAATGTCTAAAATTACAAAACCAATCAAAGGCACTATTGAGCTAAACTTTCAAGTTTTTTGAGTTATGATATTTTTCCATCTTATAAAAGATTCTGAAATACTTAATGTTATTATCGTTTAGATTATCTTTTTATGTTATTCAAAAATATTTTAGTGTGCAGGTTTTTTTACATGTCACTTTTAATTGAATTTCAATGCGAGTTGCTGATTTGAAAGCCCCGAATATTTTTTTTCTACTAGAATAGATATAAGCTACTTGGGATTCATGTTAAATGCAGATTGTGCGTATAGTCATGTAGATTATAATCCGATATGACTTGATTTTTGTAAAATCTGGATTGGTTTAGTATACAAGGTTGCTTTTTTCAAAGCATAGTAGTAGTTTGATACTGATGAGCCAATATAAATAGATAGATAGATAGAATATTCTTTATTGTGCACCATAAATCATTTTAAAACATAATGGTTAGAAAAAAATTATAAACTGTATAAAAGGCGGCCTTATCGCTAATAACAATCTCTTCCAGGCAACCTTTGTGTAGACAGGAACGATGTAGGCATTTAATTTTATTGTGTGGTGCAATTAAAAGACAACCAAAGTAATCGGTTTATCAGACTAATTAATAAACTTGTATATAAAGTATAAAATATACATACCTACATAAATAGCCGATCTTTTAGGGTGTCGTTTTGCCTTTAACTCGACTCTAGACGACGGAGGTAAATTACCGCCGACCATCCCGCGGTTTGAAGGCTCTTTGTCAGACGTTCAGTTTCACGTTAAATCTGTTCGTAGAGCTCTCCTCTCCTTGGACGTTCAGAAGTCGAGTAGGCCAGATGGTGATCCTCCCATTGTGCTCAAATCAAATTTGCGCTCCTGAGCTGGCTCCGGTCTTGACGCGTCTTTGCCGGCAATCGTATTTTACTGGCATTGTCCCGTCATCATGGAAGACTGCTACAGTGCACCCGATTCCCAAAAAGGGCGATCGCTCTGATCCAAGCAACTACAGGCCTATAGCTATCACCTCTTTGTTCTCCAAGATAATGGAATACATTATTAACTACCAGCTTCTGCGATATCTAGAGGAGCACCAGTTGATCAACGACCGCCAGTACGGCTTTCGCCGCGGCAGGTCAACTGGTGATCTTTTAGTGTACCTGACCCATAGATGGGCGGAGACAATTGAGAACAAGGGGGAGGCCGTAGCGGTCAGTTTGGACATGGCGAAAGCCTTAGACAGGGTCTGGCAAAAGGCGCTTTTGTCAAAACTTCCTTCCTATGAGCTGGCTGAGACTTTGTGCAAATGGGTATCCAGCTTTTTTTCGGAGCATTAAAATCGTACTTGACGGTTCATTCTCTGACCCTAGGCCCGTGAATGCTGGTGTCCCTCAGGGCTGTGTACGATCGCCAACACTGTTTCTTCTGCATATCAATGATATGTTAGAAAACAGTGACATACATTGCTATGCAGATGATAGCACCGTAGACGCACTGTACCACGGTAGTGCTAAAATGTCTCAGGCACAAATCATTGAGTGTCGGAACAAACTTGTGTCTTTAACGGAAACCACACTCGACCTAGTCTCCGATTGGGGTCATCGTAATATGGTCACTTTTAACCCCAAAAGGATACAGGTTTGCGCGTTTACTGCAAAAACGACCCCCTTTGTCGAATCTCCAATATTTCAGAGCACTTCCCTTGATATTAAGCCGGTCATAGGGATTCTCGGAGTTGAGATAACGCGAGACGTCCAATTTCGCAGTCATCTGGAGGGCAAGGCTAAACTAGCCTCCAAAAAACTGGGTGTCCTCAATAAAGCAAGAAGATGCTTCACATCGGTGCAGCGTCTCTTGCTTTACAAAGCTCAAGTTAGGCCCCACATGGAGTACTGCTGCCATCTTTGGGCCGGGGCACCACACTACCAACTGCTTCCATTTGACCGCGTCCAACGTCGAGTGGCTCGAGTCATCGATGACACGGTCCTTACAAACCGGCTCGACCATCTTGACCTGCGTAGAGAAGTTGCGTCTCTCTGCGTTCTATATCGTATACATCATGGGGAGTGTTCTGAGGAGTTGTTTGGTCTGATACCCGCTGCAGAATTTCACCACCGTACAACTCGCCACAAACTAAAATTCCACCCTCACTACCTTGATGAGTGGCGTTCTTCTACCGTACGATTCTCACGCCATTTCCTGCCTCGTACGGCCAAACTGTGGGACCAGCTACCTGCAGCGGTATTTCCAAACCAGGTGACTACTTACCATCAGGTGACCCACTTGTTCGTTTGTCTTTGTATACTTTTAAAAAGATATATATATATATATATATATGATACATACATATACATAATTCAATATACCTACATATATACAATGTATATACAAATACATACTATAACTACATTTCATGATATCAGATGGATGAAAGGTAGTGTGATTTTATCATAGCTTTAAATATGTTGAGTGATTTTGCGCCATGAATTTCTAAAGGAAGTCCATTCCACAGGTGCACAGCTTGGACAGTGAAAGACTTACCGAAGTAAATAGTGGAATGCATTGGCATTTCCAGCGTCAAATCTTCGGATGACCTCAATAACCTTATATGTGTGTCATGAAGGAACTTGAAACGTTCTTCGGGATATTTTATTTATTTCATTTATTTATTCTTTATGCACAAAAATAGTACACAGGTGGACTTAATGCCTGGTGGCATTTTCTGCCAGTCAACCTTTTGGTGGTGCAGAGATAGCTGTGGTAGGTGCATCAGCCATGTGGTGAAAAGAGGATATGTATTAGATACATATTAATAATTTATATACATATTATAAACCATAAATATATATTATAATTATTCATAGATATGATACACACATAAATATAATACATAAATATATACATAATTATATAAATACGTAATTATGCTACAGCTGATGAGAGTGATGAGCCGATTCTGGATATAGGGGAGTATTAGGATTGAACAAGATGTTATACAATAAACTGAGAATGTGAGTATTTCTGCGAAGTCGAATCGGTAGCCACTTGAGCTTATTGCGGAATTCTGAGACATGATCATATTTGCGTAGCCCGAATATAAATCTTATACAGAAGTTTTGGAGATGCTCAAGTTTGTTTAGTTGCTCCTCAGTGGGTTCAAGATAGCTGACATCAGCGTTGTCAAGGATTGGTAGAAGCAAAGACTGTACAAGCGCAATCTTAGTGCCAGTTGGTAAGAAATTGCGTAACTTCCGTAAAGATCCAGCTAATGCAAAGAGTTTTCGACTCGTTTCTTGTAACTGAGGTCGCCAAGACATGGTTTCATCGATGTAGATACCAAGATTTTTTACGATTTTATTAAACAGGAGGTCTTTTCCATTAAAAGTTATGGTTGGTAAATCGGAATAGTTAGTTTTGGATCCCATTCTTGGACTGCCAATAATAATGAGCTGCGTTTTATCCGGATTTACTGTGAGTCCAAATTTCTGCGTCTAATCACAGATTCGCGCCAAGTCCGTGTCAACCGTTGTACAAGCGTTTGCCAATCTACTTAAGGGAGCTTGCGTATAAATTTGCAAATCATCTGCGTAAAGGTTAGGATGAAAGTAATTTGTTTGTAATAGAATTAATAAATATTGCGAAGAGTAAAGGGGATAGCACGCCACCCTGTGGAACACCTGCATTCGTATTAGAACAAGCGAAATAGGTATCATCAATGCAAACACGTTGCCGGCGTCCAAACAGGTAACTTTGAAACCAGTCAATTGCCGATGGAGATATGTTAAGAGAGCGAAGAATACCAAGTATGATGTGCAAATCTACGGTGTGAAACACATTGCTGAAATCAATCAAAGCTAGAACCGTTAGATTGCCACTGTATGGACGTTTTATTATTCTAGCCTATATCGTTTTATTATTATAGCCTGATATGATCGGTAACGTGAACTAATGCAGTAACGATACTGTGCCCAGGACGGAAGCCAGATTGGTATGGATTCAGAAGGGATTTTTTACGAAGAAAGGAACTAAGTTGTGAATGGATAAGAGGTTCTAGTATAGTTACATACATTTAAAATAAACGTATCGTATAAGGGCAGAGTATGGTACTATAATGCTTCGTTTCCACGCTTGCCCAGCCTCAACAAGTTTAGTATCCACAAGCACAAGCGTGTAAAGAGGGCGTTTGGCTTGGCTTGCGTGAGCTTGTGGACGCTTGTACAGGATCCGTTCTAGTGTCGGTTTTTGGACACAAATCAAAGGGCGCTTGCGGCAAGCGCTTGCGACGCGTTCACACGCTAGCACGCACTTTATAGCCGCTGAGATCTCTCAACGAACGCACAAAAATATTGGGCGCAGGAAGCTGAAATTTGGCATATATGTTCCTTGGAGATTGTAGGGGTGCACTAAGAAGGGATTTTCCGAAATACCCACGGGATCGGTCAAAAAAGATAAATCTAAAAAATTGCAGGCGCAGCTGCTGGCGTCCTCTAGTAGTTTATAATTATCAATTATACATTGTTACAACCCAGTAATTATAAAAATAAACCCAATTATACCTACATGTAAACTGCGATATTACTATTGGTGACATATGACGGACGGCCGTGGAAGCACAAAGACTTTATAAACCCTAAATCACGCAAGCAACGCACATCAAAATAAGGGAACCTCTGATATGAATTTTCTGTTTTTGTGAAGGATCAATACAGTCTTTGCTCAGTGTAGTATTTTTGGAAGACCAAGTTGTCAAATAACTATGGTTTGATAAGTTTGTAAGAGCCCACGCACATTTTAATAAACGGTACCATAGTGAATTATAGATGTACTATCTCTTTATCCTCCCAGTGACTTCCTCGAATATATTTCCCGTATCTTTGAAATAGAAAAAAGCTAAAACATACTGATGTTTCCCTAACCGTTTTTTGAATTGCAAAACATTTAGGTAAGTACATCTTAGCAGTCAACAAGATAAAAGATTACATTTCCAACAGTGCTCTACTGATAAAGAATGTACGGAGGTGAAGTCATAAATCTTTTCACCCACATCTACGTATAAATTGCGGGTCCCCATGACCTCTAACCTTGGCATACCGGGACACAGTTGAGACTTTAATTAAGAAATATGCAGCCTCTTTTATTAAGCTTCGCTGAATATTAGAAGAACCATTTTTGTGGAAGGGGAATGATAAATGGCTTAAAGGGCTACATAGCTTTTATGTAGTTTGTTAGCCTGTTTGAAGAAAGAGGTGACCGTGGCATCAAGCTTATTACAAGCAAGAGCTGATTATGATTAAAAGCGGTTTAATCAAGTTTTCTGTCAGCAAAATACTAACAGTCTTGGATGGAATATTTTATGGTTACATTTTATTTTAGGATTTATAAACCTTATCAGTCTTATTAATAAACTAGGATTAGCGTCAGAACAACTTTACTCCAAGACTTAAGCTAAGATTAGGCAATTATGGTATTAATAAACTAGGAGTAAGGACGGAGTTAACTATTCATAATTTACTCCGGGAATAAAAGTTACTTCGCGGGGACCCATGGTTTAACGCTGGAGTAAGCAAGGAGTGAGCATCTATTTGTCACGAGGTACGGTAGACTAGATCGAAACTTTACCTGAATACTAAAACATAAAAAATAAAGATTTCGAGTCGACAACATATATCCGCAAAATTCGGATTGTCGAGTATTTTGTTAATTTCTAATGCTTCTGACAGTATTAGAAATTATAATAATAAAAAAAGACAGAAAAGTCACTGTCACCGAATAACAGTCATGTTGAGTATCTACTATGTAGTTTGTATACCATGTGTAAATACTTCTTGCAGTTAGATATATTTCTTATCGCTATAAACAGTTTGTTTAAACGACAATGATTATTAAAGTATCCGTCTATTATGAGAGAATTGTGTTCTTCGAATTTACGTGAGCGAAGCCGCGGGCAAAAGCTCGTAGATTTATATTGTATTTCCAACTTTAATTGAGATTTATATATATAACCCAAATATATTTTCACATTTGTTTGGTGTTCGTAAGAGTATTTAGTAGTATCTGATTTTGTAATTTTATTATTGTGGGTTAAAATGAATAGAGATTATTTGATTGAAGATTGCCAACCAACACAAACGCTTGCCCTTGCAAAGGGTAGAAGTTTGTACGGCACAAATTTACCTCTTGGAAGTAAGAACGCATGCGCTATGATAATTGAGTGCGCTGTGCGTATATCTGTCAGTACTGACACATCATACAATATAATGTCATATTGTGCACGGTGATTACATTATTCGCACATATAAACTAATAATTATATAAGTACTACGCTTAAACGGCTGAAACAGTTTTCTCTTCTAATATTATAAACGCGAAAGTGTTTATAGATATTATTTATTAGATATTATATTGGACTTGTATTGGAACATGGCTTTGACATTTGACTGTATGTAGATATAATACTAGGTATATAGTGTCATGAATACCTACTGACCGAGCTACTTTGTACCCAATAGTTTCTGAAGTCTTTAGAATAATACGCGCGCGAAGCCGCGGGCAAAAACTAGTTGTCAAGTAAAAGTGTTTAATAAAAAGTTTTTATTCGACCAGGTCATTTTGTTCATTCTTTTTACTTTTAATATCAGTGGGTTGCCATAACGTATACCTTAATCTCAGGATAAGAATAGTATTGTTACTCCGAATTTACTTCGTATTTATTAATACCGTTATTAACACGTAGCTATTCCATAACTAATCTAAAATTAACTACCCCCGGTGTTACTTTGGAGTAAGAGAAGAATAAGCATTTTTTATTAATAAGACCGAATGTGTTTATAAACAGAATTTACTCCTTTAACTCCATACAAAAACTATAAAATTACTGTCCGTATTTTATTTGACAAAATATTTTATTTTTTTTATTTTGTGAGGTAGCGATACCTGTCTACCTCCCAACTATTATTAATATTAGGGACTAATATTATAAATTCAGAACTATATAGTTTTTTCCCCTTTGCACAATGTGCCGTTTATACAACTTGAAGTGGCAGCATTGATTTTATAGGGTGTGAAAAAGTGCACTCTTACTGAGAAGTTAGAGTGAACTTTATCATTTTAAAATAAAAACAAGTATTTTATGACGGAGTTGTGATATTTTTATTGTATTGTAAAGAAGACAATACATGTTCTGATTTAGTATGGAATAAAATATCCGGCAAAGGACCTCTACGGCTCCGATGACAGGCCATTACTCTTTTTATGAAATTTTCCATGGCTTTTACACAGAGATGTGGCTGTATCTCACCGAAGACGGGTTGGATTTCCGACTTGAGCTCAGGAATTATTCGCATAAACCCGAGATTTCACAAAACCCAAAAAAAAACACACGTCGTTAAATCGCACGATCTTGGTGGCCACTTGACATCAGAATTCCGTGAGATAATGTGTTCTGGAAAGCGTTGCTGCAATACGTCAATTGTTTCATGCGCGGTGTGGCCAGGCACCCGTCACTGGCTCAAATTCGCGCGATAAATACCTACCATTTCGTGTACCGCTGTTGATACAAACGACAGAGAGCCGCCGCACGCCCGGCACCGTGTACGCACGGCACGTTTCCCGCGCTTTCTTATAGAAATGCCGAAACCACGAATTTATTGTGCAGTAGATGGGTGTTAAAGGCACAAAACAAATGAAAACTTGTTTTTTTTTTCATTACCGAAGGACAAACAATGATTTATGTGGTATAAGGAGATCCTTCCGTTTTGCCGAAAAGATTTTGACAAAATTTAATCACCCAAACAAAAAGCAACCTTTTTATACCATTGCAATATTTCGATCGATTTTAGTACGCATATTTTTATTTGGTCAAATTTTTACTTGCCAAAATATAACCAAGTATAATGTCATTATGGCATTTAGTAATTTATCAAATGATTTATTACAGCAAACAATCTTCAGACAATAAACGTTTGGTGATATTAGTTTATTTATGGAAGTAGTTAGAATAGGTTAATTATTTAAAAAATGGTTAGGTTATTTTAGAACTGTGACCTTCTACGCACGAGCCGAGCGAGCGAAGCGAGCGGTTTCGCGGTAGCGGCCGGCGAGTGCCAGAAACGACTTGCATTAATAGAAAAAAAAACCGGCCAAGTGCGAGTCGGACTCGCGCACCGAGGGTTCCGTACAAACCTCTAGGTAGGTATTTAATTATAATTTTTTAAAAAAATATGTGTTGCAACAAAAAATTTAAGCTTTGCGATATTTTTCCTATGTGCTATAAAATGTAGCTTGGTGCCAAATTTCAAGATTCTTGATCGACGGGAAGTACCCTTTAGTTTGGACTTGAGCATTTGATATGAATTTCAATTTTATACCTCTACGGGTTCAGGAGGAAAGGAGCAGTACCATTAAAATTACTAAAAATACCGTAATTACATGATGTAACTAAAAAGCGGGGCGTGATAAAAGCATCTCTCAAGGCCGTCAAAGTGAGGGCTGTCATGTCACATTGCTTAACCAGCAATTGGGGATGGTGGCCTTCCCAATAGGACTTCACTGTCAGCTTACCATCAGGCAGCGTGAAGTCAATTTGACAGGTTTTTTTTTCTTAATAAAAAAAAATGTACCGTTTTCGCAATTTTTCTTTCATCTGTCATATAAGAGTTTACTTTGTGCCAAATTTCAAGATTTTGAGTTCACGGCAAGTACCTACTCTGTAGGTTTTGATTCCCTTGCGATTTGATGCGAGTTTGAAAATATGCTTAAATTGCTGTTTCCGTTTATTGCGTTGACATAGAAGTTTGATTTTATTACAGCTTAACGGTGTTATAGACTTAATTATATGATATGAATTTCAATTCAGTAACTAAACGCGTTCATGAGGAAAGAGTTAGTAACTATAAAAATTTAAAACTGTTTTATTATATGATGTAACAAAAAATTTACATTTTTGGAAAATTTTCCTTGATCCGTGCTATAAGAAATTGCCTCGTACCAAATTTAAAGATTCTACGTTCAGGGAAAGTACCCTGTAGGTTTTGATTCCCTTGTGAGTTTGTTTTTACTAACACTAGGTTAAGAACACTGTAACTAACAAAATATGCAAGTAATTCTAAAATTAAATTTATTTTCTTTTATTTAACCTTTTTCTCATAGCCATACTAAATATTACAATACAAAATAAATTTAAATATATAAAATGGGACCACGGAGACCCACCGGTACCGGGCACAGGGACCAAGCTACCGGTGGTTAGGGCTCCAGAGAGAGGAACCTTCGAACTATGCGCGTCGTGCCCATTATTATTAAAAAAATTGCGAAAATTTGCGGCATAAACAGCTGTATCTTTTGATTGCGTTGGTTTAGAAGTTTGTATTTTGTTACAGCTTAAAGATATAAGAGACTTGAGTATTTGATATGAATTTCAATTTAACACCTGTACGCGTTCATAAGGAAAGGGCTAGTAACTTTAATTTTTTTTATTATAAAATGTAACAAAAAATTTACAGTTTTCGCAATTTTTCCTTTATCTGTGCTATAAGACGTTGGTTTGTACCAAATTTCAAGAAAAGTACCCTGTAGGTTTTGATTCCCTTGCCAGTAGTTGCGAGTTTGAAAATATGCTTAAATTGCTGTTTCTTTTTATTGCGTTGAGATAGAAGTTTGATTTAGTTACAACTTAAAGGTATAATAGACGCCAGTCTTGGATATGAATTTCAATTTAATAACTTTATGCGTTCATGAGGAAAGGGGTTGTAACTTTAAAATTAATACAAATATTTTTTCATAAGATGTAACTAAAAATTTACGGTTTTCGCAATTTCCCCTTTATTTGTGCTATAAGACATTGCTTCGTACCAAATTTCAAGATTCTGAGTTCACGGGAAGTACCCTGAAGGTTTTCATTCCCTTGCCATTATTTGCGAGAAAATATGCGGCTTAAATTGCTGTTTCTTTTTATTGCATCGACATAAAAGTTTGATTTTCTTATAGCTGCAAGGTATTATAGATTTGAGTAGGTATTTGATATGCATTTCAATTTAACACCTCTACGCGTTCATGAGAGAATGGTAATAGCTTGAAAATTATAAAAAATATTCTTATGATAATATGAGGTAACTAAACAATTACAGTTTTCGCAATTTTTCCTTTATGCATGATATAAGACATTGCTTCGTACCAAATTTCAAGATTCTAAGTTCACGGGAAGTACCCTGTAGGTTTTGAGTTTCAAATATTTGCGTAAATTTGGCTTAGCAAGATTTTTTCAAAGCTTGAAAGGACAATAGATTTGACTATTTGATATAAATTTCAGTTTGATATCTCAACGTGGCTCTGAGGAAAAGGGTCTTGACAGACGGACGGACAACAAAGTGATCCTATAAGGGTTCTGTTTTTTCATTTCGAGTTACGGAACCCTAAAAAGAGATTGTTTTTAGTAGGTTACCCGGCACTGAACTATTTAGATTAGGATAATTATTGATTTTGCGTAAAAACTCTTATTCCAACTGAAATATTTGACTAAATAAAAAATGTTAAAAGTAATAGTTGGTAAACAAGTTATAGTTTTTAACGTTCATTTCCCAAACATCAGGTGTGCGTTACATTTTTTTGTGAATAGATTTTTTGCAAAGTAATAATTTGGCAAATGAAATTATGCGAAAAAATTTTTGGGAAGTGAAAATTTGTCAAATTCCTTTCGGTCAAACAAGGGAGAGCCGGTATAAGATTTGATATAAGTAGGTACTCATATAAAACTTCATCTACAAATTGACACAGTTTATTTTATTTAGAGCAAAGGTAGAAATACTAGGTATGTAAATGTTCGTAAATTGATAACTTTAGGTTATTAGAAAGAAATATAAATGTTGTTTTTATTAAGTAAAATATGCTTAATGTCAGAATCTTATGTACGAACTTACTGTATTGTCTGGTGTTGTGCCCGATAAATCGGAAATAGGCAATACGCCCCCAATACGTACGATTATTATACATTTTATTTTTTTGTATAACATATTACTTATTGTTATTTTATGAAATATGTTAACAATATGTTTTTACTAACTGACTCGTGTATATATTATAGGTATTTAGCGAATAAAAATATGGTTAGTTCGCAACATTCGTTTTATTACCAAAATCATCATAAGAACAACCATAACGCCTTCGCTCGATGACGCGTTTGTACGTCAACTGCAACTGACAATCTGCAAGTTCTGCAACTCTTTTCATGAGTACTAAGGGTACATTTCTCTTCACTGCAAACAACGGCTATTATTATAAAGGTTTTGTAGGTAATTATAGCGTAGGGATTTTCGCTTTTGTATGGGAGTGATGTATCTGTTACGAAGTAACTATTTAGTAATCTGAGGTGTGGCAGGTTACGCCGTCCTGCTGAAACCAAATGTTGTCCAGATTCATGCCGTACAGTTGAGGCCACAAGAAGTCCGCTATCATATTCCTGTAACGAAAGCCGATCACAGTCACTGCAATTTCGGCCTCATTTTCAAAAAAGTAAGTTGGACAATCACGCCACCTGACCAAAATCCGCATCATACAGTTACTCGTTAAGGGTGCATTAGCTTCTCATGGATTGCATGAGGATTTTTTGCGTCCCAAAATCAACAACTTTGTGTATTCTCGAAGCCATTCATATTGAAATGCACTTCATCGGAGAAAATTACTTTTTTCGAAAAATTGGCATCTACTTCACTTTGCTCCATTACCCATTACCCATACGAATTGCCGGCGCTTTCCGTGGTCTACTGGTTTGAGTTCCTGAGTTAACTGAATCTTGTACGCATGAAGATGGAGGTCTTTAGTCAAAATTCTCTGCGTAGTGCTTCGTGAAAATTAAAGTGGTTGAGAACGATGTCGAATTGATGTTTTCGGGTTTTCAACGACACTCTCGTTTACAGCAGCAATGTTTTCAAGAGACCGACCGGTACGCTGACGCAAAGGATTCTTACTATCCATAATTGACCCAGTTTCTTCAAATTTTTTGACCACTCTTCGTTAAATGGTTGGCACACTTTCTCATGGTTGACACATGGTTGAAAAAAAGTTTGCGAGTGATTTCAGCGTAACTTTCATCCCCCTCCCCCCCGTGGGATCTCCACCTTGTCGTGGTGGGGGGGGCTCAGTAACCGTGGGTTAGAAGCCACCCACAGTGAAGCTAAGCGGGATCCCGGGAGGGGACGCTCCACGTGGGCTTGGTAGAAGCCTGCGTAGGATGCGTCCCATGGTGCGGGTGCGGGGGACAGTTCTGTCTGTCCCTCGCAGTCGGGTGCGGTCGCGGGAGGAGAGGCGTGTGGGTGTTGCGTTGCCCCGCGCCCTATCTCCCGCGACCAAATGGGGGCGCACCATCGTTGCGTCGCGGTGGGGCCGCAGAGGAAGAGGAGATGCGGTGTTGCGTTGCCATCCTCCCTATCCTCTGCGGCCGCTGGGTGTTTTGGCGGCGGAGCCCAACACCTTCATCCGCCGCCAAGGGGGTTTCGTTCGGGGCCCGCCTGACCATCTGGCGGGCCAATACCCGTCGGGGGGTAGCGAGGAATGCTTTGGTGAAACCCTACCCTCCGACACATGGGTACATGAGGAGCACGGGTTGGTTTTTAGTCAGTAAGAGTCTGACAGTCCCCTTCGTCCTTCCCCCCCGGGGCGGAGGGACTCCATGAGGATTTTCCAACCCGATACCAATGAAGTGTGTGTATGCTCCCTTACATTAATTTAGCTAGTAAGTATGCTCCTTAAGAATCATAAGTCTCGTATTTTGTAACGCGTCAGCATTTTACTTGTAGGAACCATTTTATTGTAATTTTCCTTTAATATAATTCTATTCGCTGAAGTGAACGAAAGACTTTTATTTAACCCTCGCAATACACCTCATGGTGACCTTCCCATGCCCAATACATCTCATGGCAACCCTGCCATGCCGGCCTTGAGTTAGGAATATTTTTGGCAGTCTTCAAAATAAGACGATGTGTCGTTCTACCGTTGAGAAGGATGAAGTATTTATATTACGCAAAACGCTGCTGGAAACAATGATGCGACTTTGAAAGATGTTGGGCAACACGTACAGCGACTGAATATTGCCGTCTACGCAATGCTGGCCATCCTTGGCTTCTTGGTACGTCTATACAAGAAGATCCATCGCCATTGGATTCAAGAAGAAATTGGGTCCAGGCCATGCAACGTATCCGCGCTTCACTACGAGGACGTCAGTGTGAGGAAACAATGGAAGAGTAAAATGACCGTGACTTACTTTAAATACTTGAAACCTTGAAAGTACCTACCTAAATAGTTTGGTGAAAATCATAGTTAATGTGCGTCAGTGCGTATACTTATGTGCGTAATATTTTCGCGAGTGAACGTCCGAATTTTACTACATTATGGACTTTTATTCATACCTAGTTTTTATTTAAATCTTAAAATAGATTAGGCATGATATTATTATTTTATAACGTTCTTTGGTAACTTGTCAAGAATCGTGCACAAACACTCATGCAATAAGATACCCTGCCGCGAATATGGCAACGTAAGCATTTCATTACTTGCACCTGCATGGTTTAAAGTTTCTTTACTTATGTTTTATGTTAATTATACAACGTTAATTTAATTTCTGTAGTTCTATTTTTAGATTATGTTAGAAACATTGATAAAATATTTTGATATTTTAAAAGATATAAGGAAATATTTAGTTAAAAAGGGTAAATCAAGATATTTGGGTAATACTATAGAAATTAAGTCAAAGGAAGCGAAAAATTGTTTCGATAAGTGTAGTGAATTACTTTTACTTTTAAAATCGGAAAAGGATTCGAAAATTATTGCATCTGCAACTGAAATTTTTCAAGATATAAGACAAATTTATGAGGAAATTAATAAACTTTGTGTGTGTCCAAATATAAATATTTCAAAAATGGAGTTCAACTTAAAAACGGCTTGTAGTTTTTTGCCTGTAATGGACGGTTCAGAAGATGTAACGAAACGATTGATTTATGGTATAGAGATGTATTCTAATATGATTAACGAGGCAGGTAGGCATTTATTAATAACTTTTGTTTTAAAAAATAGGCTTTCAGAAACTGCGAAGCTGCGAATGCCTTCGACGTATAAATCTGTTTCAGAACTTGTCAAGGACATGCGTAATCACTTTTAACCTAAAAAATCTTTTATGACAATTCAATCGCGTCTTCAAAATATTTCACAAGGTTGAAGATCCATAGATGAGTACGGCTCAGAACTTGAAAAACTTTATACGGACTTGACAATTTCTCAAGCAGACGGAGAGATTTTAAAACCAATCAATGAAAAACAAGCGATTAGAAAATTCGCAGATGGTTTAAAAAAAAATCTAGGTTGAATATCATAGTAGCATCTCGTAACTGTAGCTCCCTAAAAGAGGCTATACAGGTCGCAAAAGACGAGGAGAGTCTGAGTTTATCAATTTCAGGTAATGTTATGCATTTTACTAATAGATCTTTTAATAGGGGACAAAGAGGTAACTATTCCGATCGTTCGAGTTTTCAAGGACGTGGCTTCTGCGTTGGAAGATGTGAACAAAGACGTGGCTTTTATGGCGGAAATTGTGCCAACATTCTTCGTGGACAATCATGTAACCGGTACGTACGTGGTCAATATTTTTCTTACGCTAACCCTAATTCTCGTGGAAATCGTAATTACAGCTCGTTCAGCCGCCGAAATGGCGGTCTACCGGTTCGATATTTTAGAGGTCGGAATTTTTATAATTCTAATCGTGGAAATACGAGTAAAATTTTTACGGCTCAAGAAAATGACTCGACTCCTGTCAATGTCTTTAAAACTTAGCAATCAGATTTTTTTCGTGAATAAATATGAAATTTTTGCTACCAAAGGATTATCGAAATTAGTTTCTTTTAATTTAGATAATTATAAATATTTTTGGTTATTAGATACAGGAGCTTCTTTATCAATTATACGAAAGGAAAATTTACACCAAGATATTCATATTTATGAAAATGATGTTTTAGTTTCTGGTATAGGAGGTCAAATAAAGTCACAAGGTCATGTCTATCTCACACTGTCTACTGATGGAGGTGATTAATTTCAACATAAGTTTCACGTATTCAGTAATCTACCTCTTATGGCCGATGGTATTATCGGATTAGACTTTTTAAGTACTTATTCGTCAAGAATTGATTTAATTACTAATATTTTGACTTTAAATATAAATGGCAAAGACGTTATAACATGAATATTTGACAGAACGGAATGCAAAACGGATTATTTGACGATCCCAGCACGAAGCGAATCTTTTCATTATGTAGATTGTAATTCGAATTTAAAAGAAGATGATGTAGTTTTTCCAAAAGTTTTGGGACACGATTTATTTTTAGCTGGTGCTATAGTGAATGGAAGTAAAGGTAAAATACCTATTAAAATTTTAAATGTTAGTGAAAAGGGTGTACGTATTCCTAAGTTTACTCCAGTAGAAGAAACATTATCATCTTATGAATGTCATACTTTTGATAAAATTAAAGCAAACTCGACTAGAGCAAACACTTTGAACTCACTTTTAAATTTAAAACATCTTAATGCCGAAGAGAAACAGTCTATCAAAAATATTTGTAAAAAGTATTCAGATATTTTTCAATTACCAAATGATAAACTGACAGTAACTAATATTTATGAACAAAAAATAACATTGAAACCAAATACTACTCCAATTTATACAAAACCGTACAGGTTACCACACAGTTTGAAAGGAGAATTGAATAAACAAATTGAAGATATGATTAAAGATGACATTATTGAAGAAGCTCATAGTGAGTGGTCTAGTCCAATATTGCTTGTGCCTAAGAAAAGTAATGATGAAAAAAAGTGGAGATTAGTAGTAGATTATCGCAAACTTAACGAGAAAGTTCAAGATGATAAATTTCCACTACCAAATATCACTGAAATTTTAAATTCTCTTTCTGGTGCAGTTTTATTTAGCCATCTCGATTTACATTCTGGTTACTGTCAAGTTTCATTAGAACCTTCAAGCACAAAGTGCACAGCATTTTGCACAAATTCAGGACAGTTCCAAATGAAACGCTTACCAATGGGTTTAAAAATTTCTCCAAGTGCTTTTAGTAGAGTAATGACAATAGCCATGTCTGGCCTTACTTTTGATAAATGTTTTGTGTATCTTGATGATTTGATTGTTATTGGACGTAATTTAGATAACCATAACCGTAACCTTATAGACATTTTCGAAAGACTGAGAAAGGTAAATTTAAAATTAAATCCCGCTAAATGTCAATTTTTGCAAAAAAGAACTGTTATATCTAGGTAATGTTGTATCTGCGCAAGGTGTCTCGCCAGACCCTGAAAAAATTAAAGCCATACTAAATTACCCAGTACCACAAAATTCTGACGATATAAAACGTTTTGTAGCTTTCTGTAACTATTACCGAAAGTTTATCCCTTCCTTTGCAGAAATAACATTTCCACTAAATAGATTGTGCAGAAAAAATGAAGCATTTATTTGGTCCCAGGAGTATCAAAATTAATTTGATCAACTTAGACATTTCATGAGTAATCCACCAATTTTGCAGTACCCTGATTTTTCAGATGATAGCAAATTCATATTAAAAACGGATGCTTCAGGAATAGCTATTGGATCAGTTCTATGCAATAAAGACATGAAACCCATTGCATATTCGACTCGACCGTTAAACAAGGCTGAAAGGAACTACCCAACAATTCATAAGAAGTTGCTAGCCATTGTTTGGTCTGTAAAATATTTTAGACCATACCTTTACGGTAAACATTTTACTATTAAAACAGACCATAAACCGTTAATATATCTTTTCGGAATGAAAGATCCTAGTAGTCGTTTATAAAAATTTAGATTGAGACTTGAGGAATGTGACTATGATGTAGTTTATGTAAAAGGCAAAGACAATGTAGCTGCAGACGCATTGTCGAGGATAGTGATAACATCAGATGAATTGAAATGTATGAATAATGACGTAGTAAATGTTTTGACTAGAGCGCAAAAGAGAAATCTTACAAATAATGAGAATAAAGAGGATGCAGATTTGCTTAGTAATTCCGTCGACACAAGGTCTGATCAACCAAGAGTTGCGGAAATATTAAAGAAATCTAAAGACTCTGTAGAAATGACTTTGATTAAAGGAGACGATTTGAATAAGTTTTTAAAAGATAATAGAATATCCTTAGAAGAAGAATGTTTTGCTTATGAAGAAAACAGAAAAATTATATATGTTAATCTCAACTTCAGGTTACATTTTACGCGAGCCGAATTTGTGACAAAGTTGAGTGCATTTTGTAATAAGTTAAAGATTAAAGAGATTTGTATAATTAAAGATATTAATAATGCTAGCTTTTTGAAAGAATTATGTAAGGAAATAGACGCAATGAAAACATGGTCCGGACCACAAATACATGTTTTACGAGGAGTTACAAGAATTACTAAAGATGAGGACATAAAGTTTATCTTACACGATTTTCATTTATTACCAACCAGTGGACATGCTGGTATACGTAGAATGGTAAATAACATTAAAAGACAATTTTACTGGCCAGGTCTCGAAAAAGATGTCCAAGATTTTGTATCCAAGTGTGACAAATGTCAAAAAATGAAATACGGCAAAAATATTAAGGAACCCATGTGCATAACAACCACAGAGTCATATGCATTTGAAAAAAATATTTATGGATATTGTAGGTCCACTACCACAAGATTATGACGGTAATGTATACATTTTAAGTCTCCAGTGTGAGCTGAGTAAATTCGTGGAGGCATATCCACTTAAATCTAAGGACACCGTAACTGTAAGTAAAGCATTAGTAGATAACTTTATTTTAAGATTTGGTCTACCGAAAACAATTGCAACTGATCGCGGTACAGAATTTATCTCATCAACTTTAGAACAGGTTTGTAAACTTTTAGATATAGATAAAATATCCTCAACAGCATACCATCATCAGTCCATCGGTTCGTTAGAAAATAGCCATAAACATGTAGGAGCTTTTCTCAGAATTCAATGCAATAATAATCCACAGTCTTGGTCACAATGGCTACCCTACTGGTGTTTCAGTTATATCACAAGTGTTCATTCATCAACAAAGTATCAGCCGTTTGAACTTGTTTTTGGTAGGCCTTGTAATGTTCCTTCTAGATTAATTAATGAAGTTGAACCATTGTATAACCCTGAAAATTATTGTAGTAGTCTTAGATATAAGCTTCAAATAGCTAATAGAGACGCTAAAAATAACTTAATTTTAAGTAAATATAATCGTAAAATTAATTATTATGATAAAAATGTAAACCCTGTTAAGTATAAAAAAGATGATTTGATATTGTTGAAAAATGAAGTTGGAGGAAAACTAAATCCTGTATTTGACGGTCTTTTCACTGTTTTGGAAGATATGGGATGTAATGTCAAAATTCTAAAAATAATAAAAGCGATATTCTGCATAAAAATAGGACCAAACCTTTTGCATCCTAATAATATAGTAATTTTTGTCAAAATTGTGGGATAAAAAAAAATATATAGCTTAAGTATATTTTTTTTTCTTAAATGCCGGAGGTGAAGTGTGTGTATGCTCCCTTACATTAATTTAGCTAGTAAGTATGCTCCTTAAGAATCATAAGTCTCGTATTTTGTAACGCGTCAGCATTTTACTTGTAGGAACCATTTTATTGTAATTGTCCTTTAAAATAATTCTATTCGCTGAAGTGAACGAAAGACTTTTATTTAACCTTCGCAATACACCTCATGGTGACCTTCCCATGCCCAATACATCTCACCAAAAAAAAAAAAAAAACTTATCTTTCCCCATTTTTGTGATGAGTTTTCACAATTATAACGCGTTGTTCTTTCGAAAAGCACACCATTTTTAATAATCGGAATAAACACTGGTGACAACTGTCAAATTTCAGAGTTGTCACCTGCATGAAAAACAAATATTCTAATTTTAAAAAGTGCACTCTTACTAAAAGTTGCATCCAAGTTACAATAAACCCGATCTGCCCGATCCCTTGAGAATTTCAGACAACCCCTTCTTAGTGCATTCTTACGGTCCCCAAGGAACATACATGCCAAATTTCAGCTTCCTGTGCTTAATAGTTTTGGCTGTAGCTTGTCTGTCAGTCAGTAACGCAAGGATTTTATTTATACACATTTTACATATACAGATCAAAAATGAGTAAGTTGCTACTGGAAAAAAAAGATGGAGATTTAAATATGAATGTTTTTATAGGCAGAGGTAGCCTAGTGGTGATACAAACAGACTGTCATACAGAGGGTATCTGGTTCAAACCCACGGCGCGCACCAATGACGTTTCGGAGTTATCTGCATATTGAATTGTAAATTATCGCTTGCCCGGTGTCTCAGAGAGCACGTTAATCCGTCGGTCCCAGCTGTCATAAAGATCTCTGTCAGTCTTATAGTGAAACAGTACCGGTAAATAAACTGACACTTTGGATTGCGGAGGTCAAACAGGCAGTCGTAAAGCTAATATTCAGTCAAATCTGGTTAGACTAGTAAGTGGACCCGGAGCTTCAACTGGGATAACGCTAGGAAGATGATGATATAAATTATTATTATTATTATTTGCAGCCTAACTTGTCCCACTGTAGGGCAAAGGCCTCCCTGTCCTCTTTCCACCTTTCTCTATCGAGAGCTGTTGTTACCCACTCTTTGTCAAATAGTGTAAGATCGTTTTGCCACCTAATCTTTGGTCTGCCGCGAGGCCTTGTAACGTATGTGCGAATGAAAAGAAGTGCTACCTTCTTCTGATCGAAATAATGCCATATTAGAGAACCATGCCGAACCCACTTCGGGGCATTTCGGTATATGTAAAATTTACAAGCGCTTAGCATTGCGTTACTATTGGCCCAAAATGCACGCTGACGTGGTAAAGTTCATAAACTCTTGTGACACTTGTATCGCGCATAAACATCAGAACCATGCACCATTGGGAACCATGGGACGACCCAAAGTGTGTTCACGACCCTTCCAAACCATTAGTGTAGATTTGGGCGGGCCATTACCCGTCACAAGAAAACAGAACGCCTACATCTTTGTAGTAACTTGTTGTTTTAGTAAATACTGTCTCCTTTTTCCTATCAGGCGCGCAACTGCTGAAATAATAGCTAATATTTTGGAAGAAAAAATATTTTTAGTTCAAACACCTCAGTTAATAAAGTCACGGGCTACACACCTAGTTTTTTAGTCTATGGACTTGAATTAGTTCCATGCGGCTCACACTATGTCGACACGGACGCTGATGATATAGTATACATACCTAGGGACGATTACGCAGAAAACATAGGTCACTTATCAGGCATATTTGACAAAGTTCAGGCACTCCTCATTCAAGCTCATGCTAGAAATTCCCAAACTTATAATTTACGCCGTAAACCAGCTGAGTTTAATGTGGGAGACACTGTGTGGAAAAGGACTTTTTATCAGAGCGACAAGGATAAGTCCTTCTGTAAGAAACTAGCCCCTAAATTCGTGAAGTGCACAGTAATTAATAAAAAGTCGCCTCTCGTTTACGAGTTGTCGGACGCGTCTGGAAATTCTATTGGGTTTTGGCACTTAAAGGACCTAAAACTTATACACTATCGTGCCTAACTATTTGTTACAAACCGTATAAGACTTTCCCTTCTTTCTTTCTATATGCCGTCTTAGCTTGGACAGTAGCGGACTCGTAGACCTAACGTAGCTAGTCGGATTTTTCTTGTTAGCCACACAAAATCCTCTCCTAAGGCTGGCGGTATTGTAATGTATGTGCGGTACCTACCGCGTCTGCGTCATAATACCGTCCATACGCTCGGCCAATCAGAGAAGGCCAACGTCAGCCTGACCATATATGGTCACTTAGCGACTTCAACTCTGATGGAGGGCCCGGTATATAAAGGGACCGACAGAGAGGCTGGCACCGCTAGTCTATCTACCTAGTCTACCTACCTACGATAATTACGCGTACCTACTGACCCTACGTCGTATCTACGTGTATCCTGGTCCTAGTTGTGGGTAAGTTACTTCATTTACTGCGTTAGCGTACCTACTGCCCATCTCTCTACCTGCTAGCTGAGGCCGGCTGACGCCACCTGCCTGACTCCATTGGTTGTGGCTCTCCTAATGCTGCTTTCCTTCAGGTTCCAGGTCTACCTTAAAGCTCCGGGCTACGCTACCTAGACCGCTACACTTCCTGCATCGCCTTCGGCGTCACTTCTGCCGAAGAGTCTGGCCGCCCTGCTCATCGCACACACACCGCCGGCCCTGCCAGCTGAGCCAACGGCCTGCGAGGATCTGCCATTCTGCCGTGCACACTACCGGAGGGAACAGCGTGGGAGACTGCAGCCCTTAGTATTCAGGCCAGTGTCGTGTTGTTGGTCGGTCATACTCGTGCAAGGGAAGTGAGACAATACTCGGCAATAAACGCACCTAGAACCTCTACTGCGTTTCAATTCTAGAACCCGCAGCCTCTTTCGATCTGGGACCCACAAAGTGGTAGTCTTAGCCCAAAGATAGTCAGACATTCGACAGACATGACCGGCCCAGTCATATAATTAACAATAAATAAATAAATATTTTAATTTGCCTGCTTTTTGGGACACATCTGCGATATAAATATAGAAGTTTTATATTTTGTCCATTAAAGGTTCTGAAAACGCTAGTTTTACATCCAATAAAATTATAATTAACTTCTCCAAGTACCAAAACAGATTTCAAATACAAGTTCATTATATTATATTCGGAATCAGAAATTTCCACGTACAATGTAAACATCACTTATTGATACCCCCACGTCAAAACCTTCACATTGTATCATTTGTTTCTTATTATTAGAAGCTGTGTTTTGATAATCTATCAATTACTGATTTATTAATGGATATTATCAAGAGGATGTTGACACGTAATCTTAATTAAACATATTTATATATGATATTGATTATATCCTGTCTGTGGAGGTTTCTTTTTAACTTTAGGAATAATGTGCGTTCTTGTTAGGTTCTGTAGGTAAGGCAGCAATAGCCTAGTAAATATACCAGCAAACTGCCATGCATCATGTGGTTCGAAGGCACGGCGTGCCTCGTAGAGCACGTTAAACCGTCGGTCTCAACTGTCATGAAGATCTTTCATCAATCTGTCAGTCGCTATATCTAAGTAGTCAATACTTCTGAATATGCTGCAACTAATCTAAATCATGGAATATCGCTATCCCTTTGGGTTGCAGAGGTCAAACAGGGAATCGCTCTATAGAAAAGCTATTTCAATCAAATCTAGTCGACTAGTAAGCGGACCCCGGGTTGTACGTGGGCTAAAGCTTGAAGAATGAGGATGATGCCTAAGAATGTTTTCCCACTAAAAATGTGCTATGCTACTTTGCTAAAGATGCGCTTGATGTCCATCAATCATATTTCAGTACAGTACTGTGATACATTGCTTAGCTCGAACAACGCATCTTACTTCTACAGCTAACTCGTGGCGGAGTATCTTCGTAGCACATCTTAATCGTCGCGCTGCACAGCTTCGCATTAGTGGTTTCGTAACTAAACTCTCATATGCTCGTAGCAAACCTGCATAGCATATATCTAGTCAAATAGCACCAATCGACTGCACGGTTGGCGTAGTGGTTTAGGCGGCTGCCTTGCCGCTTGACACTGCACCGAGTGTTATGGATTCGATCCCCACACGAGACAAGACTTTGTGTAATTCATAAAGTGTTATTTCTAGTCTTGGTGTTCATTGTGTCCTTTAGTTGTATGTGTGTATAGTACCCTGCGATACAGGATATAAACATACTAGGGCAGCCGCTGTCTAAAGAACATTAAAAAATGAAACACATTCTTTAGCTTTCTACGTGATTTATTTCGAAGATACCTATAAGTAATTAATTTCATATTTAAGCTTCACTCGTATTATATTTTTTTACAACATTTACTCAACTTAAGCTGGTGATATAAAAGCGAAATAAGCGATTGATATCCGTTAAAATAATACAACGTGCAAACATTATAACTCCATAATTATGGGTCGAACAAAACTTTCTCCCCGACGGTGTAACATAGTAAGCAACTGTTAAACGCGTCGGAAATTCGTATACAAAATAATTTACTGGCTTTAATTTAACTCTTAATACAATTACATCATATTACGATAGCAAGGCTTCGTTTATTTTAATTTACAGTTATCGAAAACGTAAATAAATTTTAGCAGTGCCACTAAATCAGTGTGGCTTTTCCTTGAGATGGAATAAGATAAGAGGCTTATTTTGAGAGTTTCAATTACGTAGTTATCTATGGCTACGAAAGCGTTCTGTTTTGAGGAATATTTTGATTTTTAATTACATTCTGAGTTGCAGATTCCAGATTTATATTGTTTTTAATTATGTGCGTAATTAGATGAACATTTATTGGGTTGGTAATTCTGTTTTTATGGTATCGGTCGAGCGTACAATCATGGTTTTTCTGCGTACGTAGTATAATATATATAAAAGCTTTTTTTTTAAAGTAGATCTCGTCCTTAAAATTTAATTTTTCGCATTAATGACAAGTACGAGATTAACTAAGTGATTAAAATTATTCAATTCACCACTATTTGGAAACCGAGTATCTGCCAAAAAAAATATTTCATTTGAGATGACTGTATGTTAGCTTACAGAGCTGTATATTTAAGTCATCTATACTACAACAAACAACAACAAAAACATTTTACTATTAAAACAGACCATAAACCGTTAATATATCTTTTCGGAATGAAAGATCCTAGTAGTCGTTTATTAAAATTTAGATTGAGACTTGAGGAATGTGACTATGATGTAGTTTATGTGAAAGGCAAAGACAATGTAGCTGCAAACGCATTGTCGAGGATAGTGATAACATCAGATGAATTGAAATGTATGAATAATGACGTAGTAAATGTTTTGACTAGAGCGCAAAAGAGAAATCTTACAAATAATGAGAATAAAGAGGATGCAGATTTGCTTAGTAATTCCGTCGACACAAGGTCTGATCAACCAAGAGTTGCGGAAATATTAAAGAAATCTAAAGACTCTGTAGAAATGACTTTGATTAAAGGAGACGATTTGAATAAGTTTTTAAAAGATAATAGGATATCCTTAGAAGAAGAATGTTTTGCTTATGAAGAAAACAGAAAAATTATATATGTTAATCTCAACTTCAGGTTACATTTTACGCGAGCCGAATTTGTGACAAAGTTGAGTGCATTTTGTAATAAGTTAAAGATTAAAGAGATTTGTATAATTAAAGATATTAATAATGCTAGCTTTTTGAAAGAATTATGTAATGAAATAGACGCAATGAAAACATGGTCCGGACCACAAATACATGTTTTACGAGGAGTTACAAGAATTACTAAAGATGAGGACATAAAGTTTATCTTACACGATTTTCATTTATTACCAACCAGTGGACATGCTGGTATACGTAGAATGGTAAATAACATTAAAAGACAATTTTACTGGCCAGGTCTCGAAAAAGATGTCCAAGATTTTGTATCCAAGTGTGACAAATGTCAAAAAATGAAATACGGCAAAAATATTAAGGAACCCATGTGCATAACAACCACAGAGTCATATGCATTTGAAAAAAATATTTATGGATATTGTAGGTCCACTACCACAAGATTATGACGGTAATGTATACATTTTAAGTCTCCAGTGTGAGCTGAGTAAATTCGTGGAGGCATATCCACTTAAATCTAAGGACACCGTAACTGTAAGTAAAGCATTAGTAGATAACTTTATTTTAAGATTTGGTCTACCGAAAACAATTGCAACTGATCGCGGTACAGAATTTATCTCATCAACTTTAGAACAGGTTTGTAAACTTTTAGATATAGATAAAATATCCTCAACAGCATACCATCATCAGTCCATCGGTTCGTTAGAAAATAGCCATAAACATGTAGGAGCTTTTCTCAGAATTCAATGCAATAATAATCCACAGTCTTGGTCACAATGGCTACCCTACTGGTGTTTCAGTTATATCACAAGTGTTCATTCATCAACAAAGTATCAGCCGTTTGAACTTGTTTTTGGTAGGCCTTGTAGTGTTCCTTCTAGATTAATTAATGAAGTTGAACCATTGTATAACCCTGAAAATTATTGTAGTAGTCTTAGATATAAGCTTCAAATAGCTAATAGAGACGCTAAAAGTAACTTAATTTTAAGTAAATATAATCGTAAAATTAATTATTATGATAAAAATGTAAACCCTATTAAGTATAAAAAAGATGATTTGATATTGTTGAAAAATGAAGTTGGAGGAAAACTAAATCCTGTATTTGACGGTCTTTTCACTGTTTTGGAAGATATGGGATGTAATGTCAAAATTCTAAAAATAATAAAAGCGATATTCTGCATAAAAATAGGACCAAACCTTTTGTATCCTAATAATATAGTAATTTTTGTCAAAATTGTGGGATAAAAAAAAATATATAGCTTAAGTATATTTTTTTTTCTTAAATGCCGGAGGTAAAGTGTGTGTATGCTCCCTTACATTAATTTAGCTAGTAAGTATGCTCCTTAAGAATCATAAGTCTCGTATTTTGTAACGCGTCAGCATTTTACTTGTAGGAACCATTTTATTGTAATTGTCCTTTAAAATAATTCTATTCGCTGAAGTGAACGAAAGACTTTTATTTAACCCTCGCAATACACCTCATGGTGACCTTCCCATGCCCAATACATCTCACCAAAAAAAAAAAAAAAAAACGTATCTTTCCCCATTTTTGTGATGAGTTTTCACAATTATAACGCGTTGTTCTTTCGAAAAGCACACCATTTTTAATAATCGGAATAAACACTGGTGACAACTGTCAAATTTCAGAGTTGTCACCTGCATGAAAAACAAATATTCTAATTTTAAAAAGTGCACTCTTACTAAAAGTTGCATCCAAGTTACAATAAACCCGATCTGCCCGATCCCTTGAGAATTTCAGACAACCCCTTCTTAGTGCATTCTTACGGTCCCCAAGGAACATACATGCCAAATTTCAGCTTCCTGTGCTTAATAGTTTTGGCTGTAGCTTGTCTGTCAGTCAGTAACGCAAGGATTTTATTTATACACATTTTACATATACAGATCAAAAATGAGTAAGTTGCTACTGGAAAAAAAAGATGGAGATTTAAATATGAATGTTTTTATAGGCAGAGGTAGCCTAGTGGTGATACAAACAGACTGTCATACAGAGGGTATCTGGTTCAAACCCACGGCGCGCACCAATGACGTTTCGGAGTTATCTGCATATTGAATTGTAAATTATCGCTTGCCCGGTGTCTCAGAGAGCACGTTAATCCGTCGGTCCCAGCTGTCATAAAGATCTCTGTCAGTCTTATAGTGAAACAGTACCGGTAAATAAACTGACACTTTGGATTGCGGAGGTCAAACAGGCAGTCGTAAAGCTAATATTCAGTCAAATCTGGTTAGACTAGTAAGTGGACCCGGAGCTTCAACTGGGATAACGCTGGGAAGATGATGATATAAATTATTATTATTATTATTTGCAGCCTAACTTGTCCCACTGTAGGGCAAAGGCCTCCCTGTCCTCTTTCCACCTTTCTCTATCGAGAGCTGTTGTTACCCACTCTTTGTCAAATAGTGTAAGATCGTTTTGCCACCTAATCTTTGGTCTGCCGCGAGGCCTTGTAACGTATGTGCGAATGAAAAGAAGTGCTACCTTCTTCTGATCGAAATAATGCCATATTAGAGAACCATGCCGAACCCACTTCGGGGCATTTCGGTATATGTAAAATTTACAAGCGCTTAGCATTGCGTTACTATTGGCCCAAAATGCACGCTGACGTGGTAAAGTTCATAAACTCTTGTGACACTTGTATCGCGCATAAACATCAGAACCATGCACCATTGGGAACCATGGGACGACCCAAAGTGTGTTCACGACCCTTCCAAACCATTAGTGTAGATTTGGGCGGGCCATTACCCGTCACAAGAAAACAGAACGCCTACATCTTTGTAGTAACTTGTTGTTTTAGTAAATACTGTCTCCTTTTTCCTATCAGGCGCGCAACTGCTGAAATAATAGCTAATATTTTGGAAGAAAAAATATTTTTAGTTCAAACACCTCAGTTAATAAAGTCACGGGCTACACACCTAGTTTTTTAGTCTATGGACTTGAATTAGTTCCATGCGGCTCACACTATGTCGACACGGACGCTGATGATATAGTATACATACCTAGGGACGATTACGCAGAAAACATAGGTCACTTATCAGGCATATTTGACAAAGTTCAGGCACTCCTCATTCAAGCTCATGCTAGAAATTCCCAAACTTATAATTTACGCCGTAAACCAGCTGAGTTTAATGTGGGAGACACTGTGTGGAAAAGGACTTTTTATCAGAGCGACAAGGATAAGTCCTTCTGTAAGAAACTAGCCCCTAAATTCGTGAAGTGCACAGTAATTAATAAAAAGTCGCCTCTCGTTTACGAGTTGTCGGACGCGTCTGGAAATTCTATTGGATTTTGGCACTTAAAGGACCTAAAACTTATACACTATCGTGCCTAACTATTTGTTACAAACCGTATAAGACTTTCCCTTCTTTCTTTCTATATGCCGTCTTAGCTTGGACAGTAGCGGACTCGTAGACCTAACGTAGCTAGTCGGATTTTTCTTGTTAGCCACACAAAATCCTCTCCTAAGGCTGGCGGTATTGTAATGTATGTGCGGTACCTACCGCGTCTGCGTCATAATACCGTCCATACGCTCGGCCAATCAGAGAAGGCCAACGTCAGCCTGACCATATATGGTCACTTAGCGACTTCAACTCTGATGGAGGGCCCGGTATATAAAGGGACCGACAGAGAGGCTGGCACCGCTAGTCTATCTACCTAGTCTACCTACCTACGATAATTACGCGTACCTACTGACCCTACGTCGTATCTACGTGTATCCTGGTCCTAGTTGTGGGTAAGTTACTTCATTTACTGCGTTAGCGTACCTACTGCCCATCTCTCTACCTGCTAGCTGAGGCCGGCTGACGCCACCTGCCTGACTCCATTGGTTGTGGCTCTCCTAATGCTGCTTTCCTTCAGGTTCCAGGTCTACCTTAAAGCTCCGGGCTACGCTACCTAGACCGCTACACTTCCTGCATCGCCTTCGGCGTCACTTCTGCCGAAGAGTCTGGCCGCCCTGCTCATCGCACACACACCGCCGGCCCTGCCAGCTGAGCCAACGGCCTGCGAGGATCTGCCATTCTGCCGTGCACACTACCGGAGGGAACAGCGTGGGAGACTGCAGCCCTTAGTATTCAGGCCAGTGTCGTGTTGTTGGTCGGTCATACTCGTGCAAGGGAAGTGAGACAATACTCGGCAATAAACGCACCTAGAACCTCTACTGCGTTTCAATTCTAGAACCCGCAGCCTCTTTCGATCTGGGACCCACAAAGTGGTAGTCTTAGCCCAAAGATAGTCAGACATTCGACAGACATGACCGGCCCAGTCATATAATTAACAATAAATAAATAAATATTTTAATTTGCCTGCTTTTTGGGACACATCTGCGATATAAATATAGAAGTTTTATATTTTGTCCATTAAAGGTTCTGAAAACGCTAGTTTTACATCCAATAAAATTATAATTAACTTCTCCAAGTACCAAAACAGATTTCAAATACAAGTTCATTATATTATATTCGGAATCAGAAATTTCCACGTACAATGTAAACATCACTTATTGATACCCCCACGTCAAAACCTTCACATTGTATCATTTGTTTCTTATTATTAGAAGCTGTGTTTTGATAATCTATCAATTACTGATTTATTAATGGATATTATCAAGAGGATGTTGACACGTAATCTTAATAAAACATATTTATATATGATATTGATTATATCCTGTCTGTGGAGGTTTCTTTTTAACTTTAGGAATAATGTGCGTTCTTGTTAGGTTCTGAAGGTAAGGCAGCAATAGCCTAGTAAATATACCAGCAAACTGCCATGCATCATGTGGTTCGAAGGCACGGCGTGCCTCGTAGAGCACGTTAAACCGTCGGTCTCAACTGTCATGAAGATCTTTCATCAATCTGTCAGTCGCTATATCTAAGTAGTCAATACTTCTGAATATGCTGCAACTAATCTAAATCATGGAATATCGCTATCCCTTTGGGTTGCAGAGGTCAAACAGGGAATCGCTCTATAGAAAAGCTATTTCAATCAAATCTAGTCGACTAGTAAGCGGACCCCGGGTTGTACGTGGGCTAAAGCTTGAAGAATGAGGATGATGCCTAAGAATGTTTTCCCACTAAAAATGTGCTATGCTACTTTGCTAAAGATGCGCTTGATGTCCATCAATCATATTTCAGTACAGTACTGTGATACATTGCTTAGCTCGAACAACGCATCTTACTTCTACAGCTAACTCGTGGCGGAGTATCTTCGTAGCACATCTTAATCGTCGCGCTGCACAGCTTCGCATTAGTGGTTTCGTAACTAAACTCTCATATGCTCGTAGCAAACCTGCATAGCATATATCTAGTCAAATAGCACCAATCGACTGCACGGTTGGCGTAGTGGTTTAGGCGGCTGCCTTGCCGCTTGACACTGCACCGAGTGTTATGGATTCGATCCCCACACGAGACAAGACTTTGTGTAATTCATAAAGTGTTATTTCTAGTCTTGGTGTTCATTGTGTCCTTTAGTTGTATGTGTGTATAGTACCCTACGATACAGGATATAAACATACTAGGGCAGCCGCTGTCTAAAGAACATTAAAAAATGAAACACATTCTTTAGCTTTCTACGTGATTTATTTCGAAGATACCTATAAGTAATTAATTTCATATTTAAGCTTCACTCGTATTATATTTTTTTTACAACATTTACTCTACTTAAGCTGGTGATATAAAAGCGAAATAAGCGATTGATATCCGTTAAAATAATACAACGTGCAAACATTATAACTCCATAATTATGGGTCGAACAAAACTTTCTCCCCGACGGTGTAACATAGTAAGCAACTGTTAAACGCGTCGGAAATTCGTATACAAAATAATTTACTGGCTTTAATTTAACTCTTAATACAATTACATCATATTACGATAGCAAGGCTTCGTTTATTTTAATTTACAGTTATCGAAAACGTAAATAAATTTTAGCAGTGCCACTAAATCAGTGTGGCTTTTCCTTGAGATGGAATAAGATAAGAGGCTTATTTTGAGAGTTTCAATTACGTAGTTATCTATGGCTACGAAAGCGTTCTGTTTTGAGGAATATTTTGATTTTTAATTACATTCTGAGTTGCAGATTCCAGATTTATATTGTTTTTAATTATGTGCGTAATTAGATGAACATTTATTGGGTTGGTAATTCTGTTTTTATGGTATCGGTCGAGCGTACAATCATGGTTTTTCTGCGTACGTAGTATAATATATATAAAAGCTTTTTTTTTAAAGTAGGTCTCGTCCTTAAAATTTAATTTTTCGCATTAATGACAAGTACGAGATTAACTAAGTGATTAAAATTATTCAATTCACCACTATTTGGAAACCGAGTATCTGGCAAAAAAAATATTTCATTTGAGATGACTGTATGTTAGCTTACAGAGCTGTATATTTAAGTCATCTATACTATAATAAAACTGTAGAGGTGAAAAAGTCTGTACATTAAACATATTTTGACGAAAATTAGCTAAAAATCTAGGAAAATGCTAAAAACCAATGTACAAGTTAGGGCCTAACCTTCGATAGCTCTTAAGTATAGCCCTAAGCTTGCACGTACCTAAACCTAGACTTATCCTAATTTAAGCCTACTGGTTCCTATATCTAGCCTAACCTACCTACGATAAACCTAACCCTATACTTATCCCTATTTTAGATCTAACTCTAACCTAACTCCCTAGTCTACCCTAGTTGTAGTAGTAGTTTCCTCAACTTGGCTACCGTCGCAGTAACCAAGTCCACCTATTCCCTATCTCCCTAGTGCTACCCTACCCCTGTTAGGTATATTGTATAGCGAGGCCGTGTACACTGTGGTCACACAGACTGTCGCGTATACAACCCTAATCCCTAGTTCCCTAGCAGTCCCTGGGATCCCTAGGCCGGGATATCTGTCGCCGGGAGGCCTGCGGCAGACGGAAAGTGGGTAGGATTAAGGTGTAGCGGAGTGGGTTTTCTCACTGCCGGTCGAGCAGACTCACAAGACCGATCATGGTGACGGCTAAGGGTGTCTTGGCCGCAGTGAGAGGTGAGGGGTAGGGTATGAGTCAAAGCCGGGAGTGCGCTACTCCCGGCTTTGACTCATACCCTACCCCTCACCTCTCACTGCGGCCAAGACACCCTTAGCCGTCACCATGATCGGTCTTGTGAGTCTGCTCGACCGGCAGTGAGAAAACCCACTCCGCTACACCTTAATCCTACCCACTTTCCGTCTGCCGCAGGCCTCCCGGCGACAGATATCCCGGCCTAGGGATCCCAGGGACTGCTAGGGAACTAGGGATTAGGGTTGTATACGCGACAGTCTGTGTGAATCCGGCTCGAAGGACCATTGGACAAGTTAGGGCCTAACCTTCGATAGCTCTTAAGTATAGCCCTAAGCTTGCACGTACCTAAACCTAGACTTATCCTAATTTAAGCCTACTGGTTCCTATATCTAGCCTAACCTACCTACGATAAACCTATCCCTATTTTAGATCTAATCTAACACCTATCCTACGTATTATGTCGTAAACCTAGGTGTCCTATGAACTATTCCTACAACCTATCTAATTCCTACAAAGGCGTCGTTGTTGTGGTCCCTAAACCCTAATGTCCCTATCCCCCTAGCCCTACTATATCGTATTTTATAAATACTTATATATAATAGTCCAGGATATCTGCCACCGGGAGACCTAAGGCGACAGATGGAATTGGGTAGGATTTAGGGGTGGTGGAAATGGTTTTCTCACTGCCGGTCGAGCAGACTCACAAGACCGATCAGGGTGACGGCTAAAGGTGTCTTGGCCGCAGTGAGAGGTTTGGGAAGGGTAATGAGTCAAAGTCAGGAGTGAACAATGACTGGTTTATTTCTTAAAATTATAATCTTATATACTAAACTTATTCTATGTACACATATACACGTATTTAGTTGTGTGCCGTCTGTGTATTGTGCCGATGCAGCATGTCTGAGCCGACCGCCGTACGTGATAAATTACATGATCTTAAAATATCACGCATCTTCCTCGGTGATAAGTTGGATGTGTGTTGGAATGCCAAGAATGTCATGTTCATGTTTGAACAGCAATACTTGATAACTTTTAGAATTTATGTCTGTCTGTCTGCCTGTCTGTCTGTCCGACGTCTTTCCCTATGTTGCTAAATATCTCTAAAATGGCGAAATTGATTTCAATAAAACTAACACTCATGTACAAAGGATACTCAAACCTATAAAATATTATATGTTACATCACAATCGGTTGAGTGGTTTTTGGTGTACAGCTTGACCTCTCCTTTGTACGTAGTCCCAAGCAAAACTTGGATCATCCAAAACTGCTTATAAATGTGGTGCCATCTATGATCATTATAAGTTTGTTATTAAAAGTATAGTAATTCGTCTAAATAGGTACCTTCAAAGTGTTTAATGGCTATTTACCCGACTTTAAAAAAGGAGGCGATTCTTAATTTCGTCAGTATATTTTTACGTGTTTTCGATAAATAAATTACTGGAACCGAGCATATTTATAGTTATCCTTCCGACCGATAGATGTCACTATTTTCAAATAATTTTGTAGCAAAATAAATGTTTCTTGCAAAAAAGACAATAAATATGTGTCGGGTATCTTTCTGTTATTAAAAAAATAATAGAGTGTAATATTCGGCGCTTTCAAAAACAGAAAGTCTCTGTGTCAAAATGGTAATACATTTTGACACAGAGACACAATGTCCAATTAATTTAAACAGTCAATCTCATTTATTTCAAATTATTATGTTTACATAATAGTTATATAATCATTTCATTTTATTTTAAATGATAAAAACAATGACTATAGATCCTTTTTTCAATTAATTGTCGATTAGTCCATATTATTTGATATCTCGGTTGGTTTGTATATATGTAAACATAGATGGCGTTTTCTGAATGGCGGTGTTAAGATTATCCGTGGATTGATGACGTTCTCGGTTAATTTTCTTTCGTTTTCGTCGGATTGGTGTCTTAGTCGATTCTTTTGAATAATGAATGTGGATGTGTTTCTTTGATTTCTTTCGTTCGTTCGTCTTCTGTACTTATACAGGTGTCTCATTATTCCCAAATTCCCACACCTCACGTACGTGGGAATCCGTGGGTCTCCCACCCACGGATTCCCTGAGGCCTGAATTCAGATACCTCTTGAGTAACTCATCGAGGTATCTTACTTTCGGCAGGGCTGGATATTCGTAGCCCTGTGTGTATTTTCTAAATATATCGCAGGGACAGACTTGAAACAGCTGCAATCGACCCCCGAACATTTTGTTTTTCACATGGTCAGTTATATGTGGCTTGATCACGAGTAAGCGGTAAAAATAATTTACATGTTCTATATGAAGGTGGTAAAACAGTTAGATAATGTTGTGTATAAAGAAAGTCTCTAATGATATCCCTACTATCCCTACTTCCATACTAATATTATAAATTCGAAAGTGTGTATGTATGTATGTATGTATGTATGTATGTATGTTCCGTTTTCACGCTAAAACGGCAGAACCGATTTTGTTGAAATTTAATGTAGAGATATATTGGACCATGGAGACAGACAATAAGGCAAGAGGAAGACCAAAGAAAAGATGGCTAGATTGTGTGAAGGATGACATGAATAAAAAGGGAGTGAATAATCAGATGACGTCTGATAGGAGAGAATGAAAGCGAAAGACATTCTGCGCCGACCCCAAGTAATATGGGAACAGGGCAGGCAAAAGACAAGAGGAAGATCAAAGAAATGATGGATAAATTGTGTGAAGGATGACATGAATGAAAAGGGAGTGAATAATCAGATGACGACTGATAGGAGAGAATGGAAGCAAAAGACATTCTGCGCCAACCCCAAGGAATATGGGAACAGGGCAGGCAAAAGAAGAAGGAGACAGACAAAGGCATTAAGTTGCAAAAATTAAACTGGCAGGTATTGTAGGGAGGGTAGAAGTTTGTACGGCAAAAATGTACCTCTGGGAAGTAAGAACGCATGCGCTAATAATTGAGTGCTGCGCATGTGCTATCGCATATCTGTCAGTACTGTCACATCATACATAATGTCATATTGTGCACGGTAATTAAATTGTTCGTTTAAATAAACTAATAAATTATATATTGCGCTTAAACAGATGAAACGATTTGCCCTACTAATATTATAAATGCGTAAATGTTTATACATACACTATATGTTTGGACATGCATTAGAACATGGCTTTGACATTTGAAGGTGACGTTATTATGTATCTTTCGGTAGATAATGTCATGTATACTGACCGAGTTACTTTGTACCCTATGGAGTATCTGAATCTTTAGAATAATCAGGAGTGCCTTCACACAACTTGAGAATAAAAGTACATTTGTGTTTCTCCGAATTTAACGCGCGCGACGCGGCGGGCAAAAGCTAGTAAATAATATGAGTGTAGGTACCTACTTCATAAAAAACCTATGACATCAACTGTGTTGACGAAAATAGCTACCAGTGACGCCATCTAGTACGCCAGGAATGAACTAAAATTAACTTCAACTGAATTTACTCACTTTCTCGTCAGTGCATTAGTGTGGTGAATTTATCTTTGCCTTACAATTTATTTGTATAACGTGTATTTATAGTTGTGTTAAGTTAGTAAGCATACTAGTTTTTAGGGTTCCGTAGTCCAAAGGAACCCTTATAGTTTCGTCATGTCCGTCCGTCTGTCCATCCGCAGCCTAGCTCAAAGACGCCTAGTGCTATAAAGCTGATATTTGACATGAATATAGACATGAGATATTGCAACAAAACTGTAGAATAAAATTTAGGGAAATATTTCTTTTAAGGGTATCTCCCCTACATATATAGTGGGGTTGAATTTTTTTTTGGATGAATACCCCATCATGTTGGGTATCATTGGATAGGTTTTAAAAAAATATTATTAGTTTGCTTAAATCATTTTTCGATCAAGTGATTGGTTTGTCAAATATCAAGCTTTGAAGTGAAAAAAATTGTTAGACTCAAGTGTCCCCCCCCTCTGCCGGCTAAACTATTAATTTGGAAGAGGTAAAAAAAATCACAAACGTAGTACATATAACGAATTTAAAAGGAAAACTATCACGGCTAAGTAGATATCACTAGTTTACGAGTAATCGTCGGTTAACTTATAAATACCTATTTCTGTGAGTTTACATTGGGCGCGCTGGCTTAATCTTAAAGATACTACGGTACCTACTACGTATGTATACTAGTAGTATGTCTTGGAAACCACATTTTATGTTTATAATACATAACTGGATACATACCTAGTATTTTTCTAAACAAAACTTAGGTTCTTATAATAGTGTTATTAAAATTATATTTTCAGCAAAATAAACAGTCGGATTTGTTGTACATTAATACCCTTTGCAGCAAGTCATTATGGGCAACTACGGAACCCTACATTGCGCGGGTGCTTCGTCGTTTCGCACCACGAGTGGTTCGGACCGCGGTGTGAAACGCAGAAAAGCTCTTAAGAATGGGCTGTTTCGCACCACAGCGGTCCTTGAAGCGCCAAGCGGTGTGAATCGACCAATAGCTCTTAGGAATGTGGCGATTTGATCCACTATGTTTAGGTACAAGCTAATTTGAAAGTTTGTATGTACAGTCGAGTAGAAAAGTGTTTGATGAAAATAAAACAGTTTCAACTTGATATTTTGTAATCATATTTCAAAATCACAATCGCATACTAACATTTAGTAAAGGTGGTTGAATTTCAGTCACAGTTAGATTAGGAATTGAGAACTAGTTTAAATCAAAGTTGAAACATTAGGTACACATTCTGACTTAAAACTAACTGATTGAAATTTCGATGGCGTGCCTACATAACAAAATTTTACTTACAAATAATAATTAAGTATTTACTACTGATTAAAACAACCGTACGAAACATCATACGTAATTTTTTAAATAAACGGTTTGATGGCACATAACAAAATGCACTAGTAATTATTAAAAGTCACAGACTTCGCAGCTTGTTTCATTTATCTTTTATAAATTGTCTAGACTACACTTACGAACCAGCTAACTTCGACACACCTTACATGTTATATCGACCATCAAGGGTAAATAAACTTTGTGCACGTCGTGTCAACCTACCATCAGGTGTATATCTAGCATTTAAAATTACATTTGTCTAGATTAAGCCTGTCCTGTGTTTTATCTGTTCTTCTTAGGTATTGCTTCTTTATTTATTTATAGCTAAGTAGAAAATATTATTTTAAGATGATATCACTTTGATAATTATAAGAAGATTATGAGAAGATAATTGCAGGACTCACTTACCTTGTTTGATTTACAAGTTTACAATATTTGGAAAACACTTCATGTCATCACATTAAATCCACTATGAAAGCCAGTAGGATACTGAGAGCCTTTTATATTCAAACGCATGCTAATAGTAACGCACGCGCATTATCACCTGAGTCGCCAGGTTATAAAACTCAAAAATGATAGGAATATGAAGCGCACCGGATCCTAGTTATCGATAAACAGCTACCTGCGCACGTAATAACGATAGAAGTAATTTGGGTACAAGGAAAGGAAGAATTACGAAGAGCAATAATACTTTCAAGATAGCAGACCTTCACCAAGCCAGTAGATAATGTCACACCAGAAGACTGGGCCAAATGTGTGAGGCATGCCGAAGAACTTCAAAAAAAGACTTACAAAAAGCTCTAATTAGAAGTCTCGCACTACTTTTAATGAAATAGAGGATGCCCATGGTTACACCTGCGTTATTTAAGGCTACTGCTCTTTTGCTGTCACTTATAGCGTGATGTTATATAACCTATAGCCTTCCTCGATAAATGGGCTATCTAAAACTGAAAGAATTTTTCAAATTGGACCAGTAGTTCCTGAGATTAGCGCGTTCAACCAAACAAACAAACAAACTCTTCAGCTATATATATTAGTATAAGATTGCCCAGCAGACGAAGACTCTGAAGATGAAGTCTCCGATGAAGATACATTTTATTTTCTTAATAATTATATAATTTTAATCTTTTTAAATGTAATATTAACGGCTCATTTATGAGACACAATATGATCTACTTTGTTTCTTGTAATAAACTTTCTTTCTCTGTGTATGAAAATACTGTATCAAATAACTGTGAAAATACTGTATCAAATATTGGGATTTTTTAATTAAGTCAACAATATACGATAATAAACGTTACATATCGATAATATGTATTTTATTGTTACACCCTTCACTAGACGGCTCCATTAGACCCATAAATGCATGCGAGATAGATGTAGAGAAATTATTTATAGCCCTAAGACTCGGATGAACCAATCGGAAGCGCATATTTGCGCTCCATCTTTTTAAATTGTTTATTGCCAGTCAGGCTGGGTTTTACAAAGGGATAATTTGTAACCAGACCGACACTTTGTATATTTTTTACACATATTTTGGTCCGCCAACCAACATTAAAATACAAAAGTATTACTTAGAGTAGGCGACAAGCCATGTGTAACAAATACGTTCAAAACAAAATTTATTTCATTGTCGCTATTTTATTTTGTGCCTGGCTGTACTTTAAGCATTATTACTGAGAAAACTTTTTGTTCCATTCGCGGTTCGAATGAACCCATTCAAATTCTTCTATGGCCGATTCACACCGCGGTCCGAAACAGCCTATTCCTAAGAGCTCTTCGCCGTTTCACACCGCGGTCCGAACCACTCGTGGTGCGAAACGACGAAACACCCCATTGCGCGTGGCTCGACACGCACTTGGCCGGTGTTTTTACAGATATGATAATCAATTAATATTTGTTGAGACTAGTAGGTTGATCTCGAGCTACAAAGCTTGTAAGTCTAAGTTGCAATCGGGAAAACGCTACGAACAAAAAAAGGACGATGATAACGATGACTTATATTAAGTTATATACATTCGTGCTTCTCTTATTAAACATTTTTAGCAATATAGGTCTTTGACTATTAATAGCTCACTATGTATTATTTGGAGCGGTTTATTGTTACAGCGTTTTGTATATGTAGCTCTGTATAGAACATTCTAACATTCCTAGACTTGTTTACTCCAGAAAGCAAAACTTGTACATTTTTTTAAAGCAATGGCTCTGGAACATTTTCTTGAACTCGTGACGTGAAATCTTGATTGCAAGTCTTGCCACGTGTTTCAACACTTTGGTATAGGAACATTTTGTAGGTTTAATGATGAATACCTGGCCGGCCATGACAAAAGATTTAAAAAATATAATATTACATAATTAATTTCCTAATACGCTAAAAGTAATAAACTAATAATCAAACTAAGCAGAACTTGTATTATGGGTAGAAAATCCTACAACATTAAAATTATATATTTTTATAAATCTTACAAGTAACATTAAACGTGACTTTGTATTTAAAACTGCACGAGGACGCATTCCTTTGAGGACCACATTGAGTTGAGTACCTGTCCATTTTTTGATTAAATTTAAATCCCTTCGGATTTCACTTGTGATGGATGCATTTTTGTTTAATGAGAATTCACAATGCAAAGCTATAAAATGCTTGGTGAGTTGAGTTACCATATTTGATATAAACATATGTATGTATTAGTAATGAAAAGCAACGTCTACAGATGTCGTTGTGACGACGGTGATATGGAAGGGTTGTCGATAGATCGGTCATTTAATTCCCCGTGATTTGGCATGTAAAGCCCTAGCGTATAGCGTCGTGTCGGCTAAATAGTACTTGTCATATTTTCTTAGAAGACTATGTAAAGTTTTTTTTTATATATTAATAGGCGGCAAACGAGCACATGGATTGCCTGATGATGATGTGTGGGATGTGGGACAAGGAATAGGGCATAGGACCTCCGACACTCTCACTTACCGAACGTAACGCAACAGTTTAAGTACTGTTACTTTACGTCGATTTTCAGTGAGAGGGTAGTACTTTCCCGGTCGAGGCGGCCCATTTATGCTGAAATCAGCAAGGCTCTTCTACTACTACCTATAACTATGTAAAGACTATGTCATCATCATCATCATCATATCAGCCAAACTACGTCCACTGCTGGACATGGCCTATGTCCAGCAGTGGACGTCGTCGTCGTCCCCCAAGGTTCTCCACACAAACCGGTCTTGAGCCGCCCGCATCCAACCGCCTCCCGCGATCTTGACGAGATCTTCGGTCCACCTTGCGGGGGGCTTACCTCTGCTGCGTCGTCCGGTACATGGCCGCCACTCCAGAACCTTTCTACCCCAACGGCCATCGGTTCTTCGAGCTATGTGCCCTGCCCACTGCCACTTCAGCTTGGCGATCCGGAGAGCTATGTCGGCGACTTTGGTTCTACTGCGGATCTCCTCATTTCTGATTCGATCTCGCAGGGAAACTCCAAGCATAAGCATAGCTCTCTCCATCGCCCTCTGAGTGACCTTGAGCCTTCTAATAAGGCCCATAGTGAGCGACCACGTCTCTGATTCGTAAGTCATCACTGGCAACACACACTGGTCAAAGACTTTCGTCTTGAGACATTGCGGGATATCGGACGAGAAGATATGTCGTAGCTTCCCGAACGCTGCCCAACCGAGTTGGATTCGACGATTGACCTCCTTCTCGAAGTTGGACCTACCTAATTGGACTACTTGTCCCAGGTAGATATACTTGTCGACAACTTCGAGCGTAGAGTTCCCAACCTGAATAGGAGCAGGTACAACATGGACGTTCGACATGATTTTCGTCTTGTCCATGTTCATCTTAAGACTTACTTGGAGACTCTACAGAGGCCATCGAGCATTGTGCCTAGGTCTTCCATGGTCTCAGCCATGACTACGATATCGTCTGCGAATCGAAGGTAAGTGATGTACTCGCCGTTGATGTTGATGCCGAATTCATTCCAGACCAGAAGCTTGAAAACATCTTCCAGCGCAGTGGTAAACAGTTTCGGGGATATGACATCCCCCTGTCTCACTCCTCGCTGGAGTTGAATAGGTTTCCAACTCTGGTACTAGAGGCGGACTGACATAGTGGCGTTTTCATACAAACACTTCAGCACTTCGATATATCGGTAGTCAATCCGGCACCGTTGGAGAGACTGTAGCACCGCCCAGGTTTCGATCGAATCGAAGGCTTTCTCATAGTCCACAAACGCCCAGCATAGGGGCTGGTTATACTCCTCGGACTTCTGTATAACCTGCCGCAGCGTATGTATGTGGTCTATGGTACTATAGCCTTTACGGAAACCGGCTTGTTCGGGAGGCTGGAAGTCGTCTAGCTTGATCTCGAGACGATTCGTGATGACCCTCGAAAACAGATTGTAGACGTGGCTCAGAAGTGTGATGGGTCTGTAGTTCTTTAAGAGGGTTTTATCCCCTTTCTTAAAGAAAAGCACCACCACACCTCTGTGCCACGCCTGTGGCGTTTTACTTTCGAGAATGACAGAATTAAATAGCTTCCGAAGGGCTTCTCTAGCGGGTGCACGCAAGATGAACTAACTGTTAACGACTCCATTGCAATCGCAGTTTATAATCATCTTAATACATAAAATCCTGGCGTTACTGACTGACAGACACGCTACAGCCGAAACTATCGGGCGCAGGAAGCTGAAATTTGGCATGTATGTTTCTTGGGGACCGTAGGGGTGCACTAAGAAGGGATTGCCCGAAATTCCCACGGGATCGGCCAAAACGGGTAAATTACAAAAAAATGCTGGCGTAGCTGCTGGCGTCCTCTAGTTTATTTATAATTATCAAATAAACATCGGCTATCAATGCACCTCTGCTGTTCACCAGAGGCATATTGAAACAAATGTTGTAAACCGCTTTACTTAAACATTATTCGCCATAATTATAAGGAAATGTTTTTTTTATACAATAACAATCGACCGCAAAATAGGTAGGTAGCATTGGATTGAAATAACATGAACCGTGAATTTTAGCGCTCATATCGAGACCTACCTTGCCGTTCGTAATAGACCGGCAAAGTTATACTACGCTTGCACAGGTCGACACTTGGATGGGTGACCGCGTGTGGCATATACATCAGAGCGTGACCGTGCTTCGGAGGGCTCGTAAAGCTGTGAGCCAAGGTACATTAGGCCACGTCAGAGGACTTCGGGTGGCCTATAATCTCCGACGCGCGAAAGGGCCACGCAGTCACACGAACAAAAGCTCTGAAGTCGATTATCAACTCTTTATTAATCGCTAGAGATTTACAGTAAATTTGAAACGCATCACAACATAATATCTTATCATAATTATTATTATGTTCCGACTTCTTAAAGCAAGCCAGCGAAATCTTTTAGTAAGAACGCATAATTTGTAGATACACATCATGAAATGAAACAATTATTAAAGAATCAAGTAGCATTCTAAGCCATATGATAACATAATCCACTTACTCTGAATACAATTATTAAGGAAGCACTATTTGTTCGCAGAAACTAAACTCGAACAATTTTAAATAAAAATTTGTTAGTATAAAAACCAAACTAGAAAATTATGGTGCGCTAAAGATTCAATGCTGAATCTTTTAAAAACTTATACTAAGACTGTATTGCTCTTTCTTTATAATATTTAAGAAAGAAATTGTGCTTCCAACAAAGTTTTTAATATAGCTTCATCTAGGTCCAAAGTATTAAGTACAGTACTAATTGGTGCTTCATTTTACATAATTTCTAACGTTGCAGCAACCCGCTGGTAAGCTGCCGGTTATTAAAAAGGAAGCACCGTTTTTCCCAATGCAGTTACTTTCGGAGAAATTTTATTCTAAACGAACATCTTAGATGTAAAACTTCAATTGCATACCACACCCTCACAAAGTGGAAAAGTTAAATAAATAATTTCTTTATTCTCGTTAAAAAACATACCTCAGCAGCCTTGAGCGTTGAGGTTGGATTGGCCAACGTATTTTTTGTGCAGCGCGGTTTAGTGAGGTAATTGGTAATGCTATTATTATAGAGTTATATCAGCGAGTAGCTTTGTCACGATCAAGTAAACTTGGAATATCTTGTCTTGGTAAATGTCTTGTCTAAAGTTGATGGATAGATGTTTGCTCGGTGGAATGCTAATTAATAGGAATAGAGGACTTCTTTTACAATGGCGCTGTAAAATATTAATTTATTAGATAATATAACTTGCATTTTCACAGCTCTAGGTTCAAACTATTCGGATTTGATCCAAAATTATAATTTTGGTAGTAGATGTTTCAACCAAATGTTTTCAGGCAGGTAGCGAGGAGTGAACATAAAAGAATCCGTAGATTCATTTTTCGAGAAATGTAATATGTGTACTAATATACTTATATTTTTGGACTACATGTACTAGCCTCCTAGTACTTTCCCAGATTTTCCTACTGTCATTACCTGTCGGTGTAAGCGTTATATACATGTTTTGAAATGGTGACATAAAACGAATAAGCTTAGAGCACAATGCACCAGCACTTTGTCTAGATACCATAAATTTAGCGCTTAGCTACGAAACTTTTACTTTACTTTACGAAACAGTTCTTTCATAAATCAATAAATATCAAATAAAAAATAATCATTGTAGTAAACAGATATCACCGAAAAGTAAAACACAAAATATTCAAAATTACAATGAAACTGAAAATTATTATCAAACGTTCTGAGTTGATAAATACTTCGTACTCGTTTAAACAATCCAATGTTCAGTCGGGAAAAATAAATAGCTGATACACAATAAACAATACATGAAGAAACTTTGGCTCGTTTGAAACTTCGTAAAGGCCGACTAAATGTTTTATTGTGCAAAGTTTTAATGTCTGCAAATAAAGACACACTTTAGGTACTTTGAGTCTGTCGAGAGTTATGAAAAGTGTCCTTTTGAAGTAGCAGGATTATTGAGTCCAAGGGGAGTAACACTGAAATTATATTACTAATACTTACAGTAATATCTACAAAAAATGCTGTATTTCATAAATGGAAAATTATATTCTCACTGTTTGGTAAATTTCAACGGAGTCAATTGGCCTGGTATTAATATGTTATGCGAATAGATGAGATGAGTGTAGGTAAAAAGTGATGAATAATGCAGTTAGAGTGAGAAAAATGTGAAGCGGCCAAAGGAAAAGTTGGACTGTGACAGGATGGATATAAAAAAGATAGTGATAAACGATCTGATGACTGGATGATGACGATGATCTGGCGACAAACACGTATGGACGAGAAGGACGTACTGCGCCAAGCCCAAATAAATTGGGACCAGAGCAATACAATGGACGATATCTTTTAAGTTTCAGCGATACGATCAAGGCCTAGTTTTTTTATGTTTGCTTTATAGAGAAATCGGTCAGCTCATCGCAAATCAGCTTGTAAGTTATTTTTGTATGTTTATCTATAAGCTGATTAAAAAATTGTGCTGTACACCTACTTCTATAGGGTTCGATATTTCTTTTTCGGTTTATAAAATTGGCTATTAGTGATTTGTTTCAGCTTTCTCACAATTAATTATTCATTAGCTATCTATCTATTCACACCACCAGCTACAAAATAAACTGAAAACTGTTTATATTATGTCTAGAACAGAGAAGCACAATATTTTTATTCGATACAGATTTCATACCAAGTTCAAAAGTGCCAACCGATCTTATTGTATTGTATACAATAATATAGAAATAAATACAATACAATACGCTTCATACATTTCCATTTAAAACATTTAAATGACAATCAGGAAATGCGGCGGTAACACCGTAGTTTTTGATATATCGTTGTGTTTATAATAAATTAAATTTATCGAATGTTGTGAAATGTTCATTTGGTGGATGCTTTATAATTTGTTCATGATGAAAAAAAAAACGAGAATATTTCTGTAGAAGAGTAGTCACCGTAGGAGATAAAGAATACAAAACTAAAAAAGATCTAAGACATAAAACTAATTATTACTAATGAAAAAATAAAATAGTTTGGAGGTAGAAAATCTTCATATATAAAATCCTTGCGTTAATGACTGACTGACAGACACGCTAAAGCCGAAACTACTGGTCGTAAGAAGATAAAATTTGGCATGTATGTTCCTTGGGCACCGTAGGGGTGCACTAAGACGGGATTTCCCGAAATTCCCACGGGATCGGGCAAAACAGGAAATTCGAAAATATGTGCGTGCGAAGCCGCTGGCGTCGACTAGTATAAAGATAAATATAGCTGTCAATTAAATAAAATGTTAATTATTTTTTTTAATATGTATAAAATGAAAGTGAAATAAGTCTTGTTTAATTTGAACAGTTGTCAAGTTTTATGACTTTTTAATTAATATGTCTTACTTCTTTTACGAATGTGAAAGATTGTTAGTGACGAATCATTTTAGTATATTGTAACATTCAAGATGTAGGACGCCCTTTTAATTCTGCTTTTACTTTTTTATGTATTTCCTTTTATTTGTTAGTTATTTAAGTATAGAAATTATTGTTTTAATTTATGTGTTAATAGCCACTTAGTTATAGTTAGTTTTAACAACATTTATATTTATTTGTTGATTACCTCTTGTTCAATAAAAGATATTGTTACTACAAAGAAGCAAAAAAAGATGTAGGATGTAGAGAATATCATATTCATATTAAAGGACAATGGCAGATCTCCATACATCGAAATGTCTGAAATTAAATTGAAGCGCACAGTAATAAAAAATACTTCAAAAAATTCGGCGTAAGTAACAGAGTCTATAAATGATTCTATTTTCACTCAGGAAACCCGGAAAAACAAGATATCGGTGTTTTAGTTTTTAGCATGAACAATGTAGGTACGTTTGAATTATCAAATGAAATTATGTCAGATTGACATCAAAACGCAGAAGTATTCTGTAGCATCTAACTGTCACAGCCAAAGACAAAAGCAGAGCTGCACATTTTAAATCGATTTTATGTGAAATCGATACAACATTAAAACGATGCTGTGACGTTTTTATTTGATTTAAAAGTTGTTTTGCTTCAAAAATTATTAGCTTATTGATATAATTTTAATTAAAGATTAAATAACTGCATTTTAATAATTATATTTTAATAATCGATACGGATCAATAGCATTCACGTCTATTTCTGTCACACCATTGTCATTGGCAACAATCAAATAATAAAGTAGGTACCTAGTTCGTAATCAATTGGAATGCTTTTTATCATAATAAAATACTCCAGCTTTAACGAGACAAAGTGAAAATATTAAAAATCGTAGGAAAACAAAACAATTTGTTTTGTTCATATGAAGTTTAAGGTCGCCACAACAAACCAAGACCGAATTCTGCCATTGTTCTTTATGAAACTCTTCCTTATTTAATTCCTATCTACCATCCGCCTTCGCTTGATCGCACGTCAAACGTGTAAATGGGCACCTCACCCCTCTTCCGCGCCGACCTCCGAACGTGAAAGACATTATCCTCCTACGGTCGATGCCTACACATCCCGTACCGGACGGTATCATCTCGCGAGTGCTCGGTGTGATCGACAACCACCAGAAAATCAACCTATGGTGGGCAAGGAAGACGAGAGGAAACAAAACTCCAGCGACAGGCAAGGTACCTCAGCTTTCCTCTTATTTTCCCCACCATATTCCTTGGTGCTTCGAGTCCGAATCCATATATCCTATCATTCTCAATATCATCAAACATCTTTTTCCATGGTTTTATTCCATATCGTATTAAATATAAATTTCTCACCTTGAAAAATTTCTACCCTCGTCTCGTCGTTTTACTTGATCTGAGACCCTCGTTTAGAAATAGTAATCGTACTTTTCGATCACGTTTTTTCTAAAGTTTGTACTGAATTTCAATATAATCTGTTGCATTTTCTCTATATTAGCACAGAATGATTTACAAATAGTACCTATACGCATTTTTGTAACTTTTTTGTCTGTGTCTCTGTGACAATTCTTACTTGACTGATTGAACGCTTATTTACCATTGAGGTTACTTTTCGTACACATAACCTTCAATATGAGCAAATCAAACCAGTATATTGTAAAATTTAACACGATTCCTATAAACATCAGTAAATTGTACGAAATCGGTACGAATCTATCCCTAAAGGGTGAAGACCAAACCTTAACCAAGCAGTTTTTAGTTCGTTTTAGGGATATCGAAAAGTATCGCAAACAAATGGATGAACTGTATTCAATTCTTATGTCTGAGTCTACAAACCTTGACGAAAAGAAACGTCAAGAGCTAGACCGTGGTTATTAATTTATTTTATTTACAAACTTTTTGCACATACAAACTGTACAATGGTGGACATAATGCCTTGTGGTTTTCTCTACCTGTCGACCCTAAGGTAGTGCAGAGATAAATGTGGTAGGTGCACAAGAGATTTGTGTCTTTTTTACACGTTTTCCAGTAATTATGAAATGTAATAGATAATATTGGTTATAACAATATACCTAACTAAAACATGGGATACTATACATAATAAAATAATAAAGTACATAGATAAGGAATAATAACATATAATAATAAATTATATAATAATATGATACATATGTATAAATATATACATACACAATACATATAAATACATACTTATAATAATGGATGAGAGGGATGTGCTGATTCCTTCAATATCTTAAACAAGAGGTCACGTACTTTCATTTTGAATGCGTAACGGTTAGTGGACATTCTGACTTCAAGAGGGAGCACGTTCCAGAGTAGAACAGACTGGACAATTAAAGAAGAGTAGACAAACCCAGAAGAATGACTGGGACATGAAAGAAGTAGATTATGGGAAGAACGGAAACTTCTCTCGTGAGTAGAAGATAGATACTGGAAGTATTCAGTAAGATAATTGGGCGAGGAAGGGGACTTAATAATCGTGAAGAGAGTAGTGAGAGCACGCAAACTACGGCGTTGACGAATTGGTAGCCAATTAAGTTCAGATCTATAAGTAGAGACATGGTCATACTTACGAAGATTATAAATGAATCGAATGGAGTTATTGAGAAGTCGGTCGTATTTATTGAGAAATTCTGCATTCAAGTCATAATAGCACATATCACCATAGTCGATTATAGGATATATTAAGGTCTGCACAAGCATAGTCTTGGTCCTGGATGGGAGGAAATTTTTAAGGCGATATAGCGCTCTGAGTGATCCTGTAACCTTCTGACTAACTTTGGTCACCTGTGCCTGCCAGCCGAGAGTCGAGTCAATGAGCAGGCCCAAATCTTTGACCTCAGAGCTATATGGAATAATTAGACCATTAAACAAGATGGGCGGCAGAGTATTTAAATCTAATATGGGCATTAAACGGCGACTGCCCACAATGATGGCCTGACATTTTGCTGGATTTACGTCCAGACCGAATCTTTTGCACCAATCCATCAACGACTCGAGATCTCTATTTACGTCACCGATTGCTACTGATATATCATCCACTCTCGCCTGGGCGTACAACTACAAGTCGTCAGCATAGAGATGATACGCACATCGAAGATTAGGTGTTAAGAAATTAATAAAAATTGAGAAAAGTAAAGGAGAGAGAATGCCACCTTGAGGAACGCCAGAGTGAATGTCATGCCAACTCTATGTAGTTTCGTCAACGCGTACTGACTGCTGACGTTCCTGAAGATAGGATGAGAACCATTCCAGTACAACAGACGAGGTCAAGAGATGGGAAAGGATTGATAGAAGGATATCGTGACTGACGGTTTTAAAGGCGTTCGAAAAGTCAACCAAGGTCAACACAGTGACCATGGTGTTCTCCAAGCCCGCCCTAACACCGCCAGTCACTTTTAGGAGGGCGGAAGTCGTGCTGTGCCCAGGTCTGAATCCTGACTGTAATGGACTAAGGAGCTTGTTATGGTACACAAATTGAGACAGCTGCTTATGCACACACGCTTCCAGGGCTTTGGAGAGGAAAGGAAGAATGGAGATAGGACGGAAATGGTTAGGTAGGGTAGGATTCGAGATCTTAGGAAGAGGGATTACGAAGGCTTTACGCCACAGAGAGGGAAAAGAGCCGCTTTCCAGGGCAAAATTTACAATATAAGTAATGGGAATGAAGAGATGATCGAGGATCGGAGTAATCATGCGGCGACTAAGAGAATCGAACCCCACAGCGTTAGATTTGATGGAGAAGATTATCTTCTTGACCTCACCCAATGTAACTGGAGAAAAATTAAAGGGATCTATCTTGGGACGGGGAAGAGCAGCTATGTATTCCACCGTCTGACGCCTGGTCTGGTGATCTAGTGCAGAAGTAGTGGAGAAATGGATGTTTAAATCCTCCAGACCAATCGAGATCCAGGAGATCACTATGCTGTTGTTTGCCAATACCTAGAGTCCCGAGGAACTTCCAGATACTGGCAGGGGACGAAGAGTTTATATTGTCGAAAATATGGTGGCGTTTAGCGTTACGAATCATCTGATTACACTTATTCCTTGCAGTTTTGTACAGGCTCCAATTCTCATCAGATCGTTCCTTTTTGAACCGCTGGAAGGCTCGATTGAAATTGAAATTTATTTATTTATTCAGAGAAATTATTCAAAGAAATGCCATCGATCACGACGCCTCATGGCCATTTGGACACCTCTTGAAAGCCATGGTGCCGGCGGACGTTTTAATTTAACCCTCTTAACAGGCGCATATTTGTCATACAGATTAAGCACAATACTGTTAAAGATATGAACCTTTTCGTCAATGGTGGAGGCTGCTATTACAGGGTTCCAATCAATTTCGGAGACATCTTTTTGCAGTTTTTCAACATCCATACGTCCAAAACAACGCACATGCAGAACCTTAGGACGAGGTTTAGGCGGTTTGAGGTTATAGGAAAGGTAAATCAAATCATGATGAGAAAAATCAGGAGCAAGGAATTGGCCATGGGAATGGACTAATGATGGGGCAGAGGTAATAATTAAGTCTAACCAGGTGTCATGACCTTCGATATTGTGGTGAGTGGGTCCTAGAGGAAGAGTATGTAGACTGGTAGACTCAATTATTTTTAGGAGTTGTAGGGTACGTGGAGATGTGGGAGCAAGGAGATTGGTGTTGAGATCTGCCATGATGACATGATGTGCATATTCTGACCCTAAAGATTCCAGAATCGATTCGAGACTGAAGAAGTAGTTCACGGAGGGAGGGCAATAAATAACTCCAAGAACAGTTTTAGCTCCATTGACTGAAACCTCGAGAAAAAGATACTCCGCAGAGGCAGAATTAGGTGGAGAAGAAAAAATAATTTTGCAAGGAAGACCACTACGAAGGTATATAGCAACCCCACCCCCTCTCCTATCCACCCTGTCGTTGCGAATAAGAATGAAACCAGGGAGGGGGTAGGTGGTAGAAAGTAAATGAGGTTTCAGCCAGCTCTCTGAAATCAGAATGGCATGAAGGTTAGCATCGCAGAAAGCATCGTACAGATCAGTGTAATGACTTGGTACACTTTGTGCATTAATATGACAGACATTGAACAGATTCTTTGTGGATTGGTTGAACGTCTGTTTTACCAAGTCACCAAGCGACTCAGTAACAGAGGAAAAGCTGTCATTATTTGATGAGTTTGAGGAATCACAAGCAGAGTGAAAAGAATCATCATCATCATCCTGTAACATAAAGTATAACAGTAATATAAGATATAAATAATTATATATAAATTATAAAAATAAATATAATATAAATAATATATATAAGTATAGTATAATAATAACATAACGCACACTCGCGAATCGGCGCAATGATTTACCACTGCACCACCCGCCAGCAGACACAAACACAAAAACATCCTACTTTACAATGCGATTGTGAAAAGTGAAAAAAAGAAATAAAAGACGCAGAAAACAAAACGCCGTAATAAATTTACAAAAGAAAGTTACATAACATGTTCATTTCTGAACGCATCACATTGACAACATACGTATGTCATTATAGGTGTCATCATGACATTGCTTGCAAACTGTCAAAGTTGTCAGACGGAGTAAACAAGACAAATAATTAGAGTATAAAGTTTAGTTTAACAATAATAATAATATGACTGTGCCATTGAAATTTATGGAGTAATGTCATCATCATCAGCCTTTATCAGTCCACTGCTGGACTAGGCCTCTCCTTTGAAAGGAGGAATTGGCCTACTATACCACGCTGGCCAAACGGGCTGGTATAGGGTTTGTATCAAGTTTTCCTTCTCTTACAGTGCTGTTTTCTGCATAATATGCTCCTTCTGTCGGCTCTTACGACACCCATGGGATGATATGGGGTGGTGACAATCCGTATTCTTAATCCGTCACCACACGGATGGAGTAATGTAATGCTTACAAAAACAAATAGAATTGGCTACGCACGTAAAATAAGGCACAAAGTGAGGGAGAAATGGAGAAATACGAGAGCTATTTACGCGTCACGTTCTTGATATTCCCGATTGCTGAAGTAGGACCGGCACTCTCGACACCGGCCCTGGACTCCGTCACAGCAGGAGTACTACTGGATACCTTGGGATACTTCTTGATCAGCCCGCTGAGTTCACCTTCGGCGACTACCTTGTGACGGCTTCCGTCGGGCGCTTTTATTACGATGCAGCCGTCTTGGGTCCAGCAAGATCGAATCCCAAAGTGTATGTAAGTATTTAGTAAGTGCCTTACTAAATACTCCCTGTCGCACTCTAGTAAGGAATTCCCGGACTGATATGGAGGAGCCCTTAAGCGAAGTTTTTGCACGCCATGCCGCAGATCTGGAATCTACACGGGTGAATCGCACAAGAATTGGCCGCTTACTGTCTTCCTTTTGGACACCGATCCTATGGCAACTGCTGATGTCTGCAGCAGAGATGTCCTTTAGCCTAAGCCTGGTCTGGATAATGCCCAGCATAGCAGTAGCACAATCCTCTTTATCGGCCTCTGTGCCTGGTTTCGATGACATCCAGCTGTCTGTGGCATTCTTGGATCTGCTGACGAAGTAGTCCCATCATATTAAATACCAACTCACGGAAAGTGCGGAATTCATCTGCAACCCTCGCTACGGTGTCCTTGGAAGAGCTTCCACTATGCAATTGCGCCTCAAGTGCTGCCATCCGTTGAATGAAAGTCTCTTCCAGACTTTTCTGTGCAGACTCAATGTTGTCTAATTGTGACATGGTGATTTTGTGACTTGAAGCAAAGTGATATCAATGTGCAGGTGTATTGCTGGCAGGTGGTGATATGCTAATTCTCAATTACTAAGTGTCATAAACACAATTCTAGTTAAAAGTGATGTAAAATAGCAGTTAAATACTATTTTAATTATATATATTTAGGAAATAACTATTATTTACATTTAATTATACTTTTTGAAATCTCAAAGCAGTGTTAACTTTCCTAACACCTACCCCCGAAAAAAGGTTATGACGAGTTCCAGGAGCTGTTTTATTCTATTCAAGTCATACACTCATCCATAGATTGACAACAATTTACATCATCTAACAACAATTCCAATAGTGTTCACAAGTCTAGTCAATTTCGCCTTCCAAAGCTTTCACTCAATAAGTTTAATGGAATTCATGTGGAGTGGCCAACTTCAATTCAATGTTCAATAGTTTCATTCACAACGATGATCAGATAGATAGATAGATATACTCTTTATTGTACACCAAATAATATTGAAAAGTTCACATTTTTTTAATATCAGCTTAGTGATATGGAAAAATGCATTATTTACTTAGTGTACTTGATAAGGAACCCCTATCATTAGTGAAACATTTAACTTTTACACCTGCAAAATAATCAATAGCATATAGTTTACTAACTGATCGTTATGAAAACAAAAGAGTTCTTGCAGACAAATATATAGAAACAATTTTAAGTCTGCCAAATATTTTTCAAATAAATATTAAAACTTTGAACCGATTTGAACAACAACAAATAATTGAAAAAGCGAATGCATGCTCCTGATAAATTTTATATACGTGCAGATACGCCGGCTGAAGTGCGGCCACTGGACTGGTGTCCTGGCCAAACAAGCGTCCCCCCGTACCACGCGCCTTCACGCGCCACTCTGGCGCCGAAGGATTAATTCACTTATAAGAGACATATCTTAGTTAAGAGTAGCTATGGCCGTACTGTTACTTATATCTATATCTGTATTCAGTAGATGATGGTTATACTCTTATTATAAAACTTTATTACTATTTAAGTATATTATGTTTTAATATGGTATTTATTTACGTAAATTTATTACTATTAGTACATTATTTATTTTATATTATGTATCTACCTATCTATTTATACCTATATTTTTCTGATATCTCTTTCGTGAGTCACTTGAGGGCCTAATTGAAAATCGGAGCCAGGTACCTATGCGCCTGGCACATGCCGAATTGGGTCCTTTTTTGACCACACTCACCTGACCCTGAACAATTTTTCTTCTCCTGTCTGTCAAAGTATGTTATTCTTTTTTTTGTTACTACTGTTTGTTCTACTGCAATTGTTCTTATTATATATTGTTATTGTTCTTTTTAATTTTTTTATGTATGTAACTTGTGTGGAGTCAAAATTAATTTATTTCATTCATTCATACATTCATTTGTTTCTACTATCAAAGAAAATACTCAAGCCCATAAAGGGTTGAAGTTTGATGTGGATTATTGGTATTTTTTGCTACTCCATAATTCTTAAGAATAATTTCCTATAGAACTACATACATACATACATAGACTCACGTCTGTTTCCTTGAAGGGGTAGGCAGAGGCATATTAAACGCCCACTTTTCGCCAGTGTTTTGATCCCACGTAATAGGTGGCGAGCCTATTGCCGCTTATCGGGATATTTTGTTTGCCAGAGCCTCGTCCGTTGATCGGCAGGTGCACCACTTGCAGGTGAGGTTGGCTTGGGACCCTAAGTTCTTGGTGGGAACCCTTTGCACCCTATAGAACTACGCACTAAATTTGAATCAAAAATAGACAATATTAAAATTTCAACCTTTAAGGAGTTACTTGGGTTCTTGGAAAATCAGCTGCGAATTCCAGAAAACATTTCTAATTCCATAATTACTAAATCAACACCCAGTAACTCATTTAATGTTGTTGAATCAAATGTTAACACATTAAGTTGTCCATGTTGCAGTCAAAATTATTTTTTATATAAATGTAATAAATTTGAGTCCATGATGGCTTCTGAACGGAAATATTTTGTTATACAGCGCAAATTATGCTAGAATTGTCTGCGTAATCATCATGTGTCGAGATGTTTATCCCATAGTGTTTGCCAATTATGCAAAGGTCGCCATCATACTTAATTACATTTAGGTGATAGAACAAATACTTCAGCCACACCTCTCTCACAGAGTGATAGCAACACCTTAGCTCATACTGCTCAATCTCAAGTTTTATATAGTGAAGATGGTGTCTCAACTATGGTGTGTGGTACCTCAATCATTTATGTGCAGGATATCAATGGACATTACCATTTAGCTCGGGCGCTTATTGATTGTGGATCACAAGTGTCTATCATCACTGAGGATTTCATCAGAAATTAGCAAACCAACAAGGCAGTCACAATAATTTTACAAATATGACTAATTCGTTTGTCTGCTATCATTTTCTCAAACTCGGTGGAGATATTAAGGAAGATAAAGTGAATAATTACAGAAAAAAATTCATATTTTACCTCTTAATGTTCTCCGACATATTTTAGTTTTTGCGGGAACACGATGCTATGATGCACGCTTGCACGCTATAAGCTCTCCGAGCGCAATAGCAAACCTCCCTGCGCCCATATCCCATTCTCGCGCGCATATGGAATCCCCGCATACTCACGGAATTAATGAAGCGTGAGAAACGGATAACGTGTTTCTAGTTAGGGAACGTGGGCTAGCCGTTATTAAGTTAAGAAAGACTAATATTTTTTTGAACAAATTTCATGTTAGAAGTAAATAAGGCTTGTTTTATGAATTGCTTTGAGCAAATCGCAATATTGATTACTTGGCAAAAATACCGTTATGGTTGTCTAACCAGAATTAAGATAAGGTTCTCATCATAAATATTTTATAGCATTGTTTTTATTCCTGTTTTACCAAAATTGATCCTTAACTATAAACAAGTTCTCAAAGCTCTTAGAGTATTTGTAGTCAAGAATATTCAATTAACCTAGTTAAGCTTAGAAAAAAATTAAAATATATAAGGCGAATATCGAAGCTAAGGCACTTAAAGCTTATAGGGCTTTAAGCTAAGAAGCGTGGTAAAGTCACTTTTTAGTCAAACATTTATTGCACATTTTGTCATTTAACGGTAAATCATGTTTTAATATCTCTATAACCGTAAGTGATAGAGATATGGTTCTTAGACAGAAAGATAGAGAATTTACATACATACATACATAGACTCACGCCTGTTTCCCGGAGGGGTAGGCAGAAACTACGGAACGCCATTTGCAACGATCCTGACATGCCTCTCTTGCTTCATTCACTCCCATCAAGTTTCTCATGCATGCTCTTCTCTTTATTATAATACATACATACATACATAGACTCATGCCTGTTTCCCGGAGGGGTAGGCAGAGACTACGGAGCGCCATTTGCAACGATCTTGATATATCTCTCTTGCTTCATTCACTCCCATCAGATTCCTCATGCATGCTCTTCTGTTCAGGGTGCTTCTAACCTGTCCTGTTTTTAGGATGTCTCCAATTTGGTCAGAGAACGTCCGCCTATGTCTTCCCCTTCGTCCTATCCCTTCCACACTTGACTAATATATCTGCTTGGTCAGTCTTTTGTCATCCATCCTCTCCACGTGTCCAAACCATCTTAGCATACCGTTCTCGATGCTTGTCACTACATCTTCTTTTACCCCACGACACTCTCTTATCACACAATTCTTTACTCTGTCAGGCAAAGAAACACCACATATACTTCGCAGTGCTCTCATTTCTACAGCATTTATTCTACTTTCATGACTCTTCTGCCATACCCAACTATCACCACCATACATAAGAGTAGGTAGTAACACCCCTCTATGGACAGCTAAACGTGCCTTTTTGGACACGTTTTGGCTATTCATAAACGCCTTCAGAGCTCCATTCACTCTATTACCTGCATTAACTCTTCTTTCAATATCTTCTACATTCTTACCATCTCTTGTAAAAAGCGTACCTAAATATACAAACTCATTCACTTGCTTCACTCGGTGTCCATCGATCATAACATTACAAGCCGTAACGAATTCCTCCTTTTCAAAAACCATAACTTTCGTTTTACTTACATTTACTTTCATTCCTTTCCTCTCTAACGCACCATGCATGATTGTTACTATCTCCTGCAACTCCTCCACTGAAGACGCAAGTATAACCTGATCATCAGCATAAAGGAGGCATTTGACAAGTAACTCATTCATCCTTAATCCACAGTCAATATTTTTCAAATCTTGCAAATAACTGTCCATGAAGAGGTTGAACAGCCACGGCGACGCTACACATCCATGTCTAACACCTGTTTCGATGGTAAACCAATCCGTGTACGACCCATTTATCCTCACACAAGCTCTAGAATCTTCATAAAGGGATTTCAGAGCTCGTATGAGGCTGCTGTTCACCCCATACATCGACAGTACCGACCACATTTCATTCCTCTCCACTTTATCGTAAGCCTTTTCCAAATCCACGAATGCGCAATAGACCTTTTGACCTTTGGCCAAGAATTTTTCGGCTACGCACCGCAAGGAAAAGACTTGACCCGTGCACCCCATACCCTTTCGGAATCCTGCTTGTACATCCCATATTTTCTTGTCGGTTACTTCCATAACTCTTTCAATCAGTACCTTCGCATACAATTTGGCAACAATGCTGAGAAGGCTAATGCCTCTATAGTTCTTGCAGTCTTGTTGCGAGCTTTTTCCCTTATAAAGAGGCACAACCACCGCTGTGGTCCAGTCATCAGGTACTCGGCCGGTGCTCCAGCACAAGTTAAATAAGCGCTGCAGCTGACCAACTATGATGCCCTGTCCAGCCTTCAGCATTTCAACTGTAATCCTATCATATCCTGCAGCCTTACCTGATTTCATACTTCCCAACACCTTCACAATCTCATCCACACCAATATCGCTTTCATCATTGCTATTATTACCATTAATTTCGTCGATCAATGTCTCTATCGCCGTTCTTTCATTTAGACCTTCAAAATACTCCTTCCATCTCTTCAGCACGCATGATTCACCATTCAGTATCTACCCATTCTTGTCTCTGATTGACGTGTATTCTGAGGATTGAGGATTGAGATTAGAGAATTTAAAACTGTAATACTTTGCATTTACCCGAACAAGTCGGTTTCCGTAAAGGCTATAGTACCATAGACCACATACATACGCTGCGGCAGGTTATACAGAAGTCCGAGGAGTATAACCAGCCCCTATACTTGGCGTTTGTGGACTATGATAAAGCCTTCGATTCGATTGAAACCTGGGCGTTGCTACAGTCTCTCCAACGGTGCCGGATTGACTACCGATATATCGAAGTGCTGAAGTGTTTGTATGAAAACGCCACTATGTCAGTCCGCCTGCAGGACCAGAGTTCGAAACCTATTCAACTCCAGCAAGGGGTGAGACAGGGGGATGTCATATCCCCGAAACTGTTTACCACTGCGCTGGATGATGTTTTCAAGCTTTTGGACTAGAATGGACTCGGCATAAACAGCAACGGCGAGTACATCACTCACCTTCGATTCGCAGACGATATCGTAGTCATGGCTGAGACCATGGAACACCTAGGCACAACACTTGTAGAGTCTACCAACAAGTAAGTCTTAAGATGAACATGGACAAGATGAAAATCATGTCGAACGTCCATGTTGTATCTGCTCCTATTCAGGTTGGGAACTCTACGCTCGAAGTTGTCGACAAGTATATCTACCTAGGACAAGTAGTCCAATTAGGTAGGTCCAACTTCGAGAAGGAGGTCAATCTTCGAATCCAACTCGGTTGGGCAGCGTTCGGGAAGCTACGACATATTATCTTCTCGTCCGATATCCCGCAGTATCTCAAGACGAAAGTCTTTGATCAGTGTGTGTTGCCAGTGATGACTTACGGATCAGAGACGTGGTCGCTCACTATGGGACTTATCAGAAGGCTCAAGGTCACTCAGAGGGCGATGGAGAGAGCTATGCTTGGAGTTTCCCTGCGAGATCGAACCAGAAATAAGGAGATCCGCAGTAGAACCAAAGTCGCCGACACAGCTCTCCGGATAGCCAAGCTGAAGTGGCAGTGGGCAGGGCACATAGCTCGAAGAACCGATGACCGTTGGGGCAGAAAGGTTCTGGAGTGGCGGCCACGTACCGGACGACGCAGCAGAGGTAGGTCTCCCGCAAGGTGGACCGACGATCTCGTCAAGATCGCGGGAGGCGGTTGGATGCGGGCGGCTCAAGACTGGTCTGTGTGGAGAACCTTGGGGAAGGTTTATGTCCAGCAGTGGACGTCGTTTGGCTGATATGATGATGATGATTTTGCATTCAATACCGATCCAATAAAGCCGACCATTTGAGGGTTAACGGGGTTCTAGTTAAAGGACGGTAGATTTGGTATCATTACTAAGTTCATACTCGGACATATCGCCCGATTTAGATGATGTGTTCGTTGTATTACTCGTTGGAGGCAATAAGTAATCTAAGTCACTCGAGGAAGGTGACATGGTTTACGTCACTCGATGGAGGTGGCATGAGTCACTATCGCTCGATATGGGTGATAGCGACGACAATGGTTTACGTCAGTCGATGGAGGTGGAATGAGTTGCAATCGCTCTATATATGGAGCGATTGCAACTCATGCCTCACCTATAGGTGATAGCAACGACGGTGATGGAAAACATCGTTAGGAAACCTGCATGTCTGAGAGTTCTTCGGAGTGTTCTCGAAAGACATGTGAAGTCTGCCAACCAGCGTGGTGATCTATGGCCTTACACTTCTCATTGTGAGAAGGGGCCCGTGAACCGTGAACGACAATTTTCGCTGATTAACGTTTGTGATATTATTCTCTGATACTGTTTACTAATGAGAGAGTTGCTTTCAGAATATTGTGATATGATAGTATGATGCAGTTGAAATAAACTTGATGATAACCCTTAGTGTTGTGGTTTATTACGTAACGAGCCCTAGTTTTTAACTAAACGCTGATCAGGATAGGCCGAGCTAAGAGCTTGAGATATTGCAGAATGTTTTCTCTTTTGCAGGAGCATCACACGAGGACGTGTGACGTGTCAAGATCGCCGTGTCGGAGAGTGGAATACGGAACGTTAAATTTTAATAGATTTGGTAGTATTCAGATACGATGCAATGGTTGACAACACTGAGGTTGGCAGTTGACAGCTGTCAATGTCATTAGATGTTTTTATAAGCGAACGAGGAGCTGTCAACGGACACTTTTTGTCGACAGACACAGCGGAGGAAACAAGTGTGGCCTACCTACGTCCGACTTCGCTGCGTTTCCAAAAGTTATCCATCCGAGCCACGTGTGCATGTTAAGATTGTGAAGATACTGCATTTTGTGTCCTCGAATAAACAGTGTGTATTCATTGCAAAGAGACCCAGCTATGCCCACCTAGAATCGTGAAGCGTTGATACCGGCGGAAAATGAAGATATCCTTCGTCATATAAATATATACTTAGATTGTTTGTAAGTATCTTTTATCATCGTTCGTAATAAAATATTTGGACATCATTACAGTAATTAACTTTTTTATTGATTTTGGTGTGTGCCTTCTGTTGTGAAGTCCCTCTCCTGAATTTACGCTTCGCGGGGCTGTTAGACTCTCTCCAAGGCGTCTGGGCCTACTCTTTAAAATCACCGGGTTATTCAAGTAATTACCCATCGTGAGAGTCTGGGTCACGAAAACTACGTTAAATAACATATGCGTGCAGAATCATTCCAAAATCGTAATTTGTTTTGAAAACGAAAAGGTTTACTGCACGCATTCCCAGTTCAGTTTTTAAGATGCGTCCATTGCTGCACTTGTTTCGAATTGCTCTGGAAGATACAAGATAAAGTATAGAGAGAGATAAATATTCTTAAAGTCATAGCTGCTCTCCTATTATATGCCTTACTGATTTCAGCATGAATTGGTCGACTCGACCGGGGAATTACTACCCTCTCACAGAAAATCGACGTAAAGTAACAATATCTAAACAGTTGCGTTTCGTTCGTTGAGTGAGAGTGCCGGAGGCCCTTTACCCTATTCCTTCTTCCTCATCCCACTCCTCCTCCTATCCCTTTTCCCACCCCAAGGGGTCGCAACACACTTGTGGCTCCTGTGGTGTTGCTTGTGTCCATGGCGGCAGTAATTGCTTACCACCAGGCGATCCGTTTGCTAGTTTGGTGCGTATCACTAAAAAAAGCTGTATCAGAAATCAGCTCTCTGTTCAACTACATAGGTCGCACAAATAAGGAGACTCATTCCCATAAAGAAACAACTATATATTATTGTTCTCAAAGGCCTAACATTTAGGCCTCAATACATCCAAACAAATCACAGTTAAAAACAAAACTTGCAGAGTATTTACTAAGCCTTAATCACTACTAACATAAATCGACACTATGTCAGTATAAACGACAAATACAAAACTACAAAAATTGTAGCGAAACGGAAAACCAAATTGAACATTCGAAATAACATATCAATGAAGTGAATAAAATGGAGCGCGTATTTACTGAATCCGGTATTGACTGTGGTTGAAATACTGTAGGTTTGTAGATGTTTTAGATCTTTATGTAAAACAAAAAGTATTTCAGCGGTGAGTGCACAGTTGCATAATAATGTGAAAATAAATGTGTGCAAATAGGCAGTTTATGAAGCTTTAACTTGAGTAGGTATTCATTTTTTAAGGTAAAAAAATCTAAACGAAACCACCTTGTTTCTTTAGGCAGTTTAGCCATTTTTCTGCGGGATTATTTTATAAAAAAAAAACTATAACATTTAAGATTATCTTATCTGTCTGTTATTATCCCACAGCAAAGGTTAATTCTAAAAAGTTAAATCCATTGAAAGAATGGTTAATCGTCCCATAACATTAATATTATAACGAGTACTGTACGGAATTAGCACTATGATTCTTCACAGCAGTATCAGTCTTACCTTTCTTACTATGGAATTGAATATTCAAATCATCCATATTTTTGAGATTTTAGATTCGATTTTGACATTAGCTCCATACAAAATATGTCAAACACGAATCTCAAAATCCATGGATCGATCGAATATTGAAACTGGCCGTTAGTCTTACACGTGTTTAAAATGCGCGCATTAAAAGCAAGTTTTTAGTATGTTAAACTAATCAACAGTCATATCTTAAAAAAACTTTAAATTATACTTTGAATCAGCACAAATATCACATAAGCAGTAACCTATAAAAAATGTGCGATAAATTTAAACTACCTATTTGATTGTGAAATTGGGGCTTCTGCATCACTTGCTCTCGCGTCGCCGCTCGAGCTGCGTGATACAGAAGCCCCAATTTTACAATCGAGATCGATTCATATAAATGTGTCCTGACTAATGTTACTGTTCTCTTTGCTGAGTTTTTTATTGTACTTATGAATGTGTATCAATTGTCCGTATTTATGCAAAAAGGAACCACCCAGCAAAAAAGCACTTCTGAGATATCAATGAATTTACAAAAACATGTGCAGCTCTGTTAGATTAAGGCAAATATTACATTTATTTTATATTATTGTATTGATAAATTACTCATTTAAGTATGGGTATATAAATTTGCTCTGGATACTCTACATTTTTCTAGATAATGAAGAAAATGTGCATGTGGTTCCTTTTAATATTTACTAACTAATAGCTTTCCTCATATGCAAAAAAGAACCGCAAACCATGGGTTTCATGTATATCGGTAAAGCCATGGATTTACCAATATACATACATGAAACTAAGTATTATCGTAATAAACCTTTGATATGCAGCCTATAGCAATCCACTGCAGGACATAGGCCTCTCCCAAGACGCGCCACATGGTTCTTAGCCTTTTGCATCCATTTTGTCCCAGCCTCGATTTCAGGTCGTCAGTCCACCTAACTGGGTGCCACCCTTACGCTTACCGAGTCGTGTTCTCCACTCTAGGACAAGCTTGGCCTATCGGCCATCAGTACTGCTGCACATATGACCAGTCCACTGCCTCATAAGCTTACTTATTCTGTAAGCTATGTCGGTAATTCTGGTTCTTTGTCGGATAACTTCGTTGCGGATTTTAAACTCGCTGCGTGACTTTAAGTTTGGGGACTAGTCCCACTGTGAGTGTCCACGTCTCGGCACCGTACGTCATAACAGGTAGGACGCATTGGTTGTAGACTTTGGTCTTCAGGCATTGTGGTAGGGGTATTGCTACCAAGCTGGACAACAAGCATCTATCCTTGGACATAAACCGATCCCGACATGATGAGTTCGTCTAACATAATCTTGGTTTTGTTCAGTTCATGCCGAGACAAGTTCACGTCGAGAGGCTCCGTGTAGGCTGTAGAGCATCCCGCTCAACTCTTCCAGGTACTCCGCAACGATAACGATATCGTCAGCAATCCGGAGGTGTGAGATGTATTCGCAGTTAATTTTTATGCCCAGTCCAAGCCAGTCCAGCATCTTAAAGATGTATTTGAGTGCGCCGGTGAAGAGCTGATTGAAATATTAAGTCTCCCTGCCTCACACCTCGTCGCAATCGCGACGACGGGGCTGTAGTTGGATGGTCTTAGTGGCGATATCATACAAACATATCAACGCCTCGATGTAGCGCCAATCGGTACGACCGCTGCAGAGCAACCAGAACCACCCAGGTTTCGATGGAGTCGAAGGCTTTCTCGTAGTCCACGAAAGCCATACACAGCGGCTTATTGTACTCATTGGTCTTCTGTATATTCTGCCAAACAGTATGGATGTGGTCTATTTTGCTGTGGCTGGAAATCGTCAAGTTTTTTGGCGAGGTTATTTGTTAGCACTCGCGAGAACAACTTGTAGAGGTGGCTAAAGAGTGTAATGTGTCTATATGTTTTCAGCGAGATTTTGTCCCCTTTTTTTAAAGAACAGGTCAACCGCACTCCCGATCCACGCCTGAGCTGTAAGGCCCTGATGCATAATGGAATTAAAGAGGCTCGCCAGCTCTTTCAGGACTACAGTCCCCCCTGTTTTTAAGAGCTCTTTGGTGATTTCGTCATCTTATGGAGACTTGTTGTTCTTAAGTTGCACGAGACCTTCTCGTACCTCGCTTTGGTTGACATCAGGGATGTTCTCCGTATATTGGCGCGGGAGTTGGGCTCTATAGTCATCATTACCTGGTTTCAAGAGTTTAGACTTCCATGATGCGTATAGGTTCAATCGCTCAATTTCAGCTAGAATTTCAAATTTTAAGTTAACGCCTTCCGCAGTACAATATAATCACGTACTTGTGGTTCTGCTGTTTACAATTTTTATTTATACATGGTAGATCCGAATGCTTGTGGTTCCATTTTGCAAAAAAAGAATTAGTCAAATCAAATATGAATTTATTTTACGCATAATGGTACCACAGAAACTTGGTTCCATTTGGTGTATTATAATAATTTTTAATAATAGAAATATTTTTAATGTATAATGGTACCAAGTATCTATGGATCTGTTTTGTATAAAATGACTTGGAATTTATATCGTTTATTTGTTTGATGAAACGAGTCCCATGGTGCTATGGTTCGGTCTTGCAATATGTATAATGTGTGTTTTTGCTATTGGTTCCTTTCTGCTTTTTGTATAACTTTTTTCCAAGGGAAAAATCATGTGGATCTTTTTTGAATTAGAAAATAAACCACTTTTAAATTAGTATTCTTCAAAAAAAGCAAAAATTGAAATTTGTCGTGTGGTTCCTTTTTGCATAAATACGGACAATTCATGTTATATTCCAATTATAGTATCTAATAAAACTAAATGGGTATGTTAGTGAGTATAGGAAACGATTAAGTAAAATGAAACAATCCATATTTTATCTTTTTAAAAACGTTTATTATCAAAGCACCATTTTTTTAAGCACATAACATTTTTTAATGCACATATTGAGTCTTGATAGATACAATTGTACAAATCTCCGGAATATTTATAGCGATCATATAGGGTTAACAAATTAGGACAACCTTTATCTTCTAAATTAATTACATTAACACTATTTAAAATATTTTTCAACCATGACACTTTTTCAAGACCTTTAACGAAAACACACTTATCTTTTAAGATATCTAAAACTAAATATTGATAATTTGAGTAAGGTATAAATCCTTCGCTCCAGTATATTTTTCTATTACGCTCAATCCAGCAAACTTGTTGTCTTTCCGATTTAGTCAAATCGTAAAAAGGAAATGGCGGTTTGATTAAAAACACTTGCAGGCTGTGATTACACCATATAGCAATTTCTTTTATTATAAATTCATTTGCTTCTGTTTTAAAGCCTTGGATGTCTACAATAGCAGTCATGATAATCTACGCACGATGTTGCTCAGAGGTTTGTATTCCACAAGCCGGTCGTTTATAATCAAAGAGTATGCAGTTGTCTTATCTGGTATTTGTGTTGAACATTCAAATTCCAATCGTACATCCACTGGACCAGTTTTAAAACTATCGTTTTGCCTCGAGCAGTCTAAGATGAAGACTGGGGCCTTTTCTTTGAAATCCTGCAGATCAAGCAACGGGTCTATCGGAGAGTTGTAATACGACTGACGAAATTTCACATACATTTCATCATTTCATATAATATACTATATTTGTTCTCACAAAACTTTAAAGATAAAGGCTCATAAGGATAATATTGCGAATTTAAAAAGAGCGTAACATTTGTCACCTCACAATGATCAAATACCGAACTGTCTTTAGTTCTATTATTTTTTCTATTAGTTTGCAAGCAAAAAATGACATACCGAGGCTTTTCTAATTGAGAAGCAATCTTTACTGACCAAGAATGCTTTGTGGTTTTAGGTAGTAGTTCGGCGTTACACCGAAACCGAAGGTTCCTAGGCGATTTGGAAAAAAATGGACTGTATAAACTAAAGGATGGCGAGTTCTGGTCGCCTAAGCTTTGGATAAGGGAAGAGGATTGTGAGTGGGTATAGGATATTCTAAGAATGCTGAAGGATGAGGGGCACCTACCTTGTACGTCAGTCCTCTTTCCTTGCAAATGGCAGCCTCCTGGTGTCTTCGAGAATCCTGAAGCTGTTTGAATCACTCCACTACACAAATCACTTTCACTCGCGGGCGGTTTGTTGAGTTTTGTATAAGCGGTAATAATAGGGTATTTGACTAAAAAAATCTAATTAGTCCGTCAGTTAGATTATCGAAAAATATTAGACACGTATATTTTCTTAAGTCACGTAAACAAAAAATGAAGACTACAAACTTCGCTGAAAACTCGTGTGACGTCACTCGCCAGTACACTTTTTACTGGCAAGTGACGTTACAAGCCCCCACTCCTAGACGTTTCTCTATCTTTGATGCGTTTAATCTTCGTAATTTTTTACTGATTTGATAAAACAAAAAATACGTATCCAATCTTTTTCGATAATCTAACTGACGGACTAATTCGATTTTTTTAGTCAAATACCCTATTATAGCGATGCGGTATAGTTCGTCGCGACGCGGATTATTCTAGACTGTCACTCGCGTCGATGATCGCGGCGACCAATCAGCGAAAGGCGTGCCCCTTCCAGGGAATGGGATAGACAGGGACGGAAACAAAAGGCATCGCTCGCATTGGCCAAGCAGCGACGAACCATTGACGTTGATGTGATTAGTTTTCGATGGAAAGGTAGATGGCGCTACCAGGTAGTAAAAGATACTCATATAAATCCCAATTTCTAAAGGCCATCTGAATAGGTTTATCTCTTTCTAAGTGCTTAAAAAGTATTAAACGTTCTCGATCGGTACTCTCCATTGAATTCTCTGTATATCTATTTGAAGCTGAACGACTTCATCAGTAAGAATAATACTATTTAAGTTAGAATTACATATACATGAATAGGATTCAAAATAAGTTCGTGTTTACAATTTATCACAATTTTATTGTAATCCTCTGCAAACCCTAAAATCTTATTTAAGGGCACCACAACGCTAAAATGTCCATCACTTTGGAATGCGTTTAAATTCCAACCCCATAATGCAGAAACTTTACTATCTGCTTCATTAAATGAGATGTATGACTTTATTGTTGATGTTATTCCATAATTTTTTATACGATCTATTTCAATTCCATTCATTTGGTACCTGATGTCTTGGAACAAGTACATAACAGGGTCATTAGTAAACGTAACAGCTTTCTTGATCGGATGCCCATCCTTACCGAACAGCTTTGCCTGACCTTTGATGTAGATTGAACTGGCTGATGGTAGCACGTATATATCTTGCTGGTGTATGGGGATTCTGATTTCATCGTTTTCTCTAAAACTATTGTAGGGATTGTATTAATGGATTTCGTAATTTTCGATTGAACTATCAAAGTGTGGTAAATCAGTAATCTGTAGTATACTCATACTTTAAACCTTAAAGCTTTAAGAAAATCTTTATTTGATTTAGTCAATTTCTTCGCGTTTTTCTTACGTCTGTGCAGCTTAATGGTCGTTGACGGAATAGGACGTTTTATTTTCACTGAAGGGTTTTTATAATATACTATCATTTTGCTTTTCTTAAATGAAGACGTAATTGAATATTTTCTTCACCAAAGTCAATACAGTAAGCAAACTGATCTACAATCCTAACAGATATGGATGAAATTATATTTTTGTTAACTGGAAAGTAAATAACGTTTTGAGGTATTTCTATATAGCCGTGACTTAGAGCAGTATCAGATATAAATTCATGAATAAAATGAGTCGGTAATCCGTTGCAGTATGAACCGTGCACATTTATTTATTTATTCATTTATTCTTAACAAAATTAATTTGTGTTGAACATTTAAATATAAACAAAATTACACAATATCGTTAAATATAAACAACACTTATATAAATTTGTGGATTATCAAAGTGTAAGTATTTATTATTTGCAAATACGTGAATATTAATATTATGTCAAATGGGCAAATTAAAAAAAATTGTTACGTCAATTAATAATAGAAAGTTATGTCCATTAATAATACAATATCCAATAATTTTTATTATTACGCAAAAAAAATGTCAACTTAAAATACTAAACATACCTAATTAAAATCATATTGAGTTTAAATGTCATGAAAAATTAAAATACAATAAAATAAAGTAAAAAAAAATTGTAAAACATAATGTCAATGGGGTTTGTCTTTGGTGTACTCGTCTACACTGTAATAACATGTATAAGTTTTCAATTTGGTTTTAAATATATTATAATTCAGTATAGTTTTGAATTCTATAGGCAACTTATTAAACAAAAGAATTGATTGCACCCGAGAGCAGTGCTTGACTATATTTAATTTGTACCGCATAGTGTAAGCTAAATCCTTCCTTCTTGTTAGTAATCTTGTTTTTCTCTCCTCTGGTGTCTCAAACTTATGAAGGTTCTTAACTAAATGGCCTAGTAATACAAGAAGATAAAGACAGGGTGCTGTAAGAATTTTAAGTTGTATGAAGTGATCTTTACATGACTCAATTTGTTTCAATCGAAGCATAGTTCGTATTGCCCTTTTTTGCATCACAAATGTGGCAGACATGTTATACATAAAACTATTACCCCAGAACTTGATACTATATCTTAACCTAGATTCAATCAAAGCGAAATAGACAGGCCGTATCTGAGGTACAGTTAGTTCGTCTCTTAAAGTTCGTAATGCGTAACAAGCACTACTCAGTGTATTTGTGATAACTGTAAGTTCGTACTTCCAATTCAGCAAACAATCTATTTTTACTCCTAAAAATTTGAAACTCTCCACCAAGTCAACTTTGTTTTGCATAGACACCAACTTCAACGTTTCATTTTGTCTTACAGTGGTTTTAAACAATATACACTTCGTTTTTTTATATTTATCGTAAGATTATTGTCTCTAAACCACTATTCAAAAGTAAATAAAAGTTGTTTAATTTTGTTTTCTAAATCTTGTATATTATTACTGCCTATAACGGCACTAGTGTCGTCTGCAAAAAGAACGAGTTTTATATCTGGCATGATGTTATGAACAAATGCAGGCAAATCATTGATTAACAAAATAAAAAAGATAGGTCCTAGAACAGAACCTTGCGGCACGCCTTTTTTATTGTTACTAGGCTGGACTTAAAAGAAGTTTCTTGCTTTTCAACCACAGATTTTAATTCTACGTACTGTTTCCTATTATGCAAATACGAACGAAACAGGTTAAGCAAATTATCCCTAATGCCATAATGCTCTAGTTTCATAATTAAAATATTATGATCTACGTTGTCAAAAGCAGAGCTTACGTCTAGAAAACGAGTACTGTACGGAATTAGCACTCTATTATTGAGATTAAGTATAACCGAGTCGATTAATGAGTCTATAGCATCAAGGGTACAGTCACGAGCATAAATATATTACTATGGGCAGATGGGCAAAAATATCTGACCCAAGAATGAGTTCAATAATATCTGTCTGCACGTATGCAGCAAAAATATCTCATATTATCAGGCAGCATAATGAAGTGGCATCAAAACTATGTGATGAAAATGTCGAAGCATAAATATGTGACGTGACAGGTAGCAAAATGTTATGATCCCTTGTGGAGAGCAAATATATGTTACGTTTTCTATTTCTGTAATTTGCATTGATTCCGTCCTAAAAGCATAAATATGTGACTTCAACTAAGTGGCAATAATATTTGACATTATTTTATCTTAATTTTAATTTAATATTCATACGAAATAATTAAAGAAATAAATTTTATTTTACATTGTTTTAATACGGGCTGTCGTTTTATACTATATTTATTTTTATTTATTTACTTCGTACATGGAAAACTTACAGCTAAAAATATTGTGTTTATCATCAGTATTACATTTGTAAGCCAATTATAAGTTTTCACTTATAGCTATAGAGTGCGTATTCAAGTGAGCAAAACTGAATTCCCAAATTTTTTTACATATTCACATTATACATATCAAACGCATTTCAATTATTGCTTGAACATTTATAAAATAGACACCTCCTTGCCAAAGACACACTGCAGGTATAAGGATCGATATCATGCTGTTTACACAGGTTGTTAAAAGCTCTGCTTGCACGCACCATAAAACGTTTGCCTATAATTTGTAGATGCAATGGGAACCCAAGATTATGTCTAGACATATAAGAAAGAAGAAAGAAAGAAAGAAGAAAGAAAATGTGTTTATTTGCACACACGTCGTACAATAACAACATACAAAAACAAAAATTAATTACTACAATAAAATTAAAACCTTACGCTAAAGAGACACGTCGCTCTAACCCGCAATCTAAAAGACTGTGACCCAAACAAAGCATCGGGTTGCATAAGCATATCCAATATCACGACCGAATTAAATTATTCATTTTAGTGGGTAGATCTATTCTATCTACGGCTGTCAAATAACAGTTTAGGAATGGGGTATTGGACTGCCTAGTCAAATCAGTTACTTTTTGTCATCTGTCAAAACGCTAGTTTTGTAATGTGATCATTTTTCATTCTCACTGCTGTACTTTTTTATGGTTTTACTTATATAAAATTTGCTGTAAGAGCAAAATTAAAATTTAATTATATTTATAAGGGTGCTTTGAGATGATATTTTTGATAAAATTTGCAATTTACTCTTAATACAATCCGATCCCCTATTATTTTTAGAGTTACACTCAGGCCTCCAGGACTTACTTAATTAGATTGACGACGAGTTAAAGCATATAATAAAATGCAAATAAAAAATATTTTTCTAAATTAATTGCTGTGTAAGCAGTAGAAAAAAGTATTTCAAAATTTATGAAATACTTTTTTCTAACTGAACAACAGTTTGAATATAATTTTCCTTATGAGGTTAATCCTCATAGATTTTTATTTTTAGTTATTCGGTATACGCTTTATTACGCTTGCGCTCATACAAATAACGAGTATTTGAGTGTGTCAGAAGTGATTGAATTACTTGCCTTCCCTTCCCTATTATACGTAAACAACAAGACTGAGAATTTAAAACATTTAATACTATTTTTACGTATCTTTAATAGCACCTCGTAGCTAAAAATTGGCCGTCGATCCAAGCTAGCAGGTATGCGTACACTCATAGCATATACTCATCATCATTCTCTTAGCGTTATCCCAGTTTTAATCTGGGGTCCGCTTCCTAGTCTAACCGGATCCGGCGGAATAATTAGCTTTTTCGCAGAGTGACTGCCTGTCTGACCTCTGCAACCCAAAGGGATAGCGATATTCCATGGTTGAGATTAGTGTCAGTTTATTTAGAAGGTACTGACGCCCTGTAACGACTGTTAAAGATCTTCATGACAACCGGGACCGACGGCTTAACGTGCTCTCCGAGGCACGGGACAAGCGATAATTAACAATTCAATACGCACATAACTCCGAAAAGTCATAGGTGCGCACCGTGGATTCGAACCTGATACCCTCTGCATGGCAGTCTGTTGGTATCTCCACTAGGCTATCGCTGCCTACTCATAGCATATACCGACACTACATAATTCTATACATTTTGATTCTACGAAAATAAGTAAGGTCTGAGGGCCCTGGGATCTTGGACTATTTGTTGTGGTTGACGTAAGCAACGTAACACACGATTGATCCGTTGATCGTATATAATTATAGTTTATATAGCTAATTGCTACTCTTTAAATAATTATAATAAATAATGTCTCATCGTAGTACTGATCCTTTACGACATCGAACAGTATCTATGTATGATGACATATGTACATGGATACTATTCGATGCACATATTCAATTCATAGATAGCTCTCGAAACTCTCGTGAGTGGTTTAAAAGTTAATAATCAAAGATAGGCTTTAAAGTTAATCAATTTCCCTCCAGAGAGCCCTAATTTGAATCCCATTGAGAATCTATGGAGTTTAGTGGTTCAACAATAGGATCCAACTTAGGCTGGAACCCACGATTTTCTACGTTGTCACACCTCTGACATTTGGGAGTCACTCCGAGGCTCGTAAGTGTGTGCTAATATGGTTCTACAGTGCCTGAGAGGCTACAGGACGTAATCCTGCAAATGATCGCTTTACTCGATCTTAATTCATTATGTATAATTATATGTCACCGCAAGTTTATACATTTCCTAGTAAATTTATAAACTAACGAATACTCTCTTAAAATTATTATTTTATTAAGTTGATTAGGCGAATAAAAAATATTTATAACCTGTTTTGTTCATATTCTTTCAAAATACATAATACTAATACTATTCAATAAAACCATTTTGGCCCATTTTACTGCCGCTATACATAATATCAAATATTTTATTGTTTATAAATCAAAGGCAAAGTCAAAATAATTTATTCATCTAGGCCACAAAGTGACGCTGATGAACGTCAAAATGTTGTTAAATTGTAGGAATGTCAGATATTATTGCCACCTAGTTGATGTCACATATTTATGCTTTTAGGGCGGAATCAATGCAAGTTACAGAAATAGAAAACGTAACATATATTTGCTCTCCACAAGGGATCATAACATTTTGCTACCTGTCACGTCACATATTTATGCTTCGACATTTTCATCACATATTTTTGATGCCACTTAATTATGCTGCCTGTTAATATCAGATATTTTTGCTGCGTACGTGCAGACAGATATTATCGAACTCATTCTTGGGACAGATATATTTGCTAATCTGCCCATAGTAATATATTTATGCTCGTGACTGTACCTACGCATTTCTGATAATCAAATTGCTGGCAGTCAATAACTTTCTCAGAATGTAGGTGTCTAACAACTCTTGTTCTTAATATCTTTTCAAATATTTACGACAGTACTGGCAACAAGGATATGGGCCTGTAATTGCCAGGGTCTGTCTTAGATCCTTTCTTAAAAATAATCCTTTCTTAAGAATTATCCTGGCTATTTTTAATTGATCTGGAAAAATGCCTTGGCTAACGCACTCATTGAACTAATTCGCAATTGGGGTTGCAAGAATATCAATATTATCTTTAAATACTACGAGTGGTAGTTCATCATGACCAAAAGAGTTTTTTCCCTCCATGCTACTAACAAGTTTAAATATCTTTATAGAAGTGACTGGTTCAAAGATCATACTATTTTGTACTCTAATAGTATTGTGAGTGAGATATTCCTCAGCCAGTTTTATATTACAGAGCTGCAGCGATGTGTTATTTTCAAACCGGTTTGATAAAATACTAACAACATCAGAAGGGGTATCAATTATATGGTTATCTACTTTTAATATAATATTATTACCGTCAGATCTCTTGTTATTTCTGCAATTATCAACAATTTTCCAAATAGCTTTACTACTATTTGAAGCAGAACTTATTTGTTTACTAGCCTGTAATCTTTTAGCACACCTTATTACTTTTTTATAAATACGAAAATACTCTGCACGGTAGTTTAACATCGACACATCATTACACTCAGTCTTGTTAATAGGGCAAAGTAAGCGTTTCATTTTACTGGATATCTTGATACCTTTAGTAACCCATCTGGACCTACTTGCGTTTTTTAAATTAATTTTGATCTTTTTTTTTATAAAAGAAGTCGAATGTAATTCTTTTATCTTCCTAATGAATGTATTCACTCCCATATTCCAGTCACTTTCCAAAAGCCTTTGCCTGAACTGTTGTCTATTATTTTTGTAATATATTCTCCTCTCAATTATTTTACACCCTGTGTGTTTTTTTGCGCATTGAGTTTTTTCCAAGGCCACAGTGCAGAACAATCCCGCATGACCATCAGACAGACTATTATGTTCTACTTTAGTACTAAGTACACAATTATCCACTGTACTGGTCAATATATTGTCTATACACGAGCTAGAGTCATTACGTATGAAGGTTGGTGTGTCAATCAAGTACCAAAAACCATAACACCTCAGGAGCGATAGAAAGGCTCGTTGCTTTTTATCTTGTTTTGTGACATCTAAATTAAAGTCACCAGAAATGAAGCATAATTTTCTAAACATATGGTACAAAAGATTTTCAAGTCTGTAAATAAATTGCTCAAAATTATTATTATTCGGTGTTCTATAACAACAAATAAAATAGGTATTAGTTTCGACATCCCTGATTCCACAAACCTCAAAACTATCCATCTTATAAAGCTGTTTACAAATTTCTAAGTCCTCCACTTGTCTACTAACATGTGTAAGTATTAGGGTGCCCCTCTTTTTTTATTCAATCTAGTATTATATGCACTCAGACTATAGTTTGGTAGGCTAAATTGTGATGCTAAAATATTGTATAAAAAATGTTCACTTACTAAAATAAAACTAATTTCTTTCCTCAAATGTGTCAAATAAATTTTTAAATCGTCTTTTTTATAGCTCAAGCTACACATATTTTGATGGTAAAAATGTGTAGTGTTGTATTCTCCGAGTTTTGAACCGTACAAGCTGGTTTCTGATGCATTTCTACCAGTAATGAAAAAAACTGATCTTTAGAAACCGTTTCACTACTATCAATAAAAGCTACATACTCTGAACCTATAGCTGTGATTAATTTTTGAATGTCAGTAAAATACAAGTTAACCCATTATAATTAACATAACCTTGCTTTGTTGTAAACATGTCATATCTCAGATTTGCATTTGAGTCTAATGAACAAGTATATTTTTTAATACAATTATCATTATAGAGTAAGTTATTAAATGATTCCACACGCCAATTGTACATTGTTCTATTACTAAGCATTTGATATGTAGGTAAGCATACTATAATATTAGTGTGATAATTGTCCATACAAGTTTTGTTCAACAACTCCACAAGCTGGCTATAGTTCTTTGAACTTTTGAAATCTTCTTCACCTATCATAATGACACAGTAATCCTTCTCGGTAAATGTAGCCAATTTAATATTTATTCTTTCAAGCAGCTGCTCCAAACCACAGTGTGATTTAATGTAGTGACATATTTCAAATTGATCATGAAAAAGTTCCTCAGCAACATATAATAGTCTTCCTCTATTTTGTTGTTTTTGTAGAGTAGAAAACATAGAAGTGCTTTTCTCCATATTTTTCAGAGTTGAATTATTAGAATTAAATGCTATCTCATTATATGCTTGAGATTCTTGAGAAGTGTCATTAATTGAGAGTGACAAATCTGTAGCTTTGCTATCAAGTTTTCATTTTGTGTCACAAGATCACATTCAATTCTGATAACAGCTGTTAAACTGCTGTTATTAACGGGCACATTCGGTTTTGTTTTTAATACTGAAAAGTATAGTAAACCGCACTCGTACTGATCAGATAAATGAAGAGGTGGTTGAAAATACGAAATCAGTTCCGATTTATTTCCAGAGATGGTAATCGTAGTAGTCATGCTTGCATACTGAACTCTTTTAGATGATCCTGTTTATTTTATTTCATGATTATAACAAAAATTCTTTAAGAAATTAAAACATAAATGTCCACAATTGAAGGGGTGATCACGTTGTATGTTTTCATAATTATATTGAATGTTAGAACCTACATATTTAATCAATTCCTTCGGAGGTTTAAGATATCCATAACTATCAAAATACTCAAAATAATCATTATATTTTGCATAGGCTACCTAATGAGAACCAGGCTTTTTTGAACTATCCAAATTAATAACTCCACATTCTTTTTTATAAGGACATTTAGGGAGCTCATCTCTCATAAAGACACCTCTAAAATAAGGAATTCTATTCCCGTACTTTAAAATGTCAAAGTTAGTTAAGGCCCGTTTGGGTAGCCGATATCTTAGTTTTTTTCTTTTGATACGAAAATTCCAAGGCCGCCTTTATGTGGTTTAAGGTGTAGTCCTTTCCCAATACATAGAGCTTCCATTTTTTCATTATGTCTTCTCGATTCTTCATACAGCTTTTTAGCCATTTTGAATTCATTTATGGTTTTAGCAATACCAGCTGCACCGCTTGTTAAAGCTCCCGCAGCTGATAATCCCGCAAAAATGGGAATCAAAGGTAATACTCCCCCAGTTTTTGGAATAGGAATAACGCGAGGGAGTTTAATCGATGAATCATCAGCCAATTCTCTAGTAGTAGCAATAGCTAATTAATTTTTTGATATGCCTTTTTGCTTTTGTGATAACAAATTTTAATTTACTTTTGTACCCTTTTCCAGGTGTAATTTTTAGAGAATGCTTTTTGTCCAAACCAGAACCAGTTTTAATTTTTGCTGACATAGCCTTGCTTACTAAGCGTGCCGCAAGTTTTTCAGATAAACTGGCATCGAAAGCAACCGCTCGCTCTTTCGCCATTTTTAACAAAATTAAATCAGCCATATGTCGATCCATTAAGTTTGATGACTTGTGATATGCAATATCGTGATCTTTGCAGTATTCGTCCAACTTATTTACGCCGTTATCTCCTTTTGTTAGTCTTTTTATTAATTTAGTACCTGGGCCACAGTAATTATGTCCTGGTAAGTGTAATTCAAATGGTAAATTATTAATAAGCCAATTGAGAAGACTACTCCTCCAAAACACATTATAAGACTGATGATTCCGGTTTGAATACTTTAATAAATAGTTATGTGATTCGAGTTTGTTAACGTTATTTTATTTATAATATTACATTCGATTTATCAATCCAACTGCTTTCAGCTGAAAACAAACCTAACCATTTTACTAAAACCCTGTTATCTTTTCTTCTAAGAACTTTCTCGACTAGATATATTTTGGGATGTTTTGTTTTTTGAAGTTCTTGTGTATAAAATGCCCCTAAAATAGGCCGACCTCTGATAGTATCTTCAATTAAGTAAGTTATAGGAATTGTATTTTGTATTTTACGAATTTTAAATATTTCTGTTGACCAGTTGGGAGTATAACCTTTTTCAAATGTACCTTTGTATTTACTGATACGCACATAATCACCTACTTTGTACTTGCTTTTTAAATTATCATTTTTTGGCAACTTTAAATACCTTTCTAATATCAGTTTTTTATTAATATTGTTCACATTAGCAGGGATTTCTTTAATAGTGCGATGGTGAGTCTAATTGTATTTGTAAATAACATAATTGAGGCTATTATTTACCCAATTGTAATTGCCTTTTAAACTAAATTCCTTATAAATTTTAGATTTCAATGTTCTGATAAATCGTTTGACTATTGAAGCTTTTTTGTTGAGAAGGTTGAATAATGGTTAATATGATAGGATTTCATAAGGTTCTGAAATTTGTTATTATAAAATTCTGTTCCATAATCGGTTTGCAGATTTTTAGGAACACGCCCTTTGTCCAACAAAGTTTTGAAACAGTTATACACATCTTCTTTGCTTTTACTTCTCATAGGAAAGGCCCAAGCATATTTCGAAAATGAATTGATAACGGTAAGAATATATCTGTAATTTTTATTTTCTTTTGAAATTGATTGCATATGAATTAAGTCTGCTTGCCACATGTCATCTATATCTCTCATGACAACATGTCTTTGCGGATAGTTCACCCTCGCATTTTTATGAATTTCGTTTACCACGTCAGCTTTGCTCATGTTCACAACTCAGTAGGTATATTTGTCTCGAATTCAGCTATAATACTGAATAAAAAGCATATTATTAGGACTATTTATTATTTAATTATGTCAGCTTCTTTTAACTCTTCGATTATTGATAAAATTTCATTATCATGATTTGTATTACCGGCATCTCGGGAAGCAATTAATAGTTTCAATCTGTCAACCAGTTCGTTAGGATCGTCCCAATATACCAAGTCTAGTGCTATTTTTGTATTTCTTTAACGTTGGTAAGCTTCCTCCAAATTTAGTGACAATATTATTGTTTGACGATTCAGAAAACAATGGTTTGATTATTTCACGATATTTTATACCTTTATCGCCTCTAATTTGCCCATTAGAATTGAAATCTCTCTTATGTGCATTTGTATAATGTAATATATATTTATAGACAAGTTTATCTTTGTTCGATATTTGTTTCAAATCAGGTTTTCTTCGAAGTAAAAGTTCTTTTAAACCAGGGGTTAAATTGAAACTTTTGTCACAAACTTTAATTAAAATGGTATTATCATTATTTGCACTATCTATTTTAGAAAACGAAACTAGTGAATTACCCATTAATATTTTTTTGTTTTCACTCCTTATTCCAAATGGTATGTTTAGGTCATAAATATCATGGATATCACGACCCTCTAATGATATTTCTAAATCATCCAGTAATTCCGTCTGGGGAGGCTTTTTAACGTTCAGTACAGAATTCAGTTCTGGGTCAAAGCATTCTTCAAACTTAGTAGATGAGCTAGTATTAATGTCACCCAATTCCACGTCTTCAAAATTAGAGTGTGTATTTCCAAAATTTTGTATTTTTCTAATGTTTTATTTGAATCAACTAGAGTTTTAAGGGGATCTGTGACAGGTTTTAACATTTTTCAAGTGACAAGTTCGTAGAGTGTTCCTGAATTTTCATTTGTTTTATTTTATTCTTTATGGAGTCTACAGACTTCATTAATTCTATTTTAATATTTTTCTCCATGTTATACTTATTAACAACTGTATTCAGCTAAGGAACAAATTATAATGAATTTGATTTGCCATGTTAATTACTTATATATACATATAAACAGTCAGTCAAATTTAAAAAAACATATCAAAATTCTGTCTGTACCTTCCATTATTTAATGACGATTCCTTATAAATAAGTAGAAAATTATAAGGTTTACTCCAAACAGTTTGACAAATATTTCTAAACTCTTTCCACTGTAAATCAGAAGTAACATGCTCTTCATAAATATGTTTTAAATTCACATCATCTTGTTTGAATATAATAAGAAAATTCACATTGTCACGCAACAGTAGTTTCGGAATTTTGGAATAGGTTTGAGATAGATAGAAACAATCTATTTGTTTATGTCTACCCATACAAAAATAATTGCGAATATTAACTTGATTTTCACACGCAACATCATCAAAAATAAACACAGAATTTGTTAAAGCTTCACTAGGAGAAATGACCTCTTTATCATCGCTAAACTTGTAGAAGTTAATCTGCGAGACTCTTCCTAATACTTCACTCAAGAAACGATACTTTGGTTGAAATGAAGTTTTGGAATAAAGATAAAGATTTTTAAATTTTAGACCATTATCATGTAACAACAAACTAATCATAACGTTTGTTTTACCACAGTTCGATGGACCGCACATTAAACGTCGAATCGTATTCGGTAATAAACGACTATGTCTGATCTGGTGAGAAGATTCATTTAAATCTATATTATTAACTTTCAAAGATATGGGTTGTTTGATCAACTTCATTTTGACAATTACTGTAATCAGTGTCTAGCACACGTATTTATAGGTATCTATACCTTTAATACTAAATTAGATAGGTATATCATATAGCATAAATAACAGCATTTAACATGTTTGTACAGGTCTAGAAAGTTAGGAATTTTGTATTCTCGTATTACAATATTATATTTTTAATAATTGATTTCATTTGGTATTGAATATCATACAGATTTAATATTGCATTCCTTATTTCATTATGCTGTCATAGTCAGTGGAAATGGGACCTGTTGCTAGCAGAGAAATCAAGTTTTATTGGTAAGTAAGTTTTTAATATTATAAATTATTACAATACTAAATTATATTATTATATGAATAATTAGATATCTTACTTTAGTTTTATTTTCAGAATCATGTCATACAGCCCCAGCATTCTCGACATTGGAGGACTTAACGAATTTGTATTTGAAAATGTTGATTCTCAAATCCCAAGTCCTTTGGACGAAGTTGACCAGACAGAAATACAAGAGGTTAGTAAAGATTATTTTATTCCTCATAGTTGAATTCATATAGTTATGAACTTTTCATTTATATTTTTTATGTTATTGTATTGTAGGACAATGCCATGACAGAGAATGATAGACAGTTAAATAACAAACCATTTTTTTACTCTCAAGGAAATTATGAATGTTTTGAAGAGCATCGGAACGAATCCTCTGATCAGGTAAGCATAAAATGTATTTAGATATGTTTATAAAGATTTATTGTGCGCGTCCACATTATTATATATTTATGTGTGATTTATTTTTTACAGGTTACTAGCCCATATTTCTCCACTCAAGACGATGGCATAAGTAAGAAATTGTGTGATACTGAGTAGTCTTAAGATAATGTTTTTATGTACGTTTAGTTGTATTTCTAAAAATAAATAAATGTTATCTGTTTAAAAATGTGTAATTGTTATGAGTCAATGTTTGTATGCATGCTTTATATTTATGTAAAAGTTAAATAAATGTTGTGGCTGAATTCTTATCGTTTAATTTTTAATTAAAAATTGAAATTAGGTATAGAATAGTAAATTTAAACAAATTTATTTGTATACACATTAATTTTATAAAAACACTAGAGGACTCCAGCAGCTACGCCTGCATTTTTTTTAAATTTACCCGTTTTGGCCGATTCCGTGGAAATTTGGGAAGTCCCTTCTTAGTGCACCCCAACGGTCCCCAAGGAACATAAATGCCAAATTTCAGCTTCTTGCGCCCAATAGTTTCGGCTGTAGCGTGTCTGTCAGTCAGTCAGTAACGCAAGGATTTTATATATTAAGATTTTTAACTTAATTCATAACAAATAAAAACAAAAAAAGAATACACAGTATACATTTATTGATTATTACAATACTTAGTTACATTCCTTTATTACACATATTTTTATTTGATTATATTAATATACTTATTACACATTTAATTTAATTGTAATTAGCTTTTTTAAGTAGGTATATTACAATGTTATTTTAGATAAGTAGAACAAATAGAGTAAATCTTATATGTACTAAAAGTATTGAACTATAATGCCCAACGGTAAAGTATTGAAATTTCATCATTGTTGTGCTCAAGTGCATTTCACTAAACTATGAGTTTAAATCTGTTTGTGATGGCTTACAACATTGTCATTGTTGCGTATATTCAAACATGACTTAGTGTTTTTAGAACCGCAGGCAATTCTAAGTATATTCCAGGTCTTAAAGGACTTGTACTTGATTAAGTTTATTTCCAAATTACTTATACTATTAATAGTCCAACCATAGTCTATTACGTGGGATCAAAACATTGGCGAAAAGTGGGCGTTTAATATGCCTCTGCCTACCCCTTCGGGGAAACAGGCGTGAGTCTATGTATGTATGTATGTATGTAGTCCAACCAGATTCGGCAAGTTCAAACTCTAAACATGTAGATATTAATTTTTCAGAGCATTTAAAATGCATGTTATAAATATCTGTATTCGGAACTGCTATCATATATTTGATGTTGAAAGATTCTATAGTCTTAATTAAAAATAATAAAACGTGAGAGTATTTACAAAAATAGATAAATATTGCGACTTCTACATTGTCTCATCTACGTTACCATTAATTATAGATAGTTATGGCATTCGTTACCATAATTACCTATAGATAATTATAGCAACTTTATTAGAAAAATCTATTTAAACTCTTATGTCGTCAAATAAGTATAATTTGATGGAGAAAATTGTGACGTCACATCGCGCTCCTGCGCCGCGAGCCTCGCTACGAGTGACGCTCAGCAATGGGCCGTTCCCTCGCGCCCCTCCGCGCCGGCCCTATAAATACAGCGGACAGGAGGCTTCGTCCCTTTCCTCCAGCCAGCACCACCGAGTTGAGTACTACGATCATCCGAAGACCTGTGAAGTGCCAATGTCGCCCACGCCCTGGATAATTGTCTCATCTGTAAATCTTAATTGTCAGTTTTTCTTTATAACTAAAGCCATCGAATAATTGGAATTATAACGCGAGTTTAAACTTTCCTGGTGATATTTTTTATTTATTTCCCGTAAGTCAACCTAATTATCTCTCTTTAATTGCTCGGCGAGTGATCGATCCCGGCTACCCCGTGGAAATCAATCACTCGTGCGACATTGGCGCCCAATAGAATTTTTAATTATATTATATATATATATAATTTTTAAAACGTAAGTTAGCACTTTACAGGTGAGTGAAATAATTTCTTTTTCTCTCGTATATTTTTCTCCTGTGTGTGCATATATTCTGGTGTGGTGAATTGCGTACAGGTACAGTTTCTATCTATTTTTGTTGGCCATAAGCAATTTAACTGTGTAAATAACATAACGGTGATTTAATTAACGTCTGTCTAAAATCACGTTTCCACCGCGGGCAGCGTGTTGAGCCGCCAAACGGTTCTAACCGCTTAGCCGTTAAACTAACGAGCCACGTGTTCGTGAAAAAATATTGTGATTCAACCTTTGAGTGACCTTTAAGAATTTTTTTCTTCCTTGACCAATCATCACACCATTGTATAATTTAGTGTATTTCAGCTTTTTGTAGCACGGTATTCGATTTTCTGGCGATATTTAATTTTTTTTTCTAGTGCCGGAGTAAATACTTAGATTTTCTATTATTGTTTTGTAATTATGGCTTACACTATAAATTTCTCATTATTAACTAAAGCGGAATTAGAATATGAGACCACAATACGCGGCGTTTCAAAGCCTGACGATCCCCGCAAACAAATCGCTAAACTTTCAGTTAAAACTCCCTCAGAGGATATATTATCTTCACCCTTCCCACCAGAGGAGGATGTGGCAGAAGTGGAAAAGTCGCTATTAAGATCAACTAAACACTTATCTATGTTGGAAGCAAACTATACTTCCGAGCTTCAACAGAAGGTCGAAACCATGCTGCACCATTGTTTTCATCGACTGAATAGGGTGGATACCGGCAGTCTTGATACTAAAAAAATTGAGTCTGTGTGGAATAAATTTAATGACTTATATGCGAAATTACAATTAATAACGAGACGTAATTCGCGGTCGGATTGCTCAGTGGCAGAGGGAAACACTTCCTATAATTACGACCGTAAGCTTTTTTCCGAATTAGGTAAATTCAAATTTAACGGTAAATCATGTGTAAGATCCTTTATTGAAAAAATTGATGAATTTATGTCCTGTAGATCTATTCCTCACGACAAGATGTTGTCTTTCGCTTTTGAAATATTTTCGGGTGACGCATTAGTTTGGTATCGTTCTGTTAAAAATAATGTAAAGACTTGGTTAGAACTTTGCGAACCTTTGAAACGAGATTTTAGTCCGCATAACTACGATTATCGTCTTATGACGGAGATTCGTCAGCGCTCACAGGGCGAAAACGAATCAATAACTATTTACGTGGCGTGCACGGTCTGTTTTCGCGACTTAGTTCTCCTATCGCTGATTCGGAGAAGCTAGAAATTTTGCTAAATATTATTAGACCTTGTTACACTAATTGTCTGCTCACTGCAAAGGTTGTTGATGTTGATAGTCTGGTCGAAGTTTGTCGTCTTTTCGAAAATTACCAAAGTCGCAGGAAGCAATTTTCTGAACCCCCTAAAGTTTCAAAGAATACTGTAGCACCTGATCTAGCGTATAATTATCCGTTTTCTAATTTTTCTTCAAACAATAATGTTTACAATCATAATCACTTCAATAAATATAACTCTGTCGCTGATACATCGAGATACAAGTCTGTACCACAAGTTAACGCCGTGAATTTCTAATATAAATACAATTTTTTGCGTGCGTTGTAGATGCAATTCGCACTCATTACGTAATTGCCGTCAACCACACTACCTTATCTGTTTTAAGTGCGGTACAAAGGGTTTCAAGGTGTCAGACTGCCCCAATTGTAAATCTAAGTCGACCCCTACAGTTTCAAAAAACTAGTTAACAAGGACTGTGGAAAATCAAATTATACAACTAATTGTAATAAAACAGAGTGGAATAATTGGTTGGACTTTTTAAAAAAAATCTTTAGTAGCTATCATATATCCTCAATCCGTAATTCTAAAGTAGAATATTTACCTAACGTTACCCTAAAATTAAACGGAATACCTACCACTGGTCTTTTAGATTCTGAATCTTGCGTTACAATTTTAGGTAATAATTTGCATAACTTATTTTTGAAAGACGATGTTTTGGATAAATCGAAACCTTTAAGGTTAATAACAGCTGGCGGCGAACGATTTGAGTCTTTGGGATCGGTGTTTCTACCCTTTGAGTTTCAGGATAAATTGATTAACTTAGAAGTTCATGTTGTACCTGGGATTCAAAATTCCCTTATACTTGGCATGGATTTTTGGCGAAGCTTTGGCCTATTTCCTAACAAATTGGAGTCTGTTTTGATTGTGAACAAGTCTGACGCTCAAGTAATGGAGTTGCAGGCAGTTCCCCCTACACATCTTGTTTCTTATGATTATCTTACAGTCGACCAGAGAGCTACCGCTGACAACATTATTTCAAAATTTACCGATATTTCATACGAGAAGCGGGGTCTCGGTTACACAAATATTATTTCTCATTCAATTGATACAGGTGATTGTCCCCCTATTCGGCAAAGATTTTATCGCATGTCCCCCGATAAACAAAGAATTTTAATAAAGCATCTTGACGACATGCTCTCAGAGGATGTTGTTGAACGATCCGAAAGCCCGTGGTCAAACCTGGTCATTTTGACACCAAAGAAGAATGGTGAACTGCGTTTCTGTTAGGACAGTCGTAAATTAAATTCCGTTACAAAAAAAGATGCTTATAGCTTGCCTTATATTTCGGAAATTTTAGATAATCTGAGAGATGCTAAATACTTGTCTAGTTTAGACCTGTCTAAATCTTTTTGGCAAACATTAATTAAAGAAGAGGAACGTTGCAAAACAGCCTTTTATATTCCCACGCGTGGCACATTTCAATTCAAAAGAATGCCTTTCGGTCTTACGAATGCGCCAGCTACTCAACAACGATTAGTTGATATTTTATTTTATGGCCCAGAATTTGAAAATAAGGTTTTCTGTTTTATCGATGACATAATATGTATCACGTCCAGCTTCAACGAGCATATTACTCTTTTATTACGCATTCTTGATAAACTAAAAAGCGCTAATTTAACAATTAATCTCGAAAAATGACAATTTTTTAGAGATAAACTAAAATATTTAGGCTATGTTGTCGACTCTAGTGGATTGCATCCCGATCCGGATAAAGTAAATTCAATGAAAAATTATCCCACTCCTTCTAATAGAAAAGAAGTACGTCGATTTTTAGGCGCAGCCTCGTGGTACAGGCGTTTTATACCGAATTTTAGCTCTATTGCTGCACCCTTAAATAAGTTAACATCTCAAAGTAAAAACGCACTTCCATTCTGCTGGACGACAGAGGTTAATGAGGCGTTTAATAACTACGTGACTGGTGAGAGGCCGGGAATCGGCCGCGTCAAAAAAGTGCCTGACTGGCGAGAGGCCGGAAATCGGTCGATCGTTATATTCGAATTTTTTTTTCCTTCTTTATTTTCAGCAGTTTTATGATTAAAATGTATAAATACGTAAGGATATTTATATACCAATCTGTAGGAAACTTTATGAAGAATCTAAATATATATATTTGTTAGCAGAAATTCATAAAAATCACCGAGTAATCAACAACATAATGGAGCGCCACCTCCCGTCGCGGGTTACCCCGCGCGCAGGGCCCGCCAGACGCGGGGGGTGGCAGCATGCAAGTAGCGCCACGTAACTGGATAACCTAAAGAATTGTTTGATTTCCTCCTCGGTGTTGGCTTGTCCTGACTACTCGCAACTGTTTGAAATACACTCAGATGCTAGCGATTTTGGTCTTGGCGCGATCCTCTGTCAAAGGTTAAATGGTGAGGAAAGAGTCATAGCGTACTATAGCAAATCACTCAGTAAGCAAGAAAAAAATTACAGTGCCACAGAGCGCGAGGCCCTGGCTGTTCTATCTGCTATAGAACACTGGCGTTGTTATGTTGAGAATGGTAAAAAGTTTATTGTTTACACTGATCACGCTGCTTTGAAATGGTTCTTGACCTTAAATAACCCTACTGGCCGGTTAGCCAGATGGGGAGTTCGCTTATCTTCCTATAATTTCGAAATACGTCATCGTCGGGGTTCCGATAACGTTTCACCTGATTTTCTGTCTCGCTCTTTACCCGTTTCTGCTATTGCTAATGATATAAATATAGATATTAATTCTTATCAGAATTTACCAGTTTCTACTAATGATCCTTGGTATTTAAATATCTATAAAGGCTGTTTAATTTCTCCGACTTCCTTTGTTAACTATCAAGTAATAAACAATAAATTGTATTGTTTTAAAAAACATTAATCCCTCTCACTAGAGAATTTCAATGGAAAGAGGTTATTCCGTCTGACCAAAGAATTGACATTCTAAGGGAGAATCATTCTTCGCCCACTGCTGGACATCTGGGTATCTTTAAGACATACAAACGTCTTGCACTTAATTACTTTTGGCCTGGTAAGTACTCCGATGTTGTCAAGTTCGTCAGTTCATGTGAACCTTGTATCACCCATAAACACCAAAATCACCCAAATTTAGGTCTAATGGGAAAACCCAAATCATGTCAAAAGCCCTTTCAGACGATTAGTATTGATTTGATTGGTCCTTTGCCCCCCAGCAGAAAACAAAACACTTTTATATTTGTGGTCAGTTGTTGTTTCTCTAAATATTGTTTGCTTTTCCCCATTAAACGGGCAACTGCAGAAGTGATAACAAAAATTATTGAGGAAAATATATTTTTGGTGCATGGAATTCCATCTACTATTGTTTTGGATAACGGTAAACAATTTATTAGCGCAACCTTTAAAAGTATGTTGTCAAAATATAAAATTCCAAATTTGCATTTTACACCGTTGTATACTCCCCACGTTAACTCAGTTGAACGTTACAACAAAACCATTATGACAGCTATTTCAACTTTCATAGAATCTGATCATCGAATCTGGGACACTCTAATCACTAAAGTTCAATTCGCCCTTAACTGCGCAGTTAGTGAGGTTACTGGTTATTCTCCTAATTTCCTTGTTTTTGGTAGAGAGGTCATAACATGTGGTTCTCAGTATATTGATAAGGAATTTAATTCCGATATGGTGCTTGAACCATGGGACGGCTATGCCGAAACTTTAGGCTATTTATCTTCTATTTTCGAGAAGGTACATTCAGCTCTGTTGTCGGCCCACCAACGAAATTGTTCATCTTATAATCTTCGCCGTAAACAGGCAGAATTCAATGTCGGTGATATAGTTTGGCGCAGAACGTTTCTTCTTAGTGATAAGGATAAATACTTTAGCAAGAAATTGGCGCCTAAATTTATTAAATGTAAGATTGCCTCAAAAAAATCACCTCTAGTATACAAACTTAACGACATGGCTGGAAAACCTTTAGGCGATTGGTACATCAAGGATTTAAAGTTGATTAATTACAAAGAATAATAAAAGTATAAAAACAACAATAAGAATACCTTCTACCTATTCATTGTTTAATTTTTTCAAACGAACGTTTCTAATTTATATTACCGTTTGTAGTAGTGCCTACTATAAATTGATATTTTCTGTGGTGGGTAGCAAATATTTTTTTTCTCGTAAACAATACTATTTTTCAAATTGCTGCGCAATTGTGTACTCAAATGTTATGTTGAACATTGTTTTAAAAAATACTAACCATAAACTTAATATATTGTTTTTTTTACCCTGTTGATCAGTGATTAAAAGGTCGCTATTAGCTGAGCATACAAGTTCGATTCTCGCATGTGTATTTTCTTTCCGCAAATCTATTTGTTGAAATGCATCTTGATTGGCGTATTGTTTTTCGCCATGCCTTGTTCTGAAGTTCTGTTGTTATTCTTAATTCTGTATAAATTCCATAATCAAATTGTTATTATAGGTACCTTATAATCGATCATGGTGATTAACCGTGCGTCGCGAGCTCGGAACAGTCGAATAGTACCTACCATTTAGACCGTACCTAGTTGTCGTTATGACGCACGCGCGTTCACTCAGCGACGCGCCGATAAATAAATGCCTAACTAATGACTCACCATTGTTTACATTCAAAAGGTGGTTACGGGTCGTGTTCTAGTTATTAATTAGAGCAAAATATTTATTAATTTCTTTCCTTTGACATTGAGCGGTCCGGTCGTGTCTGCGGCTTGTATTATTTTTGTTCATCTTTACGAAAAATCTGTTGTTATACCTAACTATATTCAAAAAGTTTACTTATCTAGTGGCAAAGGCCGAACCCAAGATTTATAAGTCGTAGGGCTAGATCAAGTTTCTTATATCTACAAATCATTATTACCTAATAATTACCCTAAGCGCTTCTCCATAGATTGTTATCTTTAATATTAGGCTATTACACTGGCCTCGGCATTTACATGTAGGTATGTGTGATGAATTATGAATGATAAATGTTTATGTTCAAATTCAGACTGCCGTTGTACGCGTGAAGAATGCAAGCGTGGGTCATTATTATTTAGGTATCCTAATTAGCGTATAGGGTTGTCACTTGTTCAAGGTACTCTTGCCCTTGTTTTCTCTAATTTCAGGGAGTATCTTCAGGGCTGCTACGCCCGTTGGGCTAGGGAATTTTCCTTAGGGAAAATCCCGGCCTAACGGGGGGTGTGACGTCACATCGCGCTCCTGCGCCGCGAGCCTCGCTACGAGTGACGCACAGCAATGGGCCGTTCCCTCGCGCCCCTCCGCGCCGGCCCTATAAATACAGCGGACAGGAGGCTTCGTCCCTTTCCTCCGGCCAGCACCACCGAGTTGAGTACTACGATCATCCGAAGACCTGTGAAGTGCCAACGTCGCCCACGCCCTGGATAATTGTCTCATCTGTAAATCTTAATTGTCAGTTTTTCTTTATAACTAAAGCCATCGAATAATTGGAATTATAACGCGAGTTTAAACTTTCCTGGTGATATTTTTTATTTATTTCCCGTAAGTCAACCTAATTATCTCTCTTTAATTGCTCGGCGAGTGATCGATCCCGGCTACCCCGTGGAAATCAATCACTCGTGCGACAAAATCATACACTGAAAATTAATGTTTTAAATGAAATTAAAATTTAACATATTATTTGAAAAATCTTACCTCAGACTCTGAAACGACGATATTCCGTTTTCACTCTGTTTGTTGTCAGCCCGTCACTATCAGACTCTGATTCTGAAGCAATGGGGTTTTTAGAAAGCAAAGCCTTCTTCTCTGAGACACTTTTATCTCTCTTTACAGCCTTGTTTTTTGAGATGCCGCCGGTTTTTGTTTTGTTGCTCAAGACGTTGAAGGCACGGAGACTTCTTCTTCAACCCAAAAAGCGTTATTTACCGATTGAGCCCTGAAAACATTACTAAAATGCAATAAGTATTTTTGTTGCCAACATTCCTAGCAGTATGAAACAACAGCACTCATATTCTTCAAAGGGCTTGGTGTGTTGTTAGCTGTTAGTTTTCACAGAAATGTTTAGAAATCTCATCAAATAGAATAACAGTATCAGAAGAAAAACTTTAAATGATATAGGAATTGAATGCGGCGGGCCCCGAACGAAACCCCCTTGGCGGCGGATAAAGGTGTTGGGCTTAAAATAATATCTTATCGAAACTTAATTGAGTATTTTCAGTTGTTAAACAATAAACTTTTACAGTCTGAATAAAATTGATTAAAATATAATACTCACATACTTTTTCTGCAACACTTGTAAACCACCATAAACAAATTTAAACTCACAGTTCAGTGAAATGCACTTCAGCACAACAATGATGAAAATAGGGACTAATATCTCAGATGTTTATTTTAGAGACCTCAATTCTAAAGCCTTAGTGTTAGTTTCCAACAATAATTACTTCGACGATTTAATTGAAACAATATTTGTTATTAGAATTTCATCTCTATCATCTGAGCACATAAAGTCGATTTTATTTTATTAATTTCTCATACTGAACTCGCAATGTGAATGCTTTCGAATACTCTAGTTATGGAAAGTGTTTTCACAGCACTTTATCCATATTAGAGTTTTGGAGACAATTTGAGACGAAAGTCGTAAAAGAATTAACTCTGGTGGAATACATACAAACATATAAGAAACCAGTAAAAATAAGATCTCTGGTAGTTATTTGCCATATTGAGAAATCTTGCCTTATTCTTTAAACTCTCAAGTCGCAAACGCTGTGTTAGATATAGCTATCCTGCTCATTTTAATGTTAATAGAAAGATATGACAATGGATTTCAAAGTGATTTTTGTTATAGAACTCGTTCTACAATTTTACAGATTTAGGCTGGTTGAATATTGAACGTTGGGAAATGAAACAAACAGATTTTTTTTTATATATACTTATAATTATTAAAAGAGTAATTAAATAATCTTATAAGAAATAAATGATTCCTAATCTAACAATTATTGTATTTTAAAGTGCTATTTGTCCTAAGACTAAGATATATAAATCATCCATCAAGAATCCTAATTGTCTACTACTTAAATATATTATATATTAGAATATTTTACTATCGTAATTATAAAAAATAAACGTTTGTACTGAGTTATTGATTATCTTGGATAATTCTATACACGTCATGTTAGGACAAAGTGGTCCAATATTTTATTACATATTTGACGACACGTTTGGCGCATTGGCTAAGAGTATGACTCGCATCACAATGTAAATAGTAGGTTTAATAGACGCAGCAACTGATGCACCAACGTGTTGCGGGTTCGATTCCCGCACGGAACAAATGAGTATTGTTCCGGTTTGGATTTTGTTTTTATGTTTTTTTACTTTATTTTTTTTTGTATTATAATCAATTATTATGTCTCCATAATACTGTTGGCTACTTACTAAGAAAGAAAGAAAGAGAAAAACTATTTATTTGTCACAGACACAGAAAAAGTATTACATATAAAAGAAAACATTGCAAGGCATAACATTAGTCTGTGACAAATATGTGCACACTCAGCTATATTGTTGCATTGTGGTAGTGTCCACAACTCTATTATTGAGTTATAGTTGCTAGTAAAAGCTAACCTTTCACTATACGGAAGGCCTATGCATTCATTAGTACAAGATGTGCACCAAATCGTTTCGATGCAACGATGTGCCGTGATCGAACATGATATTGTTGTTTATTGTACTTATTTAAGTGCGCGCGATAATTTTTGCTTGGCTATGTCAGTTCGACACCATACCAGATTATGATACACACAACAACCGATCGGACTGATCGCGTCGACTGAACACAGCAGTCTACTCGTAACTTGAGAATGTTGTTACATTAGCATCTCAAACTAGAAACGACAGTAAGTTGTCCCATTGCATTGGTACTACAATGATATGTTGGTGAATGAAATACAATATATTGTGACGTCGTGCCCCGGCGCTTGCGAGCCTCGCTGCGAGTGACGCACTGCAGTGGGGAGCCCCCTCCCGCTCGCCGGCCTTATATATACCGGCGACACACGTGGTTGGGCCCTTTTTCCTGCTTGAAGACAACACGACAAAGCTGAGTACCCATCCGAAGACCTGTGAAGTGTCAACCTACCACCCACGCCCTGGATAATTGTCTAGTCGGCTAATCTCTAGTGTCAGTTTTTTTGTGTAATTAAAGCCATTGTGTAACTGGAATATAACGCGAGTTTAATCTTTCCTGGTGATATTTTTTATTTATTTCCCGTAAGACAACCTAATTATTTCTCTTTAATTGCTCGGCGAGTGATCGATCCCGGCTATCCCGTGGAAATCAATCACTCGTGCGACAATATATCGTGAATCAGACGGATCGCAAATAACAACGGTATTATTGGGAGCGTCTGCGTCAGCTCACTTTGTTCTGAGTGATGCAGATTACATATATATTAATCGATCTCGATTGTAAAACTGGGGCTTCTGTATCACGCAGCTCGAGCGGCGACGCGAGAGCAAGTGATGCAGAAGCCCCAATTTTACTCTACTTACCGGGTTTCGTAAATAAGCTTCATCGAACCGTATAAATATTCACCAGTGCATCCGGAAGTTTCGTTAACGCATGTCGACGTATGCAGAGGTAGGCCCCCCGCAAGGTGGACCGATGATCTTGTCAAGATCGCGGGAGGCGGTTGGATGCGGGCGGCTCAAGACCGGTCTGTGTGGAGAACCTTGGGGGAGGCCTATGTCCAGCAGTGGACGTCGTTTGACTGATATGATGATGATGATGATGTTGACGTAAATGTTTTATTTCCTTTTGTCCAATCTGAGTCAATCGTGTTCATCATGAATATAAATATGTTTTAAATAAATGTTTGCTTTGGAGTTTTATTTTGAGTGTTGAATACTTTATGGAGCTTCGATGTTCGATTTTTCGAATAATAAAATATTCTAGGATAAATAAAACACAGTACTTTCCAACTAGGATGCTTCCAAATACAAGGCAGAGTCTATGTTATGGTATTCAGATAACTGACAGGCATACTTATATAACGTATCACGTAGGTAACGTAGGAGAATATGGTCGTTCTCCGTTTCTCAGGTCTTCCTCCATCGTACATTTCAGGAAAATAAGACTCAGTATACACTCCATAGGTTTAACTCAAACTAATTAGTTTACTTCACAAACTAAATATGCACACGTAGCTCGGATGAAATTGGATTACTTTTGGAAACACAGCGAAGTCGGACGTAGGTAGGCCACACTTGTTTCCTCCGCGGTGTCTGTCGCCAAAAAGGTCCCGTTGACAGCTTCACGTTCGCTTATAAAACATTTTATGACATTGACAGCTGTCAACTGCCGACCTCAGTGTTGCCAACCATCGTATCCGAATACGCCCAAATCTATTAAGATTTGACGTTCCGTTCTCGAATCTCCGACATATATAAATTTAAAGGTTCTAGATAATACACATGTTCTACATCATGTTTTAATTTCAAAATTATGAGAAAATAAAAGTAATACTTTTTATTTTACTAAGGCGTTTTATTGGCGTGTTATGAATATAATATTCCTGTTACGTAACAAAGTGATGCCCTGTCGATGGAACAGCGATTACTTATTTCCAAGGAAACGCTACTTGAAATATGACAATCATTAGGAAGACCAAATACGCTCCAATTGTACATCGCTATCTCGAGACTGACTCATCAGTCGAGCGTTTTACCAGACAATCACTGCTTCATTACCTAAATAAGTCAAGCAGACCAACGGTACCTCAGAACTGAATACCAGAATCAGTAACAAATCGGTCCACGTTCCGCAAGACTGATTGAGTCATCCAACTGATTCTAACGCACGTCCATCTGTTCATTATTGATACTAAGTATCGTATCCTTAACCTCTGAAGTGGTCGTAACTTTGACGAATACCATCATTTGTTCAAACTACGTCCCTGAGGCGACTTAGCGAGGTAACTTTTTATATTTGATGTTTAACAATAAATCTCTGATATGATCCACCTCCCAAATAGTTCCGTTTTGCGATATCTACTTCGCTTTTTTTGCTTTGTTTTATTTATTTATTTCGGTGTTTGGATTAAAAATTGTGTCAGTTTTGTTTTGATTACGTTTGTTTTATGTGAATAACGTCATAGTGCACTAGTGTACCTATTGAACTGGGAATACTCTTCGATTGAACCAAAAGCTGGATTTTATTAAACAGGGAACAATTAAACGGGTACAACCAATAGTATTATTAATCCAATCAGATAGGAGTTTTCCTGGTTAAAATAAGGTTAATGTTAATCTGTAGGTATGTTGATATCAAATATTCAATAGATGACGAACTAACAGAAGGATTTGATTCAAATATGCCATAAGTATTTGCTTTACACAAATTATTTAAAATATAATGTAGTACATAGGATTGAGGCAATAAATAACACGTAGTTATATTAAGCTACAAGATATGTATTTGCCTAAGGTTCCCGCACAGACATTTACACACAAAATAATCACATATTTATAGATAGGTACCTATACAATATATTAATTACACGTAGTACTTATACCTATTATCATTCTCCTAGCTTTATCCCAGTTGTAATCTGGGGTCCGCTTACTAGTCCAACCAGATTAGACTGAATATTACCTTTTCCATAGAGCGACTGCCTGTCTGACATCTGCAAACCAAAGGGATAGCGATATTCCATGGTTAATACTAGTGTAAGTTTATTCAGAGGTACTGACTCCCTATAACGACTGTCAAAGATCTTAATGATAGACGAAATCGACGCGCGATGGCTTAACGTGCTCTCCCAGGCACAACGCAAGCGCTAATTAACAATTTAATACGCACATAAATCCGATAATTCTGTAGTGCGCGCCGTGGATTCAAACGTGATACCCTCTGCATGGCAGTATTTCGGTTTCTCCACTAAGCTATCGCTACTAGTAATTACAAGGATGTATTTTAAATTAATTTACTTATTTAGTTGCGATAGAAGTCAAACTAACTCTTAGAAATGTTCATGCATTTATCAGTAAAGCTTATTCAAGATGACGTCTAGTCTTGATTTGATATCTCACTACCCATCAAGAAAACAATTATCATTTAACTTAAAAAGTGAAGCTACTTCAACAATCGTTATACTAAATTGCAGTATAATCTTCACTACTCTTCAAACCTCCAAGTTGAACACCTTTATTTGAACTCGCATTATAAACCCCAAGTCAGCTCATTACCATTTTAATAAACGACCAAAACTGCCAAGTGGTCCGACCTTTATTCATAATTATTTTCTTATTAGTCGAGTCGAGAACGCCACCTGCTCTAGACGGGTAGGTAGAGATCAGTATAAGGGGTCTGCAGGCAATAGGTATTGGCTGTTTGTAACTTCAATTGGACTTTGTCTGGCCTGTTTAAGGTTAGACGTCTTTTTTATGACGGCCAGTGCCATTTTGTTTGTTCAGAGCAAATTTTGCGAGTAATCTGGAGTTGTTAAAAGACAGATTTATCTGAATGAAAGTATTGATTTGCTAAAATTCAACGTAGCGAGAAATATGCTGATATTATTTATGAAACGGGTCAATACCGTACAGTTATTTAAAAACAAAGGTGAAATACATTTTATTTATCTCAATGCTTGAAGCACATGATATGAATGCGTGGGATACATTAGCTGTGGTTATGAGATGATCCCCCCCCATGGGATCTCTACCTTGTCGTGGTGGGGGGACTAACCGTGGGTCTCAGGTACACCCACGGTGAAGGTAAGCGGGATCCCGGGAGGGGACGCTCCACGGGACAATTATGTCTGTCCCTCGCAGTCGGGTGCGGTCGCGGGAGGAGGGGTGTGTCGGTGTTGCGTTGCCGCGCGCCCTATTGTTGCGTTGCGGTGGAGCCGCAGAGGAAGTGGAGATGTGGTGTTGCGTTGCCGTCCTCCCTATCCTCTGCGGCCGCTGGATGTTTTGGCGGCGGTGCCCAACACCTTCATCCGCCGCCAAGGAGCTTTGTTCGGGGTCCGCCTGACCATCTGGCGGGCCAATTCCCGTCGGGGGGTTGCTACGAATGCTTCGGCGATACCCGACCCTCCGACACACGGGTACATAAGAAAGTCGAGGTGGTTTTTAGTGGTAACACCACATTCTCCGGCTCTCATTTCCCGAAGATTCAATGATAAGAAAGGATTTTCCACCTCGTAAAAAAAATTGAGATGATCACAACTATCTGGTGTATAATTGCAAAAGTTTGAAAGCAGCAGAAATAGCTTATCCCAATCCTACTCCTACTCCTACTCCTATTCCTATCCAGATCTGAAACTTGGCACTTTTGCCTCCTCTGGTTTTTTTCTTTTTATAGTAATAGGCGGCAAACGAGCAGACGGATCGCCTGATGGTAACCAATTACCACCGCCCATGGACACAAGCAAAAACACAGGAGTCACAAGTTCGTTGCCGCCCCTTGGGGTCGGGAAAATGGATAGGATGAGGGAGAAGGAATAGGGGATAGGGCCTTTGGCACTCTCACTCGCTGAACAAAATGCAACAGTTTAAGTACTGCTACTTTACGTCGATTTTGTGTGAGAGGTAAGTATCCATGGGCGGCGTTAACGTCGCTTACTATCAGGCGATTACCATTTATTGTCCGCTTGTTGGCCTCCTATCACTTAAAAAAAAGATTGAGAATAAAATATAAGAGGTAAGTCAAATGCGTAGCTAGTATAGATGTAAGGTATAAAAATAAAAGTTTTTATCGTGCAATAAATGTCTATTCCTTGAAAACAACTTATTTTACAACAGTTTTTATTAGAGAGCTACGTCTACCATCTATAACTTTTTCCGCCATTCTTTTCCTCTTCCTCACTCTCTCGTTCACTCTTACTCGTTCCGTCCGTTCGGATACATTCACATATCATCTTACAGTTAAACAAGCGTTCGGATACACACTCACAATCCCACATAGATTTCTATTTTCTTTGTGCTAACTCAAGCGTCAATAAGATGTTTGTTATTTATAAATTATTTTTCTCATAAAATTTTATAGAAGTTTTTGCTTAGCGAATGCATTTTGCCCAGACTTAATCAATCGCGATGTTCTAAAAATAATATACAGCTGGCTGAAAATATCACTTGCCTAGAAAAGACATTTGAAGTTTACTAAGCTCTTCAGAGGTCGTAGAATGTCTAAAATTACAAAACCAATCAAAAGCCCTATTGAACAAAACTTTCAAGTTTTTTGACTTACTATATTTTTCCATCTTATAAAAGATTCTGAAATACTAAGTGTTATTATCGTATAGATTTTCTTTTATGTATGGTGCTATAAGGTGTGTTAAAGGGAAGTAGCTTGGCATCACTTAAAAATAATTTGTTCTGTAGACTGTTTTGGATTTGAGTCATAACGACATGAAGCAATATTCATTCTTACGAGCAAAAATACTGGGTGTAAGGAACAGCGTATCAAAAACTCTGGGCCATTTGCAATGTGCGTTATAATACATAACTAAATTCCAAACGAAATAAGGAGTATAGAATATGAGAATAAATTTCAAAACGCACTCCAACTACACCTTATTAATAAATGCATTAATAATGCTGTATAGTATTGAGGAATTTTTAATTCATAATTAAGGAGTAAAATAATTATATTTTTATTTTGTTTACTTTGTTAAACTAAGATGTGTATATTTTTTGTTCTAAATATAAGACTAAGCTGTGTATAATTTTTCTTTTAAGTACTATGTATAAATACTATAAGTCTATGGTCTAATTTAATTTAATTATAGAACCCTAAGTGAATAAACCTTATGTAACTGTTGCTATGCCCAAAAAGGGTCCATAATGAACCAAATTGTATATATTTACAACATGTTTGTACAGGTACAAACATTGTGCAATGGCAATAAATGAATATACACATACACATACACAACGTCACGCCTTTTATCCCCGAAGGGGTAGGCAGAGGTGTATTTCTACACCCACTTTTAGCCAGATATACTTTAGTCCCACGTAATAAGGGGCGAGCTTATTGCCGTACCGGGCAAATTTCCAGACTCCGTGCTGCTACTGGGAATTTCGTGACAGAAACACCCAATAACACTGCCCGACCCAGGAATCAAACCCGGGACCTCCCGATCCCACGCGCACATTTATGCCGCGAGACCAACGAGGCAGCCGTATAGGGTTTGATGTCGAGTTTTCCGTCTCTACGCAAAGATGGTATTTGCATCGTGTTATCCCTTAGTCGCCTCTTACGACACCCACGGGAAGATAGGGGGTGGTGACACTTGTATTCTATGCCGTCAACCACACGGCAGTAAAATGAATATGAATATGAAGAACTGATACCAGTGATTCAGTACATGATACTGAGGCCCTTACTTTCCGGAAAATTTTCATGAATATTAACCGATATATTTAATCAGAAAGGTATATCCCATAAAAACAATACTTGTCAAAAATACCAAGTCTCGCGACCGTAAACAGTTGTAAGATCCAAGTCGGTTAATTAAAAATCTTTAATGTTTTAAATAAATATATTGACTTGGCAATCGCATTAAACAATTTAATTTATATATGTATTACTTATGAGATATATTGTGTTTTCACGTCGCGAGACTTGGTATTTTTGACAAGTATTGTTTTTATGGGATCTCATTTCTTTTTGTAGATAGCCTCACTTTTGTCCTTACCGGTACCTTCTACTTCGTGTACACCAACAACGAATTTTCTTAATTAAAGCTCTAACTGCAAATGTAATTTTGTAATCCTTTATATTTATATGCGATTACAAAGTTATTTATGCAGTTGATGTATCTCGAAAACTGGACAGAAATTGAAAAATATTTTAATTTTTCCTTGATTCATATACTAAACACTAATCGTATTCTAAATTTGAAGCTTCGATGTCTGCTAGAAGTGCCTTAGACTTTTGATGATCGGTCAGTGAGTAACAAAATTAAGAATTTTGACTCGTTATAATTCTTAAACTACTAGTTCAAATTGAATGAAATTTGAAATACACCATGTTTATACAATGCCTGCATGGTTACAAAATAATCAGGTTTCTAGTTTTATCCACAACGAAATTATAGGGGGTCGAAAATAGCCTGAATTGCTTCGAGAAAAGTATGGTACAGCCGTGCCGCTTTTTTGCTCCACGTGGTGGGGGCACTGCCGTGCCCCCAGATGGGACTAAAACATGTAGTTGATCTTTAGTTCATTATGTTCTATGACTTGTTTAACTAACGAGTGATCCAACATCACAGAGGAAGACAATTTTATATTAAGTGAATTGAATGATTGCAGCGTACAGAATTACAGATACCTTCTTTAGAAGATTACTAATAATATATTATATTCAACCTCATACACAGAATACCATTTAGCCCAAACTAAATAGAGCTTTTACTAAGGGTACTAGACAATGGATAAACATACATTTTACTTTTTTTTTTGTAAACATATACACATCGATACCTTTGGGGAGAAAGGTCGTATTAACCATTTTGGCCAAATTGAGTTATATATACCATTTTTCTTAGAAAGATTTTTTTTCTCTATCGATCTGTGTATACGAAATTGCGAAATTCGCACAAAAATGGTTAATACGACACAGAAATTTTCGGTCATGGCCTCTTAGAAAAGGTAAATTTTGAGTGTAAAACCGAATGTTTTCTTTTTGTAGTTTTGTTATGATGCCGTAATTTTTATTAACTCATGGCGTATAAATAGTTGTTAATTGTTCATGGTTTATACGCCTTAACGTGTGAAATGCATTACCTAAGCATAGTTTAAATTCGACGTCGTAAATCCCTATTGCATATCGATACCTTTGGGCAGAAAGGTAGTATAAACCAACACCCGACTTTTCAGGAGAGCAGAATAAAGATTTTTTTAACATAAAAATTCATAACTATTTTGTTTTTAAGTTATAAAAAATGTTTTTTTTTTTAAATCAAGGGACGCATATATAAGGCGGTTATAAGGCCTATCGTATTGTATGGAGCTGAGTGTTGGGCTACTAACAAGATCCCCCCCGTGGGATCTCCACCTTGTCGTGGTGGGGGGGCTCAGTAACCGTGGATTGGTTACCCGCGGTGAAGCGAAGAGGGATCCAGGAGGGGACGCTCCGCGTGGGCTTGACGGGGCCTGCGCAGGATGCGTCCAACGGTGCGGGTGCGGGGGACAGTTCTGTCTGTCCCTCGCAGTCGGGTGCGGTCGCGGGAGGAGAGGCGTGTCGGTGTTGCGTTGCCGCGCGCCCTATCTCCCGCGACCAAATGGGGGCGCACCATCGTTGCGTCGCGGTGGGGCCGCAGAGGAAGAGGAGATGCGGTGTTGCGTTGCCGTCCTCCCTATCCTCTGCGGCCGCTGAAAGTTTTGGCGGCGGAGCCCAACACCTTCATCCGCCGCCAAGGGGGTTTTGTTCGGGGCCCGCCTGACCATCTGGCGGGCCAATACCCGTCGGGGGTAGCGACGAATGCTTATGTGAATCCCTACCCTCGACACACGGGTACATGAGGAACACGGGTTGGTTTTTAGTCAGTAAGAGTCTGACAGTCCCCTTCGTCCTTCCCCCGGGGCGGAGGGACTCCATGAGGATTTTCCAACCCGACACCAAAAAAAAAAGGGCTACTAACAAGATGGGTTAAAAACGATAACATGTGGCAGAGATGAGAATGTTGCGATGGATGTGTGGAGTTACGAGAATGGATAAGATTAGGAATGAATACGTGAGAGGTAGTCTGAAAGTGGCGCCTATAGACGAGAAAGTGAAAGGAAGTCGTTTAGTTTGGTATGGACATATTATGCAAAGAGATGATATGTATGTAGGTAAGCAAGTGATGAATATGAAGGTAGAGGGATGGAAAAGGAGAGGGAGGCCAAGGAAAAGATGGATGGACTGCGTGAGGATGGATATGAATGAGAAAGGGGTAAATGATCAGATGACGGGCGACAGAAAAGAATGGAAGCGAAGCACGTACTGCGCCGACCCCAAATAGATTGGGACCAGGGCAAGAAGATGATGAAGTTATAAACAATGTTTTATGAGTAAGGTTCTTACAATTTGCGAATAAAAAAGGTTAAATCATCAAAACCTATCTATCTTCTTTAGTTTTAAAGTTAGCTTGGATTTACGATTAATCAAAAAAACAATTCTTGGTAAATACACCCCATGAAAATGTACTTTAAAAATACTGTTTAGGTCGTATATCAACTTTTGGTAAGCTTATGGTCACATTTACTGTCGTAAAATCCCATATATTGATACCTTTGGGTAGAAAGGTCGTATAAACCAAAACCCGACTTTACAGGATAGCAGAAAAACAATGTTTTACATTAAAATTCATAACTTTTTTGTTTTTGAAGTTAGAAAAAATTATACATGAGAAAGGTTCTTACAATTTACGAATGAAAAAGGTTAAAACATCAAAACCTATCTATCTTCTTTAGTTTTAAAGTTAGCTTGGATTTACGTCTAAGAAAAAAACAATTCTTGGTTAATACATCCCATGAAAATGTACTTAAAAAATACTATATAGGTCGTTTATCCACTTTTGGTAAGCTTATAGTCACAGTTACTGTCTTAAACCTCATATATGTAGTTCTTTTGTATTAAAAACCATTTATAATCATAGATCAATTGAATTCTGACTAATAAACAATCCTGTTACTCTTCGAATTAGTAGGAACTCAATTATTATTATTCTTAGATCCAATAATGTTGGATTCAAATAAAATAAAACTACCTGAAATACGAAATTTAATTCAATAATTTATTGTATTAAGTACATTTAAATATTTAACTCAGTTAGTATGTAACTTATATAAATAATAAACCATTGATTCAGTGCATGATACTGAGGCCCTTGGTTTTGGTTTATACGACCTTTCTACCCTAAGTTATCGACATTATTCATAGAAAAAAAAACATGTTCATGCACACAAATATTTGACTTAAGCGGGAATCGAACACGCGACGCCATTGGGTTGTCGATGTAAAACTATACGGACCACAGAACCCTTTGGTTTTGCCAAACCATTGTCGCACGCGTGATCGATTTTCACGGGATAGCCGGGATCGATCACTCGCCGAGCAATTAAAAAGAGATGATTAGGTTGTCTTACGGGAAATAAATAAAAAATATCACCAGGAAAGATTAAACTCGCGTTATATTCCAGATTCACAATGGTTTTGATTACATAAAAAACTGGCACTTGAGGTTAACCGACTAGACAAGTATCCAGGGCGTAGGTCGTAGGTTGACACTCCACAGGTCCTCGGGTGTGTACTCAGCTTTGACGTGTCTCGCAGCAGAAGAAAGGCCCAACCACGTGTGTCGCTGGTATATATATGGTCGGCAAGCGGGGGAGGGCTCCCCGCTGCGGTGCGTCATCGTAGCGGGGGCTCGCAAGCGCCGATGCACGACGTCACACACCCCCCCCGTTAGGCCGGGATTTTCCCTAAGGAAAATTCCCTAGCCCAACGGGCGTAGCAGCCCTGAAGATACTCCCTGGTATTAGAGAAAACAAGGGCATGAGTACCTTGAACAAGTGACAACCCTATACGCTAATTAGTATACCTAAATAATAATGACCCACGCTTGCATTCTTCACGCGTACAACGGCAGTCTGAACTTGAACATAAACATTTATCATTCATAATTCATCACACATACCTACATGTAAATGCCAAGGCCAGTGTAATGGCCCAATAGCAAGGATAACAATCTATGGAGAAGCGCTTAGGGTAATTATTAGGTAATAATGATTTGTAGATATAAGAACTTGATCTAGCCCTACGACTTAAAAATCTTGGGTTCGGCCTTTGCCACTAGATAAGTAAACTTTTTGAATATAGTTAGGTGTAACAACAGATTTTTCGTAACGCTGAACAAAGATAATATAAGCCGCAGACACGACCGGACCGCTCAATGTCAAAGGAAAGAATTTAATAAATATTTTGCTCTAATTAATAACTACAACAAGACCAGTAAACACCTTTTGAATGTAAACAATGGTGAATCATTAGTTAGGCATTTATTTATCGGCGCGTCGCTGAGTGAACGCGCGTGCGTCATAACGACAACTAGGTAGGTACGATCTAAATGGTAGGTACTATTCGACTGTTCCGAGCTCGCGGCGCACGGTTAATTACCCTGAATGTTTATAAAGTACCTATAATAACAATTTGATTATGGAATTTATACAGAATTAAGAATAACAACAGAACTTCAGAACAAGGCACGGCGAAAAACGACACGCCAATCAATATGCATTTAAAGAAAATACACATGCGAGAATCGAACACCAGACCGATCCTACAACGACCTTTTAACCACTGAGCCATAACTGATAGTTAGATAAACAACAGATTCTTTGTAACAATATTACATGTAATAAACTTTATTACCATTTATAACTGAAACATTTATTCATTTTATGTTAGCATGTTTACATAAATCATTAACACAATACAATACATTATCTTGTGGGCTTCGACTCGAAAACATAAGAACCATTGTTGGCCTTCGCAAATGATTATGTAGGTAATTATAACTTAGTATAGATATGCGTCTTACATTGTTGTTTTTATGCTTTTATTATTCTTTGTAATTAATCAACTTTAAATCTTTGATGTGCCATTCTCCTAAAGGTTTACCGGCCATGTCGTTAAGTTTGTATACTAGGGGTGACTTTTTTGAGGCAATCTTACATTTAATAAATTTAGGCGCCAATTTCTTGCTAAAGTATTTATCCTTGTCACTAAGTAGAAACGTTCTGCTCCAAACTATATCACCGACATTGAATTCTGCCGGTTTACGGCGAAGATTATAAGATGAACAATTTCGTTGGTGGGCCGACAACAGAGCTGAATGTACCTTCTCGAAAATAGAAGATAAGTAGCCTAAAGTTTCGGCATAGCCGTCCCGTGGTTCAAGCACCATATTGGAATTAAATTCCTTGTCAATATACTGAGAACCACATGTTATGACCTCCCTACCAAAAACAAGGAAATTAGGAGAATAACCAGTAACCTCACTAACTGCGCAGTTAAGGGCGAACTGAACCTTAGTGATTAAAGTGTCCCAGATTCGATGATCAGATTCTATGAAAGTTGAAATAGCTGTAATAATGGTTTTGTTGTAGCGTTCAACTGAGTTAACGTGAGGAGTATACAACGGTGTAAAATGCAAATTTGGAATTTTATATTTTGCTAACATACTTTTAAAGGTTGCGCTAATAAATTGTTTACCGTTATCCAAAACAATAGTAGATGGAATTCCATGCACCAAAAATACATTTTCCTCGAGAATTTTTGTTATCACTTCTGCAGTTGCCCGTTTAATGGGGAAAAGCAAACAATATTTAGAGAAACAACAACTGACCACAAATATAAAAGTGTTTTGTTTTCTGCTGGGGGCCAATGGACCAATCAAATCAATACTAATCGTCTGAAAGGGCTTTTGACATGATTTGGGTTTTCCCATTAGACCTAAATTTGGGTGGTTTTGGTGTTTATGGGTGATACAAGGTTCACATGAACTGACGAACTTGACAACATCGGAGTACATACCAGGCCAAAAGTAATTAAGTGCAAGACGTTTGTATGTCTTAAAGATACCCAGATGTCCAGCAGTGGGCGAAGAATGATTCTCCCTTAGAATGTCAATTCTTTGGTCAGACGGAATAACCTCTTTCCATTGAAATTCTCTAGTGAGAGGGTTTAATGTTTTTTTAAAACAATACAATTTATTGTTTATTACTTGATAGTTAACAAAGGAAGTCGGAGAACTTAAACAGCCTTTATAGATATTTAAATACCAAGGATCATTAGTAGAAACTGGTAAATTCTGATAAGAATTAAAATCTATATTTATATCATTAGCAATAGCAGAAACGGGTAAAGAGCGAGACAGAAAATCGGGTAAAACGTTATCGGAACCCCGACGATGACGTATTTCGAAGTTATAGGAAGATAAGCGAACTCCCCATCTGGCTAACCGGCCAGTAGGGTTATTTAAGGTCAAGAACCATTTCAAAGCAGCGTGATCAGTGTAAACAATAAACTTTTTACCATTTTCAACATAACAACGCCAGTGTTCTATAGCAGATAGAACAGCCAGGGCCTCGCGCTCTGTGGCACTGTAATTTTTTTCTTGCTTACTGAGTGATTTGCTATAGTACGCTATGACTCTTTCCTCACCATTTAACCTTTGACAGAGGATCGCGCCAAGACCAAAATCGCTAGCATCTGAGTGTATTTCAAACGGTTGCGAGTAGTCAGGACAAGCCAACACCGAGGAGGAAATCAAACAATTCTTTAGGTTATTAAACGCCTCATTAGCCTCTGTCGTTCAGCAGAATGGAGGTGCGTTTTTACTTTGAGATGTTAACTTATTTAAGGGTGCAGCAATAGAGCTAAAATTCGGTATAAAACGCCTGTACCACGAGGCTGCGCCTAAAAATCGACGTACTTCTTTTCTATTAGAAGGAGTGGGATAATTTTTCATTGAATTTACTTTATCCGGATCGGGATGCAATCCACTAGAGTCGACAACATAGCCTAAATATTTTAGTTTATCTCTAAAAAATTGACATTTTTCGAGATTAATTGTTAAATTAGCGCTTTTTAGTTTATCAAGAATGCGTAATAAAAGAGTAATATGCTCGCTAAAGCTGGACGTGATACAGATTATGTCATCGATAAAACAGAAAACCTTATTTTCAAATTCTGGGCCATAAAATAAAATATCAACTAATCGTTGTTGAGTAGCTGGCGCATTCGTAAGACCGAAAGGCATTCTTTTGAATTGAAATGTGCCACGCGTGGGAATATAAAAGGCTGTTTTGCAACGGTCCTCTTCTTTAATTAATGTTTGCCAAAAAGATTTAGACAGGTCTAAACTAGACAAGTATTTAGCATCTCTCAGATTATCTAAAATTTCCGAAATATAAGGCAAGCTATAAGCATCATTTTTTGTAACGGAATTTAATTTTCGACTGTCCAAACAGAAACGCAGTTCACCATTCTTCTTTGGTGTCAAAATGACCGGGTTCGACCACGGGCTTTCTGATCGTTCAACAACATCCTCTGAGAGCATGTCGTCAAGATGCTTTATTAATATTCTTTGTTTATCGGGAGACATGCGATAAAATCTTTGCCGAATAGGGGGACAATCACCTGTATCAATTGAATGAGAAATAATATTTGTGCAACCGAGACCCCGCTTCTCGTATGAAATATCGGTAAATTTAGAAATAATGTTGTCAGCGGTAGCTCTCTGGTCGACTGTAAGATGATCATAAGAAACAAGATGTGTAGGGGGAACTGCCTGCAACTCCATTACTTGAGCGTCAGACTTGTTCACAATCAAAACAGACTCCAATTTGTTAGGAAATAGGCCAAAGCTTCGCCAAAAATCCATGCCAAGGATAAGGGAATTTTGAATCCCAGGTACAACATGAACTTCTAAGTTAATCAATTTATCCTGAAACTCGAAGGGTAGAAACACAGATCCCAAGGACTCAAATCGTTCGCCGCCTGCTGTTATTAACCTCAAAGGTTTCGATTTATCCAAAACATTGTCTTTCAAAAATAAGTTATGCAAATTATTACCTAAAATTGTAACGCAAGATCCAGAATCTAAAAGACCTGTGGTAGGTATTCCGTTTAATTTTAGAGTAACGTAACGTAAATATTCTACTTTAGAATTACGGATTGAGGAAATATGATAGCTATTAAAGAATTTTTTTAAAAAGTCCAACCAATTATTCCACTCTGTTTTATTACAATTAGTTGTATAATTTGATTTTCCACAATCCTTATTAACTAGTTTTTTGAAACTGTAGGGGTCGACTTAGATTTACAATTGGGGCAGTCTGACACCTTGAAACCCTTTGTGCCGCACTTAAAACAGATTAGGTAGTGTGGCTGACGGCAATTACGTAATGAGTGCGAATTGCATCTACAACGCACGCAAAAAGTTTTATTTATATTAGAAGTACTCGATACGGCGTTGACTTGTGGTACAGACTTGTATCTCGATGTATCGGCGACAGAGTTATATTTATTGAAGTTATTATGACTGTAAACATTTTTGTTTGAAGAAAAATTAGAAAACGGATAATTATACGCTAGATCGGGTGCTACAGTATTCTTTGAAACTTTAGGGGGTTCAGAAAATTGCTTACTGCAACTTTGGTAATTTTCGAAAAGACGACAAACTTCGACCAGACTATCAACATCAACAACCTTTGCAGTGAGCAGACAATTAGTGTAACAAGGTCTAATATTATTTAGTAAAATTTCTAGCTTCTCCGAATCAGCGATAGGAGAACTAAGTCGCGAAAACAGACCGTGCATTTTTGCCACGTAAATAGTTATTGATTCGTTCTCGCCTTGTGAGCGCTGACGAATCTCCGTCATAAGTCGATAATCGTAGTTATGCGGGCTACAATCTCGTTTTAAAAGTTCGCAAAGTTCTAACCAAGTCTTTATATTATTTTTAACAGAACGATACCAAACTAATGCGTCACCCGAAAATATTTCAAAAGCGAAAGACAACATCTTGTCATGTGGAATAGATCTACAGGACATAAATTCATCAATTTTTTCAATAAAAGATCTTACACATGATTTACCGTTAAATTTGAATTTACCTAATTCCGAGAAGAGCTTACGGTCGTAATTATAGGAAGTGTTTCCCTCTGCCACTGAGCAATCCGACCGCGAACTACGGCTCGTGATTAATTGTAATTTCGCATATACGTCATTAAATTTATTCCACACAGACTCAATTTTTTTAATATCAAGACTGCCGGTATCCACCCTATTCAGTCGATGAAAGCAATGGTGAAGCACGGTTTCGACCTTCTGTTGAAGCTCGGAGGTATAGTTTGCTTCCAAAATAGATAAGTGTTTATTTGATCTTAATAACGACTTTTCCACTTCAGCCACATCCTCCTCTGGTGGGAAGGGTGAAGATAATATATCCTCCGAGGGAATTTTAACTGAAAGTTTAGCGATTTGTTTGCGGGGATCGTCAGGCTTTGAAACGCCGCGTATTGTGGTCTCATATTCTAATTCCGCTTTAGTTAATAATGAGAAATTTATAATGTAAGCCATTATTACAAAACAATAATAGAAAATCTAAGTATTTACGCCGGTACTAGAAAAAAGTTAAATATCGCCAGAAAATCGAATACCGTGCTAAAAAAAGCTGAAATACACTAAATTATACAATGGTGTGATGATTGGTAAAGGATTAAGAAAATTTCTTAAAGGTCACTCAAAGGTTGAATCACAATATTTTTTCGCAAACACGAGGCACGTTAGCTCAACGGCAAAGCGGTTAGAACCGGTTGGCGGCTCGACACGCTGCCCGCAGTGGAACGTGATTTTAGACCGACGTTAATTAAATCACCGTTATGTTATTTACACAGTTAAATTGCTTATGGCCAACCAAAATAGATAGAAACTGTACCTGTACGCAATTCACCACACCAGAATATATGCACACACAGGAGAAAAATATACAAGAGAAAAAGAAATTATTTCACTCACCTGTAAAGTGCCAACCTACGTTTTTTAAAAATATATTTAAAAATTCTATTGGGCGCCAATGTCGCACGCGTGATCGATTTTCACGGGATAGCCGGGATCGATCACTCGCCGAGCAATTAAAAAGAGATGATTAGGTTGTCTTACGGGAAATAAATAAAAAATATCACCAGGAAAGATTAAACTCGCGTTATATTCCAGATTCACAATGGTTTTGATTACATAAAAAACTGGCACTTGAGGTTAACCGACTAGACAAGTATCCAGGGCGTAGGTCGTAGGTTGACACTCCACAGGTCCTCGGGTGTGTACTCAGCTTTGACGTGTCTCGCAGCAGAAGAAAGGCCCAACCACGTGTGTCGCTGGTATATATATGGTCGGCAAGCGGGGGAGGGCTCCCCGCTGCGGTGCGTCATCGTAGCGGGGGCTCGCAAGCGCCGATGCACGACGTCACACCATTCTTGCCAATATAATTTTGTGTTGTGAGCATCGTGAAAAAGGAGCAATTTTCAGCTGTGGACCTAATGCGTAATATTATATTGAATTATAAAATTATACTTGAAGAGAATTTAAGCGCTTCAACCCAATATCATTATCTTCACTGTCTTTAATTAAAAATTTAATTGGACACAACATAATTAAATGAATTCCGATCTGACGATAACTTTGAACTGTACCCTATTATAGTTAAGTAAAAGAGCAAGAGCCTGATTAAAAAATTTGACATTATTTACTAAAAATAAACAGCGAAACCTGTGAATCAAATATTATGTATAAATTCATCAAATAATTCTAATATATTTATTACTTTCACTTCTCTTCTGTGCCTTATCGCTTGAATCAGATTGTAATTATTGTATACAATTATATTGCATGTTTGGACTTACACATATACAAACCAGCGTAAATCAAAAATACTTTCACGGATGTGACAGTGTTTATAGGTGCTGGACAATTAATGTTACTACTGGTGAAGCTTATTATTATTAGAACTATCGAAATCTAACAGTAATTGTGAAAATAGGAATGCTTCTGAGAGCATTCAAATGGTTTCTTCCACTGGCTGTTAACAACGATAGTTTGTTTGATCTGGTGAATACCCAGTTCAGCAACTTAAAGATTCGCCAATACAATCAGCACTACTGAGTATTTACAAGGATTGTAAATATATAATAGTATCAAAAGTATTACAGAACTTATGCAAGTTATACTTAAAATTTGTTCCATTCACCACTTCAAATTGGTCATGCATTTATTTATAAAGAGGCTTACCTAAATAGTTGTAGCTAAAACATTCTTCGGTCAATTGACTCTGTCTGGAAGGGCAAACATGCGTACTAGGTGTGGAAAATGTAGTCAGAATTAAATTTAGTACAAAATTAATTTAGTCATAGCAAATAAGATTTTGGGATCATCAAAATACGCTCGCGGCATCAGACAGTTTATTAAGGGTTTAAAATGTTTGGTGAGATTTAGGATTTAACTTGATATTATATTTAATTATTTCTCTGGCAATTTAAACTCTTAAGGTTTGATTTTTCGGGGTAGGGAATTAATATTTCTAAATTGTTTATGTCTCAAACATATTTGAGTAAGAAAACTAACCAAGCTGATAAAATACTATTAATTATTTGATATATTTTAAAAGCTGGACGGAAATTGATAAATAAGTATCGTGTAATGAACCGTATTTGTTATAGTGCAATTATTTAAGGAAATCTTTGCAAATCTTACACGTTTCTCGCGATAGCCAAAAATTATTTGAAATGCGAGATATTATATTTATGATATTATATGGAATGGATGACATATCGTTTATAATTATAAATTATACATTATTACAACCCAATAATTATAAAAATGAACCCAATTATACCTACATAGAAACTGCGATATTACTATTGGTGACATATGACGAACGGCCGTAGAAGAACGAAGGATTTTGAAATCCCAAATCGCGCAAACAACGCACATCAAAATAAGAGAACTTCTGATATGAATTTCCTTTTTTTTCTGATGGAACAATACAACTTTTGCGCAGTGTAGTATTTTTGGAAGACCAAGTTCTCAAATTAGTATAGTTTGACCAGTTTGTAAGAGCCAACGAACATTTTAATTAACGGTACCATATTGAATGATGAATGTGCTTTTTGGATTTTATCCTCCCAATGACTTCCTGGAATAAACATATTGCCCGTATCTTTGACATAAAAAAGCTAAAACATACTGATGTTTCCTTAACCGTTTTTTGCATGGCTAAGCATATCCTAGCAGTCAACAAGATAAAAGATTATACTGCCGACAATGCTCTACTGATGAAGAATGTACGGAGGTGAGGTCATAAATCTTTTTACCCACATCTACGTATAAATTGCGGGTCCCCGTAACCTCCAACCTTGGCATACCGGGACACAGTTGAGACCTTAATTAAGAAATATGCAGCCTCTTTTATTAAGCTTCGCTGAATATTGGAAGAAACGTTTTTGTGGAAGGGGAATGATAAATGGCATAAAGGGCTACACGGCTTTTATGTAGTTTGTAAGTCTTTTGAAGTAAAAGGTAACTGTGGTATGAACCTTATGTGTATATGTAACCATTAAAAGCAGGTTAATCAAGTTTTCTGTCAGCAAAATACTTACGGCCTTGGATGGAATATTTTATGGTTATATTTTATTTTAAGAACTAGAGGACGCCAGCAGCTACGCCTGCATTAGTTTTGTATAAGCGGTAATAATATATATGGCGGTGCGGTTCAGTGCGGTACGGTGCGGCGGACATGAGTTCACGCGTCTTGAATGTTCCATTCTTTTTTCGTCGCCGTTGAGCAGGGCGGCCAATAGCGAGGCGTTTTTGGGAGGGAATTCATCAAAAGGATCGCTCGGATTGGCCGAGCAGCGACGAACCATTGACGTTGACGTGATTAGTTCTCGATGGAAAGGTAGATGGCGCTACCATATCCCCCCGGCCCTAAAGGGTTGCCTTTAAAAGAAATAGAATTGAACTTAGCTACATATGTTGGGTGTACTACCGCATAACCCATCAATAGGCTAAGACAGCGATATGATAATAAAATTAATCTAAATTAACTTTAGCGAAAACTACAAACGCAATAATAGCGAAAACTACAAACTAAATACTTAAACTAAGAGGTAGGTCCAACTTCAGGCTAGATCTCACTGAGTTGGAAGCGGACAGAGACGTACAACAGGGCGCACGTAGCTCCCCTTCGCGGTTTTTACGGTAACAACGCGGGTTGTACCGTCCTTGGAAGTATGCAGTTTCTCTACGATGGCTAACGGCCATGAAAGCGGCGGAGCATTATCGTGTATTATGACGACCAACATACCCTCCTGTTTGGGGGATGCAGGACTATTCCACTTGGATCGAGCCTAAAGCTGGTGTAGATATTCCGCACGCCAGCGCCGCCAGAACGACTGCACGAGTTTATCCAGCAGAGTTTGTCTCTGGAGCAAGCTTGAAGAGTCTGCTTCAGGAGCCGGAAATGACGATAATGGCACTGTGTTTAGAAAATGTGCAGGGCTTAACGCGGATGGTTCTGCGGGGTCACTACTCAATGCCGTGAGCGGACGCGAGTTGATCAGTGCCTCGACTTGTGCAAGGACAGTTAAAAGCTCTTCGTAAGAGAGGATCTTTGACCTATAACTTTGAAGAGATGCGTTTTAATTACTTTGACCATGCTTTCCCAACACCACCGAAATGTGGTGATGCTGGTGGAATAAACTTCCAGTCAATATGATCTATGGAAAGTTCTTCCTGAAGACGAGTACGATATTCTTCTCTGAGAAACTTATAGAGGTCGCGTAAATAAGAGCTTGCGCCCAGGAAACAAGTGCCGTTATCCGTATACAAACACTGTATAGGGCCGCGCCGTGAGAGAAATCGTTTAAGGGCTGCAAGGAATGACACCGTTACGATAGCAATGCTTCGTTTATTTTAATTTACAGTTATCGAAAACGTTAATAAATTTTAGCAGTGCCACTAAATCAGTGTGACACTTCCTTGAGATGGAATAAGATAGGCTTATTTTGAGAGTTTCAATTACTTTCTCGTAGCTATCTATGACTACGAAATCGTGCTGTATTGAGGGATATTTTGATTTTGAATTACGTTCTGAGTTTCAGATTTCAGATTAATATTGTTTTTAATTAGGTGCGTAATTAGATGAACATTTATTGGGTTGGTAATTCTGTTTTTATGGTATCGGTCGAGCGTACAATGATGGCTTTTCTGCGTAGGTAGTATATGTGAAAATATTTTTGAATTTACATGTCGCTTCGAATGCGTTATGTATTCCTGGCGAAAGTCATATACTGATATAAACTTTGTTTTGCTTTTGAATAAGAATGCATTGAAACTGCATTACAATCGCCGTACCACTGAATTCAGCGGTGGTGATAATTAAAAGTTGCTCGATTTTGGTACTTAATATGTCATTTTAGAGAAACAAAGGCCCACTTCCCGTCATTATATTTGTTCAAATTACAGTTTCGATCTAATATCAATATTATACTTATGTCATAAATGATATTCTCCTAAATTAAGTGATATTTTGATGATATCGCGACTAGATCGTAAATTAAAATACAAATTGTGAGTAAGTAGAAAATATAAGCTCATTTCGTTCAAAATATAGTATAAGGATAAAATAGGATAATTAGCCTTCAGATTGTCAATAAACATAATCAGAGGTTTTATAATTAAAAAAGCAAAATTTAGCTTGAATACTGGCGATATATAATGTAGGCAGCAGCTTATTCGCTTGCATAATCTATATATATAAAAATGAATTGCCGTTCGTTGGTATCGCTAAAACTCGAGAACGGCTGAACTGTATAGTCTAGAGAAGGTTTTAAAGTTGAGAAAAAATCGAATAATTGCCGGGAAAACCCTCAAAACAGCCCTTTTCTATTTCCTATACAAACGTTTTCTAAATAAAATGGAGAGTTAATTTGTAATTTATACCGCTGCATAAAGTTCAAATTCGCGTGCGCGTTTATATACTTCTTTGTTTGATGGCAGTTTTGACAGGTTTCCGAACCTGAAGTCTCAGTGCTGCCGCCCAGCGTCACGTCATACATAATGTCATATTGTGCACGTTGATTAAATTGTTCGCATATCTATACTACTATAATAAAGCGGAAGAGTTTGTTTGTTTGAACGCGCTAATCTCAGGAACTACCGGTTGGATCTGAAAAATTCTTTTTGTATATGATAGCCCAGTTATTCTGGAAGGCTATAGGCTATATAACATAACGCTTCGACCATTTGGGGCCGGGCAAAAGGCTAAAAAGGCTAAAAGATAATGTCGGCTAATCTCAGGAACTAGCAGTCGGATTTTAAAAATTGTTATTGCCTACGATAGCCCAATTATTCCGAAAGGCTATATAAAATTACGCCGTAACTTTTAGGGGCCAGACAAAAATAATAAAATGGTCAAACGTGAAGGGGGAGGGTTGGGTCAAAGGCAAAAAAAGGCTAAACGAATAGGATACAATCTATATGGGTATCGTTTTCGAGATTTTCGGGACGCTGATTAATAATATGAAATTTATTTAGTGATCCAAGGTGGCGGACGGGAAATCAAAGATGGATTCCCCACCCCTTAAAATATCGCCTTCGATATTTTAAGGGTTGGGGAATCGAAATACAACATCTATTTCGTGATCAAAGATGGCGGATGGGAAATCAAAGATGGCGGATGAGAAAATTAAAAAGAATCAATATTGGTATCGTCTGCGATGTTAAAAGGGATGGGCAATCAAAATACAACATCTGCTTCGTGATTCAAGATGGCGGATAGGAAATCAAAGATGGCAGACGGGATTTGCTTTTTTTTTATTCTTTTAATTTTAGGGACTTTTATGACGCACAGCGCATGTCAGTCCCATCGTAACCTAAGACAATATAAAAACCAAAGGAGATCATTGTATCAGGGCCATAAAGTTGAACAACTTTCTTGCATCATCTGAACTCGGTTTAGCTAGTAATCGGTGGAATGTACCTATGTCGTTCTTGTTCAAGTTTAGAGTCCTGAACAACCTGCTCCTATCAGCCTCATATCAGACACATTCCATCAACAAGTGATGTATGTCCTCTATAACTCCACACACCTCACAGTTTGGAGAGGTATTCTTTTTCATCAAGAAGGCGAATGTTTTACATGGAATGTGTCCAGATCTAAGTCTGTGAGCTGTCTGTGAGATCTAAGTCTGTGACCAATTTTCTGCTTAAGTTAATATTTATAAACCAGGGTACACGGGGAGGCTGACATTGTATGGTTTTATACCAGATGCTTTTTTCTACTGACATTTTGTCAAAGTGTTCCTTCCAATGATCATAACAAACATTTTTGAATTTAGGTAATATTTCCGAGTAGTCAAGCTTAATATTAGTTTATTTGCCGTGTTTGGCTGCGTATTTCGCCAACATGTCAGCCTTCTCGTTACCCCGTATCCCAATATGCGATGGGACCCATTGCAATCTCAGTTGAACACCTTTTTAATTAAGTTCGTCTATCTTAAAAAGAATGACATATGCTACCGAAGCACCTCTGTGTCCAGAGGCGCATCGAGCTTTATGCTGTAGTGAACTTTTACTATCAGAAAAAATAACAATATTTCTGTCTTGACAATTTGTGACAAATTTCAATGCTTCTGAGATCGCAATGAGTTCCAGCGTCATAATAGATGCAGGTTCACTTATTTTAAAGCAATTATTATTTGAGCTATCTACGTTAGGACAGGATATATAGTAAGCCGCTCCATGGCCATCTACACTCTTCGACCCATCTGTAAAACTAGAAAACCAACCATTATATTTTGTACATAATTCTTTGGTCACTTCGTGTTTTAGTGAATTACAATCATAAGACCCTTTCGGTAAATTTACAGCCTCTAAATCACAGTCAATTATCTCATTCACATTAATGTTAGTGACCCATGTTCTTAGGGTGAACATAAATAAAGGGTTGGAAGACGCTACCTCAATTTCTTTAACCTCGCTATATGCTACCGCTAATATATACCGCCTTATTGTGCCAGTAACTATTCTGTCGAAGAGTATAGAGTTCATCCAATAGAGTATTTGTTATATTATTTTCTACGGATTTGGCTTTGAGACAAAACTTATATACGGATTATAGAAAAATATTGGCAACTTTTTTATATATACTATTTTTAGACTGGAACGTAAAGTTTTGTCTAGCGGTAGCATATAACGAGGTTAAAGAAATTGAGGTAGCGTCTTCCAACCCTTTATTTTTGTTCACCCTAAGAACATGGGTCACTAACATTAATGTGAATGAGATAATTTACTGTGATTTAGAGGCTGTAAATTTACCGAAAGGGTCTTATGATTGTAGTTCACTAAAACACGAAGTGACCAAAGAATTATGTACAAAATATAATGGTTGGTTTACTAGTTTTACAGATGGGTCGAAGAGTGTAGATGGCCATGGAGCGGCTTACTATATATCCTGTCCTAACGTAGATAGCTCAAATAATAATAGCTTTAGAATAAGTGAACCTGCATCTATTATGACGCTGGAACTCATTGCGATCACAGAAGCATTGAAATTTGTCACAAATTGTCAAGACAGAAATATTGTTATTTTTTCTGATAGTAAAAGTTCACTACAGCATATAGCGCGATTCGCCTCTGGACACAGAGGTGCTTCGGTAGCATATGTCATTCTTTCTAAGATAGACGAACTTAATCAAAAAGGTGTTCAACTGAGATTGCAATGGGTCCCATCGCATATTGTAAAACATGTACTAAAGATAATAAGAAGATGAGTCCTCGGCGTTACATGGGAATCTGTGGGTGGGAGACTGGGGCCTGAATTCAGATACCTCTTGAGTAACTCAACGGGGCTATCTTACTTTCGACAGGGCTGGATATTCGTAGCCCTGTGTGTATTTTCTAAATAAATCGCAGGGACAGACTTGAAACAGCTGCAATCGACCTCCGAACATGTTGTTTTTCACATGGTCAGTTATATGTGGCATGTTCACGAGTAAGCGGTAAAAATAATTTACATGTTCTATATGAAGGTGGTAAAACAGTTAGATAATGTTGTGTACCTATAAAGAAAGTCTCTAATGATATCCCTACTATCCCTTATTTCATACTAATGTTATAAATTCGAAAGTGTGTATGTATGTATGTGTGTAGGTATGTTCCGTTTTCACGCTAAAACGGCTGAACCGATTTTGTTGAAATTTAATATACAGATATATTGGACCATGGAGACAGACAAAGGCTACTATAAGTTGCAAAAATTAAACTGAAATTTGTACGGCACAAAACCTCTTTGAAGTAAGAACGCGTGCGCTAATAATTGAGTACTGCGCATGTGCTATCGCATATCTGTCAGTACTGTCACATCATACATAATGTCATACTGTGCACGGTAATTAAAGTGTTCGTTTAAATAAACTAATCTTAATATATAAAATCCTTGCGTTTCTGACTGACTGACAGACACGCTACAGCCGAAACTATTGGGCGCAGGAAGCTGAAATTTGGCATGTATGTTTCTTGGAGACCGTAGGGGTGCACCAAGAAGGGATTTCCCGAAATTCCCACGGGATCGGCCAAAACGGGTAAATTGAAAAAAATGCAGGCGTAGCTGCTGGCGTCCTCTAGTAAATTATATATTGCGCTTAAACGGATGAAACGATTTGCCCTACTAATATTATAAATGTGTAAATGTTTATACATACAGGCTGTCACAAGACCCATCACCAAGCCGAGGTCTACTCGTTCTGGACATCATGCCAAGTCATACTTACCAAAAATTATACCTGAGAAACTAATTTTTTTTTTTTTGAGTTTTCACATTTTTTAAACCGCAATTAAAAGCGCGCGCGTGCAATGCTCGAAATACCTATTTATCCATGGGGTTATAGGGCATCTAAAGAACATATTGGCTGCGTAAATGCATCGATTTTGTACCAAATTAGAAAAAATCCATACTAACTTTGCGCCTCAATATCTCCTGAAACAGTAATTTCCCAGGTATGGTGCCGAAGTAAAAAATGTTCGTACTAATTGGTACAACATGGGATCTCAGTTTTCGTTAAGAGTCTTTTGTCCCTGTATATATATTATGGACATGTATTAGAACATGGCTTTGACATTTGAAGGTGACGTTATTATGTATCTTTCGGTAGATAATGTCATGTATACTGACCGAGTTACTTTGTACCCTATAGAGTATATGAAATCTTTAGAATAATCAGGAGTCACTTCACACAACTTGAGAATGATAGTAGATTTGTGTTACTCTGAATTTAACGCGCGCGAATCGGCGGGCATAAGCGATTAAATAATAAGAGTGTAGGTACGTACTTCATACAACGGCTATGTATGACATCAACTGTGTTGACGAAAATAGCTACGGGTGACGCCAGGAATGAACTAAAATTAGCTTCAACTGAATTTACTCACTTTCTCGTCAGTGCATTAGTGTGGTGAATTTATCTTTGCCTTACAATTTATTTGTATAACGTGTAATAGTTGTGTTAAGTTAGTAAGCATACTAGTTTTAACAGATATGATAAATCATATTCGTTGAGAGTAGTAGGTGGATCTCGAGCTACAAAGCTTGTAAGTCTAGGTTGCAATCGGGAAAACGCTACGAACAAAAAAGGGAAGATGATTACGATGACTTATATTAGGTTATATGCATTCGTGCTTTCCTTATTGAACATTTTTAGCAATATAGGTCTTTGACTTTTAATAGCTCTTTATGTATTATTTGGAGCGGTTTATTGTTACAGCGTTTTGTATATGTAGCTCTGTATAGAACATTCTAACATTCCTAGACTTGTTTACTCCAGAAAGCAAAACTTGTACATTTTTTTAAAGCAATGGCTCTGGTACATTTCCTTGAACTCGTGACGTGAAATCTTGATTGCAAGTCTTGCCACGTGTTTCAACACTTTGGTATAGGAACATTTTGTAGGTTTAATGATGAATACCTGGCCGGCCATGACAAAAGCTTTAAAATATAATATTACATAATTAATTTCCTAATATGCTAAAAAGAATAAACTAATAATCAAACTAAGTAGAACTTGTATTATGGGTACTAGAAAATCCTACAACATTAAAATTATATATTTTTATAAATCTTACAAGTAAGATTAAACGTAACTTTGTATTTAAAACTGCACGAGGACGCATTCCTTTGAGGACCACATTTAGTTGAGTACCTGTCCATTTTTTGATTAAATTTAATTCCTGCGGATTTCACTTGTGATGGATGCATTTTTGGTTAATGAGAATTCACAATGCAAAGCTATAAAATGCTTGGTGAGTTGAGTTACCATATTTGATATAAACATATGTATTGGTAATGTAAAGCAACGTCTACAGATGACGTGGTGACGACGGTGATATGGAAGGGTTGTCGATAGATCGGTCATTAAATTCGGAGTAGTACCGTGATTCGGCATGTAAAGCCATAGCGTAAAGCGTCGAGTCGACTAAATAGTACTTGTCATATTTTTTAGAAGACTATGAAAGGTTTTTTTTTAAATAGTAATAGGCGGTTAACGAGCAGATGGATTTCCTGATGATGATGAGTGGGATGTGGGAGAAGGAATAGGGACTCGGACACTCTCACTTACCGAACGTAACGCAACAGTATAAGTACTTTTACTTTACGTCGATTTTCTGTGAGAGGGTAGTACTTTCCCGGTCGAGGCGGCCCATTTATGCTGAAATCGGCAAGGCTCTTCTACTACTACCTATACCCTTGTAAAGACTATGTAAAGTAACATATGTATTATGCAAATATTGTGCAGTTCCAATAATACATTTTACATGCATACAGGTTAAATTATATTCTTCTTCTTCGTATCTCTCTCTCTCCTGTCGTTCCCTCATGACTGAGGATCGTGGTCATCACTGGATGGCTTACACTTGGAGTGAATGATTTGTCTCCATCGAGTCCTGTCCATTGCTTCCTTTACAACCGAGTAAAACTTGGAGGAATATGTGTCTTTTACTTGATCGGTCCATCTGGTTGGGGAACGGCCACGAGCTCGCTTACCTTCTGTGTTCCCAACTATGATCAGTTTTTCGAGACTCTCATTTCCTCTTCTCACTATGTGGCCGAAATACGAAAGAATTCGCTGGTGGCATATTGTGGACAGGCGGGTTTTGATCTCATGCTGCGCGAGAATCGATATATTGGTGCGCTTGGCGGTCCAGGGTATCCTTATCATGCGCCTCCAGCACCACATTTCCAAACCATCAATCCTCTGCCTCTCTTGAGCTCGTATCGTCCATGTTTCAACTCTATATAGAAAAATGGGGAATATTACAGCTCGTACCAAACGGATCTTAGTATTAATAGAAATTCCCCTCTTCTTCCATATGTTGTTCAGGCGGGTCATAGCATCCTTGGTCATACCAATGCGTCTCTTTATTTTGGGTACACAATTCCCATCCCTGTTGACTTGAGCACCTAGATAAATATAGTGATCTACTGTGTCCACGCCTGGTATGATGTTCGTCGGGTTATTTAAGTGACCAGCGCGATCAACCATCATGAGCTTTGTCTTGGTTTTGTTCACTGCGAGGCCCATTTTATCCACAGAGGTAGCGAGGAGTACAGTGTCGTCGGCATATCTCAGATTCGATATTCTTTTGCCACCAATCGAGAACCCTTCCTCCCAGTCTTCAAAGGTCCTGCAAATGATGTGTTCGCCGTATATATTGAACAGAGCTGGGGACAGTATAAAGCCCTGTCACACTCCTTTTTTGATTTCGAACACATTAGAATAGTCGGTGCCGATTCTGACGTAAGAGCGATTATCGCTGTAAAGAACTCGAACGAGATTAAGCAGATGTTTTGGAACCCCCATCTCGTCCAGTACAGTCCATAGCTTGTCCCACTGCACACAATCAAAAGCCTTGGTGTAGTCAATAAAGCACAAGATAACCGGGCTCTTGAACTCCCTGCTTTTCTCGATGACTTGCCTCACATTGAGTATCTGCTCCCTGGTACCCTTACCCTTTACAAAACCTGCCTGTTCTTTAGGGATCTAGTAGCGGAGGTAATGACAGAGTCATTGGTTTAGTATATGCAGAAGGATCTTACTTGCATGGGAAATTAGAGCGATTGTCCTGTAGTTACCGCAAACTTTGGTGGAACCTTTCTTGTGAAGGGGAATGTAGAGGGATTCCGTCCAATCCACCGGCCATTGCCCTGTTTTCCAGACGCCGTTGCATATATCCAGAAGAATCGATATCCCTGCATCCCCCAAGCTCTTCAATAGTTCTGCGGAAACACCGTCTTAGCCTGGGGACTTTTCGCGCTTGAGTGATTTCAGGGCATGTACGACTTCCGAACGCAGAATATTGGGCTCGTCCGCTATCCATTCGCCCGGCCGGCTCGTCGGTTCACCTGTATCATATAAAGAAAGAAAGAAAAAATAATTTTATTCTTAACACGCACACAAATAAAAAACACCATGAAAAAAAAACAGTACAAAAAACAATGAAAACAATTTAGAAATATATGAAATGTGGCGTGTCAGAATAGGGCATAGTTCAGCATTTGTCAGGCAGATGCCTGACGCTGATTTTCAACTATGCCCTTGAGTGACTCACGCAAGCGTCAAACTAAACAACACTAGGTACAAAATAATGCAGTAATTAATAAATATAATAGTTAAATAATAATATATGAATAAATGTCATGCATACATACTTTAAACAAATAAATAAACATTACGTTTAACTAGTTACATATAATAAATATTTATAAACGGTACGTATACATACAAAAGTTAAATACATCAACGGGGAATCAAACGAGAGCACGGCGTCGTGGGCGCAGGCAAAACCGGCCGCGGCTGCGCATCTCTCGCACTCGGCACAGTGTCCGAGTCGGCATCGACGCGACTACACGCTGCCCGAGTGCATGGCTGCGGCACAGCGCACCACACAGCGGGCGCATGTCATAATAAGCCTCGCGCCGCGCATTGCGAATAAACAAACAATAACATAACAACAACATAACTATAACAGCTGTGATAACAGTATGTATAACGGTATGAATAAAATTTTCATTTCCCTTAAGGTTTCTTACATGGAGTGCCCGTGAGATAACACTACAAAACAAGCAGGGTGGTGGAAAACTAAAACTAACCGTGTAAAAGAATATAGCGACAAGGGAATGCATGGCAGTTAATCGACGCGGACACGACGACTTCAACTAAAACTAGAAATAAGATGAACAACAATCAACACAATCGTGCACACACACAAACACAACCAACACAACACACACAAGTGCCCCGCCCAGGTAATATGCGATGTGATGGTTATAACTATAACAAGGATGTGTTTATGTTGGTCATACCTAGCTTCCACTGCGCCTCAATAAGATACAGACGAACGTGTTTTTTGAAAGTATGTACTGTCTTGAGTAATCTTAAAGGCGGTGGTAAGTTATTCCATATCTTAGAGGCGGCGTAGCGGAAGCTGCCCCTAAAGGCGTTCGTCTTATGAGGCAGTATCGACAGCTGTAGGGAGCACTGCCTTCTTGCGTATTCTCGACCACTAGCCACCCAGCCCAGTTTGTTGTACAAATAAATAGGCTCTTTGAAGTTAACAACGGTAAACATAAGTGTGGCTAAATGTAGTTTGCGTCTGGCCTTCATTTTTAAGATGTAATTTTTATTTAAATATGGCGTCACGTGGCATCTACGTGGTATACTAAAACAGTACCTACGAGTAGCACAAGCGTTTTGGACTCTCTGTATAAGCCGGTCAGTACGTGAGAGCAGACGCGGCCCGTATACCGTATCCGCGTAATTTAATTTAGACAACACCAGTGTCTCGATCAGCCTCACACGTAGATCTTCCGATAAGTAGGGACGCACTTTATACAGAACCTTCAGTTTGTAAAAGCAGTTTTGTACGAGTTCAGCGACGTGCTTTTAGTACCTGAGATTATCATCCAATTTAAGGCCAAGGTTACGAGCTTCCTCTACTCTGCTGATTGTTTCGCCTTGAAGGGTTATGTTAGGGAGTTTCAAAGATGATAGGTGTTTTTTAGTACCAAAAACCATATATTTCGTTTTAGATGGATTGAGTACCAGGCAGTTGTGCGCAGCCCATTCAACAATACGTCGTAGGTCGTCGTTAAGCTCTGCTATAGCCTTCTCGCAATCGGCCTGTTTGAAGGAGATGTATAATTGGATATCATCAGCGTAAATATGGTAATTTGAACATTTCATACAATTTGTTATATCCGCGCAATACAAAATAAACAAAACAGGGCCCAATATAGATCCTTGAGGGACTCCTCTAGTGAGAGGCTCCAATTCAGAGCATGCAGAAGAGCCATCGTTTTGACGCAGTTCCACCCGCTGATAACGGTAGGACAGGTAACTATGGAACCATTGGACCGTTTTACTGTCGAAACCATAGTATGACAGCTTTGACAGCAACAGCGAAGTATGTATACTGTCAAAAGCGCGGGAAAAGTCTAATAGTACGAGTACTGTGCACATACCCTGGTCTTGAGCCCATAATATATTGTCCGTAACATCAAGTAGAGCGGTAACGTTACCACGACGCTTACGGAAACCCGACTGTAACATTGGCAGTATGTTATGTTTTTCTAGGTATCCTGTCAACTGTGTACAAACTACTTTTTCTACGATTTTTGACAGACAAGGCAGAATACTAATGGGTCGTAGGTCTTTGACATCCATTGGGCTGGAGTTCTTGGGCAAGGGTCTAACAGACGCTATCTTCCAGATATCAGGACAAGTAGAGGAATCTAATGATTTGTTTACGATAATTGTGATGGCAGACAAAGTATAGGGCAATGACAACATAATCATCTCTAGATTTATGCCATCGTAGCCCTCTGCATTAGATTTAAGGTCCATGATATATTTTAGGACGACGTCTTTGCTCACAGGTGCTAGGGTGAAGACAGTATCAGTGTTACAGTGGAACTCATAAAATGTCATATCCAAGATGTAGACCAATGGATTGCCGGGAACGTCCAAAAAATGACGATTGATTTCGTTAGGATCGGCAAACTGGCTTGGAAGCTCCCTAACTCTGTTATTAGGCAATACAGTGCTTTTAAGATTTTTCCATAAGTTTTTAGGATCATTGATTTTTTTATTAATGTTAAATTTAAAATAAGCTACTTTTTCATAATGCAGAGATTTCGAAACCAATGACTTCAACTGCTTGTAGTACTCCTTACTGCTATCAGTTATACATTTTCGGTATTTTCCTAATGCGTCATCACGTAACGACATCATGAGCTTCACCGTTTCCGTTATCCACGGGTAAGATGGTTCTCTGATGAAGCAAGTTTTAATAGGCGCATAGGTGTCAAACACAGTAATCATAAGCGAGTTAAGCCTATCCACCATCATGTTAACTGACGTAGACAGCCGAACACTATCCCAATCAATCCTAGACAGACAACCATGCAAGCTATTAACGCAAATTTGCTTGAAAGGTCTAAATTGGACCTTATAAGGCTTAAACTTATCTCGCCGTACATGAAACTCGCAAACAATCACAGAATGACCGTTAATTTGCTTATAGGGCTCAACATAAGTGCGTTTCGAAGGCAAACTTGCACACACCAAATCTATAAGAGACTCGCTCGTTTCAGTGAAATGGGTCGGGGCTGAAACGAGCTGATTAAGTTGTAGGCAGGACAGAAATTCAGATACCTTTATAGCTCTATGGTCATTTTTATTTAGTAGGTTTATATTAAAATCTCCTAACAATATACCTATGTCGGTTTTGTCTAGTGACGTTATGCTGTCTGTCATGGCATCAAGGAATAGATCTAAATCGAGCCAAGGAGGGCGGTAGGCCGTGCCGATAGCGATCTTTTTACCATTTATTGTAAGTTTAAGCCACATTTGTTCTACTGACTCATGCCTTGGATCAATAGCAACATGTAGCGGACGTACACTGAGACCGCGCTGTATGTAAAAACCCACCCCACCACCGCGGCCCGAGCGCACGCTCGCCGGCCGGGGGACATGACGCAATCGGTAGCCGGGCACAGTAGGCGCGCGCCCATCCTCTCCGGGCCGTAACCATGTTTCGTTAATGGCAAGTATGTCGAAACCATGTAATTGCACCATAGCCGTAAAATCATCATGGTTTGTGCCTGAGGACCCTGCATTAAATAAACCAATTTTTAAGTTTTTAGCAACCATTATTTATCGATTCTATGCTGCTCTTTCATGAGTTACTAATGACATACAATAACATAGCAAGCTCGACCGTGTAATAGGTAACATGTGAGGAACGTAGACTAGAAGATTCAGTGTACGGTATATACATATACAATACTAAATGTGGATAGATAGATATAAAGATTGACAGTAACTTTTCCAACGTTCCAGTATTTGAGTCATGTCAATAAGAAGACGCTTTTCCTCATCCTCGATGGCCATAGGTTTGATGCTCCGGGAGTTCGTGAGTTCCTTAACTTTTTGAAACAGCTGTTTAGTTTCGTGCCTTATAGAGTTTTGTTCAAGTTCTAGGCAGATGTTGTTAATATACGCATCGTAGTCCTGTCGGCACCTTTTCTGGACCTCCCGGCTCAGTTTTGAATAGCGCTCCTGATCCTCAGCAGAGCTCGTTCCTCTTTCTTTCAGCTCCCGACGCTCCAGGATGATCTGACTCGTAGCTGGTGTGATGAAGTTCTTCATGCCGGGCTTCCCAAGGGTATGCTCCTTTGCTGTCTGAATGATTGTAGTCTTCAGAAGATCCCATTTGGAATTGGGGTCTATTGCGTTTTCAAAGGGTCCACTCACTATCCTCCTATCCACTTCTGTGCTGAAAGTACTCAAATCCACTTTCTTCAGGTTTGGGTTCGGCTGGGACTTCCGCATCATCTTCAGGCGGACCCTAACAGTGGCGCCCAGTAATTGGTGGTCACTGCCGCAGTCAGCTCCCGGAAAAGTAATGTCATTTGTAACTGATGATCTCCACCGCGTGCCTATTAAGATAAAATCTATTTGGTTTCTATGTCTATCACCCGGGGAAATCCACGTGTATAATCGACGAATATGGTGTTGGAAACAGGTGTTCGTGATAGTAAAATCCTCCTCGCTGCAAAATTGTAAAAGGCGGTCGCCTCTTTCATTACGCTCGCCAACGCCATACTTGCCAACCACACGTCGAAGGTGGTCGTTGTGTTTAGTGTTGCCTACTTTTGCGTTGAAATCTCCAATGAGCATAGTAATTTCTCTCTTTGGTATGTCTCGGAGCGTAGCTGCCAGTGTGCCATAAAAGTTTTCTATGTCTTCCTCGGTGGATTGAGCTGTGGGGGCATATACTTGAATGATGTTCAATTCACATGGGGAGGTGTTTAAATTTATATATATATATATATATAATGCGATCGTTGACTGGTTTATAACCCAGCACGTACTTTGCCACTCCTGATGGAACTATGAAAGCCACACCTCTACTGCGTTCGTTTTCAGGTCCCGAGAAAAACATTGCACTTCCAGAGTGCGAGGTAAACTGGCCCTGACCTTTCCAGTGCGTTTCGCTAAGTTCTAGGATATCTATATCTTTTCTTCGCATTTTGTTTTCCACGATCTGAAGTTTGCCTGGTTGTTTCACTCCACGTACATTCCATGTTACGATGCCGTGTCGGATTGATTTGGCGACGCTGCTGTCACCAGTATCAGAGTTTCCATGCGGAGCCTGGTGAGTCACTGCCGCATGGCCGGTAGCATATTTCACACCACCTTGCCCGGGTTGGTGGCGCCGGGAGTCAGCCGGGTCGCATGACATACTCAGATCTGTTGTATAACTCTCCATGATGACTCTCTTGGGAAAATATAGTGACAGTGGTTTCCCGTCGCCTTCTGTCCCAGACTTTCTGAAGTGATTTAGACTCCAAGGCAACTGCAGCCTATTCTGCCCGGTTTCCCGGACCAGGTGTGTGGTTATACCGTCACTGCTTCGTCGCCATAGCCTCGTCCGTTATCTAGCAGGGAGCACCACGGTAACCAGTTGGTCGCCGCCGCCATCCGGCGCGTGCAGGTGATGTTGACATTTGGGCCGGTAAGATCTTATTCCGTTCTCCCCTTACTCTTCTTCGTATCAATAGCTCACAATAAATTTTCTGTTCCCAAAACTTGGCCACGGTGACGGCATTGTCTCAAGCCACTTTAAGGTCTTGTTTGCTGCAGGTAGATGGGCAAAGAGGGCAAGAAACCAAATGTGCCATAGACTGCGATGGAGCTTCACAGTCGCAATAGACCAGTGAGTGGTCTATAAATCCCCATCTAGCCATGATTTCCCTACAGCGCCCGACCTGAGTTCTCAAGCGATTAAGCGATTTCCAGGTCGACCACTGCAAGTTGTGACCAGGAGGCAGGCTTTCTTTCGCTGCAGGGAAGTTTGGTGCTGCCGGGTACTTAGAGCCCCACAGTTGCTCTCTTGCCAATTTTGGGTTGTCATTTGTGGCAGCAGTTATTCTTAAAAAGCTTTTTCGGCTTTTAAGGCGGGCGCTAGGCATCTTATGGTCATACAGTGAGTGTTGCAGGTCTGTTTCTTGCCTATGTTTCTCCACTGCGAAGGCTATTTCCCGTCGCACATTCAGTGGAGCGATGCCTGCTAGAGGGTATAGCAAATGGAGTGGGGTTGGTTTCAAACAGCCCGTTATGATTCGGCATGTCTCATTTAGGGCTACATCTACTTCCTTTGCGTAGGCGGATCGGTGCCACCCTGGGCACGCGTATTCGCCCGTGGAATACGAAAGTGAGAGCCCTGTGGTTCGAAGAACATGCGGGGCCACTCCCCAGGCTGTTGAAGTTAGACGTCGCAGCAGATTATTCCTCGCACAGACTTTTTGCTTGGTGTTTAAGCTGTGGGCCTTGTATGTTAGCGCTCTGTTCAGGGTGATGCCCAGGTAGCGTGGACGAGGGCAGTGCTCTATGTTAACGCCTCGTTATGATAATGAGAGTGCTCGCTTCGCATCCCGGTTTCGTAAGTAGAACGCGCAAGACTGGGTTTTTGACGGATTAGACCGTCAGGCGTTTTTGGCGTAGTACTCGTCAAGCGCGTCCAATCCTACCTTGGGCGATATTTCTACATCTTCAAAGCTCGATGTTTGAGCTGCTAGTGCGAGATCATCAGCTTGAATTATATTGAAACCTGATTTAAATCAAACTTATAGTTATAGTTGGTCGTAGGTTTTCCTCACTTAGCCACTTATTTGGGCCATTGTGCGTAAGTGGCGACTTGATTGACGCCGACTACTCATACCACCTTATCTCCTTCCAGAAAGCCATTAGTTGGCTGGTGTCGTTCAAAGCCTCACACATGGTTCTGGGGCTGTTCAGCAGCTTTGCCCGTTGATCGCTCACACTTGTGCAGTGCAGAATGACGTGAGCGGGTGTTTCTTCAGTTTCCATGCAGCCCCTGCACAATAAATAAATCAAACTTATTATTAACTAGAGGACGCCAGCAGCTACGCCTGCATTTTTTTTAAATTTACCCGTTTTGGCCGATCCCGAGGGTATTTCGGGAAATCCCTTCTTAGTGCACCCCTACGGTCCCCAAGAAACATACATGCCAAATTGCAGCTTCCTGCGCCCAATAGTTTCGGCTGTAGCGTGTCTGTCAGTCAGTCAGTAACGCAAGGATTTTATTTATTAGAATAGTCGACGCCAGCGGCTTCGCACGCACATATTTTCGAATTTCCCGTTTTGCCCAATCCCGTGGGAATTTCGGGAAATCCCGTCTTAGTGCACCCCTACGGTCCCCAAGGAACGTACATGCTAAATTTCAGCTTCTTGTGCCGAGTAGTTTCGGCTGTAGCATGTCTGTCAGTCAGTCAGTAACGCAAGGATTTTATATATTAAGGTAATATTAAACTGCTCAATAGGTATATTACTCGTAATAAATACGGAAATAAATACACGTCTAACAAACATTGTAATAAATAGATAATACAAATAAATATATTTAGTAAACACATTACAACCGGAAAGTGTTGTTTTAATTCATTTATATTCAACAATAAATATTCTTTCAGCCATTATTTACGTTCTCGCAGTAATTATAACCTGATTAATGTTTCAATAATGATATTTTACACTTCTCCACCTTTTTATTATTATGAAATTGATTATTAATGTCTGTTTGAATACGTTTTTTATTGCAATGCAATATATATCGTGTGTTCTACTTTCGGTTTGGTTGAGAGTGAAAATAAGATTTTGTGGCTGGGCTTACATACATACATAACGCACGCCTTTATCCCAAAGGGGTAGGCAGAGGTGTATTACACAACTACACTTCGCCATATACAGGAATTTGAAAGAATCGAATATGAAATCGAAAGCGACAGAAGTATGGCGTTCCTCGATGTTATGATTGGCGTACGGGATGACGGTTCATTAAGCCACTCTGTATACAGAAAGCCAACACACACAGATCGCTATCTACACGCCGACTCACATCATCACCCACGTCAACTGAATTCCGTTATAACATCGGTTACCGACCGGGCATACAGCTTGTGTGACAATGAACATTTGGGTAAGGAACTTTCGCATTTAAGCGACGTTCTACACAGAAACGGATACAGTAGGCGAATCAAACCACCCAGACATACTAAAAAACACCTGGACTTCAAGGTTGAACGACACCCAGCGTACTTACCGTACGTCAAAGGAGTGACAGATAAGATCGCCATTAACAAAGTTTCAGTAAAGACTATTTTCACTCCTTTTAAGAAACTGTCTCAATATATAAGAACGCCGAAAGACAGTCTTCCATTAGAAAAGCCAGGTGTATACAAAGTTGACTGCAGCTGTGGGAGTTCCTATATAGGACAAACGAAACGCACCATCTCTTGCCGGATAAAGGAACACATCAGGGCAGTCAAAAATAACGAGCCACATAAGTCAGCCATAGCTCAACACCTTTTAGACTCGGGTACCGACCACTGGATTGAGTTACACAACCCTCAGGTGCTTTCGACAGAACGCCACTACATACCTCGAATGGTTAGGGAGGCTATTGAAATCAAAAAGTTTAATAATTTCAATAGAGAGGATGGGTTTCAACTGTCGAGTATCTGGCATCCAGTGGTGCGTCTATGTAAAACCCGTGAAACGGAAAAACTCAAACCGCGAGCTGACGTAGTGAGTGTGGTATGTCGTGATCGGGTACAGTACGATAGTGAAAACAATGGCAGTGGTGTTGTACGCAAAAACCAAGTAAGAAAGCGGGTAGACCGTTATACTTGCTCGTAACATTCATCCACCCGTAATACCCTCAGTACATCCGTGAACATGGCGCTTGCAACAGTGCCGAAATATCGGTTACTCCAAACAAAGGTGGTACCGTGTACCGTGGTATATATCCCGAAAGACAATTTAAATCAAGTACACTTCGCCAGTTATGTTACAGTTCCAATATAATAGGGGGCGAGCCTTTTGCCATCATACATACATAACTTCGAAAACTAAGAGCTGTGTGCTCGGGGTACATGGGGATCGAACCCGAGACCATCGTCTCAGCAGTCCGTAACGTGCACCACTGGGCTTACCATTAAATTTTATGTAGCCCGAGTACTATTCTAAGAATTTTAAATACATAGTCTCACGCCTATATCCCCGAAGATATAAGAAGTAGGCTGAAGTATACTACCCACGTAATAGGGGGCGAGCCTATTGCCGTACCGGGCACATTACCAGACTCCGTGCTGCTACTGAAAATTTCCTAACAGAAAAACCCAATAACACTTTGCACGACCCCGGGTTCGAACTTGAGACCTCCCAATCCCACGCGCTCATATATGTCGCGAGACCAACGAAGCAGTCTTTTCCTAATACAAAGTACAAAAGACTGCTACGCATAGGGTCTCGACACCTCCCTAGGGGCAACCTTTAGTTATCAAGGCTGTCTCGGTGTCGCCATGCAGGCGTACTACCCTTTTCACACCATGTCTGGCTAGGGCATTGCCTATGCTGGAGGAGTTTGTCTTGTCCAAGGCTCCTTCTATGTCGATGAAGGTGCCCAGACAGATGATTTTTTGTTGTATAGTAGCTTCTATCTGGTTCATGACCTAATGTAAGGCCGATTCCGTCTATTCCCCTGATCTGTATGCATGTTTAGTAAAATTTTTGAAAAGTTAATTCTAGACCAGCTCCAAATTCATTTTAATGATAATAAACTGCTTCACAGTAAACAATTTGGTTTAACTAGGGGTCGCTCAACAACCGATGCTGGTTTTGAGCTTTTAAATAGTATTTTCGATGCTTGGGAGGAGTCGTATGATGCTCTAGGAGTTTTTTGCAACTTATCTAAGGCATTTGATTGTGTTTTTCATGGAACATTGATCAGGACATTACATCACTATGGCGTTAAGAACACTGCTTTAGATCTTTTAATTTCGTATTTAAGTAACAGGATACAGAGAGTAGATGTTAATGGAAAACGTTTAATGGGTTCAGTGGTCACAATGGGAGTGCCGCAAGGTTCAATTCTTGGTCCATTCCTTTTTCTTATATATATTAATGATCTGCCATATATTATGAAAAACAATGAAGAGATAGTGTTATTTGCTGATGATACATCACTTATATTTAAGCTAAGACGACAGCAATCAACAAATGACAATGTGAATGACGCTCTCTCTGAAGTAGTTAATTGGTTTAGTGCTAATAATTTACTTTTAAACGAAGGAATAACAAAATGTATTAGATTTTCCACACCTAACGTAAAACAAATTGAAACCAATATACGGATGAATGGAGAAGAGTTGGATCTTATAGATAACACCGTTTTCTTAGGCATAACTTTAGATTCTAAGTTACAGTGGGGCCCACATATAAGTAAGTTGTCGAATAGACTTAGCTCTGCAGCGTACGCGGTTTATAAGATTCGTCAGTTAGCTGATATAGATACAGCCAGAATAGTATATTCAGTTATTCACAGTATAATGTCATACGGTATTTTATTATGGGGCAATGCAGCTGACATTCAAACAGTGTTTGTACTGCAGAAGCGAGCTATTCGTGCAATTTACAGTCTTGGATCAAGGCATTCTCTGAGGGAAAAAATTTAGGAAATTAAAATAATGACTGTCGCATATCAATATATTTATGAAAACTTGATATACGTTAGGAAAAATATAAATATGTTTTCGAAAATAAGCGACATGCATAGTATAAATACACGAAATAAAAATAAACTTGTGCTACCTTTAACTAGACTGCCAAAAATTTGTAACTCATATAAGTGTCAAAGTATATGCTTCTACAACAAAATTCCAGGCAATATTCAGGCATTAAGTTTAAATAAATTCAAAGTATTTGTTAAGCAGAGTTTGTGTTCCAAAGCGTACTACTCAGTAAAGGATTACTTAGAAGACAAGAATGCCTGGGGTTGAGTTTCTCCAATTTGCACGTAGGCTAAAATGTCATGTAAATAGTATAAAATTATGAATATTTGACATTTGTAATCTATTTATTTTGTTATTATTTGTATTCTGACATTATAAAATGACATCAGATTATTTTTATTTACTTTAATAGTAATTATTGTATTATGCTTTTGACATTTCCAAATTGACATCCAATTATTTATGTTTTGACATTTCCAATAACTTAGGTGACATTTTATAATTTTATTTACATTTGTAATTGTTTTTTTACATTTTCAAATTGACATTAAATTATGATTATTTATTTAATGACCTTTTAATTAGATGACATTTTATTGTATAATTTTTATTTTAATATTATTGTTTACAACATGTACTCAACCTTATTATAAAATGTAAGGAGCAAGTACAATGCGGTAATTAGTAAACTTTTCAACTAATATTAGTGGCAACCTGTCTGGTGGCTTAGGCTGGCTTGCTTATGCATACACCTACTGATGGCGTGGAGGCATAATGATTCAGGTCGTGATGGCTCCTTCAATCAAGGTTGAGCCGTACGATGGCTGTTAAATGCGGGCAATCAGTGGGCTGAGTCAGTTATAAGCGTCAGATGATATCCTGCATTGTACTCGCATCTAAACCTATTATGTCTGGACTTCAAAAGAATATAAACGAAGAGATGAAATATAATGAAATGACAAAAAAAAGCAATGACTCTGAGTTTGTTTCGGCCTTTCTTCTCAAGAAGTCATTTAGCTAGGAAAAGCCGGCATCATCTAGAGAAGGGTTTTGACTTGTATAATTAGTGTTGTAAACAACCAAAATGCAGAAATAAATATGTCTTTATGTCTTTATGTTGGTTGGCATGTAGGGCGCTTAAGGGCCTTTCCAAGGCTTTAAGCATGAAGGAGGTCAGGCTTATTGGTCTAAAGGACATTGGTATAGTCTGTTTTGCCTAGTTTTGATATGAAAATTAGTTTGACTTCCCTCCGTCTCTTCAGAACATATCTGAGGGCCAGGCTAGCCCTCATGATTGCCAGGAGTCTTTTAAGGACAGGTTCACCTCCCCATTGTAATAACCCTGAGAAGATGCCATCCAGTCCGACTGCTTGGAAGGGATGGAAGCTATCGATGGTCCATCGGAGTTTTTCTTCTGTGACCACGTTGTTTGCGTGTCTCCATAAGTGTTCAGTTGCCACTGTTTGTGTTTCATGCCACTTTATTACCCAGGTGAAGACGCAGCCTGGGAAGTATGTTTCAAGTAGGACGCGTCTTGTCTCCTCCTCTGATGTGGTGAAGGTGTTATCCGGTTTACGGAGAGTACCTGGTGCAACCGCCGGTTGCTGAACCAGTAATTTCCTTACCCGGTTTGCTTGTTGGCAAGATTCAATGCTCACACTGAATTTCCTCCATCCCATGGTGCGTCTGAATCTGAGGCATTTTCTATAGACTGATTTGGCCGCTTTATAAGCGACCCAATCTGCGTCCTCATTTTTTTTTGCACGCTTGTTTTACAAGTTTTATTTTTTTAAATCTGTTTTATGTCTTTGAATTAGGCTATATCGAGTATACGAGTATGCTTATTCATTTTTATTGAATCTGTTGAAGTATAAATGTAAACACGTCGTTTAGGTCACTAGGCAATGACTGAACATTTAACTGCTCAATTATCCAAAGTTAGTAGTCGGGTCATCTGTGCCAAATATTATAAAATAGGAGATAAGAGGGATAATGTTCTGTGGTATATAATTTCAGTCAAAATCAGTGAAGCAGTTTTGTGTGACAAATATCAAACATCCATAGTTCCATTCCAGAGAAGAAGGGTCCTTATGGACATGTTACCTTATTACTATAGTGATAGTAGAAAAACAATTTAATACCTATTGTTTGCATAATTATTAACTTAATCACAAAAAATTTGAATCTCTCTTTACTCCTACAGTGTTAAAAAACACTATTCATCACATCATTGTATCTTTGACATTTTCAAGAGGAATAATCATATAAATATCTATTCTTTATTTTATAAAAAGTTCTAAAAACTTATCTTCGTCTTAAAACTACACAGTTTTATTCAAAACCACAATACAGCCAATATTTATCACTTTATGTTTACTTTATCGTTTTTATATTCTTTCTCACAAAAACACGCGTAATATCCGTAAATAAAAGAGAATATATAATACGATCAAAGTTTCCACACCGACGGTTTACAGTATAAGTCTGCAGGGTGCCCTTAAATCGTGCAGATAAGTTTACAAACTTACTTGAACTCCCTCGGTTTTATGATATTATATTATTATCTGTAAGATCGCAACTCTTGAAATTCAGAAGTTGACATTTCTGGAAAATATTAAAATACTTCTAGTTTGCCCTAGTTTTGAATAGATCTTTGTCGATACGGCAATATGTCACTTGGCAATAAGTTGTATAACTTTTTGCATTTTTCAGTGTGTTTTATTTTAATCTGGAATTTATTTAAGTTGAAGACAGCGTGTAATATATTTATCTTTTCAGCTGCCTGCTGTTTGTATTAAAATGTTTACGGTTTTATATTAATCTGGTTTGAGCGGCTATTTTTAAGAGCAGGCATTCCGAATTTTATGCTATTTTGAAGCGATATTCTGAAACAGTCATAGATACTAGGAAAGTGAAACTTCAGCAAACGATTATTTAGGCCCTTGTCTGTCTTTGTTCAAGAACAGATACATGATTGGACGATATTCGCTCGATAACATTTTCATTTGAAAATCACACTACTTGCAAAGCATATTCAAAATATGTGAATAAAATATTCACTGTTCCTTCTGAAGTATACAATAAACATAAAAGAAACCTACGTTTTAGTGTAGTTCAAGACATTTTTTCTGTAGGACAAATATTACTATATTAATAAACAACACAAGATTTTCAACTTTTTCCATGCTTGAAGCGGTTTGACCCACTTTACGCCCGCACCCGATATTTAACGTTATTCCTGATGCCATAGCGTTTACTTCAGCCGGGCGTGCTAGCTTGTCACTCGAGCTACGCGCTCCGTCCGACGTGGACGTGTATCGCGTTCGCGCGCAACTATAGGTATTTTAATTACGATTTGTTTCGTAAAATAAGAAATAAAACATAAAAAATAAAATGGGTAACAAGGTAAATAAGAGATCTTATGTTAAAAAATAAAAAGAAAGTTGACTTGTTGAAGAATAATGCTAGAATCATGAGATATGCAAAGGTTTGTTATCGAATTTAATTTACCTAATATTTTGATAAAGTATTAGAACTGGGAACCATGGAGTCGATTTCATCTATGCAAAATTATAAAATAAGCTTTATATTATTATGTTACTATCAACATGATTATATTTTCGTGTCATGTTCGTTTTATTTATCCCTAATAGATTTATAGATTTTTATTTTAGTATTAGATTTTCAAAAATTCCTATCATGTAGATAATTTAAAAATATTTTTTTCTACGAAATTTAGATACCTACAAGCCCGGTTTCCACGGTTACCGGCCACACTTGCTCGTCGTGATTGCCAATTTTCTTTATTTAAACACTAGTTGAGCCCGCGGTTACACCCGCGTTATTTAAGGCTACTGTTCCGCTCCCGTGGCTCATAGCGTGATGTTGAATAGCCTTTAGCGTTCCTCGATAAATGGGCTATCTAACACTGAAAAGCACTCGCTTTTTCTAATCGGACTAGTAGTTCCTGAGATTAGCGCGTTCAAGCAAACAAACCAACGCTTCAGCTTTATATATTAGTATTATCCGATACTCGCGACTTCATTCGTGTGGAATATGAATCTATAGTAATCTAAACATATAAACAAAATTCATTCAAAATAACTAAATCTTTTTAGGGTTCCGTACCTAAACGGTAAAAACGGGATCCTATTACTAAGCCTCCGCTGTCTGTCTGTCTCTCTGTCACCAGGCTGTATCTCATAAACCGTTATAGCTAGAAAGCTGAAATTTTCACAAATTATGTATTTCCGTTGGTGCTATAACAACAAATTCTAAAACTAAAAAAAATGAAAATATTAAGGGGGGTCCTTTTTTCCCCATCCATTAAGGTCCCATACATTAAACGTGTTTTTTTCGTATTTTTTGCTCAATATTACTAACGGTAACATGTAGACGCTTAAAATTTTCACAGAATATGTAGTTGAATATTACCTTTCAAAATAAATTATTAAATAAAAAAAGAAACATTAAAGAGGGCGCCCATACACTAAACGTAATTTTTAAGCAATGTGTTACTTGATCTTAATAAACAGGTAGAAACCTAAAAGATATTTAAGTATGCATACAACATACGTGATTTCCTTTCATAGATGATGGTACGGAACCCTTCGTGCGTGAGTCCGACTCGCACTTGCCCATTTTTTTATTATATTATACATATAAGACCAAATTACACGATCCAAAGTTTTTCTTTTTAAAGTCTTGCTGTTTTTTCGGGGTAATCCTTGAAATGGCTAAACAGATTTGAATGCAACTTTCAGTGAAAGAAATAGAACTTTGTAGGGCAACATATTAGATGTAATTTGAAGGCCGGTAGGTATGTAGGTTTATATGTTTTTATCTTTATAATACCTATGTTTGTATGTCATATGTCGTATGTATTATATCATATATGTTATATTATATGTCATATGACGTATGTCATACGTAATATATGTTATAATTTATATGTTATTATAACATATATATGTTACGTTTTATATGTTATGTTATATGTTTATATTATATGCTATATGTTATATCAGAGATGTTACGGATATGGATACGGATATGGGAAAAAAATTATATCGGTTTCGGTTTCGGATACGGATATGAAATTATTTCGGATTATCGGGTAGTTTCGGATAGTTTCGGTTACGGATATTAGATTTTTAAGGAATATCAACAGTAATAAATGAATTTTTCACAACGCTTATTTTTCAGTTTATCGAACTAAGGCTCTTCTCTCACGAAGCGACTCTCAAGCGATGTCTGTTTCATATGCGTATCCTACGCGTCGCTTGGGAGTAGCCACCATGCATATTCAGCTAGTTTCGCACACGACAAGACGCGTCAACGACGCGTTTCATATCAGTCGTTCGCTACCGTCTTGCTGGTCGCACGCTACCCGAGTCGTATACGCGTTGCATTACAAAATGGCGGCCGAACAAACTTTGAATATTAATTTTGTCCAGAAGATGGAAAATTATCCATGTTTGTATAATTATAAGCTGCCTGAGTACGTAAGAAAAATTGTTAGAGAAAAGGCGTGGATTACGATTGAAAAAAAAAACAACTCTATGAGGAATGCAAAGTACTAACTGCTAGACAGCTCTTTGTGCTACGAGCTGCAATCTGGAAACACCAACAAATGCCCCCACCTGACACAAATAAACGCAAAAATAGGCTTATATGCCCCACACAACCTCATCAAACCTCATTCGCCAGAAAACAACTTTATATAATTAGCTCTTTAATCTACAAGAATATCCATAAACAAATTCACTTCACAAATCTGAATAAGCAACAAGCTCGCAGGAAAATACTAAATTGGCTACTTGAACTAGACTATTCTCAAACTGAAGCATTACTTACATGCCTTTCATAACAACACGAACACACACACACACACACACACTACCCACACATACACGCGCACACACATGCACCCACACACACACATATACATGCGCACACACACACACATACATGAACAAACACATCATTCAAATTCATACGTCCCCAGGCAAGTATTTACAACCCACCAGGACTTATCTTCACTAATATGCAACATAAGCAAATTAAAATAATATTAAAAATAATTGTATACAAGACACCAGCAGAACACTGTCTCCCATGTTACAGGTCACCCTAGTTTGGGAGGCAGGGTCCTATATTTGATGTATACCTTAATGTTATAAGTAACTAAAAACACAGATGCTTGTAACAAATAGGTTTTTTTGGTTCAATAAATAAATTATTATTATTAAAATTTTTATTATTAATATGATAGGAATGACATTTTTTTTATTTATAGGTATACATTAAATGTATACCTATAAATAATAATTAGATTGCCAAGGAAGCAAAGCATGTGGGGTTATTAGATAGTTGGCAAGATACTTTCTCAGATTTTGCGGTGATGAAAGCGAGTATATCTGAAGATGCTTAAGGTTCTGCATGTGCGTTGCTTTGGGCGCATGGATGTTAATCAACTAGAAAGAGATGCAGCTACAATGAATTGGGATCACCTACCCGCTGCTGCAACTGTTGATGAAAAGGTCGAGATATTTAATAACGCTGTTCTTGAGCTGTACAATGTGCATGCACCCGTCAGAAGGGTAAAACTGAAGCGTCCACCTGCTCCATGGATGACGAAGGCGGTCAAAACGGCTATGAGGCGTAGAGATTGTGCCTTTCGGAAATTTAAGAAGCACAAAACTGAAGATTTTTGGTCTCTTTATAAAGTTGCAAGAAATCGGTGTAATCAGGTGATACGTAACGCTAAACGCCGCCATATTCTCAGTAATATTAACTCATCCTCCCCTGCCAATATCTGGAAGTTCCTCAGAACTATAGGTTTTGGCAAACAGCATAGTTTTGATCTCCAGTGGACAATTGGTTTGGATGAAATCAATAAACATTTCTCCACGTCCAGTTATTTGGATCATCCTACCAATGGTCACACGGTGAATTACTTACGTAACCTCCCCCGTCTTAACATAGACCTTTTTAAATTTTCTTCAGTGACCCCGGGGGAAATCAAGAAGGCTTTCCTGTCCGTCAAATCCAACGCTACTGGCTGTGACAATATTAGTCGTAAAATGATCGTCCCTATCATTGATCAATTGTTACCAGCCATTACGCATATTTTTAACTTTTCCCTCGACACCGGTGCGTTTCCCTTACTATGGCGGAAAGCTTTAGTAACTCCTTTGCCTAAGATCCCTAACCCTTCCCTCCCCAGCCACTTCCGCCCCATATCAATCCTTCCTTTCCTCTCCAAGGTGCTTGAGGCTTGTGCCCACAGACAACTCTCAAAATTCATCAGTCAGAATAACCTACTGGACCGATTTCAATCTGGATTCAGACCTGGACACAGCACATTGACCGCCCTTTTGAAGGTGACTGGTGATGTTAGGGCGGGAATGGAAGACACTAAAGTTACGGTGCTAGCTTTGGTCGATTTCACAAACGCCTTTAACACGGTCAATCACGAAATCCTATTATCCATCCTTTCTAGTCTTCAGATCTCTCCAGAGGCGCTTGAATGGTTCTCCAAATATCTCATGGGACGTCAGCAGTCGGTTCGCTACGATGAGTCTTCGTCGTCATGGTGTAACCTCGAGTCTGGCGTTCCTCAAGGTGGCATTCTCTCTCCATTATTATTTTCTATTTTTATAAATCTCCTGACCCAGAATCTTCGGTGTTCGTATCACTTGTACGCTGACGACTTGCAACTATATGCACAGGCAGGAGTTAACAATGTCACTTCAGCTATCGATGGGGTAAATCAAGCTCTGACTGTTGTACATGACTGGTCAAAACGATTTGGTGTGGCAGTGAACCCCGCTAAATGCCAGGCCATCATCATAGGTAGTCAACGCAACATGAGCAAAGTTGATCTTTCAACGCTTCCATCTGTCATGTACAACCATATAGCAATACCCTTCAGCCCAGTCGTTAAAAATCTTGGCTTATACATGGATAGCCACCTCAACTGGCGGGCTCAAGTTACATCTATTAGTCAGAGAGTGACAGGATGCTTGCGATCGTTGTACCGTTTGAAGAACTTCCTCCCTCCTAGCACTAAGGTAATGCTCATGCAGACTTTAATTTTCCCTATTATCGACTATGGTGTTGTGTGCTATTTTGACCTGAATGCAGACCTTCTCAACAAACTAGACCGGCTTCTCAATAACTGCATTCGATTTGTTTACAACCTTCGAAAATATGACCATGTCTCTGAATACCGTTCCCAACTCAAATGGCTAACTATTCGTCAACGCCGTAGTTTGCGTGCTCTCACTACTCTTTTCTCTTTTCTTAACTCTCCCTGTCTTCCCTCTTATCTAAGTCCTGTTCTACAATATTTAGGCTCCAATCACGACAAAAATTTACGGTCATCTAATAATCGTCTCCTTTTGTGTCCCTCCCATAGTTCTGGGTTTGTTAACTCTTCTTTCTTCGTCCAAGCTGTCTCATTATGGAATACGCTCCCTCTCGAAGCCAGGATGGCAAACAATCGGCTCACGTTCAAACTAAAGGCTCGAGAGTTTGTTCGGAGTAAAATGGCGGAATAATATCATAATTACTGTATTTACTGACTTATATATTATTATGTATATATATTTATAATCTGCAAGTATTTATTCATATACATATATATGTATTTATATATAATGAATACGTGTATACCTATATAAATTTATTTATATATTTTAAATATTTATCTATAATTTAAGTAGTAATTTTCATATATAGTAATTATTATCCAATTCCAAATAATAACTTTCTTATAGTCACGCACCTACTATCTTCTATCTCTGCATCACCCTAGGGTGACTGGTAGAGAATGCCTAAGGCATTAAGTCCGCCTATGTACCACATGTTTTGTGCTGTGCAAAAAGTTAAATAAATAAATAAATAAATAAATAAGATGCTCAGGTGGTAAACCTTCTCCTTTACGAACTTAATTGTGCAAAACACAAACAGCCTTCTTATGAACATCTTTCTTAAGAATATTCGGCGTTAACAACTGCATCAAATAATAATGATTCTTTTGAAATTCTATAGAAATTTTTCGTCATCCTTCCTATGCAGTTCTCTAGCAGCGAAGAATGCTCGACAATTGATATTTTTCCGATGTACGGATGCACCTAGAATCTTCTTTTATATTTGCGTTTATTCTTGTAATATAAATACAGAAGAACATAGTCTTCATCGCTAGAGTTACTAGACATCGTCGTACGAATGTTGTTCTTCAAATGTTAAAAAAAATGTCTTATTTGTGTCGCATCGTGTGCGGAAACGAGTAGCATACCAGTAGGGGAGCATAGTTTGCATCTCAGTCCCGTAGCATTTGAATAGCTTCGTGAGAGATGGGCCTAAGTATTCGTAATTTCGTAATGTAATTAAATTGCTGAATAGTTATGACTTGAAAAACAAAAGAAAACAATCAATCCAAGGGACGCGCACTGCGTGTCACTGGGCCGATCAAAAACAAGTTATCCTAACGCGTCTCCTTTAGACCCGCCTCTATCAGAAATAATCCGAATTATTTATTTCGGATTCGGTTACGGATACGGATATTTTTTTATTTCGGATATCCGATAGTTTCGGATACGGATATGGATATCCTTAACATCCCCATTGGTTCGGCGTTACACCGAAACCGTAGGGTTCTAGGCGACTTGGAGAAGGAAATGGACTGTATACAAAGGATAGCGGGTTTTAGTCGCCTAGGATTGGATAAGGGAAGAGGATTGTGAATGGGTATAGGATATTCCAAGGATGGGGGGCACTTACCTTGTACGGCAATCTTCTTCGTCTCAGAAGGGCCTGGTGGAAGGAAGTCTCCTGGTGGTTTCGGAATGAAGCTGCTTGATTCACTTCACTACACAAATCACTTTCACTTGCGAGCGGTTTTGTATAAGCGGTAATAATTATAGCGGGAGCGGCGCGGAGCGGTACGGTATGGCCGACGCGTATTTAGCGAATCGAAAGTTCTGGACTGTCACTCGCGTCGACGATCGCGGCGACCAATCCGCGAAAGGCGTGCCCCTTCTTGGGAATGGGAGACAGGGACGGAATCATGGTATCGCTCGCACTAGACAAGCAAGCGTGTGACGATTGACGTTGATGTGATTAGTTTTAGATGGAAAGGTAGATGGCGCTACCACCCATGTTATATGTTATATGTTATATATTATATGCTATATGATATACAGGGTGTCACAAGACCCATCACCAAGCCGAAGTCTACTCGTTTTGCACATCATGCCAAGTCATACTACGCGAAAATAATACCTTAGAAACGAAATATTTTATTTGGCTTAAAAAATAGACACTCGTACGAGTTTATTAATATAGATTTAACACTGCGATGGTAGCGCATGGTAAAGCATTCTCAAGTCCCCTTGAACACACACAAAAAATTTCATCAAAATCGGTTCAGTCGTTTAGGAGGAGGTCAGTGACGTACACACGCACTCAAGAAATATACATATAAAGATGTTTACATGTATGTCTCTTTGTCTTACGAAAATTAAAATCATAATTATATTGGGCAATCATTACGAACATTTTTTTTACTTTATTTATTTAGAAGAGCGACCTCGAAATACCTACATCGCCGTGTTTTTTTACTTATTCCTCAGGAACGCGTAGAGGTAATAAACTGAAATGTATAACAAATACTCAGTTCTTCTGTCCCTTGGACAATGGACTAAAAATCTGTTCTAAGTCTATGCATTAAAAAGATACAGCCGTTTATGCCGCAAATTTTCAACGATTGGTCGTAAGTATTAGATACCAGTTTTACGATTTGTGACTTTATTACTAGGTATCATGGTTGTAATTAGGTTGAACTTAAAACTGTTTTAAACATTCGTCTCCGTTTGGTAGGAATCAAATGTAGATGTATAAACGTGTACATCCTTACATCATCCGTACATCATGTACATCCGTGAACATGGCGCGTGCATTGGCTTGCAACAGTGCCGACATATCGGTTACTTCATAATAAAGGTACGTGGTATATATCCTGAAAGACAATTTAAAATAAACACCCTAATTAATCTTAAAAAGGCGTGATTTTCATAGCCGCCGCCTATGACACCTTCGGAACAACGTTAAAGCCGCACCCCAATAAAAAATGCAATCCGTTTTATAATCGTTGATTATTGTAATATAATAAGTGAGGTACATTGTAATATCAATGTAACGTAGCCGTTGTAATTAGATATTAGTAAATTATAAATAAGAACTTCTCTTTTTTATGTCATAATATGCACGCATGGCATAGTGATTTCAGAGGTCTTCTTGGCACTTGGCATTACGCCGTGGTCGTAGGTTCGATTCCCACCTGAGAAAACACTATGTGATCCACATATTTGTTATTTCGTGTCCGTTGATGTATGAAAGTAGTATAAAAAGAAACATATTATTAATAAAAATAAAATAAATTAGTCATAAGACATACTGAAACAAGATTTCACAGCCTATTGCTTTGACTACAACTACAACATGTCGCATAAATCAATTGAATTATTCATATTTCTGCCTTTCTTGGCATATTTTCATCATCATCAGCCTTTAACAGTCCACTGTTGGACTAGCCCTCTCCTTTAAAAGGCGGAATTGGCCTACTATACCACGCTGGCCAAACGGGTTGGTATAGGGTTTGTATCAAGATTTCCTTCTCTTATAGTGCTGTTCTCTGTATAATATGCTCCCTCTGTCGGCTCTTACGACACCCATGGGATGATATGGGGTGGTGACAATCTGTATTCTTAATCCGTCACCACACGGACTATTTTAGTCAATTTATTATCATATCATAAATACCTATTCATAATACAAAAAAATGTTAAATACATAAAGTCGTCTCTACTCCGCCCGGGGCCGCTTGCGGGCAGAAAAGGCGGAGCTTACGCAAAACATATTTCGGAATGCCTGGTCTTAACACGATTTGTTATTCCAAAATTCTTTGTAAAGTCACTGGATAAGTTATAGCTGGAACGCAGAAATTGTCATAAAAATTTAGCTAACAGCTTAGCCACAACATATTTAATCAATAATATATATTCAAATGGAATTACAAAATGGAGCTTACTTTTGTGTTAGCAACATACTGATTAATGGTCTTAGTTTTTAAATAGCTTTGCTTTTAATTTAAGAGGCATTTTTATTTATACTCTAAAAATAAACAATTTGAGCGAGCAATTTCATCAAAAATAAGTACTTATACCGACTAAAAATATTTTACCGTAATCCATAATATGAAAATCCATGTAAACAAGGCTTATGCAAATTGATTAAAGAACCTAATTAAAATAGCTAGTTTAATGCTTATGCATGATCTTTTCTGATCTTCTAAATTATGAAGGGGAAAAAAATCAGGTGTCTCTTAAAATTTTCCTTCCAAAAATTACAGTAATATTCCCATTATATAAGTGGTTTCAGCGATTTTGTAGTAATTTACAAATTCATTTCATCACAAGGAAGACGTGCCTTTTAATAAAAATGCAATACGAATGATGTACTCTGAAATGTGCTGTTTTATCTTCAAATATAGTGGCTAGTATGTATTCATTTTGTCAAGTATTTAAGTTTCGTAATGCTTGTCCAATGAACGTACATTAATTGCAAACAATTTATATGTCAGTTCTCTAAAACCTGTAACTTCTCCCTCTCATTATCATCATGCTCGCTTTGTAGTGTCTCCCACAAATCCTTGTATTTCTTAAGTTCTATAAGCGTTAATTGAAATTTTTCCTCCTCTTGACGCGCCCTCCTGGTCATCATCTTGTTAATAGATTAAAAAGATCGCAAGAAACTAATGAACAAAAGACAGAAATAATAATTACTTGTTACTATTGTAAGTATGACACTTAGGTTTGTGTAAGGCACCAACCAAGATGAGCTGGCTAATCGAGATATGTTCACTAGGTGTTTATTACTTATGTAAATAGTTTAAATGTTCGATATTACGTAAACTTACCTCAACTGCTCGAATATTAGAAAAGTAATGCAAAGTTTTTTAAATTAAACAGTTCGTTTGTTTGACAGAGGACTTTGCAAAACTTTTACTAAATGTTATTGACCAACATTCACTTCTAATTATGATATTATACATCACACACTAATAAGCGCTTAAAACACAAATAATACCTAATAAAGTTAATTAAATCAAATAAAATTAAATAAATATTGGGAGAAGCACAGTTTTACGTCTTAATACCAGTGTTGCCAGAGACCAAAAAAAACATACACACCTAGTAGGTACTTATATTATCATTCTCCTAGCGTTATCCCAGTTGTAACCCGGGGTCCGCTTACTAGTCCAACGAGATTAGACTGAATATTACCTTTTCCATAGAGTGACTGCCTGTCTAACATGTGCAAACCAAACGGATAGCGATTTTCCATGGTTATTACTAGTGTCAGATTATTCAGAGGTACTGACTCCCTATAACGACTGTCACAGACGAAACCGACGCGCGACAGCTTAATGTGATCTCCGAGGCACGGAGCAAGCGATAATTAACAATTCAATACGCACATCAGTCTGATAATTCAGTAGTGTGCGCCGTGGATTCGAACCTGATACCCTCTGCATGGCAGTATTTCGGTTTCTTCACTAGGCTATCGCTGCTAGTAATGACATGGATGTATATTTTATTTAAATTACTTATTAAGTTGCGAGGGCAGTCAAACTACCTCTTAGAAATATTCATGAATTTATCATATTCAAACGCCTCAGAACAATCCCAGCAAAGTTTATTAAAGAAGACGAATGTGATTTGATATCTCACTACCCATTAAGAAAACAATTACCATATATATAACTTAATAAGTGTTACCTATTTCAACAATCGTTATACTAAATTACAGTATAATCTTCACTACTCTTCAATCCTCCAAGTTGAACACCTATATTTGAACTCGCATTATACACCCCAAGTCAGCTCATTACCATTTTAATAAACGACCAAAACTGCCAAGTGGTCCGACCTTTATTCATAATTATTTTCTTATTAGCCGAGTCGAGAACGCCACCTGCTCTAGACGGGTAGGTAGAGATCAGTATTAGGGGTCTGCAGGCAAACATTATTGGCTGTTTTTAACTTCAATTGGACGTTGTCTGGCCTGTTTGACTTTAGGCGTCTGTTTTATGACGACCAGTGTCATTTTGTTTATTGCGAGCAAAGTGTGTAATCTGGAGTTATTAAAAGACTGATTTATCTGATTGGAAGTATTGATTTGCTAAAATTCAACTTAGCGAGAAAATAAAATATGCTGATATTATTTATGTAATGGGTCTATATCGTATAATTATTTAAAAACAAAGGTGAAACACATTTTATTTATCCCAATGCTTGAAGCACATGATATGAATAAAGCGTTACATTAGCTGTGATTATGTGATGATCACAATCATCTGGTGTATATTTTCAAGGTAGTAGAGCCTTGCTGATTTCAGCATGAATGGGCCCGTTCATGCTCGACCGGGAAACATTTATTGTCTGCTTGTTTGCCTCCTATCACTTAAAAAAAAAAGAATGCGAATATAATATAAGAGGTAAGTCAAATGCGTAGCTAGTATAGATGTAGGATCTAGAGGTATAAAAATAAACACTTTTATCGTGAAATAATTAATGTCTATTCCTTGAAAACAACTTATTTTACAACAATTCTTATTAGAGTGCTACGTCTACCGTCTATTACTTTTCCCGCCATTCTTTTCCTATCCCTCAGTCTCTCGTTCACTCTCACTCGTTCCATCCGTTCGGATACATTCACATATCATCTTACAGTTAACCAAGCGTTTGGATACACACTCACAAGCCCACATAGATTTCTATTTTCTTTGTGCTAACTCAAGCGTCAATAAGAAGTTTGTTATTTATAATTTATTATAAGATTTTATATAAGTTTTTGCTTAGTGAATGCTTTTTGCTCAGAGTTAATCAATCGCGCCTGAATGTGCCAAAAATAATATACAGTTGGCTGAATATATCACTTGTCTAGAAAAGTTATTTGAAGATTACTAAGCTTTTCAGAGGTCGTAGAATGTCTAAAATTACAAAACCAATCAAACGCCCTATTGAACAAAACTTGTAACATTTTTCCATCGTATAAAAGATTCTGAAATACTAAGTGTTATTAACGTTTAGATTTTCTTTTTATGTTATCCAAAAATATTTAAGTGGGCAGGTTTTGTTACATGTAACTTTTGACAAAATTTTGATGCGAGTTGGTGATTCGTAGACCCCGAATATTTTTATTTATCGAAACCATATATCGAAGTCCATTAAGACTCAAACTAAGCAGAGCTTGCACTATGGGTACTAGACAATGGATAAATATACATTTTCACTTTTTTGTAAATATATACACATTATACATAGAAAAAGTTGCGGGTTAAAAGACAGTTTGACTTTTCCCGGGACTACACGAGTGTCAAAACTGTTTGTCTTCAATGGTCACTGCTGCTGAACCTGGCTACACAGGTGACACATTAGTGGGAATGAGGGTGGAGTAGTACCAACAAAAAAATATTCATAGAAAAAAAACATCCATGTTCATGCACACAACTGTTTGCAGCGTAGCAGTTGCTTACACTCCCGCTACGCCATTGGGTTGTCAATTATTTAAAACAATACGGACCACAGAAACCGTTTGGTTTTGCCAAACTTTTCTTGCCAATATATTTTATGTTGTAAGCATCGAGAAAAAAAGAAGCAATTTTCGGCTTTGAACCTAATGAAAATCTGTACGTAGAAAATTATTAAGTTACAACAATAGTAAAGTATATTTCTAAGGCTAAAACATACTGATGTTTCCTTATTTTTTTTGCATGGCTAAGCATCCAAGTAGTACATCCTAGCAGTCAACAAGATAAAAAATTACATTTCCGACAATGCTCTACTGATAAAGAATGTACGGAGGTGAGGTCATAAATTTTTTTACCCACATCTACGCATAAATTACGGGTCCCCGTGACCTCTAACCTTGGCATACCGGGACACAGTTGAGATCTTAATTAAGAAATATGCGGCCTCTTTTATTAAGTTTCGCTGAATATTGTAAGAAACGTTTTTATGGAAGGTGAATGATAAATGGGTTAAAGGGCTTCACGGCTTTTATGTAGTTTGTAAGCTTATTTGAAGAAAGCTGTGACTGTGGCATCAACCTTATGATTAAAAATAAGTTAATCAAGTTTTCTGTCAGGAAAATACTTAAAACTCAAACTCAAACTCAAAATGTTTATTGCTTTCATGTGTAAGTACAAAGATCTTAAATTAATAATAAATTTAGAATCAACATGCAACCCTGTTAGGGCACAGCAAATTTACGTTGGTATACGTAGGTATCTATAACTAGTTATATATATATAAGTAATATATCTTGACAACTTTATTTTATAATGTTGTTGAAGTTAGCTAATATAATTATTCAGTACATTGTACCTATTGTCTTATGCTAAGAGGTATTGCTTCCTGTAAGTATTTTCGTCAAAAAACTCTTGCAGTGTGTAGAAGCATTTTTTTAATAGATATTTTTGAAGTTTATACAACAACAAGCATTTTTTTAATAGATATTTTTGAATTTTACAGTCTTGGATGGAATATTTTATGGTTATATTTTATTTTAAGAATTATGAATCTTAGGTTTTTGTTATAAACAGAATTCATGACCGTTGGAGGTCAAGGATTGATCTCATGACCTCAAGTCATGAGATCAATCCTTGACCTCCAAATAAAAATTAACAAATTACTATCCGTATTTTATTTGATAAAAACTATTTTTATTGTTTATATTTTTATTTTGTGAGGTAGCGATACCAGTTTACCTGCCAACTACTTAGGTTAATAGGGACTTATATTATAAATTCAGAACTATGTAGTTTAGTCCCATTTGCACAATGTTCCGTTGACAATTTGAAGTGGCAGTATTGATTTTACATCCAAGTTACCATAGAAGATGTATATTTTGACGCAAATATAAAACTACAAGGAGATGTACATATATGTTATGGGCAACTTGAGAAGTCTGGTCTTTATGAATAGTGGCCGGCCTGTATACATAATGCCCAGGACACATGGGCAAATTGATTAAAATTTCATGCCTAATCACTTTTCCCGGTCAGTATGAATAAGGGAAAATACCTTTTGGGCAAAATAATAATAGAAATGAAATGATGGTTAGGTGAGACTGTAACTCAAATAAGTAGGTTATGTTAGGTTCTCTTGTGACCCCGACCCTACGGACTTACGTTGATTTTTTTAAATGGACTACGGGCTGTCGGGCATTATAATATGGACCGGTCTTAGTAATTAAAATATTAAAATTTATCAAATAGCCCGACGCTCTCAGGAACTATTTATAATACTCGGCCCTTATTAATATGGCCCTGTTAGTCACTTTGCCCGTAATATATTCAGGATTTTAATTATTAGTTGACACGCATATTATATTTTTATTTAACCGTTTCTGCCCGATCCCGTGAGAATTTCAGGAAACCCCTTATTAGTGCATCCTTACGATCCCCAAGGACATAAATATGCCAAATTTCAGCTTCCTGTGTCTTATAGTTTTGGCTGTAGCTTATCTGTCAGTCAGTAACGCAAGGATTTTATACAAACAGAAGAAGATTTACAAATCAGAGATGAGTAAGTTGCTTTTGAAAAAATAATAAGATAGAGATTTAAATATGAATGTTTTTATAGGCAGAGGTAGCCTAGTGGTGATACAAACAGACTGCCATGCAGAGGGTATCTGGTTTTTAATAAAGGTATTTTTAATAAAGTAGGAATGTTAATCTGATCGTTTGCATAATGGAGGTGGTCGTACGAAATATTTTAAAATGCAAAAAAGAGAATTAAGAGTGCGTGTCAGATTTTCTAAGGGGATGTTAAGTGAACCTAAAAAAGGTTCTCATTGAATAGTCTGACGATTTGGGTGTGACACAATCTCGTGGTCACTATTAGAGAGTGCAATTAGAATTCGCCATTTTGAGATACTCAAGCGCGTCAGATTAAGATGTATATGCTTCATCCTAACGTCCTTGACGTGCTTTCTCATAATCTGATGAGTATCTGGATAAATTAGTGCAACAGTTTTTGTGAAGTTTTGAAAATCAATAGCTGCTCCCCCACCGATAAAATTTTATTATATCATCTTAAAATTTTATCATCTTAGCTTTGCAATCCAACAGGTCTCAATGACGCTGGAGTAAATCCCAATTTAGCATCGTGGGCTCCCCTACTATAAGTTATATTAGTGATAACAATTTATTTTTTATTGTAATATAAAAAATATTTTGAAGTTTCGATAATACTCTACTTAAAACGTCGATAATATTATTAATTCAGGCACGAATTATACTCTAGCTATATGTTACGGTCATTGTATTATAAACTGAACTATTAATTGTATCACATAATATAACGAGATGTCTTCTAGACATACTATGTGTAAATAACCTTTGAATGCGATGTCGTTAGTAAAATGTACTGATTCATTTGATAAGGGCTAAGGTTGTTACAAAGGCATTTAAAATTTATAATATGAAAATTAATAATATAAAACGGAATATATTATATATTATAAAACGGAAAAATCTAAATTAATAATTTTATTATCTCCTACGACTAAAGCATTAATACAAAACAGAAGCCCTTTTTAACTTGGATCGCTTGAATATAGAAAAATAGACAAAAAAGTTAGGCGCAGTATTAGAAAAGATATCAGAAATGTAAATACAAACCTGATAATGGTGAATAATAACAAACAGGTCACTTAGGATAGCGAGACAGGTAATGAGTAAAGGCAAATCGTGGATCACAAATCTCAAAGATGAAAACGGAACTTTACGATGCAATCGGAATGAAATTAATAATATATGGCTATATACGGATGTATATGTGTATCTTTTCGGTTATTATTAACTTTCGAAAATAGACAGGCGTATAAAAATTTTATTTGGCTGAGATGCAGTTTATTTATTTTAGGCGTCCACTAAGAACGGATTTTATGAAACGTCTTGATTGAGGAGGTTGTAGGGTTCGCGCAAAGTATGAAAGTTAAAATAAAACATTATTACTATCCGCGTGCGAAGCCGCGGGTACCAGCTAGTTTATAACATAATACAAACGTGAATGTTTGTGAGGATCAAAAGACCTGCCTGGATGAACAACACCAAAAATTAGAACTATAATAATTGTGAAAATAAAGTTAAAGCTTCTTTTTTACAGATAGACGTGAAACTGAACTAACAGATGGTTTGTCATTCGGTCCATAAAAACAAATCCATTTCATCCTCTTAGCGTTATCCCAGTTTGAATCTGGGGTCCGCTTACTAGTCTAACCGGATTTGGCTGAATATTAGCTTTTCCACGGAGCGACTGCCTGTCAGACCTCCGCAACCCGAAGGGATAGCGATATTCCATGGTTTAGACTAGTGTCAGTTTATAAGAAGGTTCTGACGCCCTGTAACGATTGTCAAAGATCTTCATGACAACCGGGACCGACGGCTTAACGTGCTCTCCGAGGCACGGGACAAGCGATAATTAACAATTCAATACGCACATAACTCCGAAAAGTCATTGGTGCGCGCCGTGGATTCGAACCCGATACCCTCTGCATGGCAGTCAGTTGGTATCTCCACTAGGCTATCGCTGCCTATAAAAAATAAAACAAATCCATTTGAATTGTTTTTGCTAGTAGCAGCATTTGTTTTTAAACTGCTGCATGCTGGTATGTCATTCAAATTAAATCTGTATATTATATAAAATCCTATCGTTACCGACTGACAGACAGACAAGCTACAGCCGAAACTACTCGGCGCCTCCTTGGGGACCGAAGGGGTGCACTAAGACGGGATTTTCCGAAAATCCCACGGGATCGGTCAAAACGGGAAATTCGAAAATATGTTCGTGCAAAGGCGCTGGCGTCGACTAGTAACCAAAAAGTCAAGCAGAGCAAGTTAAGCAAGCAACTATTTTAATATATCACATTAATTAACATCCAGTTAAGTATGGTTAAAATGCACGACAATTTTAGTAACTAATAATTTTTAACTAACTTATCAGTGGCTTAGAAGTTTAAGTGCCCGCCTCAGCGACAACACTTTTAATTTCTAGAGCAAGCAATTACTTCCATCATATTAAGTAAGTCCTTAAAATCGCTCTGAGCTTTGACTCAAATGATAGGGAATTTAGGCTCTATGGTTCTAAATTTAATGTTTTGAATATCTCAGTCAATATCAAAACGTTACCAGTATGGTTAGGCCTCCCTCATATTGGGCATGTGCGTTCTTCGAGCGTGCATTTGGCGTGCACCCTGTGGGCCGACGACCGTTCGAGCGCCCGTCGTGTCGGGCGCTCGAACGGTGTTGCTTCAAATTTTTGAGCCATATATTACAGCCGAAAAACGTCTTCTGCTGGACAAGTCTCCTCGAAGGCTCTCCATACGGACCAATCTTGGGCCGACTGCATCCATCCGCCGACCACGATCCCAACAAGTTCGTCAGTCCACCTTGCGGGAGGCCTACCTCTGCTACGACATCAGTTGCGTGGCCGCCACTCCAGCACCTTTCTCCTCCTTTATGTGAATATACATTAAATACATCAAAATCTACTACCATAGAAAATATCAATACCAAAATACAACTCGCGTTCATTTTCCAATCCTTCCTTCTATCAACTTCTTCATTCTTCTTCTCGACTAGACGTATATTTATATTTGGCGGTTCTCAATGCAAAAGCGTCGAAACACATGACTAAACTAAGATTAAGTTCAAACATCATTCGTTATAATGTTAGATCGTTTATCAAACCGAATGCTTCGACCGAAGAAATTTTGACATGTGCTAAATTGTTTGACATCCGTCAGGACGATCACATTATTATCTGTGGGGCAACATGATAGTAACCCTCTAAAAATTATGACTGAGCTGTCATTTTTTCTTAAGAATGTTAAGTGCAAAATTTTTGTTTTGAAAACGGTAATTAATAGACATTTGAATAAATATAAATTGAATGACATGTTAAAAATGGTAAGCAGGCAATATTCTAATTGTATTTTCATTGACTTTATGTGTAGTTATAATAATTATTACAATATGTTTAACATGTGTAAACAAACAAATAGTTTTATAGACCAATTAGATTATGACGAAAAGTATTTGACGTATAAAAAACTACAAGTAAATGCTGCGCAAATCAATACCAAGTCTTGCCCAAAGACTCGAAAAATCTGTTGGTGTTAAACACGAACCTGGGTACATGCGGAGACTTAAACGTAAAATTCTAATACAGGCATCTCTAATACATCACCTGAGTTGTTTTTACGGGAATAAATGTCTTAAAATTCTCCACCATAACATTGCTGGCTTTTTGGGCAAACAAAATTTGATTGAAATACATTTAGCAGAATTACGTATTCAAAAACGAAGAACCGGACATAATATGTTTGTCGGATTTTTTTATTGAAAAAGGCCATGAATACTTATTAAAACTTTCTGGCTACAAACTAGCAGCATCATACTGCAGAGCAAAAAAAAAAAACGTGGTGGTACCTGTATTTTAGTAAATAAAGAGTTAACGGTCAGAGAAATAGGTTTGTTAAAAGAATATAGATAGTAAAGACAATGATTTTGAATGCAGTGGAATAGAGGTGTTAGCACACAACCTTTTGGTTATTGTTTTTTAAAGGACACCTACTTCTAACTTTGGGATATTTGCTACAACTCTGTGTAAGATACTGTATTATTTCCGACAAAAATATAGTAAAAGGCTCATTTTGGCAGGTGATTATAATGTGAATACCTTACAAAATAGTAAAATTACTACTGAATTCAAGGATATTATTAGAAACTTCAACATGATATTTCACATAAATGAAGCAACGCGACAGAGTTCTTGTATAGATCACCTGATTAGTAGTATCGGAACAACGAAAGGCAAACTACTCCACCTAGACCTCTTCGACCACAATACAGTACAAACGTTACCCATTCCTGTAAGAAAGAAAGAAACTCCCCTAGAGTATTTCATATATAGAAGAGATTATTGTAATCAAAATGTTCTCAAGTTTAAACAATGCAAGTCTAGTCTCTCTTTCTCGGAGGTATACAGTGAAACAAATGTTGGTCAGGCATACAAGCACTTCCATGAATTGACTATTCTCTTTTATGATTTATGCTTTCCTACGATTTAAATAAAAATTGCAAAAAAAACAAGTAGACTAAAATGGGTGACCAAAGGTTTGAGAACTAGTTGCAGGACAAAGACGTTTTTACGTTTTAATTAAAAGTGAAATCAATTGCTAATAGGAAAAAATATAAGATTTATACTAGGTTACTAAAAAACTGTATTAACCAGTCTAGGAAAAAAAATTCAGCAAAAATACTACAACACTCTAAAATGTCTGTAAATCCTCATGGGAGCTTATAAAAGAGGAATATGTACCAACCAATAAATTACACCTGATCAACAAAATTAAACAGAAAAATGATGACATAACTAACAACACCAAACATATTGCTGAGGAGTTTAATAAGTATTGGTTAGAGCTTACAAATAAAAGAAATATGAAATTAAGAAATACTAACATGAATATAGCAAGTGATAGCATCTTCTTAAGACCATAATTATAGTCATAATGAAATCCAACAAATTATAATGTCTCATAAGAACACAAATGCAGTAGGTAGTGATAATATAGCCACTAGAATACTAAAATGATGAACATAAAATGATCGATGGACAGCGAATGGAGCAAGTGAAGGAGTTTGTATATTAAGGTACGCTGTTTACAAGAGATGGTAAGAATGTAGAAGATATCGAAAGAAGAGTTAATGCAGGTAATAGAGTGAATGGAGCTCTGAAAGCGTTTATGAATAGCCAAAAAATGACCAAAAAGGCACGTTTGGCTGTCCATAGAGGGGCGTTAGTACCTACTCTTATGTATGGTAGTGATAGTTGGGTATGGCAGAAGAGTCATGAAAGTAGAATAAATGCTGTAGAAATGAGAGCACTGAGAAGTATGTGTGGTGTTTCTTTGACTGACAGAGTAAAGAATTGCGTGGTAAGAGAGTGTTGTGGGATAAAAGAAGATGTAGTGACAAGCATCGAGAAAGGTATGCTAAGATGATTTGGGCACGTGGAGAGGATGGATGACGAAAGTCTGACCAAGCAGATATATAAGGCAAGTGTGGAAGGGACAGGACGAAGGGGATGACCTAGGCGGACATTCTCTGACCAGATTGGAGACATCCTAAAAACAGGACAGGTTAGAAGCACCCTGAACAGAAGAGCATGCATGAGGAATCTGATGGGAGTGAATGAAGAAAGAGAGATATGTCAGGATCGTTGCAAATGGCGTTCCGTAGTCTCTGCCTACCCCTCCGGGAAACAGGCGTGAGTCTATGTATGTACGTATGTAAAATACTAAAAGCAAGCTCAAATGAATTGACCCCTGTGCTGACACATTTTATTAATCTGTCATTTGCAGAAGTTTCGCGATTTGTATAAATCATACCAAATAAATTAGTCTCTCCGCGACCACTCTCGGTGCAAGACGAGCGAAACGTCGGTAACAAATAGGTATTTATATCTAAAATAAATTAATTGTATGAGATTAAGACTCGCTAATTTAGTTTATATGACATTTGCAGAAGGTTGTTACTCAAAATTATTAAAAAATATCATCATTAAACCATTTTACATAAAAGATGACAAAACAGAAATAGGCAATTACAGATCTATTGCTTTAATACTTGTAACATCGAAAATCTTTGAAAAGGCAGTGCATAAACGACTTATTGCTTTTATTGATGAAAATAAAATAATTAAAAATGAACAATCCGGTTTTCAGAAAGGCAAATCCGCAATTTTGGCTTGCTTTAATTTGGTAACTTAAGTATTAAATCACGTTGACAACAACAAATTAGTGACAATTATTAGTTGCCAATCTCAATTTTTCTTAAAATTTAATTTAGATTTTGAAATTAATACTATTATTGTCAATTCTGCTAGTAACAATTAAATTATAATTTAAGTATTTTTAACATTTGCATGTCACAATTTACCGATTGAAGTTGTCCTGAACCTAACTAAACATATTTAAGATCTCAATGTACCAACTTTTAAGCAAATAAATGATTATTATTATTATTACCTACCAAACTTCATGCATTTTATTACATAGAACTCACACTACCGAGTCTTCAGCATCCCGTATAAACTCGCAAACCGACGAGCCACATGGTACAAGTTAACATGCACTCCTTTTGTGCAATGAAAGTTTATAACGTGCTTTTGAATATTGTTCCTTATTACCAAGTTTGTTTGAAGATATTCCTCGTTGTGTGAGATGTGTTTATTACCATATTAATTTGAAGTTTCTAAGATGTAAGGAAACCTTTGTAGGTATGACTGTTTGTTTTGAATATTTATTGTTATTGGTCGTGAGATACTCAGTCACCAACTATACCTACTAGTAGTTTTACAGTTGAGTTGATGTATTTAAAGTCAAACTTTTGACTACTTCAAAGCTGCAAAATGGTTTAATTAATATCTAACATATTTAGCTTTATTAAAATACTAGAAGATGCCCGCAGGTACGCTTGCATATTTTATTTTAATTTATCCGTCTGCCCGATTCTGGGGAAATTATTGTCTTAGCGCACCCCTACGGCTCAAGTAACATGTCATCAGATGCCTGCGACCAATAGTTTTGGCTGTACGTTATCTGTCATTCAGTCAGAAACGCATTTTATACATAGGTACAAATAAAGTCAAAACGGACTTCTTGCAGAAGTTTGTCTGAATGGAGGGAAATATCATTAAAGAGTTTAGAATCCTTAAGCTCATACTGAAGTTTATACGAAATTAAAATGAATTCGCACCCTTTATTATTTAAAATATAAAGCATCTTTGTCAAGGCAATGAAAATAATACGGATATTCATAAATACATTGTAAGTTACTCCCAGACTGAATAATTTGTAATAAAAAACTTTACAGGTTACCGCCTATTGACCTGGAATACTGAAATTTTGCAAGAAGTCCTTTCAATAAAACCTTTTCTGTAAAGTAAAAACGTTAATATGGTAGGTACTCTTAAAAGTACAATGGCGGCCTTGACCTATATTGATCTAATGAAAGTACATTTTCCAACTTAAAGTTGATAAGAGATTCAATTAAACTGATTGTGGAAACAAATATTTTAGTGTACATGATCAGAACACTTTGTGATGATCAAAGCATCTATATAATATTAACAAACGCTCGATATTTTCTATCGTTGCTCAGAATCGTCTTATTCATCGCTGTTCACGAATATTTTTTAATTCTATTTCAGTTTGAACACAGATTCGTCACAAAAAACAGACACAGGTCTGTACAAAATATTTCCACACTATTGAAATGCCAAAATACTAAGAAATCAATAACAACGCAGCCAAAATATATCCAAGAATTCGTATGAATTCTATGTAGCAATTACAAAGCGCCTTCGAACAACGTGCAGTACGGTTAAATACTAAATACAAACGAGTAAATTCCTATTACGCGTGTAAACTGTTCAAATCTAGGTTATCAGTAAACCAATGCAATAACTCATATGAGGGGTTCAGAGCAGATCAGTTGTATCCTGTAAAATCCACTCATATTGCAATATACGATAGTGTGAATTGTAGTTTAATATCCCCACTACACTATATTTGAAGTTGCCCGCAAGCACCGATTTAGAGATTTAGTTCATTCCATACAAAATGTTTTGCCGCTTGAGTTTGTGAGCAACGTTTAATAAAATTTATGTTCGTGAATTATATTTTTAATATGAGGTTTAATACTTGTGCAGTAATTTAGTAGTGAGCTTATAAATCAGCATTATTATTTTGACTCAGACTATATACTTCATTTTCATAGTGCAAACAGTTAGATAAATAAAGAAAATAAGACCTGTTTCACAAATCGGTTTTTTGACTTAACCCTACAGGTATTGCGCACTTTGTGGCGTTAACAAGTTATCAACACATTATTTCTAAGGATGGAATTATGATCAACAGAACTGAAGCACAGTTTCATTACTTGAATATACAAATTCATGCATACATAGTATACATAAATAAATACATACTCTCGCTTGTATCCCTATGGGGCAGCCAGAGACTACGGAACGCCATTTGCAACGATTCTGACATAACTTTCTTGCTTTATTCACTCTTATCAAATATCTCATGCATGCCCTTCGGTTAAGGTACTTCAAACCTATCTTTAAAAAAAATATATAATCGGAAATATGAAAAAGATCGTGTAAAGTGGAATATACAATTTAAACCAAAAAACATATTCTCATTTTAGAGGTAACCGACATCATCATCCTCCTAGCGTTATCCCAGTTTCAATCTGGGGTCCGCTTTCTAGTCTAACCGGATTTGGCTGAATATTAGCTTTTCCACGTAGCGACTGCTTTTCTGACCTCCGCAACCCGAAGGTATAGGGATATTCCATGGTTTAGACTAGTGACAGTTTATTTTAGAGGTACTGACGCACTATAACGACTGTCAAAGATCTTCATCACAGTCTAACGTGCTCTCCGAGGCACGGGACAAGCGATAATTAGCAATTTAATACGCACATAACTCCGAAAAGTCAGTGGTGCGTGCCGTGGATTCGAAACCGATACCCTCTGCATGGCAGTCCGTTGGTATCTCCACTAGGCTATCGCTGCCTTAGAGGTAACCGAAATGCAACCTTTATTTCAGTACAAGTAAATTTATCTTCTCGCGTAACACATAAAATTGACAGAGAGGGAAAGCAAATTGTTATGTCAGTCATATATTTCACTAGATAAACTGGCCTACAAAATGTAATGCTGAGAAAACTTGTGAGGAAATTCTGCTTTAGTTCAACATTTTATGACGATCTTAATATTTTATTTCTGATCCCGTTATCATTGCGTGAATATTTGAAAGGTCGAAATCGCATGCATTCTTTTTAACCATCTATACTTTAACCGTCATGATACATTATATAGTTACAATATATTTTAGTTTTTTAATCAAGTTCTAAATAAGACGAACTATGTAAAGTGCCAGATTTGAATTCATGCCCAAAACCAACTTTTTATTTCAGACTAACACTTAACACTTGCATTCAACTGTAACTTTGAATATAACAATTTCATTTATTGCACCACTTAGTCCACACAGTAAGATCCTTTAATCTACTTAGTACTATTAATCATAATCGTAAGACACAAATTGTCCACTACGTTTCTGTATCCTCTTACCTAATAACTTCATAAAAAGAAAATTCCTATTCCAATTCAATCGTATTACAGTAAGCCAACCCGAATAAAGCGATATGAAATTGCAGCGGGAGAAATCCACAAACAATTGCAGCAGAAATATGTTGCTATACAGGATGTGTCGACAATTATCTACGTGACGTCGTAACGCTTTCGACTTGCGATGTTGACGTGACCAGCATATGTTTTCACTCGTGTTGTCATTCATTCAGTTTTCAGAATGTAATCGCAGTTTTTGTTGTATATACTTGGGGAGTTTCGAATACGCTTCTGAGAGTACAAGTGCTTTTTTATTGTCTGTCTCTTCCAATGCATGCCCTGCCAAGCATTTATAGCATCGCAATAATCAGTGATTGAAGGACTCGTCGATTCTAATTATTGGTCACCGTCATAGCGCTATCCTAGGCGACCAGACCTTTATTTTGGATCAGCTTTCTATACTAACCGCGGGGTCCACTTTCTAGATTTACTAGCTTCGTCAGGCAGTTTTCTGCTCTGCTTTGGTCATTTGCCATATGACCAGAGCAGGGCAGAGAGCAGTGTCAAGATATTTGAAGGTACTGACTGCCCTAACGACTGTCATAGATCTTCGAATAAGAAGAGTGGTTGCAGAGACGTCATGGCTTTTCGAGTTTTAAATGAAAGAGATCCTGACCGGACCTTACCGCTGCGGAACTGGTACGTCTAGCACAAGGCGATGGTTTTGATCAGCTGACTCTGAATAACTTTTGAGGAGAGTCTTATACACCTCTTTGCCCTGCTCTGAACTCGCTCTTATTGTGGGCAAATGGAACAGCACGCAATAAGGTTGCCACCGCGTACGAGAAAAGAAAGGCAGAGGTACCTATACATAAAAATAATCTCATCCTAAATCTCTCTACAAATCAAAGGTCCTTATTTACCGGCACACAAAGCTTGTACGTCAACAATAACTACGTGCCGCCGGTAACGCTTTCAACTTTCCAGTGTCGCGCGTGACTCGCATTTTCATTGTCTACCAGTGTTCACACTTGTGGAAGTGTTGAGGATTTTTATTTAACTTTGTTAAGCTCAGAGAAATAGAAATGTATTATCATTGTTTATCGAAATACTGGCTCGTAATTTTGCCTGCTTCTGGAGATAAGGCTGCAAATGCTTGGTTAACTGTATTATATCCTATCTGTGAAAACTTGTAATTGGCCATATTTAGCTATAAATTTGTTCACTGTTCCAATTAGCTATAGTCGTATTTTTTATTAGACGAAGTCAACTGACGTTTACTTTGTTGTCAGTTTATGATGAAATAAAAATAGTTTTGTGACAAAGTGAATGATTGAAAAAACTCTTGAATGAATGAAATTGCCTCGATTGTCTAGTGAATAGTTAGTGTGCCGAAAGGCCGGTATCGGGTACGGTGTTCGAATTTTAGTCGTGCTTTGTACATACCAACGAGTTTTCGAAACTATGTTCCTATAGTATTTACCTATACTGAATACCAACTGTTTTAAACATTAAGGAAAACATCGCGAGGAAACTTGTAAGACTGTCCTATTTTCAATACATCATGTAGTTGAAACTATAAATGTATAAAATATAACAATTTATAGGTAGGTTATGAAAATAAAAAACATCGCTTATTACTTAATTTGTGTTTATTCATCATCAGATAAAAAATCATCACTATCGCTTTCGGTGACATTAACATAACATACAAATCTGTCTGAAACATTGTCGATCATGTAGTCGAGACCATACATTTTGTCTTCTTCTTTAATTATATGAGACACGCAGCTACTCCATTTTTCAGGAGTGATATGTTGAAGTCCTTCTTCAAAAAGTTTTTTTACTTCTGTCATTTTGAAGGTTTTGTTATTTCTTGCAATATATCCTTTAGCCTGCGCCCATACCAACTCAATGGGATTGAGCTCACAGTGGTATGGGGGCAGACGTAAAACAATAATCCCATGCTGCGCTGCCATATCGTCCACAACATACTTATCGCAATGTTCTTGTTTGTGCTGCCGTACAATGTCTATAAGAGTAGCTTTAACCATTACTGCTTCGAATGAAATATTTTTGCTCGTTAGCCACTCTTGTATTGTAGGTTTAGTTCAAGACATTGTAGGCAGCGATTCAAGTTTCCTGGGTTGGGGGGGTGGCATTATCCATCACATGTATGTATCTATGTACTACGGAATTTGGTTTTAGTTTTGGCAAGACCCCTTAATCCAATTTTAACATTTTTGAGTAAGTAAGTCTACGCAACCTAATACTTTGGTATTACAAAGAACATTATGGTTGACAAATAATATAATGCAGTAGAAGGAATAAAGTATAAGTTACCTTTATAATGGTGGGTGCCTCATTCGCATAAAAAAAAGATGTAAAGTAAAAATCGTCTAATTTATCTTTGAAACTGTGTTTCGGTCCACGTTTCTCGGGAGACTTAAATTGTTCATTTTCTTTGTATTCTCTTAAAACACTGTAAACTGAGGTCACACCAATTCCCAAAATGTCAGCTGTTTTCGAAACACATTCTTTTTTTTCGGGAGCCTCAATAGGTAATAATGAAGCAGCTTTCTCCTCAAATACGTATTTGTAGACGTTTTGTATCATAAGTTTTTCGGAAAAGCTTAAAGCAATCCGTGGTCTCTTTTTAGGGTTCCGTACCTAAAAGGTAAAAATCTTATTACTAAGCCTCCGCTGTCTGTCTGTCTGTCTGTCTGTCTAGAAAGCTGAAATTTTCACAAATTATGTATTTCGGGTGCCGCTATAACAACAAATACTAAAAATAAAAAAATGAAAATATTAAGGGGGGGTCCCATACAATAAACGTGTTTTTTTTTCGTATTTTTGTTCAAAATTACTAACGGTAGCAGGTAGACGCTTAAAATTTTCACGGAATATGTAGTTGTATATTACTTTTAATAAATAAATAATTAAATAAAAAAAAAAAAATAATAAAGGGGGGCTCCCATACAACAAACGTAATTTTTAAGCAATTTGTTACTCGATCTTAATAAACAAGTAGAAACTTAAAAAATATTTAAGTATATATACAACAAACGTGATTTTCTTTTATAGATGATGGTACGGAACCCTTCGTGCGCGAGTCCGACTCGCACTTGCCCATTTTTTCTTGGAGACAAGCTTTGGCTTGGCTTGCTTGGTTGAAGATCCATATCGTTTGTACAAAACAATAGGGCAACAAATAAACACAACAATTACCACAAACACAACGTAACGAAAAACTTAACAAAAACAACAACTAAACACTAAACAGCTTGAGCGCAGAAAAAACATTCGTGCTATCAGACCAGAGGTTAGAAGCCGAATGAATAACAAACAAAATGGCGACCGACGCTCGCAGCGTTGAGCGTTGTTGGCACTAGTCAGCGCGCCACGCGCCGCGCTTTGTAATAAGCCGTCAAAAAACGGATGTAACTACTTACATAATAGTAACTTATATCAGAGCACTTTTATAAAATTTTAGTCTAAAATAGAAATAATATTCTTTTATAGTTTGAAATTATTAACTATTCACACTCATTGTTCTTTCATCTGATTGAACGAGAACTAAACGCATCACTATTACTTTAAATATGGCAGCATTATTTAACAAAGTGACATTAGCTACTGTCAGTTGGCTTCGTCTAATTAAAAATACGACTATATAAGTTTTTTCAAAAATTATAAAAGAAAATAAAAAATAAAATAGTACCTACACCTAAATAATCTATAATTATTTCTTACAACAACGTTTCCACTTTGACTAGTCGTAGGCATCCTAAGGTCATAGTCAACTACAAAAAGCCCGCATTAACGTATAATAAAATAACTAACATAACTGAGGATGAAATACTTGCTCCTTAACCATAATTCTGAATAATTTCATTCATTTTAAAGTGCACAAATGGCATAATATATATTATTTATATACATTCATATGTGTGGTGCATAGGGATCCCACCAAGAACTTAGGGTCCCAAGCCAACCTCACCTGCAAGTGGTGCACCTGCCGATCAACGGACGAGGCTCTGGCAAACAAAATATCCCGATAAGTGGCAATAGGCTCGCCACCTATTACGTGGGATCAAAACACTGGCAAAAAGTGGGCGTTTAATATGCCTCTGCCTATCCCTTCGGGGAAACAGGCGTGAGTCTATGTATGTATGTATGTATCATATGTGTGTTTATATAAAATGCTTGCGTTACTGACTGACTGACAGACAAGTTACAGCCAAAACTATTGAGGGCATGAAGCTAAAATTTGGCATGTATGTTCCTTGAAGAACGTTGAGTGCACTAAGAAGGGATTTTCCGAAATTCCTACGGGATCAGTAAATTAACAAATGTGTGGTCGTAGCCAGGGGCATTATCTAGTTATAAATAAAGTAATTTAAAACATTCAAATACTGCGATGTACATGCATTTCTCAGAATTTGTCTGTTCGGAAGTCTTTCGTTTCGATTGATATTTAAATAGTCATTTTAAATATCAGGTGTTTAGTTGTATGTATTTGAATTAACTCAAGGTTGCCGAACCGGCTTATTTTATAAATACCGTAATATCTATTTGTGCTTCACTTCACCCCGGTTAAATGCATATTTTGGATTTAATCGGTATTTTACATCAATCACGATGTATTGCATTACAAGAGTTGAACCTCGAGTTCCGTTATGCTCCTGCTACACTTGCGTCTTAACGCCTCAATTTAGGCGTTACGTAGATGTGGCCAACGATTTAGCGCGTTAAATTACCAATGACCAACGCCCATGTTAACGCGTAGTTGGCCATTGCCATTAATGCTAACGTGAAGCAGCAGCATTATGGAATGGATGTCATAATATACCTAGTATTATCCCAGTTAGAAAGCCGTGGGCCGTTTTTTGGCCTAACCAGATTTGACTGAATATTAGCTTTTCCACAGAGCGACTGCCTGTCTGACTTTCGTAACCCAAACGGATAGCCACATTCCATTGTTAAGAATAGTGTCTGTTTATTCATAGGTACTGATTCCCTATAACCACTGTCAAAGATCTTCATGACAGGTGTGACCGACGGCTTAACGTTAACAATTTTTGTAAAAAGAAACAGTAATTTTAAACGTCTTAATTTGCGACTTAATTCAATTAGTGTTTTCATAAGGAGGGTGGTTCGGCGATACACCGAAACCGTAGGTAGGTTCTAGGCGATTTGGAAAAAATGGACTGTATTTAAAGGAAGAGTATGTAGGATTGGATACGGGAAGAGGTGATTGTGAGTGGGTATAGGATATTTCAAGGATGGAAGGCACTTACCTTATACGGCAATCTTCTTCGTTTCCGAAGGGCAGTCTCCTGGTGGTTTCGTGATGCAGCTGCTTGTTTTCACTTCACTTCACAGTCACTTCCTCTTGCGAGCGGGTTTCTTAAGAGGTAATAACTATAGCGGGAGCGGCGCGGGTGATCCGGTCTAGCGGACGCGTATCGCGAATCGAATGTTCTTGAAAGTTCTGGACAGTCACTCGCGTCGACGATCGCGGCGACCAATCAGGCGAAAGGCAGTGCCTTTTCCAGGGAGTGGGATAGAGGGAGACGGAAATATGGTATCGCTCACTTTTGTACGTGGAACGATTGATGTTGATGCGATTAGTTATAGATAGGAAGGTAGATGGCGCTACCAGAGGGTAATGGTTAAATGAACTTAAAGGAGGATGAAAATAAAAATAACTTATTCTTATTCTTAGACCTCACAAGACATTTTTTGTAAAATTAACAATTATTACTAAAATTGAGCATACTGATTAAGTTTATATTACATTATATTTGTTAATAATAAAAAAAATATATTATAACTGAAAAAAATATTTTTTTATTACAATTCCTTCACTAATTAATTGAAAAGAACTTCGTTCCATCCGGGTGTCCCTTGACACCTCTCAAGCAGTTTTTTTTTTCAAAGCGTTTTGTACTGAATTTAATTCGGTTTTCACACCTAGAACGATTACAGTTGGAGGTAATGCAACCTTCTGTGAATGGGCACAACAACTGGGCGTCACAAAAGTAGGAAGAGATTGTATGAGCTATATGACGAGAGAAACTTTAATTTAAGTGAACAATTTCAGAATTATGTTAGAAACTATGCTAGGATATTTCGAAAACTTTGCAAGAAAGCTAAGTCTCTTTATCTGAGTTCAAGGATTAGGAGTAGTGACGATAAAATGAAAATAACATGGAATATTATAAACAGCGAGACTGGGAAAGTAAAAAGTAAAAGTTCTAAATTTAGTATGAACATTGACAATGACACTATTACATCAGACTCAAAAGTTGCATCGGCGTTTGAAAGTTTTTTTACTGATATCCCCGTTATTACAACTAGATCTTTGGACTCATCAACCAATGCAGCGGAATCTCTTTTGAAAGAAAACATGAGTACAATTTATGGTAACTTCTCATTTCAATATATAAATTAAAACGATGTTATAAAAGCTTTTAATACTATAAATATAAAGAAGACTACAGACTTGTGGGGGAATTCCGTTACTATTACCAAGTCCATTATTGCTTTAGCTGCTAATAGATTAGCTTTAATATTTAATAAGTGCATTGACTGTGGTGTATTTCCTGATCTTATGAAAGATAGCAAGGTAATACCATTGTACAAAGCAGGTAGCACATCAGACCCCACCATTCAGCTAAATTTTCGAGAAATTGATTCTAGACCAACTGCAAAGTTATTTTGATAACAACGAGCTTCTACACTCTAAACAATTTGGTTTTACAAAGGGGCGCTCCACGACCGATGCCGGTGTTGAGCTGGTAGAACCTATCTTTGATTCCTGGGAGGATTCACATGATGCCTTAGGTGTCTTCCGTGCTTTGTTCAAGGCCTTTGATTGTGTAGATTTGTAGAACATGATACATTGATCAGGAAATTACATCTGTATGGTTTAAGTAGTTGTGCTCTGCATCTTCTTACTTCATATTTGAGTAATAGGATTCAGAGAGTTGATGTCAACAGGACGCGTTCTCATGGGTCTGTAGTCAATATGGGCATCCCACAGGGTTTAATCCTCGGTCTTTTTTTATTTTTAGTGTATATTTATGACTTACCACACCTCGTTAATGACAAGCACGGGATAGTATTGTTTGCTGATGATACCTAACTTTTATTTAAATTTAAACGTCAAAAAATTGATATGGACGATGTAAACATTGCTATCATAAAGGTGGTTCGCTGGTTTGAGGTTAACAACCTGCTTTTAAATAGAATTAAAACTAAATGTATTCGATTTTTGATGTCTTACGTTCAACAAGTGAACACCTCAGTAAAGGTTAAGGATGATGTGTTCGATCTTGTGGATGACACCAAATTTTTAGGCATTACACTAGATTCTAAGCTGCAATGGGGACCACGATTAGTAAATTGTCGAATAGACTCAGCTCTGCAGCATACGCAGTCAGTAAAATTCGCCATTTAACTGACATTGACACAGCCAGGCTTGTATATCATAGCTATTTTCATAGTATAATGTCATGCGGTATTCTCTTGTGAGGAAATGCTGCCGTCATTCAGACCACCTTTGTTCTGCAGAAAAGAGCTATTCGAGCAATTTATAATTTGGATTATGGGGCTTCTTTAAGGAATAAATTCAAGAAAATAAACATTTTAACAGTTGCAAGCCTGAACATTTATGCCAACCTAATATATGTATTCCAAAACAAGGCCTCATACTCAAAGACAAGTGATATCCACAACTTGAATACTAGAAATAAGAGCAAACTAGTAGTACCGGCCACCCGGCTAGAGAAAATAAAAAAAAATCTTTTCAAGGCCAATGTGGGTGCTTTTACAATAAACTGCCAAGCAATATACAAAATGTAAGTTTTAATAAATTCAAAAAGGTTATAAAACGTAACTTTGTCAAAAAGGGTACTTTCTGTGCTAGATTATATTGAAGTTAAAAATGCTTGGGATTAATTTGCTCGGTCCCACAGGCTACTTATGTTTGATTATTGTTAAGTTTCATGTGAGTGTGAGTTATTGTGTTTATTTTATGCTAGTTTAGTACTTTTATATAATTATTAAAAAACCTTAATAATTGACAAACACATTATAGACATACCAGCTCATATATCTATGAAAAATTCAATGTAGTTACTAAGTTTCAAATTGTATAGAATCAACACGATGAAAAAAGTGAGTGAGTTTCTTGCCTGATTCTTCTCACGAAGCTCTACTTTCTGAACAGGCATTTTTTTAATGCTCAATTATGTTAATATGCATATGATGTTTCTTTTTTATTTAAATTTGTATGACCTTTCTGACGTGTCCAAAAAATTTAAACATTTTTATGGAAATAAACATATTTGAGTTTGAGTTTGAATAATTATCTAGACTACGGTGTTATTAAATGGTTCGGTGCTTTTTAGGGTTCCGTACACAAAAGGTAAATAACGAGATCCTATTAATAAGCCTCCGCTGTCTGTCTGTCTGTCACCAGGCTGTATCTCATAACCCGTGATAGCTAAAAAGCTGAAATTTTCACAAATTATGTGTTTCGGTTGCCGCTATAACAACAAATACAAAAATAAAAACGAATAACATATTAAGGGGGGGGGGGGGGAGTCCCATACAATAGACGTGTTTTATTTTGCTCAAAATTACTAACGATAAAAGGTAGACGCTTTAAATTTTCACAGAATATGTACTTGTATATTACCTTTCAAAATATTTATATTAATTAAAAAAGTAAATAATAAAATCCCATACAACAAACGTAATTTTGAAAGTAATTTGTTACTCGATCGTAATAAACAGGTAGAAACTTAAAAAATATTTAAGTATACATACAGCAAACGTGATTTCTTGTATAGATGATGGTACGGAACCCTTCATGCGCGAGTCCGACTCGCACTTGCCCAATTTTTTATGTAAAGTTTGCAAAATAATAACTATTAAACAATCGATTTTACACAATCACTTTGATAATATCTATAAAAAGACATTATAGATTTTCAGAGCGTCAGTAATGATGACTGATGAATAAGAATGTTCTCCATCTGTTTTGATGGAGTTTTTTTTAACATTTAAGTACTGACGTGGATGTCTCACTGACGACAAGTTCACAAATATGAGTCTTATTTTAAGGCCTTTAAAGTTACCCTCGCGCCCTTCCCTGCACCTTCGGGATCTAAAATGTTCATCAATCAGTCGAACGCTCACTAGCGGTGCGATAACATATTCGGCTGTGGAGCTGCGCAGTGTAAGGTCAGTATTAGTGTTGTGGGTCAAAAGCAATGTAAAATGTGTCAAAAGTCAAAGCAATCGCTGCCTAAGCAGTACTTTAATTAAGACTTATGTTTGAAATATAAGAATTTTTCCAAAATAATTCTTGATTACTTTGTAATCGTTTAAATTATCTTAATATATAAAATCCTTGCGTTACTGACTGACTGACAGACACGCTACAGCCGAAACCATTGGGTGCAGGAAGCTGAAATTTGGCATGTATGTTTTTTGGGGACCGTAGGGGTGCACTAAGAAGGGATTTCCCGAAATTCCCACGGGATCCGCCAAAACGGGTAAATTAAAAAATTACTTATATTTCTTAAGGGAGCGAAACATTCGTTATGTCATTTCTACCAAATAAATACTGATCTCCTATGAAAAGGTTGTTGTTTTTTTTACTGACTTCGTAAAATAATAATAAACGAATCAATCAATTAAACAATGTGCAAAGCAGTTAATAGAAATTATCCATTTCAACTATCTACTAAGCTGTCTGGGAGAACTCACGTCACCATTTATGATATTACCAAACCACGTCAGTACCTGTAGGATAAAGTCATACGAATTATTTATAATACCATTAGCTTCAAACTGACCTCGGCTCCTTCCCCAAGAATTACACTATCTAATAATGAAAACTATACAAAAATCCCTTTGGTAATTTTTGAGTCAATCACGATCATACTTTCTACACTGGTAGTGGTAGGGAATTCATTTTATAATAGATATACGGCCGGTTACCGAATTGAGAATTTCACATTGAGAACAACTTAAACCCTAATCATCTCATAGATTTGTATACATCATTGATACAAAAGGTTAGTCCCAAACGTTTCAAAATGTCCGTGAATGGCTATAACATAATTAACTTATGTACGTAACAAGAGATTTATCAAATCACGTATCTCCTTGCACCATGATTCAACATAACTGGAGAGCTACAACAGTCATCTGTGTCACGTGATCTCCGCTCCTTAATCGTGTTCCAGATGTCCAGCCCGTGTTTTTGTCTCCATCAATTAATCTGTGTGTGGATTACTCGAATGAATTGTCGACTTGCGCCATGTTGGTTCTGTTAAAGATACAAGTCAGCGTAATGGGTTGCTATGCTCCTACATGTGTGCTTTTTTTTGATTGATTATTGGTTCATGTAATGATGATTGTCGAAGTCAAAGGTTTAGTTATCGCTTTGAAATTACGCTCAGCGTAAAGATTCGAGGATACGAGGTAGGTATGTGCAAGGAATGTATATACTTTGTTAATGTGTCGTTGTTCCGATTATTTGATGGAGCTGTAATTCAAATTCAAATTCAAATTCGTTTATTAAACACCTTTTACAATTATACAAAGCTTAAACGGTAATGGCTACAGTAGTATAAACTGTGTCTTAGCCATTAACGCCCACATCCGAGTACTTATAAAGGTATATCAAAGATAAGCAATTCACATTTAATATTTGAGTATTAAGTAATGTTATCTATGGATAGTAGTATGATTAGTAACTAGACATTAGTATGAGTGGTGACATGTGAGAGGCATGTATATGGGTGTGTGAGTGACTGGGTGATAGTTATGTATGTGTGTGTGATATGAGTGTGAAATGTTTATGTTTAATATTTCATGTAATGATGTCTTCACATTGGTCATAGTTTAGAGAAAGAAGCCATCCTGTGAGTTTGAGCTTGGCTAGTAACTTTTGAGACCGGGAGACAATTTGATCTATTTTCAAGTTCCAAAACAATTTACTGTCTAATATTATCCCTAGGTATTTTATGCTACTGGTAGGAGTAATTGAATAACAGCGGCAGTCGCAACCATTAGGAAACCCAAATGTGTGTGCTTTTATAAAATAAGATGCTGGTTGAGAAAGGGTATTAGGGGCAAACGCTATAAATTTAGTTTTTTGTAGATTGAGTGTGAGTTAATCTAGGTCCATCGACTAGCAATACTGTGTCGTCAGCATATGAAACAATTCTACAGTTTTTGATTTTAAGGGAACAAAGCTCATTGACATAAATGAGGAAGAGTGTGGGACCCAAGGACACTTCCCTGGGGAACTCCATTAACCGTTATGGATTATCAGCACACAACAATTACAGCACAAACACATTGTGTCTGGTAATTATTCAAATATCCAACGCCGTACCACAGAGATTCATAAACAAACACAACATACATTTACCTAGTTCCATACAACTGGCAGACCCAGACTTTAACATTCCAGCTACTATTGACTTGTTGTTGGGCGCAGACATATTCTGGCAAGTCATGGGTACTGGAAGATTGGAATTAGGGAAACAGCAGCCAGTCCTAAATGAAACAAAATTAGGCTGGTTGATAACAGGCTGCATCACAGAAACACAGACCAATCAGACTCAGAACACATTCTTCAACACAATCAGACTTAGGGATTTAGGAACCATTCCTAATCCTTCAGACATATCTCAGACTCCTCAATAATCATGTGAGCAAATGGTTACATTAACCACACCGCTTAAACTGTCACCAGATTGTTTAAACCGGACAGAAAATCAGAAAAATAATTGTGTTCTCACCATGCAGAAGCAATTAAAATCAGACCATAAAACACATGCACACAAACAAACATGGCAACACACCAAACAGAAACCTCCAGATATCATATCTAGGGGTGTCACACCATCATCACACATACATCCACATTTGTGGTTCTCTGGTCCAGGCTTTCACAGGGATGATGATAGCAGCTGCTGGCCAACATCACCTGGGCATATCAGCAATTGTTCTGACCTCCAAGAACCGCCTCAGAACCACACCCACAAACACAAGCACAAACACAAAATCATTCAATCATACACACACCCAAAAAATTCATACACTTGCCATTCCGATCTTCAAGAACTGCCTCAGAACCACAACCACACACACAAACACAAAATCAGTCAGTCATACACACACTTGGGGAATTCATACACTTACAATTCAAATCTCCAAGAAACCACTTCAGAACCACAACGACAAAAACACTCATCACTTTCACACACACTCAGACAATTCATACATTTACAGACAATTCAGAACTTCCTGAAACACTAACAAGTATTAGGAAGCGGTTACATGAACCACACCGCTTAGCAATCATCAGATTGGTTAAGCTGGTCAGACAAAAAATTGGTTTTTCTTCACATTGAAAAACATTTCAAATCAGAACTTTCATAATCAGAATTTCAGAATTTCTAAAACACTCATCGAGTTTTAGGAATTGGTTTTAAGAACCACACCGCTAAGCAATCATCAGATTATTTAAGCTGGACAGACAAAGAATTGTTTTTTCTTCACATAGAAGAACAATTCAAATTCAGAATTCCTTAAACACTAATCATTTTTTAGAAATTGGTTTTAAGAACCACACCTCTTAAACAATCATCAGAGTGTTTAAGTGGACAAACAGAATTGTTTTCTTAACATAGAAAACAATTGAAATCAGACAACAATTCAGATACAGATATTACTATATTACATACCTTTCAGAATCAGTTTTTCAGAATCACTGAAACACTAATCAGTGTTTACACACAATCAGACATTACTCAGAACTTTAAAAAATAAAACTTCACAATCTCAGAAACAACATTTAGAATTACACACAGAAAATTCATTAATTTACAACTTCACAAATTAACAGACATAACTGCATACGTATTGCAGTTCATACACAATTGTAACATAAAACACAGTTATTTTACACTGTAATTCAGCTTCAAACAATTTTATATCATTAACAACAACATAACTATTTTCAACCAATTAAATTCAGTACAAACATAACAGTTAAATTCATTTTCTAGTGAAAATTTATTTCAGACTAGTCGACGCCAGGGGCTTCGCACGCACATATTTTCGAATTTCCCGTTTTTCCCGATCCCGTGAGAATTTCGGGAAATCCCGTCTTAGTGCACCTCTATGGTGCCCAAGGAACATACATGCTAAATTTCATCTTCTTACGACCAGTAGTTTCGGCTGTAGCGTGTCTGTCAGTCAGTCAGTAACGCAAGGATTTTATATATTAAGATTAATTTCATAACATTCATTAATTATCAGGCTGGTGCTCTCATTCGCGTGGGCGGCAGGCTCGCTAACCCGCGATTACAATATAACAAATAGTTTGCAATCATCACATGAATTTGCAAACTCATTACTTCACATTTCACAGAACATTTTCCATGCTTCTTCACAGTTGCTACCAGTCCCTTAAAGTCATGATCAGTAACCATAGGGGGCGTGGTAGTCAATAAAGAGTCATACATATGCATCTATGTATGCCTTGCAGTTCTAGCTGTCAATCTGGATCAGTTACCGACCTGACGAACAAATCTTATATAACATCACTAAATAGATTCATCAGCTGCCGAGGTTGGAACCTGACATACATTCACACTTCCAGACTATTCAGACATTCATTTTCAGACTGTTCAGTTTCAGACTTCACAGTTCACAGACACATGCACATTCAGGCAATGGCTCCACTTGTAGTGGTGTCAAATGTTGTCACAGATTTCTAGCAGAGAATCACAACTTAATCAGCAGCAGTGCAGCAGAGCAAGGCATCACATCCACTTCATTCCCCCATAGTATCAACACTATGGTGGGTTATGGTGAGAAACAGTCAACGGACGGCACCTTAGGTAGGTCTAAGGCTTGGCACACTGCACACATGAGGCATTATCCCCATATACTCTTTCTCATTCTAGGTCTTAGACGCCTCTCTTCCAGCCCGTCTGATTCACTCTCTGCCCCCACTCCATTTCACTTCTTAATTGGTCAACCATTGGTCTGTATCCTGAGCCACCACTGGCCGACTGCAATGCATATGAACATTATGTACAAGAAGCCAAATTTCACAGATCCAGAGCAGATAGCATGAGTCATTCGGACAGCTGCTATGATACGCGTCCACCTGCCCGTTGCGTGCTGGGACGAGCAACACAGCTCCAACTGGGGCCTAATGGAGTCACAAAGTGGTCGACATCAAGCCCAACACAGAACCAATAAGAAGAGCATGCAACCCACTCGTTTGCGGCCGGGCAGAATGTCTACGACACATTGTCGTAGACACGTTACTAATACTAATTAGTAGCACAATTTACTCACATCACTACAATCGCGTCACATCACTACGGCGCCTGCGCACGGGAGCGCGCGCCGTCATCTGTCAGCGATCAGAAGCCCAACGAAACACACGTTTTCAAATCTCTTTCGCTTGCGCTGAATTGTCGGGCGTTTACTTTTGTATCGAACCAGTATTACTAGGAATTAAAACTAGAGTCCACTGCAAGTACCATCTTTTATTTATAACTGGCTTGAACACTAGTACTGTCAGAAGCATTAGAAATTAACAAAATACTCGACAATCCGAATTTTGCGGATATAATTATGTTGTCGACTCGAAATCTTAATTTTTTATGATTAAGTATTCAAGTAAAGTTTCGATCTAGTCTACCGTACCCCGTGACATAATTATTAATATAGATGCTTACTCCTTGCTTACTCCAGCGTTAAACCATGGGTCTCCGCGAAGTAACTTTCACTCCTGGAGTAAATTATGAATAGTTAACTCCGTCCTTACTCCTAGTTTATTATTTATTTATTTTTATTTATAGTCTCACGCCTGTATCCCCGAAGGGGTAGGCAGAGGTGTAATATTACACCCACATTTCGCCATGAATTTTGAAGGTCCCACGTAATAGGGGGCGAGCCTATTGCCGTACCGGGCACATTACCAGTAGGGTTCAGAACCGGGAAATCCCGGTCTCGAAAGTACCGGGCATTCCCGGTTCTTTTGTCGTAAAATGGAACCGGGATATCAAATTTGATTCCCGGTTCTTTCGGTACTTTCGGGAATTTTATTTACATTAGGCGATTCACACTAGTTCACACTACTATTTGCTTATTTACTCTTACTTTACTTTTCCACTTTTTCTACTATTCAAACATTCAAAACTAACGTGAATAATTCAGCGTTAAAAGAAATAACGCGCGAAATTAATGGTGCGGTCGCTATAACCAATAACTACCTACACTTGCACGCTGTTGCTGGTATAGGAAGGAAAGTAGTAAGTAGGAACGCGACTACGACGCGGTGTCGAGCTTCCCCGCGCCTGCCGTGCATGACCCGCCCGCGCGCCGTGATCTCTCGTTCACTCAGTTTTCGCCGAAACGCATCCAAACCGCTCCTTCATAGGTGGCATAGGAGCGGCTTGGATGCGTAGATTATACACATTACTTACCGCTGCTCTAACCTCCAGGCTGGAGTTTAGAGCAGCGGTAAGACTGGGGCACTTCAAGAACCTGAAGGACGCCTTAGCCCACGCTCTGGAGGTGGAAGCAGTACGACGCGACGAGCGAAGTCACTGTATCAGGGAAGTTGTATCGTCACCTCGGTGCTAAAACTGCGGGGAAAGAGGCCATATCCGCTTGAGCTGCCTGCAAAGCGTAGGCGGCCTCGTGGGTTTAAGGTTCCACCATTTGATGGCTCGTCATCATGGTCATCATACAAGATCCAATTTGAGGCTATGTTGCGATCAAATGGGAGGAATAAAGAACAGGCCTTAACCGCCCTAACCTTGGGCCTTCGTGATCAGGCGTTGACGGTGTTGGGGGCACTCGGGCAAGACGTCTCCTACGAGAACCTTCTAGAGGTGCTGGAGGCCATATACGGTGACGTGCACCTCGAACATGTGTATCGTGCTCAGCTGAAGGACAGGACACAACGCACCGGAGAAACTCTGCTGCAGTGGACTCTGGAGGTCGAAAAGCTGGTCAGGAAGTCATACCAGTCGTCGCCTGCGCTGATAAATGGGAACCTCGTAACATTTACGGATGGAATCCGCGACCTGGAGTGCTGGCACTCTATCTCCCCCAAAGGGGTCACCTGCTGTGCCTGCCAGGCAGCGAGAGCAGGAAAACGAATAGAAGCCAGGACTGCGGGGTTAGTGCTGGCTGGTAATGGAAGAGCCCCAAGTATCTCGATCTCGCAATCATGTGACGGGAACAGCCTGATCATTGAAGGCGAAATTAATAAAACGCCATGCAAGCTGACATTGGACACGGGTGCTCCGCGGACAGTCGTCGGTTTCCATCTGGCAAGACGGGTTTTTCGGGGCTGCTTCAGGAATAATGAATGTGTGAAACTGAGAACACTATCGTTCAGCACATAACCGTCTGAGGTGAAATGGAGGTGGATCTGAAGCTAGGCAACAAAGTTTACCGTCACAAAGTCATCGTGGCCGATATGGTTATGCCTAGACTTCATGCGGAAGCATCGCTGCGAGATCGATGTTAACCAGGGAGTGTTGAAATGTGGCTTAGAAGACGTCTTGATGGAAGGTACAACTTCAGGAAAAGTGTACTGCCTGAAGAATGTCATTCTTCGCGGTCGGAAACCGTTGTACCAGTTTGTCTATACTATGTCTTACGGTCCTTTCCGTTTTCTATAATAAAAACTAGCAAGAACCGAAAATACCGAAAGAACCGGGAAATCCCGTTTCCGTTATACAAAAGTACCGAAATTCCCGGTTCTCAAGCAGAATACCGGTTCCGAAAACACTAATTACCAGACTCCGTGCTGCTACTGAGAATTTCCTAACGGAAAATCCCAATAACACAATTCCTAGTTTATTAATACCATAATTGCCTAATCTTTGCTTAAGTCTTGGGGTAAAGTTGTTCTGACGCTAATCCTAGTTTATTAATAAGACGGTAAGAGTCTGACAGTCCCCTTCCTCCTTCCCGCCAGGACGGAGGGACTCCATGAGAATTTGCCAACCCGACACAAAAAAGGGTAAATTTGGTCATTTCATTCTGTACGGCATCAGTTTCATACTGTTTCAATACAGCTTCTAATCCATTATTCCGCAACGCCGTACAAAAATCATGCGACAAGGGGAGGAAGTCGAGGGTTGCAACCCCCTCTCTTTCCGTGGTCCGAGAGGTTATTTGAAAAAGTACGGCTTCGGTTCCAAAACATTATCTAGCACTCAAAAGAACTATTAAAAATAATGCCGTCAAAAAATTATTGTTCATTTGAATGTATTTTAATAATTATCTTTATTTCATGGTATACTTTGATTTATATATTATAAGTGTATTATAATCTGTAACAAAATATGTTATTTTATGTTGGTACCATTGTAAGGTTGCTAACATTGATATGTAATAAAGTAGTCAGTCGTTCTAAGAAAATCAACGTGTTTTATTAGGTTATGGGCTATCTCGTAAAAATTTCTAGTATTAGTGTGAAATACAGTTTGAAATTGTGTTTGATTTTCGAGTTTTCGAGCAATCATGTCAGTAAACTACATACAAAGTATTCCAAAGTTGAAAGGCAGAGAAAACTACGACGAATGGAGTTTTGTCGCGGAAAACTTGTTGATACTCGAGGGCTTGCATCATTATATAAAGCCGGTGCCCAATGAAGAAGAAAAGGCCGGAGAAGATGCGAAGACTAGAGCAAAGCTAATTTTGACAATAGATCCCGGATTGTTCGTGCATATTAAGGAGACAACCAGTTCGAAAGAGTTGTGGATAAAACTGATAAACATGTTTGATGACTCGGGTTACTCCAGAAAAATCAGTTTACTACGGCATTTAATCTCTATAAGGCAAGAGAATTGTAATTCTATGACCTCATATGTCACGGAAGTGGTCGATACGGCGCAGAGATTAAAGGGGACTGGATTTGAGATCACGGACGAATGGATCGGGTCATTATTATTAGCATGATTGCCAGAACATTTTTCGCCAATGATCATGGCCATAGAACAGAAAGAAAATAACCACAGATTCAATAAAATCTAAGTTAATCGATATGGAAGTTACAAAATTGCACACCGATACAGATTCGGGTGGCGCTGCATTCGCTGCAAGAAAGTTTCCGACTAACAAGGGCCACCACAACACTAGCAAAGATGGCGGGCCGACGCTAAAAATTACTGAAGAAAAGAAAATGATTAATTGCTGCAAGTGTAAAAAGAGCAGTCACTACAGAAATCAGTGCCCGTTATTGAAGAAATACAAGGAAACTAATGCCTTTAATGTGGTTTTTCTGAATTGTAAATACAATAAAAATGAGTAGTACGTTGATTCTGGCGCCAGCGCACATATGACTGCAAACAAGAATTGGATAAATAATGCAAACTTTTCTCCTAGTTTATCTGAAATAACTGTTGCGAATGATATAAAAGTGCCAGTGGTGTGTTCCGGAGACGTACAGATAACGACTAATTACAACTACGACGTCACAATAAAAGATGTGCTATGCGTGCCAAGTTTAACAACTAATTTACTATCAGTGAGTGAGTTAATCAATAATGGGAATCATGTTGATTTCAGTCGCAGCCATTGTTACATTAAAAACAAGAACAATGTACTGGTAGCAACTGCAGAATTGACTAACGGAGTATACAAGCTTCAGACCAAAGAAGCAGATTGCATGTTAGCTGCATCAGCAGTAGTAAATGCAGAGTTGTGGCACAGGCGCTTAGCACATATAAATAGTTTGGATTTGAACAAAATGAAGAATGGCATAGTAAATGGATTGTCATACCCAGCTTCTAGTGAGATGACAAAGGATAAATGTGTAATCTGTTGCGAAGGTAAACAGAGTAGATTACCATTTTGTCATTCTAGCCAGAAGAGTACTGAAACACTACAGATAATACATGCAGATGTATGTGGTGCAATGGAAACCAAATCAATTGCAGTCTCACAGTATTTTCTTTTATTTTTGGATGACTATAGTCGTATGACTTTTATATACTTCCTGAAACATAAAAATGAAGTTTTTAAAAAGTTCAGAGAGTTAAGGGCTATGATCGAGAATCAGCAAAATAAGAAAATAAAAACACTTCGCACAGACAATGGAGGTGAGTTTTGTAGTAAAGAAATGGAAAAGTACTTAGCACAGCATGGCATTATTCATCAGAAAACTGTAGCATACACGCCAGAGCAGAATGGTGTGTGTGAACGAGCCAATAGAACTATTGTTGAAAAAGCTAGATGCTTACTTTTCGATGCAAAGCTTAAAAAAAAGTTCTGGGCTGAAGCTGCAAACACAGCTGTGTACATCAGCAGCAACAGATGTGTCACTTCGAGCTTAGAAAATATAACTCCATATGAAGCGTGGTATGGAAAGAAACCAGACATCAGTAATATCCGTTTGTTTGGGTGCATTGTTATGGTGCATATTCCCAAGGAGCGTAGACTCAAATGGGACAGAAAAGCAGAACAGTATATTCTGGTTGGTTTTTCAGAAAACATCAAAGGATACCGTGTCTATGACCCAAGAAAAAACACTGTAACTGTGAAGAGAGATGTTATAGTGATGGAAGAACAAATATATACTGAACATCAAGAAAAAGGAAATGCAATCTGGATACAGGAAGGAAAACCAATTGAAAACATCAATGACATAGATAGAAGTGCTGAGATCAGAGATTCTGTGGGGGATACGACATTGAATGAATCTCTGAGCAGTTCAAGTTCTAGTACATCGGTCTACACAAATGCAGGTTCGACAGATAGAGACCCCAACAGACTCAAACAATGAGACAGATATTTCTGAGATTGAAGTAAATTATGTTCCAGAGCTTCCGGTAGGAAAGAGACCGAGAAAGCCTGCAGTACGTTATGGTTGGAAAACTACTGTCACAGATGTTGTTCCAGAAGCAGAGCAGATTGTTCTCTCAGATGTACTAAAGGGACCTGAAGCCGAGCAATGGAAGCTAGCCATGCAAGAGGAACTGAAGTCATTTCAGTACAATGATGCTTGGGAGCTCGTTGACATTCCAGATAATGCGTCAATTGTACAGTGCAAGTGGGTGTTAAATAATGTGAGTGATAAAGTACGTTATCGTACAAGACTCGTTGCTAAAGGTTTCACGCAACAACGTGGCATTGACTATGTGGACACTTTCTCGCCAGTAGTGAGACATTCAACACTGAGAATGCTGTTTGCTCTTAGTGTACAGTGGGGCATGGATATCACAGATCTAGATGTGACTATTGCCTTTTTAAATGGACACCTAAAGGAGAACATTTATATGTCTATTCCTAAAGGCCTTGATATAGGTAATTGTAAAGGTAAAGTGTTAAAGTTAAAAAGAGCTAAATATGGTTTAAAACAGTCATCTCTAGTGTGGTACGAGAGAGTAAAAGATTGTTTGTGTAAATTAGAATTTAGGAATAGTAAATATGAACCATGTCTATTCCAGAAAAATATTGGTAATGTAAAAATAATAGTGGCTGTCTATGTCGATGATTTTTTGATATTTTTAAATAGTGCACATGAAACTGAAAAATTAAAAACCATTTTAAGTTCTGAATTTAAACTTAAAGATTTAGGTTCTGTGAGACGTTATTTAGGCATGTCAATCAATGTGGATAAGAAGTCTAACACAATAACTGTAGATCAAAAACAATATATTGAGCAATTATTGTCTTCATTTAACATGTCTGACTGTAAAACTGCAGATACTCCGATTGAGTGCAAACTAAATCTTGAAAAATCTGAGATATGTAAAACAAATATTCCTTATCAAAAATTGATTGGGAGTCTCATGTACTTAGCTATTTTAACTAGGCCTGACATAGCATATGATGTGAGTTATCTTAGCCAATTTAACAACTGTCACAATGAAACTCATTATATTTATGTAAAAATAATATTGAAATATTTGCAGAAGACAATAGATTATTCTTTAAAATATAGTAATACAAATGTAAATTTGAAAGGTTTTGTTGATGCCGATTGGGCCAGTGACAGTTTAGACCGGAAATCTTACACTGGTTTTTGCTTTACCATGGGTGGCTCTGTAATTTCATGGCAAAGCAAGAAACAGAAGACAGTTTCACTATCTAGCACCGAGGCGGAATATGTAGCACTGTCAGAGGCCACTCGGGAAGCTGTTTACTTAAGAAATTTTATATGTGAACTTACTGATAAGTAGTGTGTTATTAAGATTTATTGTGATAATCAAAGTGCTTTAAAATTAGCTACTAGTCAGCAATCACACAATAGGTCTAAACATATTGATGTTCGATACCATTACATTAGAGATGCCATTAAAAATAAGTTTGTTGAAATTGAATACATTTCTACTCAAGAGATGCCTGCTGACTTATTAACAAAAGGATTAATGTCATCTAAGCACTACAAGTTTGTACAGATGATAGGGGTTGCTCCTCACTAAAATATTGTTATTCTTTGTCATGAAAAACTGTAAGTTGTTACTTTATTTTGTTAAGTGGGGGTATTATAAGTGTATTATAATCTGTAACAAAATATGCTATTTTATGTTGGTACCATTGTAAGGTTGGTAACATTGATATGTAATAAAGTAGTCAGTCGTTCTAAGAAAATCAACGTGTTTTATTATTATAAAGCTGTAAAATCATTTGACTCTGTACGGCAACTTTTTCTTAACATGATATTGTAAAATACAACTGCGCGCTTTCTTATTATTTTTCATGAATCTATCGATGGTAAAAATGCCGTACAAAAATATATGACCAAAATGTACTCACTCTACCAGCACTTTTCAAGTCTCACCAGCACTCAGTTGGACAGCTTACAAGTGACGGCATAGTGCAATCCTATTATTTTATGCTCTTATATCGTCCTATATATGTCACCTGGTGCTTCATATGACCCATCCATTTTTGGACATGGGCCTGTAGTCTAAATGTCTGATCCAGCAATCAAATAAACTTACAAAGTTGTGCCAAGGCATATAAAGTAGGTATATGAAAATGATAGTTTCATTTTTGTAAATTTTTATATACACTAGAACTACCTGGAATGTAAGTTTTCTTTCTATTTTCATATTATGTTTTCCCCTTTATATAAACTGTTTTCCAATTCCTACGCTCATTTCCTAGTATTGTAAACATTTATAAACTCAGATCAATTAACAAAATATCTTTACTACATCCTCATTCTATATTCACGATCTCATCTAAATTTACGATAGCAAAAATTTATTAAACCTCTCCGTACACAGCAGTCACCAACAAATTGTACCATTCCTGGACAAATTGACAGTGGAAGTCTAGATAAGGACAGCCGTCCTTAGCGACTGATTATTGCATTTCAATATTCAACATGCAAGACGGACTAACAAGTTTCCGATGAGAATTAGTTTCAAATTGGTGCCCGCGTTCCTCCTTCTAGTATAAGCTTTTGAACAAAGAGATGTGTTTGCAGTTCTGATTGGGTAAGTGTTGACTTACTTTGAGCTATGCTGATTGTGTTCATTAATAAATAAAATTAGTTAATTTTATTTTGTAATGATACTACTTCCTTGATCTTGTGTTTACAAATAATGGCTATTGGTATATTACGTTGCTTGCTGATTAATAACTTTAGTTTAGTTTCTGTAACGTAAGTAACTGACTTTGAAAGCCAAAACGAAATTGTTTTCGCTATGCGATTGGTAGCGCCATCTATCTTTTCTATTGATAGTTAATTATGTCAACAGCTAGCTAATAAATTCCTTTGCATACCGCAGTGTCAAAACAAGCGATATTTTATCCCATTCCTTCCCAAAGGCACGCCTCGCTCTAATTGGTCGCGGAATTCAATGACGCTGCGATGATCGCTCGCGTGCTTACGCAGCCCCGCGCCGCGCCAAACGTGTGCAATACCGCAATATTAACCGCTTTTATACTATAAACGAGAACTAAACCGCCCGCGGGTGTAGTGGAGTGATCTGTGAAGCTTCAAGCTAGATCAAAAGGGAATGATCTGTTTTGTGGCCCGACTCTGGAAGACGCCGGCAGCCGCCATTAAGTAAAGAAGAAGACTGACTTGCAAGGTATGGCGCGCCTCCTATATCCTATAGTCATAAGATCGCCAGTTCACCCACTCTTCTAGGCGATTTACCAGCCATTCTTGATACAGTCCACAATATTAATCTTTTTCCATATCACGAGATCGCCTAGTACATACTTTCGGTGCATTGCCAAACCAGCGATTATTCTACTCTCTTTTATGACTTTCATGAAAAGAATAATCAGTCTATAAAATAAATATAATGCTCGATCACATTTCTTATACATACATACATACATAGACTCACGCCTGTTTCCCGGAGGGGTAGGCAGAGACTACGGAACGCCATTTGTAACGATCCTGACATACCTCTCTTGCTTCATTCACTCCCATCAAGTTTCTCATGCATGCTCTTCTGTGTAGGGTACTTCTGACCTGTATTTTTTTTAGGATGTCTCCAATCTGGTCAGAGAACGTCCGCCTAGGTCTTCCCCTTCGTCCTGTCCCATTCACACTTGCCTTATATATCTTCTTTGTCAGTCTTTCGTCATCCATCCTCTCCATGTGCCCAAACCATCTAAACATGCCTTTCTCGATGCTTGTCACTACATCTTCTTTTACCCCACACCACTCTCGTATCACACAATTCTTTACACTGTCGGTCAAAGACACACCACACATACTTCTCAGTGCTCTCATTTCTACAGCATTTATTCTACTTTCAAATCTCTTCTGCCATACCCAACTTTCACTACCATACATAAGGATAGGTACTAACACTCATCTATGCTCAGCCAAACGTGCCTTTTTGGATACGTTTTGATTGTTCATAAACGCCTTCAGAGCTCCATTCACACTATTACCTGCATTGACTCTTCTTTCAATATCTTCTTCATTCTTAGAAAACAAACTCATTCACTTGTTCCACTCGCTGTCTATCGATCAAAACATTACAAGCCGTAACGCATTCCTCCTTTTCAAAAACCATAACTTTCGTTTTACTTACATTCACTATCATTCCTTTCCTCTCTAACGCACCATGCATGATTGTTACCATCTCCTGCAACTCCTCCGCTGAAGATGCAAGTATTACCTGACCATCAGCATAAAGAAGGCATTTGACGAGTAACCCATTCATCCTTAATCCGCAGTCACTATTTTTTAAATCTTGCAAACAACTGTCCATGAAGAGGTTAAACAGCCACGGTGACGCTACACATCCCTGTCTAACACCTTTCTCGATGGTAAACTAGTCAGTGTATGCCCCGTTTATCCTCACACAAGCTCTTGAATCCTCATAAAGGGATTTCAGAGCTCGAAGGAGGCTGCTTTCCTCCCCATTCATTGACAGCACCGACCACATTTCATTCCTCACCAATTTATCGTAAGCCTTTTCCAAATCCACGAATGCGCAATAGACCTTTTGACCTTTTCCCAAAAACTTTTCGGCTATGCTTCGCAATGAAAAAACCTGATCCGCACATCCCATACCCTTTCGGAATCCCGCCTGTACATCCCAAATTTTCTTGTCGGTTACTTTCATAACTCTTTCAATCAGTAACTTTGCATACAATTTGCCAACAATGCTGAGAAGGCTAATGCCTCTATAGTTTTTGCAGTCTTGTTGCGAGCCTTTTCCTTTATAAAGAGGCACAACTACAGCTGTGGCCCAGTCATTAGGTACTCGGCCGGTGCTCCAGCACAAGATATATAACCGCTGCAACTGACCAACTATGATGCCTTGTCCAGCCTTCAGCATTTCGACTGTAATCTTATCATATCCTGCAGCCTTACCTACTTTCATACTTCCCAGTGCCTTCACGATCTCATCCACGCTAATAACACTTTCATCATCGCTATCGTTACCATCCATTTCATCGATCGGTGTCTCTATCGCCGTTCTTTCAAATAAACCTTCAAAATACTCTTTCCATCTCTTCAGCACGCACAATTCACCATTCAATATCCTTCTATTCTTGTCTCTGATGGATGTGTATTCTGAGGATTGAGTTCTTCCCCGAACTGCACGAACGGATTTCCAGAAAAACTTAATGTTTCTCCGGAAATCGTCAGATAGTCTGCTATCAAATTCATCTTTCTTTTCCTCTTTTTTCCTTATAACCATTTCTTTCACTATTCTTTTTGACCTAACAAACTCCTTTCTTGCTTCGTCTATGTCCTCGCTCGTTGCTTTTCCCATTCTTTAATTTGCTCTAGCAGCCAACCAATCTAACCAAGCTTTCTTCTTCTCTGACACTGCTGATTGTACATCCTTGTCCCACCATGTATTCTTAACCTTTCGTATTTTCCATCTCTTGATCACACCACATACTTCAGACGCTACACATACTATCTCTTCTTTAAACGATTGCCATAATTTTTCCATATCATTTATGCCATCGAACCTCTCAAATCTTGCTATCAATCTTCGCTTATACTCATCTTTCACATCTTTTTCTTGCAAATTTTCTACTTTTATTCTTTCCAAGACCCTATTTTCATTATGCTCTCGGTGTCGCCATCTTTTAAAGAGCCCACTTATCCGGCTCAACACCAAAAAGTGGTCTGTGTGGATGCCAATCCCTCGATACACCCTTGTATCCAACACATTCTTTCTCAATCGTTCATCTAATAATACAAAATCAATCATACTTCTTCTAACATTTTTTGCCCCACGCGTATATTACGTATTTCAAACAGCTGGTACTATACGAATATTGAACAAAACCACTATCTGTCTAGTTGTGAATATTGTCTATCGATCTTTTCGCCCCCTGAAAGCAATGCGTTGAACGTGCACATACGTGTTTAGGTCTTGACATTATTATTATTTGACTTCAAATGGTGAGACATTAAAAGTCTTCTTGGGACACACAGAAAGTTTTGCGACATTTAAAAATATGTTCTATAAGTAAATATATTTTTATTACATATTTTCAAAGTACTCTCCACCAGCATCTACACAAAGTTTCATGCGTCTGAACCAGTTTTCAAAACACTTTATCCAGTTCACAGCAGACACCTCCTTTATAGCCTGCTCGAACGCTGAGAGCGCATCATCCGGCGACGAACATTATATCCCATTGAGCTGATTTTTTATTATTGGGAATAAGAAGAAGTAACACGGTGCTAGGTCAGGGCTGTAAGAAGAGTGACGCAGGAGATTGACCAGTATGCTGTCTAGGAAGTCCCTCGCTTCGATTGCGGTGTGGGTGGGCGCATTATCGTGGTGGAGTAGTAGCCTGTGTTTGGTCTTGTTGCTCACAACGGAGAAAACTTCTACCAAGCACTTGGAAGTAAACCATTCGGCGTTAATGCTTCTTTGATTTCGTAAAGAAATTGACACCAAGTAGCTAGTCAAATGGTAAAGCTCGCGATCAAAATCTTCCCCCCCTTCTAGGTCGCTTTACTTTGGTAGGCGTTGATTCGGTTTGAAACAATCAAACCGTCGACTGGCACTTTGTTTCTAGATCGTATTGATAAATCCAGGATCCATCACCTATAATGATGTCGTAAACACGCCGAGACGAAACTGCTTTCAAATTTGTCTATCATATCATGGCACCATTCCACCCTTGCCTGCTTCTGAACATCGGTGAGATTGTGTGGCACCCAGCGTGAAACTATTATCCGCACCCGTAGATGCACGTGCAGAATCTTGTGAAGGCTTCTTGATCGAATCTGCAGTATATGCTGAATCTTTTGGTATGTAACTCGTCTATTGTCTTGGATCAAATTTTTCACTGCTAGCACGTTTTCTACCGTTACAGCCGTCAAAGGGCGACCACTTCTTTCTTCATCCCAAAGTTAGTCGACCGCGCTAAAATTCGTTATACCAACGATACGTGGTTGCCTTAGAAGGGCCTTCATCCATGAATGCCATTTGAAGTCTATCGTACGATTCGTCCGGTTTCAGGTGACAATCATAGCGCGTAAATAATCATCAAACTAAATCGTAAAAAATCATAGCGCGAATATGTTTTCGACGCAAATTAATTTTCCAATGAGACACGATAATTTTAATTAACTCGCAATAAATGTGGAGGGATGTTTTGAATTTAGAACGTTCAGTCACGAGCATAAATATATTACTATGGGCAGATTAGCAAAAATATATGTCCCAAGAATGAGTTCAATAATATCAGTCTGCACGTACGCAGCAAAAATATCTGATATTATCAGGCAGCATAATGAAGTGGCATCAAAATTATGTGATGACAATGTCGAAGCATAAATATCTGATGTGACAGGTGGCAAAATGTTATGATCCCTTGTGGAGAGCAAATATATGTTACGTTTTCTATTTCTGTAATTTGCATTGATTCCGCCCTAAAAGCATAAATATGTGACATCAACTAGATGGCAATAATATCTGACATACAATTTATAAACAATAAAATATTCGATATTATGTATAGCGCCGGTAAAATGGGCCAAAATGTTTTACTGAATAGTATTAGTATTATATATCTTGCCGGGCAAAGAATTTTAACACAAACAGGTTATAAATATTTTTAATTTTTATTTGCCTAATCAACTTTATAAAATAATGATTTTAAGTGAGTATATACGTCACCGGAAAATGACAAGAACCGCAAATTTATAAATTTCCTAAGAAATGTATAAACTTTCGTAGGATTCTAAACAAGAGATAAATTGTATTATTTTACGCCCTCATTTTCGCAAATGGATTAACTTACGAATTCACGCTAAAATTAATAAGTAAGCAATTACAAAATGTGCGCTCTGATTGGTTGAATAAGTCACATGTTTTATTCCTGCCTCTCCACTGCCATTGTTCGCCACTTTAACGAATAAACTGGAACTTTAGCTATGTTTATAAGCCTAAGTTAATGGAACCCTGCTTCGCATGGTTCTTATTTTTCTGTTCAGGGTCACAAGAAAACCTTACATAACCTATTAAGTTGAATTGATGCCGACCTTCATTATCACCGACCGACCAATCAGAGAGCAGTATGTTATTTGCTGTATTTAAGGAATCGTAAATTTATGTGAATCTTCTGTGGTTGGTTAAACGGTTTAGAATCTTATGAATGGATAACCGTTAGTTTATAAATTTACCACGAGACGTCGCAAATTGATAAATTTGTGAAAATATGGGCGTAAAATAATACAATTTTTCCCCCGTTTAGAATTGCCTAGTAAATTTATTTATGCGGTGACATCTAATTATACATAATGAATTAAAATCGAGTAAATCCACCATTTGCATCGTTACGTCCTGTAGCTTCTCTTGCATTGTAGAACTTTATTAGCACACACTTGCGAGCCTTGGAGTGACTCCCAAATGTCAAACGTGTGACAACGTAGAAAATCATGTGTTCCAACCAGATTTGGATCCTATTGTTGAAACATTGAACTCCACAGATTAGCAATGGGATTCAAATCAGGGCTCTCTGAAGGGAAATTGATTAACTTCAAGGCCTCTCTTTGATTATTAACTTTTAAACCACTCACGAGTTATTCGAGAGCAATGAATGAAATATATGTGCATCAAATAGTATCCATGTATGTCTTCATACATGGATACTGTTCGATAAAACATCGTCAATCCAATGAAATCCAAAAAAATAAGTAATGTCTGGGGGGCCTGATATAATATTATAAAAGCAATAGGGGATCGGACTGTATTAAAAATAAATTGCAAATTATCATTTATCAAAAAGATTGTCTCAAATCACCACTTTAAATTATTCTTAAATTTTAATTTTGCTCTTACAGCAAATTTCATATAGATAAAACCATAAAAAAGTACAGCAGTTGATGAAATACAAAACTAGCGTTTTGACAAGTGACAAAAAGTTACTGATTTGACTAGATTGTCCGATACCCTATTCCTAAACTAATATTTGACAACCGTAGATAGAATAGATCTACCCACTATAGTGAATAAATAATTTAATTCGGTCGTGATATTGGATATGTCTACACATAATACAAAACGACAGCCTATATTAAAACAATGAAAATAACATTTATTTTTTTAATTATTTCGTTTGAATTTTAAATTAAATTGAAGATAAAATAATGTCAGATATTATTGCCACTTAGTTGATGTCGCGGAATCAATGCAAATTACAGAAATAGAAAACGTAACATATAATATTTGCTCTCCACAAAGAATCATAACATTTTGCTCCTGTCCCATCACATATTTATGCTTTGACATTTTGCATCACATAATTTTGATGCCACTTCATTATGCTGCCTGATAATATCATATATTTTTGCTGCGTACGTGCAGACAGATATTATTGAACACATTCTTGGGTCAGGTATTTTTGCTAATCTGTCCATAGTAATGTATTTATGCTCGTGACTGTACCTATTTTAACTTATAAGTAATCATATTTTTAAATAAATTATAACTGGCCAGTCTCACATACATAAAAACGTTTTCTCGCAATACTTTCTGAGTGACCTGGTTTAAGAATAGTTTTGATATGAAAATTCTAATGTACGGTCGCGGTCTAAAAATGTTTACCACTTTAAAATTACATTCTTTGTCACGCTGGGTTCAGCAAGGTCTAAAATGCTATATCTGAGTACTTATTACTTTTCAATCATTGGTAAGTCATCTATTTCAACAAAAAGAGTATGAATATTTTTAGGTCGATGAAATATTCTGACATAATGACAGAATTGCATTTATTTTGCTGTAAAAGTTCCGTATTTTAATATTATTATAAAAACACTTATTGTAATAAAATGGTACTATCTAATCGAAAGCTCACTTATGTGATCAGCATGCGCTTTAACGTGACTAGCATACCATCCACTATCATTATAGCTCACAGTCTGACCGCGCCCTGATTTTCGCTAGACGATATCATCATCATCATCACCCTAGCATTTTCTTAGTTGCATCCCAAGCTTGCGCTTCGGAGCCCAGGGACCTGCTCTTACTGGTATACCGAGATTTGACTGAATATCAGTTTTATCAGAGAGCGACTGCCATCTTACATCATTCTAAGGTTAGACCAGTAGTCAGTAGGTATATTTGAGGTCACTGACTTCCCACTAATGACTGCCATAGATCATGACAGCCGGGACTGCTTAACATGCTTTCTGATGCACGGAGGTGAAACACCGCCAACTTCGGGCTAATTATTAAGAATTTCTTGACAGAAATTCCTAATAATTTGTCACTAAGAAATTCTTAACAGAAAACCTTAGCAACATTTTCCAAGCTCGGCCCGCGAATCGAACCCGAGACCTCATGATCAGCTGTCGTATGCACTACCGCTAGCCCAACGAGGCAGTCTTACGCTAGACGATATATATATATTGTATTTTTTTCAAAAAGGATTTATATTCAGGATGTCGTATTTCGCCATCCCTTTCATTATAATCTGTCAATGTAAAAGTCATTTGATAAACCTATTAATTACAAATACCAAAATCGTAAATAGCAAGTTTAAAATAACATTATTTAAAGACTACAAATATTTAAGTTTCAGTGTAAATACCACGCTTGTAATTAAATGAACGTATATTATAAATGTGGAATAATAAATCGTTATTGACACCAGTTGCTACGCAACGCATGTTATCATAGATTGGTTGCCTAGTACAATATCGTCGTCCTTGTGTCATTGATGTGTTCATGCAATTATAAGCCTTAAGGTGGTAAACACTTTCAGACCGCGACTGTACCTACCAACGACAACCCAGCCTACTAGACGGCAGACGTAAGGCGAACACTTTGGGTTCGCCTTACGTCTGTCGCCTTACTTCATGCGAACACCCTACCCCGACCCCACACTTAAAATCACACACTTTATAAATAGGTAAAACACTCATACAGTCCAGCCGTACCCTTCAAACTCAAACTCAAAATCATTTATTCATTTAGGTCACAAAGTGACGCTTATGAACGTCAAAGATTAAAGTTAATTACTAGATGATTCTACATTTACATTTACTGCCACGTTCGCAATGCAATAGGTAGAACCACGAGAAAGAACGGGAAATAAAACTCGTGGCCACTCTTTTTAACTGCCAGTATAATTCTTTTACATGTTATATTATTTGTAAGGAACTGCAACTGTTTCACATTGTGAGTTATCTACTATTGCAAAGGTTAATAGTTATTGATATCATACTCAAGCAATAAATTATGTTCATTTAGTAAGCCTCCCAAAGTGAATATGGTGAAACAGGAGCATCCACTTACGTCTTTTGATGTAAGCAACTCGCGAACATGACTGTTCTGATCTATGGTGGAACAGTATGTTCCGAAAAGTAATGGTATATGAACCTGCAGCAGTTTACAATCTATTAGTTAGCAGTTCATGACCACAAGTTACCCTCACCTTACAAATCCGATAAATTATAATAAAAAGAGAAGAACAAGAATGCAAATGTAGTATAAAAGAGAATACGGTAATTAACTACACTATAAAACTGCCTATTGACCTAATAATAAAAAGAAATTGACCTAATAAAATAATATTTATTTCCAAGCGTACTTGTCGTCAAGATACTCATTTAAACTATAATATGCCTTCAGCAAAAGATTATTTTTAACAATTGTCTGAAACGACCTTAAAGGCAAGTCCAAAATATTACTCGGTATCTTATTATACATTTTTATACTAAGCCCAATAAAAGAGCTATGCGTTTTGTGTAAACGGAAATATGGTACACATAATTTGTGCCTGTTCCTAGTATTAATATTGTGTATGTCACTATTCATTTTGTAAAAATTTATATGTAGTCGTACATGCATAACACTGGCATAAATATATTGTGATGCTACAGTAAGAATACCAATATTTTTAAATTTTTCTTTAAGTGAGACACTTGTCTTTAACTGGTAAATGGCTCTAACTGCCCGTTTTTGTAATATAAAAATATTTTCGATGTCAGCGGCCCTACCCCATAATAATATGCCATATGACATAACACTATGAAAATAGCTAAAATAAACCAATCTAGCCATATCGACATCAGTCAACCTACGAACCTTCTTAATGGCATAAGCAGCTGAGCTAAGTTTCCCTGAGAGATATGTAACGTGCGCACCCCACTGTAATTTCGAATCAAGTGTTATTCCTAGAAATAATGTAGATTCAGATGTTTCGAGAACATCGTCATTTAGAGCTATACTAGGACCAAGGTTTCTGACATTAGGCAGAGCAAACTTAATACATTTTGTTATTTTGGCGTTCAGTACTAGATTGTTTACATTAAACCATTTAGTTACTTGAATGAGCGCACTGTTTATTTCGTTAAAATGTTCCTTATTTCTATCTACTTTGAATATCAAAGAAAGGCCCTAGGATGCTGCCTTGCGGCACTCCTAAATCAACAGGTAAGCCACTGGATTTTGAGCCGTTTATTTCAACATGTTAGATTCTGTCACTTAAGTATGACTTAATGACTTCCAATGCTTTAGTCTGTACGCCGTAATGTCGAAGTTTGCATAAGAGCGTTTCATGGCAGACACAATCGAATGCTTTCGAAAGGTCGCAAAACACACCAATAGCATTTTGAGCATTCTCCCATGCACTGTATATGTGTTTAAGTAACGCTACTCCTGCATCTGTTGTCGAGTGACCCTTGGTAAATCCATATTGCTCACTATGAAGGAGGCTGTTTAGATTAAAATGTCTAAGTAATTGCTTGAGTATGATCTTTTCAAAAATCTTACTAAAGGCAGGTAGTATCGATATTGGCCTATAATTACTAGGATCAGTCTTACTGCCGGATTTGAAAAGAGGTTTTATCCTACTGTGTTTCATAAGATCGGGAAAAACACCTGATTCAATACACTTATTAAATAAGTTGCTTAAATAAGGAGCTACTACATCAATTATACTTTTTAAAACCTTAACAGAAATGCCCCAGAGATCACCTGTATTCTTAGACTCTAGAGATTGAAAAGTACTTATAATGTCGGTAGAATTAATACAATGGAACTTAAATAATACATCACATTTTCCTACACTAGATTCTAATAGGTTTTCTGCGACTATAGCTGATGATTTTAATTCTCTAGTAGTAGTAATCGGTATGCTAGCAAAGAATTTATTAAGTGTGTGTGCGACTTCTTTGTCATTATAAATTAATCTGTCACTATCAAATAAACTAAAACTATTACCTCTTAGTGTTGTCTTACCTGTTGCTTCATTAATAGCTCGCCAGGTTGCCTTAATTTTATTCGAGGATTGTTCAATTTTGTTCCTAATGAATAATGCCTTAGCTGTATTGCACACTCTTTTAAATATCTTGGAATAATTCCTAACATACTCAGTGAAGTTCGAATCAGAATTGTATCTCTTCAAACCGTACAACTCGTTCATCTTAGCTCTGCTTTTGTAAATACCTGCAGTAGCTCACTCACTAAAAGCTCGAGATTCCTTAACTACTTTCTCCTTAGTCCTAAAAGTATTCTGAAATTCCTTGTGAACTACATTAAATAAATTATTGAAATTTTCATTTGGCGAATCAATCTCCATTAAATCAGGACTTATAGCATTCATTCCAATCAAAATTTTATTCCGGAATTCATTAAACTTATGCCTAGGTAATGGCCTAACTAACACTTTCTGTATGATGCTATCACTATAATACGGAAACCTTGCTAATTGACCACAGTGATCCGAAGTTAATTCAGAACTAACTAATTTATTCGAAACTGTACAATTACTAAATATATTGTCAAGACAGGTGGATGATGTTGCTGTAATCCTAGTTGGTTCAAGGAACAAATTTTTTAAATTAAATGATTTAAATAGATTTAAAAATCTAGTAGTCATTACTGAATGATCAAGAATATTTACATTAAAATCACCACAAACTATAATACCTTTCTTATTGCTCCTAATTTTAGTAATTGCATCTTCAATAACTGATTCAAACAAGCTAAAGTTACTTAACGGTGGACGATATACACATATGATAATAAGCTGCTCAAGTTCTACACATGACAGTTCCACAGTGCGTTCTATAGACAAACTTGCTATGTCTTTCCGTTCTTTACATGTTAAGCTATTTGAAACAATAATCAAGGATCCACCATGAATAGCGTGTTTCCTAGAGAAGGCACTGTGTACCGTGTATTGCGAGTTATTTAAGAATTTAATTTGGTACTCTTTTAGCCAGTGTTCTGTAATACACATAACTTGTATACTGTGATTTTCTAAATATAAACTTAATTCTAAATCCTTGCCAGATAGACCTTGTATGTTTTGATGTGCTACATTCAGTTGAATTTGTCTACCCTTTGTCCTAGTCTTAAGATTAAAGAACTTGTGTCAGTATATTCAATAGAAGAATTATTAAGATAGGAACTATTTACAGAAGCTAAGTTCTTGGATACCCTACATGTACCTGTGTCATTTTGTAAATTAAATGCTAATAATTTAGCAACTTGTCTTCTATAAAATAGTGGCAGATACATAGTATCTTTGGTCAATGTAAAATTACTAATAAATTTATAAATGTCAAATAATAAAATAAAATCTTTATATTGCCATGTCAAATTGTATAAGCACAACTTGAGTTCATGAATATAACTATTCATTGTTTCATTTAAGCTATAAGAATAAGGCAAAACAAGAGTTATAAATTTGCATTCAAATTTGCTATGAAGCAATAACATAACTTCTATCAAATTAAATATATCCTTTTTAGTCACCGTTGGGCTATCACCATATGTGATAATTATTGTAGACTGCCTATCAAATATTGTTGTATTTAATGTATTTATTAGATATGTAAACGAAGACCCTGGATAACAATAATTGATAGTATTGTGTTGTGTCAGCTCACAATTTATTAAACTACCTAAACCTACACCAAGCCTATCTGAGAATATATAAACTTTATTTGTGCCAGAATTTTTACCTAAAGAAGACTTAGCTGTTCTATTATTCTCTGAACAAGTACTTTTGTCACTATCGCAAATAATCTGGGACTCACAAGTGGGTAATGTTGGTTTTATGATATTCAAACAACTATTAGTATTTGTTAAGGCCTTTACATATTCTAAATTTTGTCTCCCCACTTGTGCAATCTCATCATATTTCCTAATATATTCCTGAACCTCATTTTCATATTGTGTGTTCATTCTACTTATTTGAGATTGTAAGGAACTAATTTGTCGTACTGTCTTGTGGTACGGCGCACGTTTTAAACTTCGTTTAAAACGTGCGCCGTACCACAAGACAGTACGACCCTAATATAATGGGTCCCAAAAATCAAAGCCCTGATGCCCGTTGCCTGCCAATGTGTATTCTAAAACAAACACAATTGTTATTCAAGAGAACAAACCTTGCGGCCCGAGAATAACACAAAGAGCCACTCAGAGGTCCAAACCGAGTATCAAGGGAATCGAAAACGTCACGATTATTCACCCGAATAAATACGCCACGGACAAAGTGGTGTAGCTTAAAATTTCAACGAGAACGCCGTGTCAGCCCGTAAAAGGTTCCTGGTTTGAGTCCCGATCTAGATTTAAAGGGCTGACCGGTTGGAGGCTGCAAGCAAATGTTTACAGCTTCGAATCCAAGAAGGAATGGACGCGGTAGTTTCATTTATGTTCTTTTAAATATAATTTTGTTATTCATCATTTATGTGGTGTAGAATATATAAACTAATAACTTATGCTTGATTATTTATAAGGGACAGACAGGTATGGCTCACATTGACTAGTAAGACCGTTTATGCTGCCATTGAATTGATGTTTTGAAAGGCAAGTTTTGCCGTTGACTCAGTTGAAATATATTGTTGCGTCATTGATTGTTGTCAGGAATCGTTAGGGTAATTTGGAGTATATCCCACAGCTTATCAAATTAGGTACCAGATTTACTCATATTTAGTGAAAATCTATCCAAATTATAAACTAAAGCCTGATTTTCCTACTAGCTGTTTGTTTGAAGGCAATAAACTCAAAATCATGTTCAGTGTTCGCCAACAGATAGATTGAATCCTGAGGAAGGTTCAAATTTATAAATCACGCAGGTGGAGCCGCGGAAAAAATCTAGCACTCCTACAAAAAGAAGTTCAGACACATTCAAACTTAAGATAGCGCATGCAAATCTTCATACGCGTTCGTACTGTCTGTGGATATAACAGTTTCAGCCTTTACAAGCTCCTGTATCGGAGATCGATCTACCGTGTCCACATACGACCTATTTATGAGTTACCACTATGTAACACACAAACTATGTACATGTAAATTTACTGTGAACTTGTCTAGGTTGGCGTCGTGAGTCGAGTTTGAGTCTTATATAATATTTTGGCCTGAGAGAGTAGGTAGGAGGGTTTGAGTTACGCGTCTTTAGAAGTATTTGTATGAAGTATCTATATAGTTAAAGAGAACATTCCTTTTTACATAATTTGTCCGCATACAGACCAAATGAATATTTAAAGAAATTTATTATTGCCCTTGATCATCTAGTTGGTAAGTAATAACCACCTACAGAACTGCGCTTCCATTTTACATAAATTATTCCATGAAGCTTCTAATTATGCCCGAATTATTTAATTTTCCGATATTTTAGAAATACACTCTGCTTTGCGTAATCTTAAAGAATGAATAGTCTTATTTTAATATTCAACAAGAGCTTTTACATAATTTAATTCGTACATGGCACAAATGTGATGCGAATTATATACCTATGTAAGAATTTACCACATTCAGCAGGAATAAAATAATTAAATACGCACAATATTCGCACAGTAAACAGCGAAGCCCCAGTCACACTACTGGATTCGTTAACTCTTCCTTCTTTGTGCAGTCTATTCTCTTATGGAATACACTCTCTCCTGAAATCAGATTGTTTACCAACCATTTTGCATTCAAAATGAAAGTACGAGAGCTTCTTTTCAAGAGATCGAAGGAATGAGCACATCACTCTCATCGATTACTATAAGTATGTATGTATATGTAGAATGTATGAATATTTAGTTATATATGTAAATATAATTATCTACACTAATATTATAAAGAAGAAAAATTTGTATTTTTGTTTGTTTGTTTGTTTGTAATGGATAAACTCAAAAACTACTGTACCGATTTTAAAAATTATTTCACCATTAGAAAGCTTACATTAGCTGCGAGTAACATAGGCTATATTTTATTTTAGAAAAAATAGTGGTCCGTAAGATATTTGGTTTTTTCGAACCCTAGGTGTAAAAAATCATCCAAAAATTTTCCTTAATTGGCGTACGCTGCCTAAACCATAAAAGATAGAAACATAAAATGTTCCAATTAATTAAAGACCTTAAAAATATCTTCAAAAATGTCCGCGACACACTATACCTATCTATTTTGAGTTAAGCACAACAAGCATTTTTATTTAAAAATCTTGAATATTTTTAGGACTTCATTTAAATGCATTTATTTTACACAATTCACCCAATTATTCGGCAGCTAAATTCAAAATTCGATGTATGGTTTTTGGACGACGGAACCCTTGGTGGTGACGCTGACATAGTACTGCAAGATTTGGCAATTCTAAAAGACAAAGGTCATTGGGCAAATAGTATGGGAGAAAAACCCACGGCGGACAAACTTGAAATTGTGAGTATATATCAGTAATTATCTGTAGTTTATCATGGTAGGGGTCGCTTTCTTGTGAGTTGTGGGAATTAAAAAAAATCATATTTTTAACATTATTTATTCGGCGTAATCAATGTCTATTGTGATTTTATCTAAAAATACCGCAAACATTTTGATTTCCTGTTGGTGTCTAGCCGAGGATAAAAAATTAATAATACTGACACTGCGCACAACTGCATATGGTACGGAGGCCATGTATACACGAGCAGTAATAATCTTCAACAGTTTGTCTTCCTTGTCTCGCCTGGTTTATCAAAATATTATCTTTGTACGTAGTATTTTCGCGCTCTGACATGACGACCGGTTGGCGCAGCGGGAGTGTATGCGACTGCCACGCTGATGGTCGCGGGTTCGATTCCCGCTCAAGTCAAACATTTGTGTGCATGAACATGGATGTTGGTCATGGTCTGGGTCTTTCTATATATAATATGTATGTATCTCAAAACAAAGTATATATGTATGTTTATCCATCATCTAGTACCTAGTACAAGCTTTGATTAGTTTGGGACTAGATGGTGATGTGTGTATGTGGTAGAATATTGTTACGCCATCTATCGGTGAATGGGGGGTACTAGAAGAGATTGGATGTATCGGTGGTTTAAAGGTAATTCAGCTACTCTGTACTAGATGGCGTTGCTGTATCGAGCATAGACTGTTCGCGATTATTCGACTGTTTTGTGGAAGTATCTAGAATGCGCTAGTGATGTTATCCGGCCAGTATAAATAGAGCACGAGCGAATGGACCAACACAGTTCAATTGAATACGGAAAGCGATCAAGATCAAGCGAAGGGAAATAATTCGGAAGTGTTTAGTGTTGTTTTAGTGGTGTGAATAGTGTGTTTTATTAGTGTTGTGAAAATAAGTGTGTGTATCTAGTGTTATTGTGTTAGTGAATAAAGTGCAGTTTTTCTGGCATAGTGCATATAATTTATCACGAACCCCAGCTCGTAACAAATTGGTGTCAGAAGAAAGGGAGAAATTATGCCGGTTATGCCGAAAGAAGAAACTGAAGGAGTGCGCACCAGGAACCAGCGCCAGCAAGACCTGGACCAGAGACGCTTCGGAGACGTTCCTACTCCATCGTCTGGTGGACCAGGCGACTCCGCGGCTGCAGTGGAGTCTGCAAGCGCCACACACTCCGTGACGGTGCCCGACATCGCGGCTCTGATGGCGTTCATGCAGGAGCAGGCCCGCCGTCAGGAGGAGCAGGCCCGCCGTCAGGAGGAGCAGGCCTGCCGTCAAGAGGAGCACGCGCGCCGCCTGGAGGAACAGCTACAGCGCAACAAGGAGGAGCAGGCTCGCCGTCAAGAGGAGCACGCGCGCCGCCTGGAGGAACAACTACAGCGCGACAAGGAGGAGCAGGCCCGCCGTTTGGAGGAACAGCTGGTGGTGATGAAAGACCTCAGCGCCGCTGTAGGGAAGGACCTGAAGGTGGTCAAGGAGGAACTCCAGCAGCACGAGGCCCGTATCAGCGACATTGAGAAGCGTGTACACGATCAGCTCAAGACCCGTATTGCCAGATTGGAGAAGAAATTGCGTGGGCTTGAGACCAACAACGTTACACCTGCAGCTGTGGCGCCCTCGCCTCGTTGGTTTAAGGTTCCACCCTTTGATGGCTCGTCATCGTGGGTTGCATACAAGGTTCAGTTTGAGGCCGTAATGCGAGCGAATGGGTGGGACAAAGAACAGGCGTTCACCGCCCTAACCTTGGGCCTTCGTGATCAGGCCATGACGGTGTTAGAGGCACTTGGGCAAGACGTGACCTACGAGAAGCTTCTGGAGGCGTTTGAGGCGAGGTACGGAGACGCGCACCTCGAACATGTGTATCGTGCTCAGCTGAAGGACAGGACACAACGCACCGGAGAAACTCTGCAGCAGTGGGCCCTAGAGGTGGAAAGGCTGGTCAGGAAGTCATACCAGTCGTCGCCTGCGCTTATTGACGGGATCCTCGTACAAGCGTTTACGGATGGGATCCGGGACCTGGAAGTTAGAGCAGCGGTAAGACTTGGGCACTTCAAGTCCCTGAAGGCAGCCTTGGCCTACACTCTGGAGGTGGAAGCAGCGCGTCACGAGGATCGAACTTACCGTATCAGGGAAGTTGTGTCTTCACCACGGTGCTACAATTGCGGGGAAAGAGGCCATATCCGCTTGAGCTGCCCAAAGCGTAAACGGCACGTTGGTACCCTCTCTCCACCGAAGGGGTCACCTGACGTACCTGTCTGGCGGCAAGAGCAACGTAGCGCAGATGCTCTGACGTGTAGGCCTTACCCCGACCAACGCAAACATTGTGCCCGACAGGAAGCGAAGCAGGCAGCGTTAGTGAGGACGTTGAAGACGGACTTGAGTGACGGATGGAAAGAAGCTTTGCAGAGTGCTCAGCAAGAAGACAAGGACGTACAGCCGATTCTCGAATGGAAGAAATCAGGCGCTCCTAGGCCCAAATGGAGTGATATCGCAGCAATGAGCCCTGTCACCAAAGGTTATTGGGCACAGTGGGCAAGCTTGGTTGTCCAGGATGGAGTTCTGTGCCGCAAATTGGAAAACGCTCGCGGTAACCAGTGCCATTTGCAAATGGTAGTGCCCAAGACTAAAGTGCCGGAAGTACTGCGGCTCTATCACAATGGTGCTTCGGGAGGTCACATGGGTGTTAAGAAGACGCTTACTAAGGTCCGAGAGCGGTTTTATTGGCTCCACTGTCGGAATGACGTCGAGGATTGGTGCCGCAAATGCACAAGTTGTGCGGCTGTGAAGAGGCCACATACTCGTAGCAGAGGTGCATTCAAGGTGTGCAATGTAGGAGCTCCATGGGGGTCGGGACGGCGGATGTCTGGGAGGATGAGGACTCGCTGCGACCGGAGGGCGAACGACAAGGGCTTCGATGAGGGGTCATTGGTGTGGCTTCATGGCCCAGTACGAAGCAGAGGTAAATCGCCTAAGTTGCAAGCCAGGTGGGACGGGCCATATCGCATAGTTATCAGGATGAACGAAGTCACCTATCGAATCCAGAAGGGGTCGCGAGGTGCACCGAAGATAGTTCATGTGGACCGGTTGGCTCGTTACCATGGGTCCAACGATGTTCGAGACGAACACGTTTAAGAGGGGGGCAGTGTTACGCCATCTATCAGTGAATGGGGGTACTAGAAGAGATTGAATGTATCGGTGGTTTAAAGGTAATTCAGCTACTCTGTACTAGATGGCGTTGCTGTATCGAGCATAGACTGTTCGCGATTATTCGACGGTTTTTTGGAAGTATCTAGAATGCGCTAGTGATGTTATCCGGCCAGTATAAATAGAGCACGAGCGAATGGACCAACACAGTTCAATTGAATACGGAAAGCGATCAAGATCAAGCGAAGGGAAATAAGTCGGAAGTGTTTAGTGTTGTTCTAGTGGTGTGAATAGTGTGTTTTATTAGTGTTGTGAAAATAAGTGTGTGTATCTAGTGTTATTGTGTTAGTGAATAAAGTGCAGTTTTTCTGGCATAGTGCATATAATTTATCACGAACCCCAGCTCGTAACAATATTATTAAAATTAGAATATTAGAATATTTTATTGGTTGTTTAAGGCAGCTATAGCCTAGTGGAGATACCAACGTACTGCCATGCTGAGGGTTTCGAATCCACGGCGCACACCAATGACTTTTCGAAGTTAAGTGTGTATTATATTGTTAATTGTCGCTTGCCCCGTGCCTCGAAGAGCACGTTAAACCGTCGGTCCTGGCTGTCATGAAGAGCTTTGACAGTCGTTACGGGGAATCAGTAGGTACTAGGTACCCTAAATAAAAACAGATACTGGTCCAAACCATTGAATATCGCTATGCCTTTGGGTTGCAGAGGTCAGACGGCAGTCGCTCGGTGGAAAAGTTGATAATCTGTCATAGCTTGTCAGACCAGTAAGCGGCCCTCGGGCTCCAAGACGTGTACGTCTTGGATGCAACTGGGATAACGCTAGGGCGATGATGATGATGATGATCAATATTTTATTATTTGTAAAATCTAGGTCTCACATGCCCATGACAGTAGTACTCGTCCAATCTTTGATGATAATAAAAATATCAGTTCTTCGTATGTCAACTGTGGGAGATCTCTAAAATCTGGATTGTTTCCATCTAATGGCATGAATGATGAGTCGGTAGGCACATGCTTGCACTCGACAGACCCGATTTGTAGCTATTTTTAATAGAACCACAATTTATATTACTCAAATAGAGTAGGAGATTTTTGCTTTTTTATAAATATATTTCTAGCTCAAACTTTGTTCTCCCATGGATTAAAAAAAAAATCTCGTATGTACTGGTAAGAGCATTCATGCTCTTTCATTTTATGCCAAGTTTGTCAATGTCCGTGACCGGGTCGGAATACGCCCAATGTCCTTTAAATCGATTGGTTTGGAGCTAAATTCAAGTAACTGTGAGCTATTTCTAAATAAAATTGACGATGAAAAACTGTCTTTGGTATTATCAAAATTTAATTGTTTGGCACCACACATTAAAATTTGTGACAAGAATTCTCTTCGCCTCCTTGGGTCTCCTATATTTGAAGAAGCCTACGAATCATTCGTAGATGAAAAGATTCAAAATTTTAGTGAAATTTCAGATCGCCTGCTAAAAATTAATATTCATTCGGCCTTTACAATTATTCGATATTGCCTTTTCGTTCCCAAATTTACGCATGCCTTGAGATCTTCACCGCTTTGGAAAAATATGGAATGTTTAGAAATAATGGACCAAATTATTAAAAATACACTTAAAGAAATATTAAATGTGGATTTGAACGACCGAGCCTGGCTGCAAACGTCTCTTCCTGTACGTCTGGGTGGGCTCGGCGTTCGCAAAATTTCTGATGTTAGTTTACCGGCGTTCCTGTCCTCGGTGCACAGCACGGAAGACTTAACCAGGCAAATATGAGCACCAACACTGGTTAATTCGGAAGTGCTGTGTAAAACCGATGCCTTGAACGCTTGGAAAATGGCTTGTCCAAGCTCTGCTTTGCCTACCAACCCATTCTCCCAAAGGCAGTGGGACGTGCCGCTTTGCAACACTGTGAGAGAAAATCTTATTTTATCATCTACAAATGTTGCTGAGCGTGCTCGCTTGCTGGCTGTGGGAGAGTGGGAGTCTGGTCTTTGGCTTCAAGCGCTCCCGTCGTCCAATGTGGGCACAATGTTGGACGACACGACATTTCGCCTTGCCACTAGCCTCCGTTTAGGTGCTCCGTGTGTTTCTCCGCATCGTTGTCATTGTGGAGAAGCCGTCGATAGCCTCGGACACCATGGACTATCTTGCGGCAGAAGCGCGGGCCGAATGCCTCGTCACGCCTATCTTAATGACATCATCCGTCGCACTCTTGTCACCGCCGGAGTACCAGCCGTACTTGAACCCAATGGTTTGGTACGCGACGATGGGAAGAGGCCCGACGGTATGTCATTGTTGCCTTGGAAGTTGGGTAGGCTTTTGGTATGGGACGCAACGTGCGTAGATACCTTAGCGCCATCACATCTTCCAAGTACAGCCAGCTGTGCCGGCGCTGCTGCTGCAAGCGCAGAATCCCTCAAGCGGCGAAAATACGGTAATTTAATAGGTAATTACGTATTTGAGCCGTTTGGGGTGGAGACGCTTGGTCCATGGGGTCCGAGCGCTCGTACGTTGTACAGAGAAATCGCCAAACGACTAATCGACGCTTCACGTGACCAGAAGGCTGGGCTGTATTTCGGCCAGCGTATCAGCATTGCCATCCAGCGTGGCAATGCTGCCAGCCTTCTGGGTACGTTACCAATAGATAGCGATGTGGAGAAATTCTACGACGCCTAAACCTGTCTTGTAAATATGTACTTTGTATTTTACCCTCCCCTTTTTTGTACATATTTATTTTTTATGTATGTAAATAAATTCCATTGAAATGAAAATTAAACACCATATTCTATGTGAAGGTGGTAAAACAGTTAATGTTGTGTATAAAGAAATTCTCTAAAGTTATATATTACTTATATAATATACATATAAAAGTTTTACACATGTCACAACTTCTTATCAAAATAAACTATTTTGTCACAAAGTACTGTGTTTGAAATAAAAATATTGTTTATGATAAGTTAAATCGATTATATCGGTTAAGTAACGTGTTACTTTGTCTATTGAAAATTTCTGAACTGTAAAATCTTTCACTTTTTCATTTGTTGTCGGATCCGCAAAAAACTCTCTCTCGTCGTTCAAGAAATTTCCCGTTTGTGAATGCGTTTTGACCTTGTATTTTTGTAAAACTACTAAATAACCTTGCAACTGTCGCTATTGAAGGTTGCCCGACAAGTTTGTGAGCGATTGATAAAAAGTAAAATTAATACGGTTTTGTCCTCTCGTGAAATATCGCCCTTTGGAAAGCACATGGTTGCTTCGCGAATCGTATTGGAATTGAAGTGAACTTGTATCGTAAATTCTGGTATTTGCCGCCCCTTGAACATTACCGGCAAGAATTGTGATAAAATTGTGAACTATTGAACCCTATTAAAATTTGTGTGTCGTCATCCACTTGCGTCGTGTTCTGAAGAAGGACTCCGAGCTGGACCGGCTGGGTAGCTTTAACGATTTGCTTGTCATTTTGGCCAAAATTATGAGTGTAATCTTATAGGTCTACTGCGGAACATCAAAAGAAGATCTCAGGTAAATTTGCACATGTATTAGTTTAATTTCATCGCTGTGAAAGCACAGTACATATATGTCAGAGATTTGTTGTTGCTGACAAGGACTGATGAATATAATCACGCTTCAATTATCGTCTGCAAACAATTCCAGTCCTAGCCAGATTCTGATCATAATTTTGTGGTAAGCAGAGCGCTGTTGTATCTAGCCGCTGTTGCTATTGAGAGTACTAACCTCAGATTAATATTGTAATGTTGTATCTTATCACATTATAGACAGTGTTGTAGTGTTTGTCAGGTCAGTTTTGCCTTTAATACGTAATAGTTATTTGTATTGGTTGACCTACTTAATTTGAAACACATTGTCATACATAACCTCAAATCAGTAATTGTTTGAGTTGTATTGTTGAAATCTAACTTGAATCAGTTGTTGTAGCATTAATAAGTCAGCTTTGATTGGATACATAACAGTTATATGTATTAATTGAGTTAGTTAATTGCATATATTGAGTTTGAAACATTATAACAACCAAACTTGACCTTGCATAGTCAAACCTTTGTTTTATTGTAATATACTGATAATATTGTAAGGTAACACCTACTACTACTACTATTGTATATCATAAATAACCCAGTGAGCCTGTCTGTTGCAAACAATTAATTAATTAATTTGAAGTTTCAACTTTTAAGTTGTTGTAAGTTATAACTTTTGATAACTGTTGTCTTTGAGTCAATATATTGAAACTATTAATTTTGTTGGGCAGTAAATACCTGTCACTTGCTTGCACCAGCAGAAAACAGGCTAATACTTTGTTGGTTTCAAAGAATTAACAAATATTAGGTTTTAATTGATTATATTATTTAACGCTTGTCCGAGCTCTTTTGAGAACTTAATTATGTCAGATATCAAGGACTTGCGTGCGGCTGCTGGTGCCATTGCATCAGATTTGCGCTGGTTTGCCTCAGCCAGTGCTTTGGTGAATCGGCCTGATCGCCAACAGGCCTTATTACAAAGATTTGAGCGGATCGATGATCGCCTGGCAAGTGCGGAACAGCAATTTCGTACTTTCAGCGCTTGCTGTCTCGAAGTGTCAGTTGTTGACTTCACCGCTGACCAGCGAAATAAAGTCAGTGAGGACTATGCCCAAATTTTGGATCTCTATGGTGCTGTCTCCAACTGTGCAAGACCGTTAATTGCCGAGAGGGAAGGGCAACCCGCTTTGAAGCAGGAGCTTCCTAGGCCAGCACCGGGACTGGTGAGTAGGCTTCCCACCCTGGACCTCCCGCACTTTGATGGCAGCCTAGAAAGCTACCTGGGCTTCGTTAACTTATTTGACAGCCTGGTCGATGACAGGGCTGACCTTCGGCCGGCACAAAATTGGCCTACTTGATGTCGGTTCTAGATGGATAGGCCAAAGGCCTCATCCAGCATCTGCCCGTGTCTGACGAGGCCTACCAGATGGCACGGGATTTAATTACCCGTAGGTACCACAACAAGTGAGGCCTAGTAGACACCCATATCGAGCAGATTTTGAGTTTGCCCACGCTCACCTGGGTCTTTGGGTTGCGCACCCAACTTTTGAACTCGCTCTTGGTGGAAATCAACGCCCTTAAGTGCTTGGATCTGTACGTGGACCAATGGTCCTACCTATTGGTGCACATTGTGCTCAAAAAGCTGCCTGCCGACCTGAGGTCGCGATTTGAACAGCGCTTTGGTGGGGATAGTGCGACGCATCTGCCCCCTTTTGCAGACTTGGAGAAGTTCGTAGAGGATGAGTGCCGGGTTTTGGATAACTCTGGTGGTAACACGCCGGCTAAGTCGCAGCCGCCCTGGTCAAGGAGCAGGCTCGCGTTCACACCCGAGGAAATGTTCATCGGCGCCCTCCTCGCTTTAAAGTCACGCAGAGCCCAGCAGAGTGCTCTTACTGTAAGGCCACGGGGCACAGAACGGCCTGTTGTAGGGCATTCTTGGACCTTCATGTCGCCTCTTGTAGGCGCATCGCGAATGCCTGCCGCCTTTGTTTATCATGTTTGGGATCCCACTACCAGCGGAACTGCCCAAACTCTCGCCCCTGTCCTCACTGTGGAGGACAGCATTTGGGCGCCGGCTGGTTGGACAAGCGGCCTACCTCTCTGACATTCATTGTCAGAGAGGTAGGCCGCTTGTCCAACCAGCCGGCGCCGCGCACGGGCGGGTGCTTTGAAGGTGGCAGCCGAGGCTCACCGGCGCATAGCCGAGATTCGCCTCGCTCACTTGACCGCAACTCACCCTGTTTGAAGAATCGTAGCGTGCGCACGGCTCCTCTCTCTCGTGCACCTGAATGTGCGACTGTTCAGCGTCACCAGCACCATGACTGCTGCCCCAGGTATTCCCCTCATTTGGCGGAGCGTCCTCGCCTTGACTCGCGCCCACCTCATATTGGGCGGGTGCGTCATTATGACCCTTCACAGATGGCGCGCGGATCGAGTCACCGCGCCTTTGAGGACTTCAAGCCGCACCCTCGTTTTGACTTGCCTGGTCCTGGCCAACGGTCGCCGCCCAGGCAACAATAGGTCATTGACTCCTGCCCTATAACGCCAACCACCCCCATTGAGACCGTTATCCTACCAACGGTTGCTGTTAGGGTCTGGGGACCCACGGGGGCCTCTTTTGTTGGATCTCTATATTGGACACAGGTTCACAAGGTTGCATTGTTTTCACTTATTTCGTAGGTCAGGTTAAATTAAATATGTGCTCTTTTCCGAATTGTATACGGCGAATAGGTGACGTAGCATCTAATATTGAAGGGCAAGTTAAGGTTTTGTTTGCCCTTGTTCAATCTTCACACCCGAGGATTAAAACCTCGGCTATTGTGCTGAAGAATATTTTGGGTATGCATCCACAGAAACAGCTACCTGCTGCTGTGGTGAATTTGACATCGGGATTGGAAATGGCAAACCCCAAATTTGACACACCAGGACAAATCGACTTGTTGATTGGCTCTGATGTCCTCGGTGGAATTTTGATTGGTGGGAAACGGGTCTTGGTGCCAAATGGTTTGACTGCCATCACGACCATATTTGGATTTGCTTTGATGGGACCTATACCTAGGGACCCCCCTCCACCCGAACTTGATAATTTGTTGGCTGTAGGCTCCGCTCTCATTGATGCGGTTCAGAGGTTTTAGGAGGTATAGGAGCCCCCTCAAGCTGTTCGTTTGAATCCAGAACCTGTAGAGTGTGAGTTGTTCTTCCAGAACAATACTGGTCGACTCCGTTCTGTTCTGATCATTACAAAGTTACCTTTTCTGTCTGTTCGGCCTCCGCTTGGTGAGTCACGACCTTTAGCTGAAAAGAGATTGTTGACTATGGAGCGTCGCATGGGTCGTGATCCGGAGCTCAGACAGAAGTTAATTGAGTTCATGAGAGAATATAAACAATTGGTACACATGTCTGTGTCAAATTTGGATTGGCGTTCGGTGGAGCAAGTCACTACTTTCTCCCGCATCATGCGGTATTGAAGCCATCAACTGGCAAGCTGCGCACGGTGTTTGATGGTTCTGCGCAGACTTCTGCAGGCGTATTCTTGAACCAGTGCTTGCTTGCTAGTCAGAAGTTGGTCAACGACCTTTGTGACGTCATCACCAGCTTCCGACGACATCAGGTTGTCTTTGTGGCCGATACAAAAATGATGTTCAGGCAGACGATTATCCACCCTGATGACCGTTGTTTCCAGCTGATCCTTTGAAGAGAGAATCCTCGCGATTCCATGGTCGTCTACGAGCTCAATACTAATACGTACGGGTTAAGGTCGAGCCCCTACTTGGCAATACGTTCTCTTTGGGAGCTCGCACACCGCGAAGGCTTACGTTTCCTACGAGCCTCCGCCATCTTGAAGGACGATATTTACGTCGATGACATTTGCTCGGGCGCCTCCACAACGGACGAGGCGATCCTCCTGCGGGACGAATTGATAGGTATTTTGGTTATGTGTTGCGCAAATGGATTTCAAACTCGCCAGCGCTTTTGGAAGGCTTACCCGAGGATCATCAACAAGATCCACATTTATTTGAGATTCTTGACAACCACGCCATGATGACTGTTCTCGGCGTTCAGTACAGACCAGTCCAATACATCTTTACGTATAACGTAAACTTGAAACTGCCTTGTTCTTGGACTAAACGTCTCGTGTTGTCTACTGTCGCCAGAACCTTAGATCCAAACGGTTAGATTTGTCCTGTCATATTTTGGGCAAAATGCTTCTTGCAGAAGCTTTGGACAGCAGGATTAACTTAGGACGAACATCTCCGCGGTACTCATGTTGAGGAATGGACCTCTTTTGTATCCTCACTTCCTGCCGTCAATGAGATCTCCTTGCCTCGTCCCATCCTTCCTTCCGGGAAGCACAAGGCAACCCTTCACGGGTTTAGTTATGCTTCGGAACGTGGTCACGCGGCCGTGGTGTACTTGCGTACAGTCAGTGTCAGTGTACAGGTCAGGTGAGGGTTGCCCTGATTATGGCGAAGAGCAAGGTTGCACCTCTTCGGACATCCTTGAACATTCCGAAATTGGAGCTCTCAGGGGCAGCCCTACTTGTGCGATTGTTGAATCACGTGTCTAATACTTTGGGTAAAACAATTTGTATTAATGAGACAGACAGCCAAATTGTTCTTTGTTGGTTGAAGGCGTCCGTCCACACTTTGGAAGTATTTGTCGCTAACCGCATTTTCCAAATACAAAAATCCGAAGTCTCGCTTGTTTGGAGACACGTGCCAGGTGAGCTCAACCCCGCTGATTGTGCCTCGCGCGGATGCTTGACGCCTAGTTTAATAGGCCATTCGCTGTGGTGGGGTCCGGAATGGTTGAGTCAACAAGAAATTGATTTGCCTCGAACGCCAGTTTTGAATACTTCCAATTTGCCGGGTCTGCGAACACTCGCTCTTGAGAAGGTGGAATGCGCCTTCGACCCCGATTTCTTGTTGAATCGCTACAGCTGCCGTGACAAGTTGTTAGGTGTTACTGCTTGGATAAAGCGTTTTGTTCTTAATTTTAGGCAACCACAATAGAAACGTCTGTCAACGTTTCTCTCACCACAGGAACGACAGGAGTTCCTCACCTTTTGGATTTGTTCTGTGCAACTGGCGCACTTTGAGAAGGAGATTGCTATCCTTAAGTCAGGGAAAGCGAAACTGTCAGGAACAGTATCTAAATTGAACCCCTTTTTGGACGATACGGGTCTCTTGCGCGTTGGAGGGCGTCTAAAGAACGCCAACCTCCCTAACGGGGCACGTCACCCCCTTTGTTACCCAAGGACGGTCATTTGGTACGTTTGTTGGTTGACCGTCACCTCAAAAATTCGCATGCTGGTTGTAATGCTCTGTTGGCCATTTTGCAACGCGAGTTTTGGATTTTGTCTGCCCGAAGAATTATTCGGAGTGTAGTCTTTCGCTGCATCCCTTGTTATAAGTTCAAGGATTCTACCATGCAGCCCTTGATGGGAGACTTACCGGCAGATCGCGTAACTGAGAGCAGGACGTTTGACAGTGTAGGCACGGACTTCGCTGGTCCCTTTTTGGTGAAAACGTCGACACTTCGAAACAGCAAGACTGTTAAGGCATACCTGTGTGTCTTCGTTTGCCTCTCCACAAAAACCGTTCATTTTGAACTGGTCTCCTCGCTTACGACTGAGGCGTTTGTAGCCACATTTGAGAGATTTGTGTCCCGCAGAGAGTTGCCATCTTTGATCCGTTCTGATTGCTGCACTAACTTCAAGGGCACTTATAATTATTTGAATGACGTTGTTAATTTCCTTGAAACCAACAAGGCTGATATAGGCAATGGGCTTGCCCGACGTGGGATAAATTGGTTGTTTTCCTCACCAAATTGTCCACACTGGGGTGGTATATTTGAGCCCGCTGTAAAATCGGCCAAAACACACTTGCGCAGGACAATCGGTGAATCTTTCCTTACATTTGAGGAACTCGCAACTGTGTTTTGTAAGATTGAGGCCGTTTTGAACTCTCGGCCATTGTGCGCGATCTCCTGAGATCCGAATGATTTGGAAGTTCTTACGCCGGGCCATTTTTTGATTGGTCGCCCACTTGTCACCTTGCCTGAGTACCCTTATATTGATACGAGACCTAATCGTCTCTCGCGTTTTGGTACGCCAGATTACTCAGAGCTTTTGGAAACGCTGGAATTTGGAATATTAGCACATACTCCAGCAACGCGTTAAGTGGACTGACAAGACCTATCTACCCAAGATTGGTGACCTCGTTTTGATCAAGGAGGCTAACCTTCCGCCACTCAGATGGCGCAGGGGGCGCATTCTTCGTTTGGTAACTGGCGCTGATGGAGTTCCCCAATTTGCTGAGGTCTTGGTGGACGGTTCGATTCTGAGGAGAGCGGTTGCAACGTTGTCACGTCTACCAAGTCATTAGCGGACCGGTAGGCCGGTCTGGGGCGGGTGGATGTTTGCAAAAGAAATATTGTTTGTGATAAGTTAAATCGATTATATCGGTTTAGTAGCGTGTTACTTTATCTATTGAAAATTTCTGACTCTGGTCACACTATGAACTGTCAAATCATTCACTTTTTCATTCATTGTCGGATCCGTAAAAAACTCTCTCTCGTCGTTCTGGAAAACTCCCGTTTGTGAACGCGTTATGACCTTTTTTTTTGCAAAACTACTAAATAACCTTGCAACTGTCGCTATTGAAGTTTGCCCGACAAGTTTGTGAGCGATTGATAAAAAGTAAAATTAATACGGTTTTGTCCGTTCGTGAAATATCGCTTTTGAAAAGCACATGGTTGCTTCGCGAATCGTATTGGAATTGAAGTTAACTTGTATCGTAAATTCTGGTATTTGCCGCCCCTTGAACATTACCGGCAAAAATTGTGATAAAATTGTGAACTATTGAACCCTTGTAAAATGTGTGTGTCGTCATCCACTTGCATCGTGTTCTGAAGAAGGACTCCGAGCTGGACCCGCTGGATAGCTTTAACGATTTGCTTGTCATTTTGGCAAAATTATGAGTGTAATCGTAAAGGTCTACTGCGGAACATCAAAAGAAGATCTCAGGTAAATTTGCACATGTATTAGTTTAATTTCATCGCTGTGAAAACACAGTACATATATGTCAGAGATTTGTTGTTGCTGACAAGGACTGATGAATATAATCACGCTTCCACTATTGTCTGCAAACAATTCCAGTCCTCCTAGCCAGATTCTGATCATACTGTTTATGTAGAAAATATTTAGTCTTAATTCATTAAAATTGGACGTTTGATTTGAAAGTTATTGCGAAATCAATATAATACCATGTCTGCGCTCCGCGGCCCGTGGCGACAGGCAGAGGCAAATTTGGTACTTGCTAAGATAAGGCAATCAGGAAAGTTAGCGATTGAAGTTGCTTCGTCAGGAATTGCTGCAACTCTCTTAAACGAAGGAAAAGCTGCTCACTCTACTTTCAAACTACCTCTATCTGTATCTTTAGACCAAAGGTCAACGTGATCTATTCTAAAAAAATGGTCCTCTTGGTAAATTGCTATTGCATCGTTGGTAATATGGGATGAATGCACGATGAGTCATGGAACTCATGAGGAGGCTGCGAACAGAACTTTAAAAGACCTCAGAAACTCTGCTGCTATCATGGGTGGTATAACTTTCGTATTTTCTGGAGACTTTCGACAGACACTTCCAGTTGTTAACAAAGCTACGCGAGCAGATATTATGAAGGTGTGCTTGAAATCGTCTCACCTTTGGACAACATTTGAATTTACGGACCAATATGAGAGCTCCATCCGTGTGGTGACGGATTAAGAATACGGAATGTCATCACCCCATATCCTTCCATGGGTGTCGTAAGAGGCGACAGAGGGAGCATATTATACAGAGAACAGCACTGTAAGAGAACGAAAACTTGATACAAACCCTATACCAACCCGTTTGGCCAGCGTGGTATAGTAGGCCAATTCCTCCTTTAAAGGAGAGGCCTAGTCCAGCAGTGGACTGTTAAAGGCTGATGATGATGATGATGAGAGCTCATCTACATGAAGATACGCATAGGAAATTCCCACAACAACTGCTAAAACATGGAGAAGTATTTTTTCCGTCTCCAAATTTAAGCAAAAGTTATACCGTTATTTTGGATGAGTCTCTGGGTCAAATAGTGCATTCTTTAGAAAGCTTGATAGATGTAGTATACCCTGGCATAGAAAATTTACATGGAAATGACTTTCGTTGGCTGTGTTCTAGAATAATAGTGTCACCAAGGAATGACACGGTCAATGAAAAAATCAATGTAACTATGCAAAGATGGACTCTTTGCTACTGTCTGGGTCAAGTTAAGCATTATAAATCCATAGACACTGTCACTAATATCGAAGACGCAGTACATTACAGGAATTTTGAAATTCTCACAACCCCGCTGGACTGCCACATCACCAACTATCGTTAAAATTTGGAACGCCAATAATGCTTCTCAGATATTTGAACCCTCCCAATATGTGCATTGAAACGAGGCTACTTATAAAGGAATTAAATTGTCTGTGTGATAATTCACAGGCCCTGCTGCTGGTGAATTAGCTCACATTCCTCGGATACCGCTGATCCCCACCAATTTACCAATTCCATTTAAACGACTTCAATTTCCGGTGAAAACTTAATTTGCATTAACTGTTAACAAGTCCCAGGGCCAAAATTTCAATTTAGTAGGGATAGCGGCGATAGCCCAGTGCTGTACGTAACGGACTGCCGAGACTATGGTCTCGGGTTCGATCCCCAGTTACCCTGGGCACACACTTCTGACTTTCTGAAGTTGTGTTTATTAAAAACCTTAATTATTGCTCGCTTAATAATGTGCCTGGTAGATGGCAATAGGCTCGCCCCCTATTACATTGGGACCGAAACATAACAGGCAAAAAGTGGGAGTGTAATATACCTCTGCCTACCTCTTCGGGGATAAAAGGCGTGAAGTTATGTATATGTATGATCTACGAAAGGAATGCTTTACCCATGGCCAACTGTACGTTGGCCTATAACGAGTTGGGTCTCCCGAACATCAATACAATTTGTTACCACAAGATAAAATTAAATCAAATGTTGTTTATAGGCAAGCTCTAATTCAGTAACTTTCTAACAAAAAAATTATCCTTTGAAACAATATTTAACACACTAATAAAATAAATGCGAAAGTCTGTTTGTTTATCTGCCTGTTTGTCGGCTAAAATGCTGAATTTTCTTTTGGGTAGTTGAACACATGGGATCAAACTTAGGCTTTTTGTAGCGGTCATCGACATCCACGCAGGCGGAGCCGCGGGGGACTGCTATAGGTTTTATAAATCAGAATAACACATAGGCTACTTTTTGTCGCGAAAACCGACATCCACGCGGGCGGAGCCGCGGGCGACCGTTACTTTATGTATAAGTACGTATTTATTGAACTATTTAATGTGAGATAAATAGATATATCGATTATACTTTACTGAACACCAAAACAAAAATATATTTACATTACTATATAAAACTAGTGTGCAATTGGCGGCCTTATCGCTAATAGAGCGATCTCTTCCAGGCAACCGCGGATGGACAGAAATGATGTAAGTTAACAGTCATGTTCATTGATGGTGTAGCGTCAGTAATCTATAAAATTCATAAATAAGTGCCTAAATATATAAACATTGTAATATACACTTACATAAATACATACTAAATTATACTATACATACTATATTATACTACTATAACATACATAAGTAAAGGTGCTATATGATACAATACATATTATAAATAAAATGTATATAATAATTATTATGTTACACTATATAACTATCAGTCCAGTATTAATGCACCTACCACTTTATCTCTGCTCCACCTAAAGGTTGACAGGTAGAGAATGCCTTATGGCATTATGTCCACCATTGTACACATAGTTTGTGCATAAAATAAAAATAAAACGAACAGAAAAATCAACATTCCCCTTCTCTGCATATGAAAAACAAATAAATTAAAGAAATAATAAGCAGGAAACACAACACTTTAAAATATTATTTAAACAGGCGCACAATATAAACGAAAGAAAGGCAAACAATTCATGCAATTTATGAATTATAAACTGTTGTCTATTTTCTGTAGAAGTTGGAACAAAATTTTCTCGTTTTATTGAAGTTGTTTGGTACACAGGCTACGTCCGTCAAGCTCTATGCAGCTGCAATTTCAAGCTTTTAGGCTTGAGTTTAAATATTAAAAAGAGAGTTTGTTGCTGTTTTGTACTATTTTTATTTCGTTTATTGCTCTGTTTCGCGCAATATATTCTGTGTTTATATGTTGCGCGAAACAGAGTTTATAACGTAGTCTTGTTCTAGTGGTACCTAGAAGTTAAAAGCTTTTTACATAACATGAAAATTCTCAAGAGCGTGCTAATAATAACGAATACCAAACAAATGAGAGTTAATAAAAAGATGAAAAGACAGCCTTGCAAGTTAAAGAGTGTATGCTTGAATATTGGCATCACTGTCCATATTTCAAAAAATCTTTGTTTTAAGAATATTCAAATTCAAATTCAAACTCATTTATTCATATGGGTTACAAAAGCAACACTTATGAACGTCATTTCTTTTTTTTTACAACCAGGTTCGGGATGGTAGGGCTATGAGAAGAGCCTGGAAGAAACTCATGCCACTCTTTTTTTAATCAGAATCTTAATCTTACAATTTGTGGTACCATGATTGCTGACACAGCCAAAACACTTCACGACACTGATTTAAAATAAATGGATATGAATTGAATATGTGAATAGTACAACAACAAAACACTAAAGCGACAGCAGTATAGATGTATCAGCAACCAATAGATTAAAGAATTCTGTAAAGACGACAAGTGAACAATGATTAGATCAGGGATAAAAACTGATATTAATATATCAGTTTTTATCCCTGATCTAATCATTGTTTAACAAATTATAAAAAATATACTTACCCTGTAAACATCATGAGTGTTCACAAGGCACCTCCACTTAACATGTTACTAATTAAGATGAGTTTAATAAATATATTACACAGTCATAAAAACAACAATTATAGTGAATTTAAAAAAGCAACTAGACCCATGATGTCTTGTCATCTAGAAATTCTTTAATAGTGTAATAACCCCTTTCTAAAAGAAAATTCCTAGTAGTGGTTTTAAATTTGTGTAGAGGTAAATTCATTATTTCCAGAGGTAATTTGTTAAAGAATTGTGTACCGAGTTCCGCAAATGAGTTATGAACTTTATGTAGACGGTAGTTAGTGCCCACTAGTTTATGCTTATTCCTTGTGTTCACTTTGTGCAAGTCACTATTTTTACGGTAAAGAGTTAAGTTTTTCTTAACGTACATTAAATTAGCAAATATATACTGCGATGCAACTGTAAATTTTTCTACTTCTTTAAATTTATCTCGTAAAGAATCTCTAGCACTTATCATATATATATATAACAAAAATTGTCTGAATATCGGCCGCCGTACCCCATAACAGTATCCCGTAAGACATTACACTGTGAAAGTAATTAAAGTAAGTAAAGTCTAGCAGTATCTACGTCTGTGAATTGTCGAACTTTCCTAACTGCAAATGCTGCAGAACTAAGTTTGACTGCCAGACAGGATATTTGGGCGCCCCACTGAAGCTTACAATCTAGAGTTAAACCAAAAAATACACTTGAATTAACTAGGGTAATTATTTCGTTATTTAAAGTTATATTAGTAAGAATATTTTTGACATTCGGCAAAGTGAATTTCACACATTTTATTTTGCCAGAGTTGAGAAGCAAATTATTTGTCGTGAACCAATGTAGTACTTGCGCAATAAAATTATTTACGCTGTCAATGTTACTTGTATTACGATCAAATTTAAAAATAAGTGAAAAGACAGACAGACAATAATGTTAAAAAGGGTTATTTTGGACTTAGGATCGTGTAACTAACTATATGCACTTGAAAAAACATAGTTATTTTGAAATCACAGACAGACACTTCAATTTATATTTATATGTATAGATGAGTAGAACAAGTAAATACTTATTATCGCGACAACAGCGCCAACTACCGGGTCAAATTGTAGCCTATATGTAGCGCTATAAAGTCTGAACCTTGCAGTGAAAGTCTCATTTGAATCGATTCAACCGTTCCAGAGATTACCCCGGACAAACAGAAAGACAGACAGACAAACAAAAATGTTAAAAAGGGTTGTTTTGAGCTTAGAATCGTATAACTAACTATATGCACTTGAAAAAACAAAGTTATGTTGAAATCACAGACAGACACTTCCATTTTATTTATATGTAAAGATGAGTAGAAGAAGTAAAGATTTGTTATCGCGACAACAGCGCCAACTACCGGGTCAAATTGAAGCCTATATGTAGCGCTATAAAGTCCTCTACTTTGCAGTGAAAGTCTCATTTGAATCGGTTCAGCCGTTCCAGAGATTACCCCAGACAAACAGAAAGACAGACAGACACACAGACAAAAATGTTAAAAAGGGTTGTTTTGGACTTAGGATCGTGTAACTAACTATATGCACTTGAAAAAACATAGTTATTTTGAAATCACAGACAAACACTTTAATTTTATTTATATGTATAGATGTTATAATGTGTCAGAACCTGGACCATGACATGTTTTTAAAGGATATTCATCTTGAAAGTCACTATATAACTAGGTTGTATAATTAGGTGAAGCCTCCAACTAATAATTTGAACAATTTAAGCAGTTACTGTTGTTGATCATAGAGAGCAGTTGTTTTAAATTTTCTCTACCAACTCTAGAAATTTCATCTCTATTATCAATTTGTTGAGATGTGCATTTAATGATGTGATTTGTGTTTGCAGCTCACATGTGTGTTGTTCATATAGTAATCGGCTACAGGCTAATTGCTCATTACTATCCTTAAGCTTAAAAGCTAATAAGTCACTCTCTTTAACTAAATCATGGTTAACTTACACTAAATCTATCATTTTCTTTGACCTCTTATAGCCTAACTCAAGTCGCTTTATTAATTTATTTAATTTTGTCAATTTCCTAAATTTACCATTTGACACTTTATATGTAAAGTAACAATTACATTTTATAGATTTAAAAATATTTGCCTTTCCACCAATGTCTTCAGAGAACAGGTCCTGGTTTGCTGCGTTGCTTAGTGACTGAATGGATTCTTCCAAGGTTTTTATTTTGGATTGAGCTTCATTCAAACTTGTTTCCAACTCCACGATGCGACTGAGTTGCTTCATATATGTGTCATCGCAGCTACTATAGGATCGGATTTCTTCCTGCAGTCTGTCCCGCTGGTCCAGAATGTCCATATGTTCTATGTGGAGTTCCGTGAATTGTGCCTTCAGTTGTGATACTTTGTCATTGACATATTATTTTATTTCCTCTTCACTGTCATTTCGTTCCTTCAACAGTTGACTATGATCTGCCTTATATTTCTTGAGTTCCAGTAGTGCAATCTTCAACTTGTGCTCCGTTTATTTTGCCAAAGCCTTACGGGTCATCATTCGTCATCGGGTGTAGACATATTTTGTACCCAAATTACCTCAAAACAAGAAAAAAACAGCTAAATTATTTGAAAAATATTATAGGGTATGGGGAAAGGGCTGTTAATATAATTATAAATGTAACTTAAATACTCAGAAAAAAGTTGAATGACAGATTTTTTTAAGAAAGTACCGTGATGTAGGTATGTTGACAAAAAAATAATAATAAGAAAAGTTATAAAAATTGAACAGAAAAAAGAATAACAAAGGAACTAGAAAGGTAATTTGATTACTAGGTATATTAGTTTTAATATCTTAGTTTCATGAACAATTTCAAAAGTAAACTAAGTAAGATAGCTGCAGGCTGTAGCTATTTATACTAGGTACTTATTATTTACAAATATTATCAACTGGAAATTAATGCATAATACACTTTAAATAATAATTTTGAAGTGTGATAAGTGTAGTGAGTGTTTCTATGGGGCATTTGTTCAGTCCTCGATTTTGCTTCCACTTTTGTCAAGCAAAAGGAGACAGAAACTGTGCCAATGTGTGATGGACAAAGCTCACGTTATGTGAGCCGAGTAAATGTGTGATGAGGAGTGTAAGTTAATAAGTAAAATACTCCCCGGGTTTTAGGATGATGATTTGAAATCTGCCCGTTGACACTGGGTAGTTGATCTGTCCGCCAAGAACTGTTTCGGCAGGCAGCGAGGTTTCAATACTTTTCAAACACCAAACTCAATGTCTTTCACACTTCTATTCACATTAATACAACTTTTGTGAAACATTAACGTTTAGTATTGAATAATTAATTAATATTGGTTTAAACATTTATGAAAAATATAAAATATCACGGAGCTACGTAATTTAAAGAAAAATGTATTAAAACACAACAATAAAAATACGTATTGATACACGCTACTTTTAATGTTTATTACTTCCTTATTTTTTTAGCGTAATAGAAGTACTCTTTTTGTATAATTATAGATGCTTATTACTGAATCAAAGTACACGATTTAAAAACTAACGTCAAGCAGTTTATTGGTTGGATCAAAACATGAGATATGTTAAATCAATATATACGCCATCAAAGCCACGTGCAAACGCTAGTACCACTAAAAGGTGTTCCTATTCCGTTTATATGTCTATGTCTACCTCGGATTTTCAAAAGCTATTTTTCAGAGTCCGTCTGTCTATCCCGTTTGCTCATTAATCTGCGTCGGTCAGGAGGTGACGAACGCAGCATTGGCCGCATGCATTGATGTAGAAATATACTGGAAAACGCAGAAAATATCACCTCTTTTATGTAGAATTGAAAATGTTTGTGATGAAAAAATGCTATACGATGCTAATGAAAAAGTGCAGCAATTATGAGAAATATGGAAATCCTTACTATATGTATGTATGTTCCGTTTTCACGTGAAAGCGCGGCTGAACCGATTTTGTTGAAATTTAATATAGAGATATTTTGGATCATGGAGACGGGCAAAGGCTACAAAAATTAGGAGGATAGAAGTTTGTACCGCAGAAATTTTCCTCTTGGAAGTAAGAACGCATGCGCGAATAATTGAGTGCTGCGCATGTGCTATCTGTCAGTACTGTTACATCATACATATTTTCATATTGTGCACGGTGATTACATTGTTCGCATATCTAAACTAATAATAAAATTAAATACTACGCTCAAACGGCTGCAACGATTATCTCTACCTACTAAAATTACATACATCCATACATATGCTCACGCCTTTTTCCCGACGGGGTAGGCAGAGACAACAGATCGCCACTTGCTTCTATCCTTGCAAACCTCACGTCCTTCCTCACACATGTACAAAAAGAATAATGAATGTAGAGGAAGCTCTACATTCATTATTCTTTTTGTACATGCTCGCCGGTTGCGGGTGCTTCGGACTTTTCCGTTTTTCAAGACGTCCCCAATTTGGTCCACAAACGTGTTACGAGGTCTGCTGCAACCGGCTTGCCCATACACCTCTGCCATATATATTTGATTCGTCAATCTTTCTTCACTCATTCTCTCAACGTGTCCAAACCATTTCAGCATTCCTTTCTCAATCCTTGTCACGACATCTTCTTTCAGGCCACATCGCTCTCGTATTACTGCATTCGAAATTCTATCATTCAGTCTCACCCCACACATACTATGCAGTGATCGCATCTCAACTGCGTTAATTCTGCTTTTATCGTTTTTCTGCCATACCCAACAGTCACTTCTATACATCAAAGTGGGCACCAGCACTCCATTATGAACCACCAGTCGCGCCTTTTTTGGCACGGTTTGGCCGTTCATAAAGGCATGCAGCGCTCCATTCACACTGTTCTCCGCTGTCACTCTCCTTTCAATATCACCTTCACATCTTCCATCTCTTGTAAACATGCTTCCCAAATATACAAATCTTTCAACTTGTCCCACATTTTCATCTTCAATCGTAATATTACACTCGGTTAAACTTTCATCCTTCTCAAACACCATCACTTTCGTCTTTCTTGCATTATGTAACGTATGTCCGGTACTTACCACGTTTGCGTCACAGTACCCCCCCATACGCTCGGCCAATCAGAGAAGGCCATCGTCCACGCTCGCGAAGCCTGACCAAATATGGTCATGAACGGACTCCAACGCTGATGGAGGGCCCGGTATATAAAGGGGCCGACAGAGAGGCCGGCACCGCTACTCTAACGTCGCTTCTACTACCTACCTACTATAACTAAGCGTACCTACTGACCCTACGTCGTATCTACGTGTATCCTGGTCCCAGCTACGGGTAAGCTACTACATTTACTGCGTTAGCGTACTGCCCATCTCTCTACCTGCTAGCTGAGGCCGGCTGACGCCGCCTGCCTGACTCCATTGGTTGTGGCTCTCCTAATGCTGCTTTTCTTCAGGTTCCAGGTCCACCTTAAGGCTCCGGGCTACTCTACCTAGACCGCTACACTACCCTGCACCGTCATCGACGTCACCTCTGCCGAAGAGTCTGGCCTGCCCTGCTCATCGCACTCAGACCGCCGGCGCCTGCCAGCTGAACCAACGGCCTACGAGGATCTGCCGCTACGCGCAGCCCTTCGAGTAACCTGCCCTGCACACTACCGGAGGGAACAGCGTGGGAGACTGCAGCCCTTAGTATTCAGGCCAGTGTCGTGTTGTTGGTCGGTCATACTCGTGCAAGGGAAGTGAGACAATACTCGGCAATAAACGCATCTAGAACCTCTACTGCGTTTTAATCCTAGAACCCGTTACACTTTCATACCTTTCGCTTTAAAACGTTCTCGTTCATGCAGTCCATCGTTTGTCGCAACTCATTCGCCGATGATGCAAGAATGACTTGATCATCGGCGTATAAGAGGCACTTAACACGCAATCCTACCATGTCAATCCCGAAATCAATTTCCCTCGAATCTTTCATGCAGCTATCCATGAATAAGTTGAATAACCAGGGCGAGGCTGGACACCCCTGTCTGACACCTTTAGAGATGTCAAACCAGTCCGTATAGGCACCATTAATTCAGACACAGGCCCTCGAATCCCTATAAAGAGATTTTAGAGCCCTTATTATAAAGTCATCCACCCCATACATAGATAGCACCTTCCATAGTTCCTTTCTATTTACCCTATCATAAGCCTTTTCCAAGTCTATGAACGCGCAATATACCTTCTGGTTTTTTGCCAGATATTTTTCGGTAACGCAGCGCAAGGAAAAGACTTGATCCGTACATCCCATTCTCTTCCGAAATCCCGCTTGCACATCCCATATCTTGTCATTAGTCACGTTTACTACTCTATTAATCAATATTCTGGCATACATTTTTCCAACAACACTAAGAAGGCTGATACCGCAATAATTTTGACATTCCTGCTGCGAGCCTTTGCCTTTATAAATTGGAACAAGCACTGCCTTGGTCCAGTCATCTGGAACTTGGCCCTGTTTCAAGGACAGATTAAAAAGGCGATGCAGCAGGTTAACTGTAAGTCCCTCGCCAGCCTTCAACATTTCAGACGTCACTCTATCGCACCCAGCAGACTTTCCTGACCTCATACTTTTTAGAGCTTTCATAATTTCATCCTTTATAATTTCGTCATCCGGGCCCACACACGCATCTTCTATTATCTCTTCTCGCTCTGTTTCACTCATGTCTTTCTCAAATAAACTCTCAAAATATTTTTTCCAGCAATCCAGTATCATTCTTTCTTCATTAATGACCTCACCTTTTTCATTCCTAATCACTTTCATCAATGTATTCATATTCTTCCCTCGCGCTTCTTTGACGAGTTTCCAAAACAGTTTTATATTGTCTTGGAAACTTGCGCCGAATTGCTTCTCATATTTCTCCTTTTACTCATTCTTCTTCCTCTCTATACATTCTTTAACTTTAGCTTTCACACACCTATACTTGTCTTTCATTTCTTTAACACGATCTTCATTCATACTACCACTAGCTCTATTCGTTGCCTCTATTGCTAGGATATCGAGCCATGCTTTTTTCTTTTCCTCAACCATACTTCGAATTTCAACATTCCACCAGTCAGCTTTTTTATTTTTCTTACTTCTTCTTTAACTCACTACGCATATGTCTTCAGCACATCTCACTACGTTGCTTTTAAATACCGACCATACATCGCTCACACTTGCCTCATTTACATCACTCCATATTGTATCCAGCCGTTCACTCAATTGCTTTTTGTACATCTCTTTCACACGCTGCTCTTTCAATCTTTCCACTTTTATACGTACTAACTCAGTGGTATACGCTTTAATTCTGTGCCGCCAGCGTTTGAACAGACCACTAATTCTACTAATGACTAAATAGTGATCAGTGCCAACATCAGGTCCACGATACGCTTTTGTATCCACTACTTTCATTCTCATTTTTTCATCAACTATCACAAAGTCTATCATGCTTCTTACCACAACATTTCCTACCTTCTTTTGCCACGTGTACATATGTATCCTTTAGTGCTGAAACCACGTATTCGTCACTAACAAACCCATCTCCACACATACATCTAACAAGTATACTCCGTTCTCATTCACATTCTCATCTCCAAATGCCCCAAGTAGAAGAAGAAGAAGAAGAAAGAAGAAGAAGAAAGAAGAAGAAGAAGAAAGGCATTTATTTCCACAACACACATGAACATAAACATAATACAAACATAATTGTTTTTTTTAACAGGTTACATCTTGTTGTAAACACATTGAAAAGTATATTAACAGTTTAATGCATGTTGTGAAAACGAGGTCACCACTCAGGCTTATTGTTGGTTTGAGGCTACACCTCAAATCAACCCTGATTTTATTTGGTGACCCCAAGTGACGATACCGATATCATTATAAGTACATTAAGTATCTACCTAATTCATACAAAACAGAAAAATAACAAAAAGAAAACCTTATACTAGTATTTTATGTCAGTGCCTGCCAACATTTCATATAATATGTATTAAATAGAATATACCTACATAAGATTTATTAAAGGTATATAAAGACATATATATATAAATTAAAGAAAGATAAATACATAAATAAGTAAACATATAATATATCAAAAACCAATATAACGTTATAGAAAATATCTTCGCATTATCGATATAATGTAAACAAACACAAAAAAATACTTATATCTATACTGTACAACACCTCAAGTCCACCAAAGTGCCAACGATCATATTTTTGCCAATCGCGAAGCGGCCAGACGCCTGAGTAAACCGGTTAGTTCGTCGCAGTCCTACCGTCTCGCTTGCACATAGCGTCGACTCGCTCGCCCGGTTACGTAACATCAAACGATGCACCTTCATTTCATAATAATTTTCATTCGGCCGTCGCGCCGCGCTTCCCAAGCATGGGTGTCTCGTTATCAAAACATTACGTAATACAACTGTTAGTGGGTACAATTGAAGTGTTGCGTACTATGAAGAAAGGAAGACTAAGGGAAAAGAATATACCTATGAAACTCCAATGTTTAACAACAACAGGTAGCGTAATACTGTTTGATTGATATCATTATATAATAATTCTAACTACGTGCAATATAAGGTACCTACTTATATTGCATACAATCATAAATAAATGTTTACCCTGCTGTATATTTTTATGTTAAACAGCATGTATTTTTGTTTTAGGCTCTAAGTATAAAGGCACAACAATTATTTACATAGAAAACCCAAAATCATGCCACAACATTACGACTGGAAGACACACTCTCACTGATATTATAAACTCGCTATGTTATAACTTGAAGGTCATAAACAAAACGTAAGCATTTGATATAATATTACATAACGTTAATAAATAATTATAATAGTCTTGTACATTAAATTATCATTTATTTGTAATATTTGTTCTGATCGCATTTCTGTTCAAGTAATAGATGTTTTTTAAGGTGAATTTTAAAGGTACTTTTTGTATTCAGGGATCTTATCGGCGGGCTCAGGTCATTCCAAATGTGAGTGGCAGCGTACTTATAACATCCCTTAAAAGCTGTGGTTTTATACCGAGGAATGGACAGTGGCCTGGCAGTGGATCGAGTGGAATAGCTGTAGTGATCCTGTCTCCAACTTAGTTTGTTATAAAGGTATTTGGGTTTGCCCGTATTCACAACGCCGAACAACAACGTTGCTAAGTGAAGTTTACGCCTTGCAGACATTTTAAGTATCTCATGATTGTTCATGTGAGGTGTAATATGGTTACGCCGCGGAATATTTAAACAATAACGGATACACGCATTCTGTATACGCTGTATAAGATGTTGTGTCCTGGTTAAGAGGGCATGGACCATATACGGCGTCACAGTAATTCAGTTTTGAGAGCACTAAGCTGTCTACAAGCCTCTTTCTTAAAGTGACACTAAGATAATTTCTTACTCTGTAGAGGATTTTGAGTCTGTAAAAACAGGTTTTTGCAACGCCATTGATGTGATCCTCAAAGCGCAACTCCGGGTCGATCATAATACCAAGGTCACGTGCAGTTTGCACTTGCTGAATACTACCGCCCATCATCTCAATCTTTGGGTTAAGTGACGTTATTAGTTTAACCTGTTTTTGGCTCCCCATTACCATAAATTTTGATTTTTGTGGGTTTAGTACAAGTGAGTTACGTTTAGACCATTCCGCTACCCTGCTGAGCTCTGCATTCATGGTGGCTACGGCGGCAGCAGTATTATCAGGGTTAAATGATATATATAACTGCGTATCATCCGCGTACATGTGGTACATGCAGTCCCTGAAGTTGTTTGTTATATCGGCAGTATATAAAACGAACAGGAGGGGTTCGAGGAGTGATCCCTGAGGAACACCCCGAGGCACGGGTCGTGACGTCGACAACATTATAGAACCGTCCCTCTTACGTATTTCGACCTGCTGCATCCTATTTGTTAAATAACTTTCGAATCATTTGATTGTGTTCGACTCGAAACCGTAATATGAAAGTTTCGAAAGTAACAATGAAATATTAATACACTCAAAAGCACGCGAAAAATCGAGCAGGGTAAGAATTGAACCCTCCCCGCGGTCTCGGGCTTCGAGGATATTACCCACGACATCCGCTAAAGCCGTTGTTGTGCCCCGTCCTCTTCTGAACCCAGACTGCAGGTCAGGTAAAATACCATTCTCTTCCAAGTAGTTGATGACTTGTACATACACTACCCTCTCCAACACCTTGGATAAACAAGGCAGTATACTTATTGGGCGAAGGTCTTTATAATTTTGCGGATTACTATTTTTTGCAATCTGCAAATGCCGTACTATAGCACTCCACCATAGCTTGGGAAATGATGATGAATTAATCGATTCATTTATTATGTTTGTTATGGCGGTAAGTGACTGCGGCAAAGTAAGGCATAGCATCACCTTAGATATATCATCTATTCCCCGTGCATTGGTATTGATATTGCTAATTATACTGCGAACTGTTTAAGTGTTTGTAGACTGCAATGAAAAACTTCCACCACCATATCGATTGAACTCGAAAAACGTAAGTTGCGAGATAGAAATGTTAGGTTCGCCCGGTACATCGAGGAATGCCGAATTCAAACCCTCAGGATCCTCAAATTGTCCCACAAGCATACCATCGTCCGTACCTGTACTAAGTACATGTTTTTTTAGATTAGACCATAATAATTTGGAGTCATTTTGGTTGTCAAGTACATTTTCATATCCATAGCGCTTCACTCCAACCCTTGCATTAAAATCTCCAAGCATGACAATAACTTCATTCGCCTTACGCAATAACACCACCTCTCTCATTTGTTCCCAAAATTCCGCTCTTACCGCCTTGCTATAGGAGGATTCCGGAGCATATACACCTACCAGAAATAGAGGTGTCAGGCCTACTTTCATCCGGACCCAGATAAGATGTGGACTTACGCACTCATACTAACGCATGCATTCTGCCATTCGCTCTGAAAGAATTATACCGACGCCTTTACTGCCATGTTCTTCATCGGTAACTCCCGACCATATCTCTGTGAACGGGCCGCGCGTCTGCATGTCTTTCTCCTTACGCTTTGTCTCATTCACACACAACACATCCCATTTTCTTTCATTCATTACTTCGTAAACATCATCCATCTTCTCATTCATTCCTCCTCTAGCATTTAAAGTCGCAAAACGGCATTCCCTTGCCCACTTTCCGCCCCGACGCGAACAATTTCGCATAGGATTTAGATGGTTTTGGCGTAACGTATGGCGATAAAACCTTATTTCGTTTCATTTCACCTGTAAACACATTATGGAAAAGCAATAAAGTATAGAAGCATTGAAATGTACTGAAATATTTTTTATTTCGTGTAAAATTTTTTTATTGTTAGTGCTTATACTAGACTTCTATAGGTTCTTTAGTAATATTAAGAATGCTCACAGCTACGACCGCGCATTTTAATAATTTAACCTTTTTATTTCCGATCCCATGGTAATTTTGTAAAATCTCTTCTCAGTGCACCCTTACGGTGCCCAAGTAACTGACATGCCAAACTTCAGCGTCCTGCGCCCGCGAGTTTTGGCTGTGCGTTGACTGTCAGTAAGTAACGCAAGAGTTTTATATGTACTGAGTAAACTAGTAATAAATAATGTGGCAACTGCTGAGCAGACCTGACAAGAAACTCAACAGGACATTGCAATAACTGAATAAAAAAACTGCAACACAAACATAATACCGACAACAAAACAAAACAAAGATCACACATCGAACCATACAATAATTGTACGCTCTTCCCTCTTACAAAGAAAACACTTTTAAAACGAATCAGACAGTAAAATAAGTAGCTTCTAACAAAGGTTAGGAAGATACATAACGACCTACAACTGCATCACAGCCTTAAGTGCTTACTCATGTCAGAGGATGTTGTTAAGGGCGTGATATTTTCGTACGAAAAAAACTCTTAGTCGTGTTTTCGGATGTATTTAATGTTCACATTCGCTTATCAGTATCAAGGTGATAAACTAGTTGCTTCATTGGTGGATTTTGGAGCTAAGGTTTTATTTTGTTATTTATTTTTTCCTGATGTAAACTTATTGTGACGTGTGTTAAGCCTAGCTTTAGTTTAAAAAATAAAGGTACTGGTAGCGCCATCTACCTTTCCATCGAGAACTTATCACGTCAACGTCAATGGTTCGTCGCTGCTCGGCCAATCCGAGCGATCCTTTTCATAAATCCCCTCCCGAAACACCTCGCTATTGGCCGCCTTGCTCAACGGCGACGCAGAACGTTCGAGACGCTGAGATCGTGTCCGCCATACCGTACCACACCGCTATAATTATTACTGCTTATACAAAACTCAACAAAACCGCTCGCGAGTGAAAGTGATTTGTGTAGTGGAGTGAATCAAGCAGCTTCATCTCGAAAATACCAGGAGACTGCCCTTCTGAGAAGAAGAAGATTGCCGTGGAAGGTAAGAGGTTCCTTTCTACACCATACTTTCTCTCCCTCTCCAATCCTAGGCGACCAGAGCTCGCCATCCTTTAGATACAGTCCATTTTTTCCCAAATCGCCAAGGAACCTTCGGTTTCGGTGTAACGCCGAACCATTTTGTTGATCCATACGAGTCGGATTCATTTACGTTTTTATACGTTATATCGCTATACCTAGGCAGTTATAGCACCTAGCTATACTCCTAGTCCATTCACATAACCGTCACATGGTTGTTTCCGCCCGCATCAGTAGGTAAACTTTTATGTAGCTACCTACTTACTCAATTATTATGTCTGGAAGTATCATAGTTGTCTATTAGATATTCTTTATTATTATTATTTTGTTTCGGTCTCATTAGCTTATACTTACGTAAGAATGTCACAACAAAAGAAGTCACGCGTGTCGGAAGACAAAGAGATGACAATCTTAGAAGCAAAACGCAATATTTTATTTGAGCGTATTCAAAACATTTATGAGCGCTCAAAAATCGCCGCTATTTCCGATAGTAATAGGGAATCATTCCTTAGTTATTGTATGCCAGTAGATAGTATTCGAACAGATTTTCATAAGTTGTTAGACGATTATAACACAAGATTACTTTCTATCAATCCTGATGAAAAACCGAATTATCAGGCGTACAACTCATTCGAAGACCTTTATTGTATTATTAAGCATATACAATCGCAATTGGAGGGTAAATGTTCGGCACAGCCCGTTGCCGCGGCCCGCACGCCGAGATTACCGCCAATCGAGATTATGTCGTTTGTTGGCGATATACCGTAATTCTATGCGAGTTTTAAGTCTACAGTGCACGATAATGGTTCTCTGACAGATGCTGACAGGTTGTACTATTTAATAGGTAAACTGTCACCGAAGGCCCAGTCCGTATTTGCAGGTGTCACACCTAGTGCTGAGAATTATCAGGTCATATTTCAGTCACTACTTGATAGATATCAAGACACGCGCGTCCTAGCGTCTACCTACTTTGATCAAGCTTTAAATCTTAAACTGTCCGGTGCCGCATCTGTCTCGAATTTCCAGCTGTTTATTGATAACTTCGTAACCGTGGTTAATTCTCTTAGGAACTTAAAATTAGAAGGTCTTTCCAACTTCATGTTGCTTCAACTCGCTTTAAAAAAGTTTGACACTGATACAATTCGTGCTTTCGAGATGACGGAACGCAATAATAAAATACCTACACTGGATAGTTTTATTTCGTTCATCAAAGATCAGTGTCGAATATTTCATAATACGCAGTCTAGTTCACATAGCCCGTCTAACACTAACAGCAGCAAACAAAGGTTCAATAAATCGCGAAATTGTAATAATAACTCGGTCTCTAATCCACAATCTTACGTAACATGCTCGGAATCTAATAGTAATAATTCACAGAAGTGTCTGTTCAGTAATAACGTGCACGACCATTTCTATAAATGTCCTGCTTTTAATAATTTAAATCCGACCGCTCGTTTCAAATGTGTAAAAGAAAACAAAGCTTGCGTTAATTGTTTAAGTATAAAACATAAAACGGGTGATTGTTCTAGTAAGACGAAGTGTCGTTCATGTAATCAACGGCATCACTCATTATTACATTTAGATAAAAGTTATCCGCTGTCAAGCCAAGCCGCTAACCTTGACACACTTACGTCGCAGGTGCAGGCCACGGTGCCTTCCCCCTGCACGCCTCAGGGCGAAATATCGTTGTGTACGGCTTCCATTGCGCGGGCGACGCGCACGCAAGGACGGCACTCACGCATCTATAATGATCCGCGCAGGGCCAAAACGCAGTGTATGACGTCTAAGACTGTTCTGTTAGCGACAGCGCAAGTTATCGTTTATGATGTTAATGGGTCGCCGCACATGGTACGTTGTCTACTCGATAGCGCGTCTCAGACCAATCTAATAACATCGGAATGCCTCAAACGCCTCGGATTGTGGAATAACTTTAGAAATACTAACTCAATAGTCAAAGGGATTGGCGGTTCAGAAAAACATTGCAAGGGTTCCGTAGATATTAAAATACATTCGCGTTTTGATAGGGATATTAATTTTAACATTTCTTCGCTAATCGTGGAGCGTATCACGGACGCATTGCCGAACGCTAATGTAAACGTAGCATCACTCACTCACCTCGAGTCATTGTCGCTGGTAGACGCGGAGTTTGCGAATCCGGCAGGCATTGATCTTTTGATTATAAAATAGTACGTAGTGAGCGATATGATTTACCGCCCGCTATTGAGACGGTATTTGGGTATGTGATTATGGGTACCGTACCTACGTTACATACTTCTCATTGAAAAACTTGTTGTTCTGTTCTTCAAGAGATCAAGGTGGGTGCTAAAACTGTGTGTAAGATAAAGCACTAATTAGCTATGCTATGCTATGCTATTCTACGCTATGCTATGCTATGCTATGCTATGCTATGCTACGCTATGCTATGCTATGCCATGCTATGCTATGCTTCGCTATTCTATGCCATGCTATGCTACACTATGCTATGCTACGCTATGCTACACTATGCTATGCTACGCTATGCTATGCTATGCCATGCTATGCTATGCTATGCTATGCTATGCTATGCTATGCTATGCTATGCTATGCTATGCTACGCTATGCTGTGCTATGCCATGCTATGCTATGTTACGCTATGCTACGCCATGCTTTGCTATGCTATGCTATGCTATGCTACACTATGCTATGCCATGCTATGCCATGCAATGCTATGCTACGCTATCCTACGCTATGCTATGCTATGCTTTGTTACGCTATGCTATGCCATGCTATGCTATGCCATGCTATGCCATGCTATGCCATGCTATGCCATGCTATGCCATGCTATGCTATTCTACGCTATGCTACACTATGCTATGCCATCCTATGCTATGCAATGCTATGCTACACTATGCTTTGCTACGCTATGCTATGCTATGCTATGCTATGCTACGCTATGCTACGCTATGCTACGCTATGCTACGCTATGCTACGCTGTGCTACGCTGTGCTACGCTGTGCTACGCTATGCTACGCTGTGCTACGCTGTGCTACGCAGTGCTACGCTGTGCTACGCTGTGCTACGCTGTGCTACGCTGTGCTACGCTGTGCTACGCTGTGCTACGCTGTGCTACGCTGTGCTACGCTGTGCTACGCTGTGCTACGCTGTGCTACGCTGTGCTATGCTGTGCTACGCTGTGCTACGCTATGCTACGCTATGCTACGCTATGCTACGCTATACTACGCTATGCTACGCTATGCTACGCTATGCTATGCCATGCTATGCTGTGCTTTGTTATGCTATGCTATGCCATGCTATGCTATGCCATGCTATGCTATTCTGCGCTAGGCTACACTATGCTATGCCATGCTATGCTATGCTATGCTACGCTATGCTACGCTATGCTACGCTATGCTACGCTATGCTACGCTATGCTACGCTATGCTACGCTATGCTACGCTATGCTACGCTATGCTACGCTATGCTACGCTATGCTACGCTATGCTACGCTATGCTACGCTATTCTACGCTATGCTACGCTATGCTACGCTATGCTACGCTATGCTACGCTATGCTACGCTATGCTACGCTATGCTACGCTATGCTATGCTATGCTTTGCTACGCTATGCCACGCTATGCTACGCTATGCTACGCTATGCTACGCTATGCTACGATATGCTACGCTATGCTACGCCATGCTACGCTATGCTTCGCTATGCTACGCTATGCTACGCTATTCTACGCTATGCTACGCTATGCTACGCTATGCTACGCTATGCTACGCTATGCTACGCTATGCTACGCTATGCTACGCTATGCTACGCTATGCTACGCTATGCTACGCTATGCTACGCTATGCTACGCTATGCTACGCTACGCTACGCTATGCTATGCTAAGCCACGCTACGCTACACTATACTATACTACACTTCCGCTTTGAATATGGATGACATTGCCTCTAGTGCCATATCCGCTCCGCTAGCAATTTCGCTTTGTGAAAAGCTTATTCAGCTTTTCAAGCGAGGCCAGTTTGATCTTGTCAAATGGACAAGCAACTCTAAGGAGGTTCTCGCACGCATACCAGATTCTCATAAAGCTTCTCCAGACATTGAGTTTGAGAAGTCTGTACCGCATAAAGTTCTCGGTTTACGCTGGGACAAATCCTGCGATAGTTTTCGGTTTGACGTCTCACCGCCAGATGATAAGTGCACCAAACGCACTAGGCTGTCCACAGTGGCTCGACTATGGGACATAATGGGTTTTGTGGCTCTCACAATTTTGTACGCCAAGCTCTTGATCAAAGAACTTTGGCTATCAAAGTGTGAGTGGGATGAAACACCCCCTGACCATATTGTCACCGCTTGGAGCCAGTTTTGTATTGAGCTTACCGCGCTCAATCAAGTTACTATTCCGCGTCATCTTGGGTTGGTAGATGGATGTACCATCAACTTAATAGGTTTCGCTGACGCCAGCGAGCGTGCTTACGGCGGAGTCGTATATCTGCAAGTCCGCATTATTTCTAACTACTCGGTGCAGTTAGTTTGTGCCAAGTCTAAGATCTCGCCTATTAAAACCATTTCGGTTGCGAGACTGGAGTTGTGCGCGGCCCTTCTGCTGTCTCAGTTGCTCCGCAAGGTTCAAGACACAGTTTTGCCCCACTACCCTATTAATAAAATATACCCCGCTTCTGACTCCAAAGTAGTGCTCGCTTGGATTTATTCATCTCCTCACCGCTGGCAGACTTTTGTCGCCAACCGCGTTAGTAAGTTGATTCAACTTGTTCCCGCTACTTGTTTCAATCACGTCGCGGGTTATCGTATTCGTCTTCAGGAAGAACTTTCCATAGATCATATTGACTGGAAGTTTATTCCACCAGCATCACTTCATTTCGGTGGATGTTGGGAAAGCATGGTCACAGTAATTAAACGCATCTCTTCAAAGTTATAGGTCAACAGATCCTCTCGTACGAAGAGCTTTAACTGTCCTTGCACAAGTCGAGGCACTGATCAACTCGCGTCCGCTCACGGCATTGAGTAGTGACCCTGCAGGACCATCCGCGTTACGCCCTGCACATTTTCTGAACACAGTGCCATTATCGTCATTTCCGGCTTCTGAAGCAGACTCTTCAAGGCGGCGCTGGCGGAATATCTACACCAGCTTCAGGCTAGATCCAAGTGGAATAGTCCTGCATCCCCCATACAGGAGGGTACGTTGGTCGTCATAATACATGATAATGCTCCGCCGCTTTTATGGCCGTTAGCCATCGTAGAGAAATTGCATACTTCCAAGGACGGTACAACCCGCGTTGTTACCGTGAAAACCGCTAAGGGGAGCTACGTGCGCCCTGTTGTACGTCTCTGTCCGCTTCCAACTAAGTGAGATCTAGCCTGAAGTTGGATCTCCCTCTTAGTTTAAGTATTTAGTTAGTAGTTTTCGCTGTTATTGCGTTTGTAGTTTTCGCTAAAGTTAATTGAGATTAATTATATTATCATATCGCTGTCTTAGCCTATTGATGGGTTATGCGGTAGTACACCCAACATAGCTAAGTTCAATTCTATTTCTTTTAAAAGCAACCCTTTAGGGCCGGGGGGTAGCGCCATCTACCTTTCCATCGAGAACTAATCACGTCAACGTCAATGGTTCGTCGCTGCTCGGCCAATCCGAGCGTTCCTTTTCATAAATCCCCTCCCGAAACACCTCGCTATTGGCCGCCTTGCTCAACGGCGACGCAGAACGTTCGAGACGCTGAGATCGTGTCCGCCATACCATAACGCACCGCTATAATTATTACCGCTTATACAAAACTCAACAAAACCGCTCGCGAGTGAAAGTGATTTGTGTAGTGGAGTGAATCAAGCAGCTTTATCTCGAAAATACCAGGAGACTGCCCTTCTGAGAAGAAGAAGATTGCCGTGGAAGGTAAGAGGTTCCTTTCTACACCATACTTTCTCTCCCTCTCCAATCCTAGGCGACCAGAGCTCGCCATCCTTTAGATACAGTCAATTTTTTCCAAATCGACTAGGAACCTTCGGTTTCGGTGTAACGCCGAACCAGGTACTATACACCGTAAGTATTTTTCCAAAAAACTATGCACTCATCCCCTGATATAGAAGCTACCAATAATATTTATTGTCAAAACATAATAAAAAATGTGTTATTTTCAATTAAGGATTTTCGAGAAAATCAATATTTCACAGCACTACAACGTGACGTGTACGTCCTATACTACGTAAATAGAACGTCGACGTTACGCATAGTCCGCCAAGGAGTAGTGCTGGGAAATATTGATTTTGACGAAAACGCTTAGTCGATCTTTTTTGTTTTGTATATCATATGCTATATTGTAATGAAGCTTCAATATAATGGCCTGAGTACAAACTTATCGCAAGAGCACATGCTTATATACATTGTTAATTTTTGTTTTGAGATTGATGATTGAGATCTCACACAGTTTCAAAACATTTGATTACCGCTGTTGCACCCTGTGTTATATAATATTTACAGACATCACATTGTAAACATTTCTAGAATCTTTATAGCCAAGTCCAGACCAAGTCGTTGTTTTAAAGCGCTCTCACATTGATTTACAACAACCTGGTGGTCTGTTCTCAACAACTGTCCTTTTGATTTCATTATTTATTAGGGCCGTATATTTACTACAGAAGTTCAGCCATAAATAAAAAAGAAATGTTGTGTGGAACTGATTCCACGTGTACACATGCACATTTTCATTTTTATTTGTTGGACTATTAGTTTTAAGTTACTTTTTATTTTATTACGTGTATTCAGCGGTGTCATGCTACGGGATGTTAAGGAAACCGGGGTGGATTAGGTGAATAGGCCTCGAAAAACTTCATCTGAGTGTCTGACATGACCTTTTGACCAGCCACAAAATTAAACCATAGAGCGACGTAGGGGACGGCCAGATAGGTTTTCCCCACCCTGAGACCAAAACGATGCATATTCTATTAAGAACTCAAAATATTTATGAAATTACATGGATGCTCTTGACACTGCCATGAATGTCAATGTAGTAGTATTTACAAATAGAATTCAATATTATTATTAAACCATAACTAGATAATTGACATACTACCTGCTTCTTCAGTGATATTTATACGTCTGTATGAAAACATCCTACGAAATAATTTGCATACCACTCTATGCTTATAACATCATTAAAATAAGGTACATAGCGGACTGGGCAGCGACACTGTTAATTCATTTGCTTTGCAACTCAACTGTATATCAAAGTGGTTGGTACCTTATGTTGTCATACATTAAAAGTAACCTGTTATGTATGAATTATTGCACCATTATTGTGCAAAATGTGCAAATTTTGTGCATTATGTGCGGTTATCGTGTTGCTAACAGGGCCGGACTTGGGTGGTTTATGAGGTCCCCAGTTTATTCGGGCCCATTCGCTGATTCGGATGTTTGATGTTTGTTTTGCTTAATTTTATGTTGCCTAAATGGGATATTAATTTCTGAATTGGTGTCGTATATTCTGTATGTTGGCTGAATTTGCATCAGATTGTAATTAATTTAAATGATCTATCTATCTATCTATATCATCACGCCTGTCTCCCATTGGGGTAGGCAGAGACTATAGAACGCCACATGATTCGGTTCAAACATACCTCTTTCGCTTCCTCGACATTCATTAACCTCATCATGCATGCGCGTCGGTTATGGGTACTTTTAATTTGGCCCTTTTTCAGTACGTCACCTATTTGGTCGGCGTACTAGGGCCTAGGGCGTCCCCTACCGACATTTCCATTTATCTCGCACGATACACTCCTTTCGTATTTTTTCTTTCATCCATCCGTACATTCCAACCAACGCAACATTCCTTTTTCAATCTTTGTCACTACATCTTCTTTTAGACCACACTTCTATCGTATCACACTGTTTTTCACTTTATCTATCAGCCTTACTCCGCACATACTCCTCAAAGCTCTCATCTCCAAAGCATTGATTCTACTTTCATGCTTCTTCTGCCATACCCGCGAGCGAGCTTGCTTTGGGATAATACCATTTCTGATGATGGACTGTAAGGCGCCATTCACACTATTTCCTGCTTTCACTCTCCTTTCAATATCGCCCTCACATTTTCCATCTCTCGTAAACAAGGACCTTAAATACACAAACTCGTTCACTTGCTCCACTTTTTCATCTCCTATCATTACGTCACATTCAGTTACACTATCATCCCTCTCTATGATAATGACTTTGGTTTTGTTAACATTCACTTTCATACCTTTCTTATATTCATCATCAGCCTTTAACAGTCCACTACTGGACTAGGCCTCTCCTTAAAAAGGAGGAATTGGCCTACTATACCACGCTGGCCAAACGGGTTGGTATAGGGTTTGTATCAAGTTTTCCTTCTCTTACAGTGCTGTTCTCTGCATAATATGCTCCCTCTGTCGGCTCTAACGACACCCATGGGATGATATGGGGTGGTGACATTCCGTATTCTTAATCCGTCACCACACGGATAAAGGTTCAGTCATTCAGTTACACTATCATCCCTCTCTATGATCATGACTTTGGTTTTGTTAACATTCACTTTCATACCTTTCTTAAATTAATAATATATTATTATGGTGCTAATTTACGACTTGATAATGGCCATTTATATTTAACCTTTCTCTGAATATGGAATTATTACTTATTTTAAGATATCCGTTTCTATGAACTGGCGCATCGTATACGATATTTTTAACGGGCTTTAGTGGCATAAATTACCGTCATTTAAATAAGCCGTGATTATGGGCAAAATAAATATTAAGAACCGTCACTATATCATAAAATTTCATGGATGCAAGATGGAAAATTTTAAAATGATATAATCTTAATATATAAAAACCTTGCGTTACTGACTGACTGACAGACACGCTACAGCCGAAACTACTGGTCGTAAGAAGATGAAATTTAGCATGTATGTTCCTTGGGTACCGTAGGGGTGCACTAAGACGGGATTTCCCGAAATTCCCACGGGATCGGGCAAAACGGAAAATTCAAAAATATGTGCGTGCGAAGCCGCTGGGGTCGACTAGTAATAATAGTAGTAAGTTCGATTCCCGCTCAAGTCAAACATTTGTGTGCATGAACATGGATGTTTGTCTTGGTCTGGGTGTTTCTATGTATAATATGTATGTATTGACAAAAAAAAAATATATATGTATGTTTATCCATTAGCAGCTAGCACCCATTATACAATCTCTGCTTAGCTTGGGACTAGATGGTGATGTGTGTATGTGGTAGAATATTATTATTATGTTTCTCTTTTACACGGTTATTCTTCTACCATTTGGGTTAAAAGAAAAACCGGACCTTTGGAAGGCTTACACGGGGATATGGATCCAACGTGCCCGTAAAGAGTTTTAATCTAAAGTGTGATGGGACACGTGCAGCGGAGCCTCCACAAATGCACTATTAAGTACAGCACTGTGGACTAGCTGCAACACGTGTAGGACTATTGTTTTTATTATTATTATATTTATTTAGTGTTATATTGTGACTATTAATTACCCTCTCTTTAATCTATTTAATATCTGAAAATCTCCTATCTTTGCTGTCCGTACCAGCTGTTTTTGAACCTTTAAATGAAGCATGTAAAAACATATCCACATTCAGGTAATTGCAAGTAATTTTATTTATAACGCAGCAACTAAAAACCTAATATGCTGTGCCCGACAGGGTCCATAATTGTAACATATATATTTTATGTAACATCTAAGCAAACATTGTGGAAAGCATTAAATATATTGAGTATTGAGTAATTAATTTATAATGATTTATGATTTTAAAATATAATAATTCAGAATCTTTAAAGCCGCTACTCATTAAACGTTTATTTATACGGGTAAAAACAAATAAATTTTTATGCAATGTAAATTTTTCGTTTCTAGAATTTAATCAGTAACTTTATAATTATTACTAAGCCACGATTCGTGCCTGGCCTCTTTTATTTATCGGCAGTCTTAGCACCAACTACCTAAACTATACAGTGAAAATTTCGAAATCCTTTCTTGTAGATCAAAAGTAATCCAAGGCTTTGGGAGTTAATCATTAGCTTTTAATACGTTCATAACCCAAATATAGTAAAAATTATTTTTGTCCATCCATTTAATCGGGCTAACAATCTCAACAACTAATAAAAATCTAGCTACTATTCGTCACTATAAATCCGTCACTGCAATCGTATTACCCGTCGAAAATATGCTTTGTGACACAGAAAGTATTTTATTTTAATCGCTTAATCGCGTCTCATGTGAATTTTAAATGTGCCGAGCAAAAAGCATGTTCTTTGTGATGTCTCAAATATGATGTATAAATTTAGCGTTTTAGACTGCAACTTACACCGTTCTGTATGTAATGTTCCATAAGTTTTTACAGGAAACGTGGCGTGTTTTGTTAAAATATTACGAGAGATAAAGAAAAACTATGCCTCGGGCTGTTTTCACGCTTCAGTTCATACATTTGATATTGTTTAAGGTAAGATTGCTCAACGGTTTATCATTGAAATCCCATATATCCATCCAATAATACCTAAATATCTAAAAAAGTAACGAAATTATTCACTTTGATAATTATTACGATTATGTTTCTCTTAACTTGTGTTTTCTCTAATATATGATAAAACGGAAATACATGACGTTCTCGGAGTCAAAGGTCCAACGCGCAGAGAGAGTCATTCTAGCATGTTCTAAGAATTTTGTTCTGAAAACTAATTGATTTATCTTGGCGTAACAATTGAGGAAACAAGACAAGTTTTTAAAGCTTTCGTTGGTCTTTGATTTTTAATATCAGTTAATTGAAAATCACAATTTAAAGTCACAGTTCCTAAAACTGACCATAAGTATGAATATTATGAAGTACCATCTATTATTATTCTCGAAGTCAAAGTAATACGATACAAATAAGTAGGACTTATTAAATAAATCAATTGCATCATTAAATAAGCTCACAATTTTATTTACAGTGGCATAAAGTGATAATCGCACGTTATGCCACTGTAACATTCTAACAGTGAGGTTACATAGAGTCTCAAATTGGATAAGCACCAGTGTGAATAAACTGTGAGTAATAAAGCCCACGGATGGTAAGGAAAAGTATCCATACTCAATAAACAGGTCACTAAAGCTGACGAATATTCCTTCTCGTTTACAGCATTTTTATTCGATTAAAAAAGTCCTTTTGGTATATTTCAAATTCATGACCGGAGGGACATGAGATGACCTATATGACATTTAACATGACATAATATTTATTAATATCACTGTATCACTCTTAATGACGGATTATGAATACAAAATGTCACAACCCCTATTCATACCGTGGCCGTGGTGAGTGTCGTAAGAGGTGACTGAAAATCCATAAAGCAATAGTATTATAGTGACATCAATCAAATTATTAACCCATCAGGCTAGCGTGGTATAGTAGGCCAAGTCCTCGTATTGTCTCACAGTGCTACTTGTCAAGCAAATTAAGAGAGGCTTAAAGTTATGCTAGGCTAGTAGCCACTTCATAAAAATAAGCCGTTCCATTGCCGTAGGGTTAAGATTCGACATTTACTAGTAACAAAAGGATATTATAGGTAACATCAATATTTGCATTCATCGTAATATTGGAAAGAAGAATCATGATTGACAAGTAGTGATTTAGGTACCTACCATCAGACAGCCATGCAGTGGGTATCGGGACATCGAAGTTATATGAGAATTGATTAAGAACTGACTGTGTGCGCGAGTGAAATTGAGCTTGCGAGTGTAATCTGAGTATATATGGTGTAAGGGACGGTGTGCTGAAAACCGATACCATTGATTCAGTACATTATACTGAAGCCATTGGCGGTCGAAATTTCCGGAAAATTTTCATGAATTGTCCGATTTTTCTTTAGCATTTTTTGCCATATACATACATACATAGACTCACGCCTGTTTCCCGGAGGGGTAGGCAGAGGCTACGGAACGCCATTTGCAACGGTCCTGACATAATTGCCATATTTGCCATATAATGTAATGAAATAGTAAATATAGTCGTCCTGCATTATTATTTTTATAAAATTCTAAGAATTAAACATGTAAATGGCGCGTTTACTCTGTTGTGACACATGTTCCTATTTATATCGCTATTTTTGGAAAATTGTCGAGTTCTTAGATTTTTTACGGAAAATTCGGCAGCCAAGGGTCTCAGTATAATGTACTGAATCACTGGTATCAGTTTTCGGTACACCGTCCCTTACTCCCAGTATACTGACTATTTTTGATTATTTTGATTTGAAAATACGTTGATACATATCAATAAAGAATATCCGAACTATACGTTGAAATAATTAATTCCTCATCCTCATCCTTACATTGCAAGATGTCTCAAGGGGAAGGCGTGCCCGACTGCAATAATTCCGTCAGCCTGCCATAATATAAATATCTAAGTCAAAGAATATTATACTATCCCTTTGAGTTGCACCATATTAGCTTTACCACAGAACTGGCAAAGCTAATATTCTATCAAATCCGCAACCGTGTAACTTACGTCTCCTCTCGGCACTCCAACGCTATTACATCAAAGAAAACTTTCAGATTATGCCATTCCCTCCATCGCATTCTACCTAATGCTACGTAAAAGTTATCAGCATAAAATTATTAAACTCCCGACATTTTTCCATTGAAAATTGTATATTAAACGTAAATGATAGAAGTTGGGTATCTCATTAAGAACTTGTATGAATATTGCGTGAATACAATTTAATTAAGTAATAATAAACGGTATTCAGTATGTCTAAAATAATATGGATAAACTTATTCTCTTAGTTTATAGGAAATCAAATCTATTAGAGTTTTCTGTATTTAAACCTAAATAAACCGAGTGAAGAAAAAAATTTCATCTCCAGAAGACCATAACAGGGTAATGTTTTGTTGATTCAGTCTTTTCAAGTGGCATAATAATATATTCAACTGTATGTGGGTATGTATAGTGTAGCAGCACACTTATATTTCTCACACGAGAAGATGCCCACAGCTACGCGCGTACATTGTATTTTAAGTTAGCCGTTTCTGTCTGATCCCGTAAGAATTTTATGAAATCCCTCCTTAGTGAACCTATACGGTTCCCAAGGAACATACTTGCCAAATTTCAGCTACTTGCGCCCAAAAGTTATGGCTTGCCGTTATCTGTCAGTCAGTCAGTAACGCAATAATTTTATAATATACAGATATCAAACGGTTTAACGCTCGAATGATGATGATCTTAGTAGTGCTAACAATGAAAAGAACACTATAACAATCTTAATCTCATAAAATTAATTTAGTTGTCGTACAGAAGTCCTTAAGAATTTGAATAAAAAGAAAGAAAAAAAAATTACAAGATAACAATGGAATAAACTTTTCAAATTGAGTAAAAGATTTTAAATTGAACATATTGGCTAGGTATATATACCAACCCCCCCGTGGGATCTCCACCTTGTCGTGGTGGAGGGGAGCTCAGTAACCGTGGCTTGTACCCCCGGGGTGAAGCCAAGAGAGATCCCGGGAGTGGACGCTCCGCGTGGGCTTGGAGGGGCCTGCGCAGGATCCGTCCAAAGTGCGGGTGCAGGGCACAGTTTTTTTGTCCCTCGCAGTCGGGTGCGGTCACAGGAGGAGAGGCGTGTCGGTGTTGCGTTGCCGCGCGCCCTATCTCCTGCGACCAAATGGGGGCGCACCATTGTTGCGTCGCGGTGGGGCCGCAGAGGAAGAGGAGATGCGGTGTTGCGTTGCCGTCCTCCCTATCCTCTGCGGCTGCTGGGTGTTTTGGCGGCGGAACCCAATACCTTCATCCGCCGCCAAGGGGGTTTTGTTCGGGGCCCGCCTGGCCATCTGGCGGGCCAAACCCGTCGGGGGGTAGCGACGAATGCTTCGGCGATAGCCTATCCTCCGACATACGGGTACATGAGAAAGTCGAGGTGGTTTTAGTGGTAACACCACATACTCCAGCTCTCATTTCCCCCAAGAGTCGGAGATCCGAAGAGATTTTCCAACTCGTGAAACAAAAAAAGAAGGTATATATACCTACGAAAACTCCGACAATATACCTACATACCACTACCACACGAACGGATAAGACGTAGGATGAAACAGTAAGTCTGCCTCTTTTTTATATTTCAATTACTTAAAACTGGGCTATGTTACCCTTCAAGAAACTTTATCAAAGAAAAGATCTCTTGACGGTATTCAGAATGAAAGAAACAAAACTATAAGTATATTCAAGTTAAAACCAGCAGTAGTTTTACCGCTCTTCTAATCTTGTACTTACTTTAGAATTCTTTAAAGATTTGAGTTCGCCTTGCAAGTTTGAACAAATTAAAACTAATTTACTTAAGTTAACTGCGAAGTTACGCTTTTGTTATCGCTAAAGAGAAAATCTGTTATAGTTTGATGCTTCTGTTTCTCAACTTAGCTGAAAATGAAATAGTTTATGTGCCGACAAATTCAAATTAATCGTGAGCTGAATGAAACAAATTGAAATTTGATTGGCATGAAGAATATTGCATATTTAATCTTGAAAATTCTCAGATGTAATGATTCTGGGTTGAATGGTATGTACTTTGATGTTTATTAAAATAAATATATTATAGTTAACTTTATTGCATTTGCAACAAACTTTGTTTTTAATAAATACTGTGACATTGCCAAGGCGTATTTAATACTTTTAAGAACATAAGATTTTTGTGATTTTAGGTCTTTTGAACCTTTAACTTTAAATATTCTTATCATTCTATACTAATTATTATTTGTATATTTAGACGACTGGTCGGCGTAGCAGGAGTGTGCGACTGCTACCCGATTTCGATTCCCGCTCAAGTCAAACATTTGTGTGCATGAACATGGATGTTTGTCTTGGTCTGGGTGTTTCTATGTATGTATTTACAAAAAAAAGTATAAATGTATGTTTATCCATAATCTAGTACCCATAGTACAAGCTCTGCTTAGTTTGGGACTAGATGGTGATTTGTGTATGTAGTAGAATAATATTATATTATATTATTGTTATTATTTAAATAGTAAGTAGTACGAATAAAATAGATTTATTTTTTCTGGTACCAACAATTTGTCCGCTTTACCAATTTATTTAATGCGAAACCTCATGTCAATTAAAGATTTTTTATGTTTTATAATCAAATAATAAATATCGTTCTTTACAGATTTGAGTATAATTATTATTTGGAACCAAATCAGGGTAAAAAATATCAGATCTCACCATTACTTACAACCTGTTGCAATTTTTTGTTAAATATACATGATGTATATTTTAAATTATACAGGGAACAAATAATTGTCGTACTGAGTATGTTATTTAAATTAACTTCGTATTGTGCTGCCATCTACTGACTTGGAGTTTTTCAGAAAATTATATTTGACAACTTGTGTATCTATTTATCACATAATGAAATCATCTGTGTTGTAATTGCAGTAACGTGGTGTAAGGTAAAAAGCTTAAAAAATACGTATGGGTTAAGTTTTTTAACAGTACAGAAAAGTATAATCAGTATAGGTATTTAAAAAACAATCTGTTTCTGACAACGGACAGCTGAAACTATTGGGTACACGAAGTTACTAGTTTCAGCTTGGCATGTATCTTCCTTGGGGGAATATAGAGGCGTAAGCCGCTACTTAACTTCGCCTTTGTAATAACAGCTGTATATTGACAACCCATAAACCAATTGCTCTCTGAGCGCCGCAATTCAAAGGATATTGATATTACAAGATGAGGATATTGAATTTCAACACGGAGTATACCGCATTGGTTTATAAGATATCAATAAATTGTTTAATAATGAACGTGTACCTAGTGATCAAAAAGTAATTATTTTGTTTCATACTTTTTCAGCGCCGATTTTTTTGTCGTAGTCCAGTTTTAGTTTTAAATGAAATTATTTTAATAAGAATATTGAGTTTTCCTTTAAATATATTGTGTAAGATCTGGTTAAACTATAAGAGCGGTTTCAAACTAGCGTTTTATACGCGTGATAGAGTGAGCATAATATATATGTATAGATACAAAGTATACAGCCTATATGTATTATTATAGTTCTATTTCTCAGGTGTTGGAAAATAAAAGATACAACTATCAAATCTTACTTTCATTTATTCAGCTTGTCACAAGAGTATATTTTAAAATCTCAAGTTCTGATTCTACATTTACATTTAGCGCCACGTTCGCAAAGCAAGGGCATAGAACCAAGAAAAAGAACGTGGCCAAGATAACTCTTGGCCATTCTTTTAATGGTTGTAATTATCGTTTATAAAAGCGGTACAATCAATACATATTATTATATCGGATAGCAAGGTTGTAGGTAGTTTAATATTTCAAAAGAAACTATAACCTTAATACAATAGATTAGCATAATTTGTTTAGTAATATTCACCACAGATATATTTATAATAGGTGCATTCAATATTTACCACTGAAATATTCACCACACGACGTATATAATAGACACGACTTGTATCTCAGCATATCATTCGACTCTGTAATATAATTATGATACCCCAAGATCTGAACTTTAACATCTCACAACTGACGAAACCACCCACAATATCACCCACCATATCAATTACACAATTACTAAGCTATATTATAATATAAAAATATAATTGTTTTAACATTTTGTAGAAACATATATATGCACAATAATCAGAATTATCTATCACGGCCATATTGACATGTACTTTGTTCTCAAAGTACTTATGCAATTAAACAAGTAATTAAATCATAGTTGTTGCGACAATTTGAAACTCACTTAAAACATCATTCATTCTCTGTTCATAAGTTAAGCTTATATCAGGCAAAAAAAAATATCCCGTTTACCTAGACATGCTAATCCCGTCCACCCGCTGCCGGTGGGATAAACCAGTACCAAGTGGCCGGTCGACCAGCGGCTTCATTTTATATCCCGACCACCTAGACGCACTGATTCAGTCCATCCGTTGCCGGTGGGATAAACCAGTACCAAGTGGCCGGTCGACCAGCGGCATCATTTTATATCCCGATCACCTAAACGCACTGATTCCGTCCACCCGCTGGCGGTGGGATAAACCAGTACCAAGTGGCCGGTCGACCAGCGGCTTCATTTTATATCCCGACCACCTAGACGCACTGATTCCGTCCACCCGCTGCCGGTGGGATAAACCAGTACCAAGAGGCCGGTCGACCAGCGGCTTCATTTTCTATCCCGATTACCTCCAGGTACTGATTCCGTCCACCCGCTGCCCGTGGGATAAACCAGTACCAAGCAATCGGTTGGCGAGCGGCTTCATTTTCTATCCCGATTACCTCCAGGTACTGATTCCGTCCACCCGCTGCCCGTGGGATAAACCAGTACCAAGCAATCGGTTGGCGAGCGGCTTGATTTACTTTATTTGCTTCAAATTATGGCAATTCCAATATATTTGTTTCAAATTATCGCAATCACAACATTATAATAAATAAAAGTTAGATCCAGAGGAGGTTTCAATCTTTCAATTCATAATAAAAATAATGTAATATATTTTATAAACATAAAATAATAATACATTTGTTCAACATTAATAGATATGATATCCAATTTGGTTGTATGATAGAACTATTTTCAAATTTAGACGTATAGTATAAGTTAGTTATAAACAAGTAAATGTCAATGTTAATCACTAAGAAGTTGTAATATAATTGAATAAATATATTCAGGAAAATTTTGTACCTTGTTCTAGTTGATCCGAGTCCAGTCATTTTCAATCAGTATCAATGTTCTAGCCACGTAATCGGTCAACATCGGCAATCATTTTAAGATGTTCATGTTCAAATGGTAAATCAGCAGTAAGGAATCAGAACAATAATTTTGTATTATCTCATCTGAATTAAGTATCATATTTGGGTTGATAAAAGTCCTACCAGTGAAGAATCAAACAAATGAAAGAGCCAGTTCAGCCATCCTTATAATTATATCCGTGTTAAGTGAAAAATAAAGTAGTCAATATTACACAAGGCAACCATGTTTTTTTTCTTCACGTATGTACCCTTTTCAAGTAATTAGTATAACATAGCTATTATAACAATTGAAACTCTAAACATCTACAGCAGATATCTAAAAGTCATCGTTACATCTATAATATATCTAAGATAATCCCGGTGTGTGTAATGGCTTAGGAAATTAATCCTTTATGAATAGGTCGTCCTGTCCATATTTATCCAATCCTCTCACTAAGGGTGATAAACAACTACTATATGTATAGTTTAAGTATTAATAATTAATAATAATATTATACTTTACTATATTGATATATCATAAGTACATCAGAATATTAATATTGCAACTCACTGCATCATCCACGAATTACCAAAGAAAATATGATACGAAAGGAGCTACTCCAAAGCATCATAACCAATTGTTATTTCAAAAGAAAATTTCTTAGGTAGTTCAGCTTTTCTTTAATAAATAATCGAATAGGATTTCACAACATTGGGTTAAATATGTATAGCTTTGAGTAATGAGAGTAGGTATTTAAATACGGAATAATTACATGTCGTAAAATAATAAAATTTTGATCTTAAGAAAATTACGAATATAAAGATCTACCGTTGACCGACGATCTACGGTCGTCTATTGACATAATTATTTACCGACTATACATATACAGAACAATATAAATAATATATTTTTTTGATCTACAAGTTACTAGAAAACTTGAGTAGATATATCATTTATTTATTATTGACACCTGTTCTACTAGTTTATCCAAGAACCCTATAAGCACGGTAATAATATCTAACAGTATTGTAACTCCATACAAATGCACGAAACTCGAGTTATACCTACGCGCCTCGAGCAGAGTACCCATTAAATTGTGCGGACTGTGCCAAGAGTACCCACAGCCACGGTAATATAATCTAACAGTATTGTAACTCGGCCGTCTTCGTGAGTTATATACCTACCAGACGCGCCGCATGCGAGCTGCGGCACGATAGCGGCTGCGGGTACTGTAGGCACAGTCCGCCCAGTCTAATGGGTACTCTGCTCGAGGCGCGTAGGTATAACTCGAGTTTCGTGCGTTTGTATGGAGTTACAATACTGTTAGATATTATTACCGTGCCACAGCCGCGATCGTGCCGCAGCTCGCATGCCATGTTATGTCTGGTAGGTATATAACTCACGAAGGCGGCCGAGTTACAATACTGTTAGATTATATTACCGTGCTATAAGCTTTGCATTAATTTATTCATCAACAGTTAAATAAATTATAAAGAAGGGTACCGTGTTCGAATGTAGCGAACCGGTCTAAACACTTTAAGAACACTCAGTGGAGCAATCATACACGGTCCCATTGCAAAACACAGTTTAGCTACAAAAACAAACCTATCTCATAGTTTAAGCAACTATCAATAGGCTTAGCCCCAGACCATGGATCATTCGACTGTCAAAGGATAAAACTACCGCAATCCCTAGTTTAACGTTAGTTTTAGGCCCGGTGTCAAACGAGTCTTTGTCTAGTAGTTTTGTTGGTGGTTAATAATTAACTACTAAGTTTCAAGAACTTCATTCCGTTTTAAGTACATTACTTATTTAGTAGAAATGAAATCATTACAGTTCGATAGCAAGAAAACCACTTTTAGTAATAGGGATCAATTTACGCCATAGTTTGACATTTAACCCCTGACTAACGGTTTACAGCTAAGATTTTTATCCAGGTTTTTTTTTAGTTATAAGACTGTGAAACTTATTTTCTCAGGTCAATCGCCTGCCGGGTTAATGGGATTAAACAAAGATTAATCTGTGTCATATTTCTAAGAATTAAATCTCATTTTAGGTTCTTTTCAATGTATTGTATACCTACTTTAAATTTGTGGTTCATAATAATAATATAATAATATCCCACCACATTCGTACAACGCTATGTACTCCCAACTCAGCAGAATCTTTTTGTATGGGCAACAGATAATAGACAAACATAACTTTATCACATTTAAGAGATTTATAGAATCGGAAAGAATAAAATTCTATATTTCTAATACATCTATGCTTCAAATCCTAACCTCACATATAATAATTATAAATATGCTAATTATTTTATAATGAGCATTTTATTAAACCTTTATGGGAACCTTTTGTATAATTCCATCGATACCAACATCAAGCAATGGATTGGTTAGCATTTTGTACATGTTATAGTTTCCAACATCCCATATAGGATAGGGTATAAATAGCCAACTTTCGATTAGCGATAATATAGTTCACATTACTTAGCAGTAAATATACTTCTTATGGAGGTAATTATACACTTGTTAAAAAATAGTAGTACAATCCTTTTACTTAATACTAATTTACTTGTTGAACGTTCGTCAACCATTCTCATTCTTTTCAATCAGTCTTACATATTGCAAAATCACCTCACCCAACAGAACATATCCACTAGCCTGTTTCCAGCACCATTGCCAATGCGCGGCGCTGCGGATACGTCGTGCTCCGTCGTCAGCAGAACGGTCATGATGTCCTTTAGTCAGCGTCTTGGGATTTCGACCAGGATGCTCTGGAACTTACAATTGGATGTATTAGTAATGTGAGGTGGACATATCCCACTTCTAATGATAGAGTGAGCGTAATATATATGTATAGATACAAAGTATACAGCCTATATGTATTATTATAGTTCTATTTCTCAGGTGTTGGATTATAAAAGATACAACTATCAAATCTTACTTTCATTTATTCAGCTTGTCACAAGAGTATATTTTAAAATCTCAAGTTCTGATTCTACAATTACATTTAGCGCCACGTTCGCAAAGCAAGGGCATAGAACCAAGAGAAAGAACATAGCCAAGAAAACTCTTGGCCATTCTTTTAAAAGTTGTAATTATCGTTTATAAAAGCGGTACAATCAATACATATTATTATATCGGATAGCAAGGTTGTGGGTAGTTCAATATTTCAAAAGTAACTATTACCTTAATACAATAGATTAGCATAATTTGTTTAGTAATATTCACCACAGATATATTTACTATAGGTGTATTCAATATTTACCACTGAAATATTCACCACACGATGTATATAATAGACAGGACTTGTATCTCAGCATATAATTCGACTCTGTAAAATATGATACCCCAAGATCTGAACTTTAACATCTCACAACTGACGAAACCACCCAAAATATCACCCACCATATCAATTATACAATTGCTAAGCTATATTATTACATTAACTATATATTGTCTATATTGACAATACTCTAAATAACACCACAATAGCAATAAAGAATTGTGAAACACATTATTAGTAAAAGCACAATATAAAAACACAATAATATAAAAGTCAGAATTATATCGTACCTTAGTTAGTCGTTGCCGGGGCGGAACTGAACATTGAACAGAGTCTGTTCATATTTTATACTCTATTTACCCGTTTGACCAAAGAGATTGGATAATACACATAGAGACCGTCCTAGTACTCCCAAATTGAGCACAGTCAACTGACGTGTAAGATACAATTTAGACAATATTATGCCATCAAATTATATAACCTTAGTGATTTTTGCTTTTGTAACAGTTCTATCATGATTTTGAATTTTGTCGTATAATATTTATATCGACTTTTCAAGTGTTGTAAAAAATCTTATCGATATGTCTATCCACCGTATATTTTTACCTCGTTATTTTTTAGATTATATGTGCACGTGATAAAGATTTATAAAATAAGTGGATTGCTGCAGTATGTCGTGGAGAAAATTGGGTGCCTAGAAAGCACCATAGCATTTGTTCCAAGCATTTTACTGCGGAATGTTTTTATAGTAATTACAGATGGCTCCTCCCTTCTAAACATATCAGTGTGAGTGCTTAAATAATTACTTGCTATTATTTAAACTATCAGCAACAGTAATGAATTCCGAAGCTTGTTAGAATCCATCATATTACAAAAAAAAATGACCGCACCTATAGAAAAAATCTGATCTTTCTTTACAAAGAGTAATATTTAAAGGACAGTAAGGAGAAAGACCAAATACGGCCTGTAGCGGCCAGAAAGTTGTGAATCGTTGAAATTAAACATATAATTTTTAAAAATTTTACATCGTTTTCGTTTCTTGATAGAGTATCGGTGAAAGAATTTAGTTTTTAAAGATTAATTATTTTGAATAAGCTATGGTAATAGCGGATGAATGTCTTATGTTGCCAGCATTAAAAATAAAATGAAGTATGGTAGGCAGAAATTGGTTTAAGGAAATAATATTTTTATTACTATATTAGAAAACAATATATTTTATTTACTTTATAAGTATATTTGTAAAAAGAATCAAGAAATATATAATTTATTATACATTCCATAATTATTAATCGGTAAAAATCGTTTTGTTTTTTAATCGATAGTAGAAATATTTTTTCAAACCATTTGCAACACTTTTTTTATCTGTTATGTCATTCGTGTTGCTACTGTGTATCGTAAATATTTTGCTGTGATTTATTGGTGTTTTCGTACGGTTTTAATGTAATGTAATTGAATATAAATTCAATAATAATGATCAGTACCTTCTACCCATGCTAAGAATATGCAGCGGTGTTTGTGATTGTGGTTAGCTTTTTTGGACGAGTATACATAGTACGAGGTTCCCTAGTACACAGGTGATTATTCATTATTATTGGCCACTCTTTATGTAGTTTTTGTTCTTTAAGACGCAAAGACATACTTTTATTTACATCTAGGTATTATATTTATGTTAAAATTCAATTTTGAGGTATATTTAGTTGCGGAATAATTTCCATTTCAAATATCTCGTATCTTATTTCCACCAAAAGTTATTTAAAAAGAAATTATACAGGTTAATAGAGTAGTCATTTATCTTCAAAACACACATGGTGTTGTGTTTGGCCGTGCCAGGCCCATAATGTATGGCCGAATGGTACATCTCCTTTGAAGGTTTGATAAGAATTGTCTGCTTTCATAGTCACGACTACTGAGTGGATATGCATCAAAATAAGGGAATCTTCATGTGAAAGAAATTTTGTTAAATGTCATCTACCCAGAAACCAAAACTTGGTTGTTCTTGTTCGACTAGTGGACTAATAATGTGCCGATCCCAAGATAAAATCGAAGGGCTAGTCTAGCCACAATTTTTTTCTTTCTAAATATTCTGTGTGTCACATGTATGATCGAAAAGTGTCCGATCCCGCACATACATTTTTTACACATAGATTTGTATTACCTACACTATGTAATGTGAAAATATCAATAAAGTGATTATTGTTAATAACAAACCTTTGGGCACTATTCAAGGTTTTGTCTGATTTATCTATTTTAAGTAAATTTTTATGTTTTTTGCTTGATAAAATCCATGTCGACTATCTGCTATCCTTGTAAAGAATTAATTTGGATATGCCATTCTCAGTTATCATAATGCTTAAGCTATGGGTTTTGCTTTTATCTTAATTATTTGCTATCTCTAATAAAAATATGTTATTGAGATTAGAGAGAGAGTAGGGGGTGATGATTTATTTATTTAATATTTATTAATCCCACTTACAGCTTTCATTACAGCTGAAAAACTAACTATAAATAAGTATAAATAAACATTTATGCCGAGGGTGTCGTATGAGGCGACTAAGAGAGACAAGAGAAGGAAATCTCGAAATAAAACCCTATACGAATACGTCTGGCTAGTGTGGTATCATAGTAGGCCAAACCTCCACCACGGAAGGTTAAAGATCAGCAATGGACTTGAAAAGGCTGTTGATGCGTAAAGAAAAATACCATGAAAATTAGAAAATAACGCCTCGAAAGATTATGTGCTACTGAGTACCCATTTGAAACAAAAATATATAAGTTCAGTTTAAAAATGCAAGTTTGTGTAATAATTATTTAAAGACTGTCCATCAACTAGCGTTCTGACTGCTGTGGACATAAAGTTACAGAATTTAAAATGTATAACATATAAATAATATACTTTACAAGTCAGTTTGATTTTGAACCTATATTGAAACTTTAATCGATATCGATAGCGTATTTGCTCAGTCACAAATAAATTAAAAAGTTACGATATTTGTGTTCAAATTGTCTTTAGCCCTAACTGACAAACATAGTGCCATCTTCTTCTGGCAACTCTAATTTATCATATGAGTGAAGAGTGTAGCTATATTCAATTTGTTCTAAAAAATATCGTTCCTTCCATGCTTCAGTTATTCTTCTGTGCGTTTGACAGTGTCAACTGACAAACGTCTAACCAAATTGTCTATTTACAATTGACTGCCGGAAGACAACTGAGTGTCGCTCCGTAGCGATCTGACTTTTATACTAGTGTACAAAAAACTCACCGTGTGCGGATATGACGTTTCGTCGCCCACGTGCAGATTGAAATACAATGTTTTATTACAAAACTAATTCATAATACATTTTATACTTAAAATACAATTGTTTTAACATTTTATAGAAACATATATATGCACAATAATCAGAATTATCTATCACACGCGTATAATCTCGTTTTTAGAAGCGCAAATAGGCGCATATAGGGGCGCCTTTTGGCACTCGCGCAACTCGTACGGGCGTTGTGCTTCTAAGCTCGTATAAGGGCGAATCCATGTTGATACTGACACGATAAATATCACACGAGTTTGGTCTATGAAGTGCGTAATGTAGCGCGCGTGTAAGTGCGTATGCTGAAACGACCGTATATGCGCAGAAAAATACGCTAATCTGAAATCGCACTAACGCGGGGCACGGGTCTGCAACAGGAACAAAGATAGGACGTGCATGCATATCTTTTTTAAAGGATTGCCGTATTCTTTGTTTAGATATTAGCTACATATACGAAAACTATAACAATATTACAACAAACAACTTCCACACGAACGGATAAGGTAACGGATAACATAGTAAGTGCGATAAAACAGACTTTCTTTTTTTATCTTTCAATTACTTAATACTGTGCTCGTCTATCCTTCAAGAAACTTTATCAAAGAAAAGAGCTCTTTACGGTATTCAAAATCAAAGTAACAAAGCTAAAAGTATATTGAAGTTAAAACCAGCAGTAGTTTTACTGCTCTTCTAACCTTGTACTTACTTTTGATTTTTTAGTAGATTGAAGTTCGTCGTGCACTTGCTTAACAAACTTGAACAAATTAAAACAAATCTACTTGATTTAACTGCCAAGTTACGCTTTTGTTATCCCTAAAGAGAAAATCTGGTATAGTTTGATGCTTCTGTTTCTCAACCCAGCTTTAAATAAAATACTCTATGTGACGACCTATTTGAATTTGTGTTGAGCTGAATTAAAAAATATATATATTCCAATTATGATCGTTATGAAGAATATTGCATATATAATCTGTGGAAACTTTTTGCTCAGATGTTATAATTTTGGGTGGAATATTATCAAAGCATGCATTTTAAAACAACTTTGTTGTTTCTCCGAATAAAAAATATTTTAACTAACTGTACTGCATTTGCAACAAATTTGTTTTTAATGAATACTGTGAAATTGCCGATATATTTAATACTTTTAATTACATAAGATTCTTGTGATTGTCGGCCTTTTGAACATTTTAATTTAAATAGTATTTGATTATATAAGTTAACAAAACTTTATTAAAGACGTATGCGTAATAAATAAGATTGGATTCAGTTCAGACCATAGACGAGCGAGAGAGATCTAATTGTAGAACAAAATTTATCCTTAATTTCAAAATTAATAGCAAAAAAGCATTTTCAAGGCGTACAAATGTATTAGATTACAACACACTTGCATCGAATTACGAACAATTTAATTTAGAATGAAAAAACCAATTTGCAGAACTAGATATTGACATCGATGATGCAGAAAACCAATACAAAAACATACTCGTAGTAAACAGCATAACAGCAACCAGCAAACATTTACTCAAAAACGGCAAAATCTAAATAAATTATCTCCTACGACTAAAGTATTATTAAAAAACAGAAGCACTTTTAAACTTGGATTGCATGAATATAGAAAAATAGACAAAAAAGTTAAGCGCAGTATTAAAAAAGATATCAGACATTTTAATACAAATCTGATAACGGTGGCAATAATAACAGACAGGTCACTTAAGATAGCGAGACAGGGAATGAGTAAAGGCAAATAGTGGATCACAAATCGCAAAGATGAAAACAGAAGTTTCAGAAGCATTCGAGATGAAATTAATAACATATCCACAAATAATTTTTCTTTTCTCTATTCAGACTATTCCAAAATTAATAATATCGAAAATGACGCTCATAATGATAAAATTACACCAATAACAGAAGACGAAGTAATAAAGCTCTAAAAACCTTAACCGTTAGGTAAAAGTCCAGGCACCGATGGTATAAGCACAGCAACCTTAATATTCGGCAAATCAACCCTTTTGCTATAAAATACACAAATTTTTAATACTGTACTACACAAATGCCAAATTCCAACAAAATTTTGTCATTCCAATATAGTTCTTCTGCACGAAAAAGGTGAAAAATGCAACATCGGCAACTACCGACCCATAAGTTTGATCTCCCATATTTACAAAACTTTTATCAAGTTTATAGAAAATCATATCGCTGACCAATAAGACCAATATAAACCCGTCGAGCAGGAAGCTTACCCACCCGGTTTCTTCACCATATACACACCACTTACCATATACCACATACCTTGAATCATAGAAAAACATTACGAATTTAACTAACCTCTGTACCTAAGATTCGTGGATTATTACAAAGCCTTTGTCAGCATAACTCATAGCGCAATAGAAGATGCCTTACAGAAATGGTGGGCTTATTTAGTAACCAGTTGGGTGCGTTATGATAGTCGACGACGACGCAGCAGACCTCACTGGAGATGGCGGGACGACCTGGATGCATTTGATAGCGACCCCCCGACTGGCACTTTTAATTTTTTCTGATAGCAATCATTTGTTCGCTTTACTTATTGATTTCAACACGAATCCCCATGTTAATTAAAAGTGTTTTAATGTTTTTTTTTATCACATAATAAATGCCGTTCCTTACAGATTATTGAATAGGTATACATATTAATTGGAACCAAATCAGAGTAAAACAGATCTCACCATTACTTACAACCAGTTGCGTTTACATATTTTATGAAAATTATTTGTTAAATATAGTTTACATAATTATATTTTTAACTAGAGGACGCCAGCAGCTACGCCTGCAATATTTTTAAATTTACCCGTTTTGGCCGATCTCGTGGGAATTTCGGGAAATCCCTTCTTAGTGCACCCCTACGGTCCTCAAGGAACGTACATGCCAAATTTCAGCTTCCTGCGCCCAATAGATTCGGCTGTATTGTGTCTGTCAGTCAGTCAGTAACGCAAGGATTTTATATATTAAGATTATACGGGGAACAAATAATTATGGTACTAAACAGGTCATTTAAATTAACTTCGTATTGTGCTACCATCGTCTGACTTGTAGTTTTGCTGAAAAGTATATTTGGCAACTTGTGTATCCATTTATCACACACTGAGATCTGTGCTGTAATTGCCGTAACGTGGTGTAAGGTAAAGAGTTTTTGAAAAGTACAGATAATTATAATCAGTATATAATAGGTTTTTAAAATTTATCTGTTACTGGCTGACTGACCGACAACAGACAGGTGAAACTACTGACCGCAAAACGCTGAAACTTGGCATGTATCTTCCTTGGGGAATATAGAGGAGTACATCGTTTCTTAACTTCGCCTTTATAATAACGTCTAGATTGACAACCCATAAACCAATTGCTCTTTGAGCGCCGCAATAGGCTTGTGTCCTAAAATGTAATTAGCGATTGATTCGTTCCTTTATTAGATATTAAACTGAAATACCTAAATTTTTCTTCAAAAATCGATCAGCAACATTACTAATTACGGCTTTTTAAAAACCTTTTTGAATTTGACACGAAAACGCTATAAACCATCATGGCGGTTGAGTGATATCCCAAAGTCCAAAACAAAACAAACCGTGAATGAAATCTGGTCTGATGTACCCACTTTAATTTTGTTAAATTCGATTTGACAGGTAAAAAGTTTGACGTTTTAGTTGTATTTACTACTAAAACGTCAACAACATGAATGGCGGACGTACTTGTTGACGTAATGCTCTCTGATTGGTGTTCACTGTTACAAGAATAAATACATTATTTTTAGTTTTAGAATCCTAAAAATAACATTAATCTTACCTTTTTATAATAAATAATAAACTTTATTGACATCTTAAAATCCTTACCAATCTATAGATACTGCAATCAAACCGATTTATTCTTAGTGGACACAAGCCTATTCAAAGGATATCACAAGATGAGGATATTGATTTTCCACACAAGCAGTATACTGCATTGGTTCATAAGATATTAAAACTATTGTATAATGAACTTGCACTTAACGATAAAATAGACATTATATTCATAACCTAACTCTTCTTCTTTTTGTTTGTATTCAACTCAGGCAACAGAGTTTATAGGCTGCATGAAGGGCACCAGCATGCGTTAATGTTTATGGTTCTAATTAAAAAAACGGTACCAACAGCTTAACGTTCGCTTCGTAGCACATTAGCGCTTTTATGATGTACCTAAATATCACAAGTAAAGGTCACCATCGCATAGTAATCTCTGCAAACGTTGCTTTACTTCGCCAATCTATTTGAAGAACGGCGAGTCAAGTCACGCTATGAGTGCTATAGTTAGCTAACTGTAAGGAATAGAATAGCCTAGTGAAGAGACCGAGAGATTGCTACGCAGAGAGCCCGGGTTCAATTTCATGGCGCCCACCAATGACTTTTTGGAGTTCTGTGCTTATTAAATTGTTAATTATCGCTTGCTAATCGTTGAAGGAAAACATCGTGAGGAAACCTGCATGTCTGAGAGTTCTCCATAATGTTCTCGAAAGACATGTGAAGTCTACCAACTCGCACTAGCCCAGCGTGGTGGACTAAGGCCTTACCCTTCTCATAATGAGAAGAGTCCCGTGCCCAGCAGTGGGACAGTTTATAAACAGGGCTGATGATGATGAACAAATAATGTCAATTTAACTTAAATATTAATTTTAAAAAAGTATTCCTTACCTTACGTTAAAGTTTAATGCGTTTGACACCTCGCTGGCCTGAATTATAAGAATTTTATTAAAATTATAACTCTTATTAAAATAAAATGGCTAACAGCCATTATAAGTATCATATTATTTATAATATTTTTCCTTTAATAGTTATAATTCGGCAGTTTGGTAAGCAAAACATTTTAAACTTAAAGAATACATGTGTAGATTTTCAGGCCAGGATCTCTATTTTGATAAAGCACATAGTAAAAAGCCAGAATTAAATATAACAATAAAGATACTGCTCCCATTCATGATCAGTCTGTTCCAAAGCTGCGAATAGAAAAGAATAGTAAAATAGTAGACTTCACATGTCTTTAGAGAACATTATGAAGACTCTTAGACATGCAGGTTTCCTAATGATGTTTTTTTTCACCGCTTAGCAAGCGGTATTCTAAAGTAAATAAATAAGCATAACAAGAATACACAGACGGTGCTAGTGCTAATGCGTTGTTGTAATAAGTCGAGGCAACCCTGGCTCTAGTCAGCGTGATGTTTATTACTTACCGGCAACCCACCTGCATAACACTTAGTATCCATGTAGCGTTGGAACGTTATACTTATAGCATTTATCATTGTTTTGTCTTGTAGCCCAGAATCTGTTGTTTAATGAAATTATATAAACAAGAATTATATTTTTGTTCATATAATTTCATTAATTTGACTCTCTGTTCGATTCCCGGGTCGAGCAAAAGTGTTACTGGGTTTTTCCAAATTCTCAGTAGCAGCACGGAGTCTGGTGATATGCTCGGTAACGGCAATAGGCTCGCCGCCTATTACGTGGGACCTAAAAATTCATGGCGAAATATGGGTGATATATTACACCTCTGCCTACTCTTTCGGGGATACAAGCGTGAGTGTATAAAAAATATGTATATGAAAAAAGAATATTCTTCCACAGCTGTGAAGTCTGATTAGACTGGAAGGCAGGGCCCAGGCTCCAGGAAGATGAAGGTTGACTTTTCCGTACAATAATTGACATCTTACGATCACAAAATCAACGCATTGCCGTATTCTGTGTTTAGATTAGCGATAAAATGTTTATAGACGTTAATTATAACATCTTCATAGTTCTTCTAGGTTTGGAGAGGTGTAATTTTTTTCACACGGTTATAAAACATGCGTAGGTGACAAACGTGCATAACTTTGCGAAGCATTAGATTCGTATACGTATACGAGTTTATACTAGAGACTTAATATTATGTTCTTTATAATAATAACAGCATAAAGGTAATCTGAATCTCCTTTTAGACCTTAAATATGCACTTTGCGTTTTTATCAACCCATTCATGCAAACTCTATCAAACTTTAACCATTTAAGTAAGCAAAAGCTACTCAAAACGTACTCCAAAGAACATTACTCCACAAAAATTGTTATGGCAGATAAAAAACATGCAAATATGCTCTTTTACGTACAACGGATTTAATAAAACCGGTATCGGATACGCCGACAAAATGCATAATGTCCTGCACACGTTGCGCCCGTATTTTGAATTATAGCTCTATTACGCTCACCTAGGCTCCGTGTCTAGTCGTGTTCACTGTCATCTAAATCATGTTGCATTTAACAAGAATTCCCCTTAAAGTTTCTACTACAACGCGTGTTCTTGGGAAATACGGCGTGTTTTAAAGTCTTGCTCGCTTTTGTTTCACAAGATATTGTGTGGTTTTCAAAACAATTTTAGGTGTGTGGAAGGCTTACTTGATACTTGATGGCACGGACTGTTTCCGCAACTCCACGTCTTGGCGTGTATTTTGCGTGCGGGTGTGGAAGGCTTATGGAAAATGTGTTCGAAAGAAATAAGCAAGCTGAAGTGGAAGTGGACTGGTCACAATTGTCACAGAACAGTCAACATTTGGACTACACGTGTTCTGGAGTGGAGACCGTGTCTCCTCAAACGTACTATTATACGAAGGTTATGCTAAGTATTTTTAAAAAAAACTAAAAGAGATAATTTGAAGATTTGGAAACTTTAATTTGTAATGACCTTTACAAATGACAAAAAATTATTAAAAGGCGAGTGGTCTCAATTGGAGCTAGCAAAAGACTAACGCTTTCTCATGGCCCGGCCACCTGCATGTCACATGACACCGGTGCCACCTGCATAAACTAAGAGAATCCTAGAAAGCTGACCTCAGCTAACATAAGGGCTCCTCCATACATGACGTGTATGTGACAGCCCCCGGGATAAGAGGAAACTTACCCTAAGGGAAAGTTTCCGAAAGAAAATTAATCGATACGTAAACGCGTTGGATTTGAAATTGGCTCTAATTGGATATCGGAGTTATCATCTAATTTGGTTATTACAAGCTTCGATTTTGAGCACTTGCCTTTTTTACAAAATATAAAATAATTAATATTAACCATAACATTACTGATACTAAACTAAGAATAGGAAAACTTATATGATTATTGAAATCATTTGATGTTTCTACAGAATTTAAATTATCTATTATTTGATTGGAAACAATTTTAAGATCTTTGAAATTGTCTAATTTTACATTATTGATTTTTACAGATGACAGATTTAATTTATTTACACGATCAACATTACAACAGCTGTCATTCATTAAATTAAAACTAGAAGAAACTGTTGGCAATTTTATAGTTGGAGTAGTTTCTTTTACTAATCTAGTATTCTTACAAGAAGCTACACAATTATATGGAATATTGAGAAAGCCTGTACCAGATATGAAAATTTCTATCAACGTGCTATTTGAACATTCTATTGTAAGTTTAGTTGGTTTGGATTGCACAAATATCCACTTTTTATTATTTAATTCATGCCAAATATCAATCTCACCATAAAACAATCTATATTGGCAGTTATTTGGTGATAAAGATAAAGCTCTAGTTATGATATCTATTTCACAATATTGATTAGCTAATACTGTATAAATTTCAGTTAATTTACAAAGATAGGTCTGAAAAGATATAATTTTACAATTGTCTTAGGTTTTTATAAATGCAAAAGAAGATTTATCTTTACTTAATGCTAAGAACTGTTCAGTAGGTAAAATCAAGCTAAAAGAATTTGGTACTTTTGAATTATGTGGAATAGGCAATGGAATATTCTTATATAAATTGTACTCTAAAGCATTAACTAAAGGTATTTTAATCACAAATATGTAATTTTTATCTAAATAGTAACAAATTAACTCGGCAACATTGATTAGAGTGAATATTACTTAATTCTAAACTTACAGGAAAATCCTTGTAATTAGAAACTATTTTAAGATTAAGCACTATGTCATCGTATAATTGACGAGGTGTCAGTATAGAAGGATGCAGAGTGTTACTTTTTACGAATAGAATAGCATTCAGCATATCTTCTGTTTTGAAAGCGAGGTTATACAAGTTAGACTGTAGCACATTTAAAACATACTCAAACCTAATTCTAAAATTATTAGAAATTACAATATTAGATATATTCTTATATAACAACGTCATTTTGTCTATGGCGTCATTAAATTTTGTCTGATTTACGTAAATTTCGTGTAGTGAATTATTCATGTTGGATATAGCTGATTGAGAAACAATAATACTTTCTTTGACTGTATCTATTATTTTCTTGTCATTATTAAACAATTTTTGAATAGCGTTATTGTAATTTTCAGCGTCATCCTCATCTAAAGTACCAAATATACATACATACATACATACATAACGTCACACCTTTTATCCCCGAAGGGGTAGGCAGAGGTGTATTTCTACACCCACTTTTCGCCAGATATACTTTAGTCCCACGTAATAAGGGGCGAGCCTATTGCCGTACCGGGCACATTTCTAGACTCCGTGCTGCTACTGAGAATTTCGTGACAGAAAAACCCAATAACACTGCCCGACCCAGGAATCGAACCCGGGACCTCCCGATCCCACGCGCACATTTATGCCGCGAGACCAACGAGGCAGTCAGTACAACAAGTACCAAATATGTGTCTAAAAATCACACCAACACCAGGAATCTAAGCGGATCTTTTTGAGTAGTTATTAGAGATTATATGAGAAAATGAGTCGAAATCGCGCAGTATATCTGCATACAAAGTATCTAAGGGTGTTAACATATTTAGACTTTGATTTTCTTCAATATCTTCGCTTTCACGGCATTGAAATCGTATAATACTGAACGCGTTATGAATGTTATTCATGATTTTCTCTGAGGATTTAGGAAATTTCTGAAGGTACACGGTATATAATAGTATTTTGATGTATATTGACTTTAATATTAGTACTGTTAAAAAATACACAAACATACCGATTTTCAAATGTGTTTTTAAAGTCTGATATTGCTATTTCATTGATATCACCACTAAAAATAATGTCGTCTCTTACTCCTTTTAATGTTTTAATGATTTCGGGATATGTGTAGTTTTCGAAATATTTGACCTTTGTAAATATTAGGTAGTAAGTCTTTCCTAGAAGAAATTCTCATTTCTTAAATGAGTAAAGTTCCTTTTCTCCCTGTAGGATACTATTTGGATCTTCTGAGTCAGAGAGGATGTCTTAAAGGTAAGGGTTTGATTCGTCAAGGTCTATTGATACAGGGATAATAATGGTTTTAGTCTTATTTTTTAATAAAGTTTCGTTATGTTCTGTAATTTGAGTGTTATAAGTCTCGTCTTTATTTGAAAAGGATTTTAGGAAATCTAAATATTCGTTATTGGAACTATTAGGAGTTTGCTCTCTCGTTTCAAGTATTTCTATAGGAGGAGAGAAGTTTGGAGAATCAGTGGGAGTAGGTGGTGTCGGTAAGTCAATGTCTACGTTTTGTGTGTCATAAGGGCTAGCATTTAGTGCGCTTAGGTCAATTAACTCGTCAAGGACTTCTTAGGGAATTTCTAATTCTGAGCTAGGATTATTCGCACCACTAGTAGAGGGTTGAGGGTCAGTTATTGGATTAACAGGGAATCGGGACAAAGCATCAGCATTACTATTTATTTTTCCTTTTTTATATTCTATCTCGTAATCATATTCGTCAAAATTAAGTCCATCTCACTTATTTTTGAACCGGGGTCTTTGCAATTGAATAACCATTTAAGTGGGCGGTGATCAGTAACAATTTTGAATCGACGGCCGTATAAATACGGTCTGAAGGTTTTGGTTCAAAATGGATTGCTAAACATTATTTTTCAGTTGCACTGTAACTACTTTCGGCCTTTAAGGGTTCGTGATGCATATGCGATAGAACGGTCATTGCCTATTGGACCTTGAGATAGTATAGCTGAGATTGCAAAGTTTGATGCGTCACATGTTAGGACGAATGGTAGTCTGAAATCGGGGTAAGCTAAAATAGGAGCAGAGACTAGGGCTTGTTTTAGAATTTCGAAGGCTAATTGCTGTTCGTTTTGCCAATTGAACGGGATATTTTTCTTTAAGAGATGGGCGAGGCTTAGCCATTTTGGAAAGGTCGGGTATGAAACGGCGATAATACGAAACTAAATCCAAAAATAATTTTATGTCCTTAGGACATTTAGGCAACGGAAATTCGGATACAGCTTTTGTTTTTTCAGAATTTGGTTTAACACCTTTATTTGTAATAATGTGACCAAGATATGATACTTCTTAACTTTCTTCTTAAAATTCACACTTGTCTGGTTGTAATTTCAAATTAAATTGACGGAGTCGTTCAAAGACATCTGACAGGTTTTTTATGTGGAGGTCAAGGTCAAAGCTATGAATTACAATGTCATCCAAGTACACAAAGCATTGGATGCCTTGTAAGCCGGATCGGACTGAATTTATGAGTCTTTGAAAGATTGCAGGAGCATTTTTGAGTCCAAAGGGCATTCGAGTGAATTCGAAGTGTCCTTGCGGGACTGAGAAAGCTGTTTTAGGTGCGTCCTTATCTGCCATTTTAATTTGGTGAAATCCAGAGGCCAGATCTAGCGTGCTAAAATATTTGCATTTACCTAACTAATCTAAAATTTCTAAAATATTTGGAATTGTGTAGGAGTCACCTATAGTGATATCATTTAATTTGCGGTAGTCTATTACTACGCGCCATTTGCGTTGGCCTGAAGCATCGGACTTCTTTGGGACAATCCAAATGGGGGAAGACCATGGGGACATCAAGGTTTTAATTATATCTTCATCGAGCATTTTGGTAATTTGGGATTCTACTTCTTGTTTGTGCAATTCTGGGAATCCGTATGATTTTGTATTAATTGGAACGGAAGAGGAAGTATAAATTTCTTGTTCTAAAGCATCCGTAGTAGTAAAGTGGTCACCAGGAAGATGAAAGATATCGAGATAAGTGGAACAGAGATCGTATAAGGCATCTGCCTCTTCAGAGTTTAGATGGGAGGCTCATAATTGGTTTAAAACTTGTTCAGTTCGATTGAGGGTATTATATTGATTTAATTCGGAATGTGACGTATGGAATATTGTATTTTCTTCAGGTTTATCTAAAGGTATAATTTTTATTTTCTGGTCTGAGTTCACATGTATGGGAGATTCAGATATATTAACGACGGATATATTTATTCGGGATTTATTTATTAATTTGCCGTCAAGAGTGAATCAGCTACGTACTGGTCAAGGATGAGACCTCCTTTTATCTCGGGGTTAAGCGTGGAAAATTCAATAATCGCTTCTGATCTAGGTGGAATGGTATAAGTTGGTTCACAAAATTCTAAAGTAAGTTTGATTTTATTTATGATTAGAACATTTTCTACATAATCGATTTTGCAATCAGAATAAGCAAATAATATAATGTGCCCGGTATGGCAATAGTCTCGCCCCTTTATTACGTGGGACCTAAAAATTCATGGCGAAATGTGGGTGTTATATCACACCTCTGCCTACCCCTTGGAGATACAGGCGTGAGTCTATAAAAAATAAAAATAAGCAAATAAGTCATGGCCAATTATACCGTCATATGGGAAGTCTATATTAGGGATTAAATGAAAATGATGATTCAGTGACTTAAAGTGAATTAGAATATGTCCTAAGGAATTCATTGGATTTTTTGTGGACCCCAAACCATGGAAAGTAATAAAATAATTAGTAATTGGGGGCATTTTTTCAATAAAGTTTATTTTCAGAAAACTTATAGAAGCGCCACTGTCAACGAGGAATTTACGAGGTCGACTGGAAACTAATGTTAGCACTTCTACGTTAGGTAAGTACTTTTTTGTAGAATTTGTTGTAATATTATAAGTTTTAAATGTATTATTTTCTTTTTCAGGAACGGTGCAAGAAGGACACGACTTTGATTTTCATTGCGATAGAGACGGAGATGGATTGGTAACGGAATCAGAGTTTTGTTTGTCAACGCCACTGTAGGTTTGGGGCTGGTTACCCTGTTTGTCAGTGGTCGGTTTGGAAACAGCGATTTTGTAAGGGCCACTATGAATTTGGGGCTGGTTACCCTGTTTCTTAATGGTCGATTTGGAAACAGTGATTTGATTAGGTAAGGCTTTAGTATCGGTTTGTCCGTTTACTATGCCCGCACGATACTGGACGGGTAGGACTACTCGTTTAAAGTATTGTAGATAATATCCTCAGGACCCTGTTGATAATCGACTACGTCAACAGAATGAACAGGTTGATTATTTCTGGCAAAACTAGTCGACGGCTGATTTGATTGCTGATTTTGTAGATGCCCAAATCGTCTATTGTAATTGTTATTAAATTCGCGTTTTCGGCAGTTATCAATAGTGTGTCCTACTGCTTTACAGTAGCGACACACTAGAGGAGCAAAGGTCCTTGGTTAAAAGACCTATTGGAAACATTCACGCTGAGTTGTGCCACGATTTGGTTGCAATTGCCTTTGGGGTAAACGTCCTTAGCTAAATGGATTGTTATTATTAGAGGAAAAAGGAGTATTTCGTTTAAAAGAACTTTGTAATAATTTTTCTTCAGACGTGGCAAAATTGATGGCGTCGTTCAAGGTCTCTGGGTCGCAACATCTGACCACCGTAGATAAGGGAGAATTTAATCCACTGATAAAAGTGTGCAACGCAAGGTCCTGTATTGCCGCGACTCGGCCAGCAAGTTCAACTTTCTTTTTCGTAGGTATAGAAATATTAATTTCAGTTAATAATTTTGATAAACATGATTCCAATCGTAAAGCGAACTGATTGACCGTTTTGGCATTGACTGGTAACAACCTTGAAGGTCGGAGAGCAGTGCAGCATAATGTTTTCCTTCCCCAAACTGAGATTTAAAAAAATATTCTAACTGTTGCCATGTATCAAAATCTTTTATGGCACATACACTTTCGGCACGGCCTTCAAGTTGGCTCAGAATAAATTTTAATAGGATATCTTGCTGTGACGGGCTTGCGAGATTTATTGTGTTCCGACAATTATTTAAAAATGCATTTAACTTTTCACGGTTACCATCGAACTTGTTTATGAATTTTATCAAAACATGAATGTCAATTTCTTTAGATTCTTTGGTAGACATTGTAAAAGTTGCTTCCTCTTTAGGCATGACTGATACATATTATGCATCTGTGGTAAGTGTGCGTGCGGGCACACGCGCGCACTTTCGTTTCGTGCGCTTTGCGCGGCCGCGCCTCTTGCGGCGACAATTACGAATTAGTAATAAACTAGTGTTCTCAAGGACGAGTCGTTTTATTGCGCTCCCGAATACCTACTTACACATCACTGGCGATGAGTTTCGGTTAACCTACAGTTTTGAAAATGAACGCGTATTTCGGAAATTTGCCTGTTTTTAGTCACAAAACTAATGAATGGGTAGTTTACAAAGGTAAATTGACGCAGTTCCTAGCCATCAACAATGTGGATGACGAGAAAAAGTGTGGAATTCTCTTGACTCACCTCACAGATACCGTTTGGCACTTAACCTCGCATTTCCGAATACGTTGGAGACGCTGAGTTACGGAAAACTAGTAGAATTACTCGACAGTAATTTCAAGATCAAACAATGTACATTCGTGGATAAAGCAAGATTTTTCAGTGCTAGCAGGGAGTCGGGCGAATCAATAGGAGACTGGGCGGCGCGATTAAGAGGTCTAGCAACATACTGTGACTTCGGCACCGCTCTGGAAACCAACCTGCGGGATTGTTTCGTCCTTGGCCTGAATGCTGGCTCAGAACGGGACAAATTGTTCGAGAAGAGTCCATCGACGCTCACTCTGGCACGGGCAATTGAAATTGCCGAGCAAGCACGTGTGCCAAAGAAGCAAAATATATGTTTGGTACCGGCAAGGAGCTGGGGGCAGCTAAGGACGAGACAGTGTTTCGCGCGCAATTCCATGGACGCGCGGGAAGAGGGCGTGGCAACAGCGACGCTAACGCGGCGACGCGGGCGAGCCCGAACAGCGGCGCTCGCTGTTTTGTTTGGGGCATGAAAAACCATAATAGTGATAAGTGCCGTTATAAAGATTACAAGTGTCCAAAGTGTGGTGAAAAAGGCCATTTAAAAAAAGTGTGCGGCATCTCTAAAAATCCATCGGGTGTTTACCACGTTGATACTACCGGGGACGGTTCACTGCAAGACACTTCTTGCGATGAGTGTAACAACTATAATTTAAGGTATGTACAATCAGGTATCACAATGGAGCTTGACACAGGATCTGGGAGTACTGTAATATCTGAGAAATTATATAATGAAATGTTTCCTCAATATTCCTTACAACAGTGCAATGTTAAAATGTGTCTTTATGACGGACATAAAATTTTTCCATTGGTTTTTTTTACCATTAAAGCGAAATATAACACTTTTGCAAAGAACAATTAAAGAATTTGTTGAAAAAAAATGGAGGGCCACCCCTATTAGGGCGAGATTTTATGTCCGCGTTTCATTTAGCTATTAAGACTGATATACATTCTATAAAAACCTTTGACAAAATGTTAGTGACATATTAACTAAATATCCTGGTCTGTGGAAAGATGAGTTAGGTACATTTAATAAATTTAAAGTTACCTTACAAGTAAAAGAATCATCATTTCCTAAATTTTTTAAGCCACGAACCGTACCGTTTGCACTGAGACATAAAGTAGAACAAGAATTGGACCGATTTGTAAATTTAGGCATATAAGTATCTGTAAATCACTCAAATTATGCAACCCCGATAGTACCAGTTCTAAAAGAAAATGGTAAAGCTAAGATTGCAGGCGATTTTTCCGTAACGTTAAATAAAGATTTAATTATTGAAAAATACCCTTTACCCAGAATAGAGGAAGTATTTTCTAAGCTTGGCGGCGGTGAGCTATATAGTAAACTCGATTTAAAAAACGCATATAATCAGTTTTGTTTAGATGAGTCATGTCAAAATCTAACGACAATAAACACGCACAGGAGATTATTTAAGTATACGAGATTGGTTTACGGGTTAGCCAACGCACCAGCAATTTTTCAAAAATCGATGGAAACGCTCTTGGCCGGTATCGATGGTGTCAGTGTCTGGTTAGACGACATATGTATTACAGGATTTAAAAATAAAATGCATCTTGAAAGATTAACGGAAGTATTGCGTAGATTACATGACGCCGGCCTGCGGCTCGAGAAAGATAAATGCGAATTTTTCAAACGGAGCGTGTGCTATTTAGGTTACGTTATAAGTAAAATGGGGAGATAGACAGCGCGCGGCTATGAAGGCGGTGTGCCGCGAGCTGGCGTCGAAGCGCGTGCTGGCACACTTCGAGCCGGCGGCGCAGCTCGTGCTGACGGTGGACGCGAGCCCGGCCGGGCTCGGCGCAGTGCTCTCGCAGCGCACCGGCGCCGGCAGCGACGCTCAAGAGCGCCCCCTCGCGTACGCATCCCGCTCGCTCACAGCCAGCGAGCGAAACTATAGCCAGATACAGAAGGAGGCCACCGCTATCATATTTGGAGTAAAAAAGTTACATCAATACCTATACGGCCGAAGTGAGCCATTTACTTTAAAAACCGACCATAGGCCTTTGATTTCCATTTTTAATAATCAAACCGGTATTCCGGTAACAACGGCACTAAGACTACAAAGATACGCGATCATTTTATCGGCATATAATTACGTTGTGCAGTACGCATCTGGGGACAGCAATACGGTGGCTGATTATTTTTCCCGTGCGCCTTTAAAAAGTGTCGACAAGTCAACGGAGATCGATAACGCGGTAGATACCTACTACGCGCTTATCTTTATGAATGAAGCAGTGCCTGCGACTACAGTACAACAGATAACAGAGGCAACGAAAAACGATCCAGTCATTCCAACGGTTATCAAGTACATGATGGGAGGCTGGCCTCGCAAAATTACTTGCAAATCTGTTTTACCGTATTTTCTGTGTAAGTTAGACTTACAATTCGAGAAAGGTTGTCTTTTTAAGGGTCACAAAATAGTTATTCCGTTAGAATTAAGAGAGAAAATGTTACATGAATTACATGCCACTCATTTAGGTATAATAAAATCTAAAAAGGTAGTAGGATGTGGTGGCCGGGTATCGACAGCGACATCAAGCGGTGAATCGGCTCGTGCGCCACTTGCGCCAGCCTGCGAGCCGCGCCGCCGCGCGACCCGCCCGCGCCCTGGCCCCCCGCCGCCGGCCCCTGGCAGCGCGTACATATTGACTACTTATCTATAGGGCAAAGGCAGTACCTTGTACTTGTAGATTCCTACAGTAAATGGATAGAATGTTTGTATATGAACACTGGTACATCCACAAAATCGCTAATATTAAAGCTTAAGGAAATATTTTCGACTTTCGGTATTCCAAACGTATTAGTATCCGATAACGATGTAAAAATAATTCTAATGAGTTTAAAACTTTTTGTTCCTATAATGGTATTAAATATATGACATCACCGATTTACCACCCTCCTAGTAACGGCCAAGCTGAAAATACAGTTAGAACATGCAAAAAATATTAAAATGTATTTTAAAATAAAACTGTTCTGTGTCTCGAATTAACGAATTGTTACTTGGTTACTTATTTAATTATAGAAATATTGTGCATTGTACCACCGGGGAAACACCAGTTAAATTAATGTTCGGTCGAAACCTGCGTTCTCGTCTAGATTTAATTATACCACCGAACGAGGAGCATGCTGCTTCACGCTCTGTGCCGGCAAGGAGACATTTTGAAATTGGTGATGTTGTTTGGACCCGATGGTACAGTGAACGAAAGGAAGCTTGGCAGTTAAGTATAATTAAGAACAAAATAGGTAACAAAATGTACAACATTTTTATAAATAAACTAAACACTAGCTGTATAAGACATGTAGACCAAATAGTGAGATATACAGGTAATATAGAACCTACAATGACTTGTGTGAATGTACCTCATCAGTTACCGGGTATGGACGGTACGGTTGCACGTAAGGACATAATATTAAGTGATCAATTGCATCAACCGGAACCAAACCTGTTCCTGACGACTGTAACTGATGATTCTGATGAAACACCCGCGGCATCTGTGGTGGAATGTGCCACAGATGATGGGGAAGAATGGCGTGACTGCGAGGCTGATCGGGATGACGCTAGGGTTGCGGTGAGTGACGACACGACGGTGACGTCACCCGCGACGCACGACGACATAAGAATTGGGGGCAACGATCAACCGCGAGATGTAACCACTCGAGATGATGACAGGTTACCTGAATCATCAGCCCCACACTCACGCCCGAAACGTAATAAAAGAAAAGTATATTATAAGAAGTTCTTTTAATATGTTCAAGTGTTCTAAGTTAATTTAAATTATTATGTTAAGATAATTATAACTGCATTGTATTTATTATGTAACTGTTGTTTACAGGTTCCAAAACTAATTGTGGAGGAATGATATATATTATGCATCTGTGGTAAGTGTGCGTGCGGGCACTGCGGGCACACGCGCGCGCTTTCGTTTCGCGCGCTTTGCGCGGCCGGGCCTCTTGCGGCGACAATTACGAATTAGTAATAAACTAGTGTTCTCAAGGACGAGACGTTTCATTGCGCTCCCGAATACCTACTTACACATCAATGACACACCTGGGTATTTAATTAAACAAAGAGATTAGACGCGAAGTCTAAGAATTGCGATAAGGAATTTATGTTGCACTGGTCTCAAGACTGAGCCACTTAATAAAATAACAATACGATAAGACTCTATGACCTAATATTCTAATGTATGACCAATAAAATTAATCGCAGCCAATTAACACTTTATCACTTTAATTACTTTTAGATTTGATCACTCAATTTCATTGGCACTGAACACAGAGTAGGATAGCTTCGACGTTAAGTAAGTATGAATTTCAAGGACTTACAGCAACACGGCGACTGCAAGAGTACCTCGGGTCATCTCGCAGCTGGCGTATACCTTCTCACTAAGGTAAGTAGACTCGGCGAAGGGATCAGCGGTGAACCAGGTAGGTTCTACAGGAAACAGCAGCACACGCGCGAGTAATTTAGTTCGCTACGCGGTGGCAGGATTCAGCGAATAGATACGGCATAAGATATAGAAATGTTCACACGCGTACTTATGTAGTTTACGCGGCGACGAGATTCGGCGGATGGAGACGGTGTAAAATGTATTATTGTTCGAGGTCACACAAATGCACAAATTGTTCGAAAAGTTCTCTCAAAACTGAGGCGAACCAAGATTTATTTTTTAAATCCCTTAAGCTGCCACCATTGTTATACGAAGGTTATGCTGAGTCTTTTAAAAAAAACTAAAAGAGATAATTTGAAGATTTGTAAACTTTAATTTGTAATGACCTTTACAAATGACAAAAGATAATTCAAAGGCGAGCGGTCTCAATTGGAGCTAGCAAAAGACTAACGCTTTCTCATGGCCCGGCCACCTGCATGTCACATGACACCGGTGCCACCTGCATAAACTAAGAGAATCCTAGAAAGCTGACCTCAGCTAACATAAGGGCTCCTCCATACATAACGTGTATGTAACAGTACCTTAGAGCGCTCTTTAGCTAGATGGAGCGACGATTTACGCAAAGTGGCTGATAGAGGCTGGACACAAAGATCTCATTGCCGTCCTATTACTGAGGCTATACCCAACTGTGGACTGCTTCAGTTTGATGACGATAATGAAGAAATTTGTGGTTAAGAATGCTTCTCGATTGATGATAAATCATACTGGATAGTATGATCAGTATAACGCTAGGACGATGACCATCCATGCGCGTTGCCATGGTGTCCGGGTCCACTTTCTATTCATAGTTTAAACAGATATGAGAAAGAGCTATTTCACGCAGCTACTGCAGACTTACCTCCGCAACCCAAAGGGTAAAAATATTCCATGGCTTGGATCAGGCTCAGTATATTGAAGAGTATTTCACACGGCGATCGTCAAAGATCTTCAGGACAGCCGTCGCAAAATTGAACCCGAGACCCTCTACGAAACGGTCTATTGGTCTCGCCTATCACTAATTATACCGATTCCAACCAATTATTCCTGAGTTTTCGGTTATATTCCAGGCTTTCGCAAATTTTTATTGTTAACAAGAAAAGAGTCCGAATTTTTTTTTTTGATGCAGATGAATATTAAACATAAAATAAAAATATGTAGATAAAATAATTTATATTACAATTCACACACGTATACCTACACACATTCTCGCACACACATCAGAACAAATAAAAAAAATACAAATCTACTGGTATAAAGTCGTTAAAATGTGTGCACTTAAGCTGCTCAGCGCTTACATTATAATATGAGCTAACAAAGTGAAACCCTGACTTTGACACTGGCTGACAAAATGAATGTTTATAACGCAGGCACGTTGTAAATATTCACTGTGTCAGCATCACACACTTTCATTAAAGTAGGCTCTTGGTATAGTACAAACTGGACGTCAGCACTCGTAATTATTTATACGCCTAAGGTTTTTCTGCTACAATTCACAAACCTTGAGATGCCACTATTTTTTATGGCCAATTTCTAGACGTTCATGTTAAATTATTGCTCAGAAATGCCTCGTTTATTCTGTAAGGGGACAAATTGAAATTTGAAAAACGTTTTTTATTCAATTCCTTTCGTCATTTTCTCCCATAATTATTGTATGTTGATGTAATGAAAACGAAATGAAGGGAGACAAGAAATATTTGAGAGCGCTTTGAGTTATTGTGATGAGATGGCCATCTTAGAAATAAATATAACTACATGTATATTGTCCGCTATTACCATAAAGAGAACGAACAAAGGAGATGCCATGTTGAGTGCGAAATAGTAGGTCTTATTGTGTTTATGCTAATATCAAACATTGAATTGTCTTAGTTGAAAGTATTAAAATAAGAGGTTTTCTTTTTGTTTTACGACATGTTTTAAGATATATTTATAACTAATAATTTAATTTTATAGCAGACTTTTAAATTACATGTTGACAAAAATTTTAATGCGAAATAATTTCATGTGAACATTGTATCAAAAGCTTTCACTGCAGGCAAGCAATTTATTCAAATATTTCAGAGATTCCTGACACTTTTCTCTAATTCTGATTTCGTGTGTTTGTTTTGTTGGATTTTTTTTATATAATAATAATAAATAATATTCTACCACATTCACACAACACCATCTAGTCCCAAACTAAGCAGAGCTTGTACTATGGGTACTATATAATGGATAAACAAACATTTATACTTCTTTTTTTGTAAATACATACATATTATATATAGAAACACCTGTAGTGGAGTTATACATATGTAATACATGCCTATCTTAGTATCTATAAAAGTGTAATCACTATTATATTTAGAGAAGAATAAATCTGTTCGTTGAACAAACAACATCTTTAATTTCTCTCTCAACACCCGTCCTTACATGGCGACCCTGCCAGTAAGCGATCGGGTTCGCGTTGCATTCCGATCGCCAAATAAAGAACTGTGATTCTAAACATTGTGACAACTTGGTGCAATTATGTGTTCAGTAATATTACTGCGTAATAATATTCGCGTCGAACGCTTTATCGTGAACTGTTGTGAACTGTTGTTTTTTGTGAAAAATGGGTAAGCAGCAGTCAAAGGAGGAATCTGTAATCATCGCACAAAACGCTAGCGGTGGTAACAACGCCTCGGCATTGGAGCAAATGCAACAACATACCAGTGTCATTACCTGCATCCTGGGGGTGATATGTCTCATCCTGACTGTCGCATTGCTGTACTTTGCGTTCCGGCTGTATGGAAAATGCCACCGAGAGTGGATACGCAGAGAGATACATGAGAGCAACCTCCGGAGAACAAGCAGTTGGTTTCGGCGACGATACGTAGACCAAGGTACGCCCCGTACCCAAGAGGATCAGCCAGGCGTGAAAAACGTATAACAAAGTGTCGGTAAACGGAAAAGTGTCGGTATAACGGCAAAGTGCGTTACGAAAAGGTATATAAAGTGTGCGTAATGGTGCGTTGCGGCAAAAATATTTAGTGCGGTACGTTACGGTAACGGTTCGACAGTATAATGGACTTATTTAGAGGACTTTAGATTTCTAGTAGTATGTAACGTAATATATTAATCGCATTTATCAATATGTATTGATGGCAGAAAAATTAGAAGAGTATTATAGTCGTTTGTTTGAAATAAGGACATATCTTGTAAAGATAGGACCACAGCGGCGCCAAGGTGCTATTTGTTCTAAAAAATATAAGGAGGCGAATATAATTTTACAAAGTTTTGATAGAGAATTATTAGATATACGAAGTAAAATTAAGAAATTTAGTGAAACCGAACTAAGTTTGATAAATAAATTTACGGAACAGATTAGGAAGGTGTTTGAGGAGATTAAAAATTTGTGTAGTTTGCCTGTAGTGGTTGATAAAATGGAGTCTTTTAATATGAAAACGGCTGTCGCCTTACTTCCGGTCATGAATGATAAGGAAAATGTTACCAAACAGCTAATTTCTGCTATTGAGTTGTATAGCTCTGTAATTGATGACAAATCAAAACCTCTTCTTATTAACTTTATATTAAAAACTAGGTTGTCTGAGAACGCGAAATTGCGATTAGCTCAGCATTATGATACAGTACAACTCCTTGTTGATGATATGAACAAATATTTAATATCTAAAAAGTCTTTCACAGCGCTACAAGAACAACTGATGCGGTGTAAACAAAATCAGCGGGACATCGAGGACTATGGTAAGGAGATTGAAAATTTATTTGTTGACTTAACCATTTCGCAGGCCGATGGAGATACTCATAAGTATGACGTAATTAAACCATTTAATGAGAAAATGGCTATAAAACGGTTTGCCTCCGGCTTGCGAAATAGGCACTTATGTACTATCATTTCCGCCAGAAATTACGAATCATTGAAGGATGCTATCCGAGGTGCCGTCGATGAGCAGACATCTATGTATCCAGAGGACAGTATTATGAAATTGTCGAATAGGCAGTATACCCATAACAATATAAAATATTCATGTAGAGGACGGTGTTTTCAGGCACGCGGTATCTACCATAACCAGCGCGGCCAGCAGTTTAATTCGCGTGGTCATGGTCACCCTACTCGAGCGCGTGGGCAGCAACGAGGTGGCTGCTATCGAGGTAACCGTGGTTCTAGACCCGGCTCAGGTACGTACGTAAATAGTAATTATGCTCGTAATAGTCGCGGACGAAACTATGTAACATCGATTATGGTGCGTGATACACAGAATAACAGTCCTACTACTAGTACATCTACCGAACCTAACGTCAGTCAATTTTTTCGTGAACACCCAGAATAATCATGCAAATATTTGTTATTACAATAATTATAATTCCATTCCTTTGTCACTTAGCAACAGGTCATATAATTGGTTAGTTGATACGGGTGCGTCACTTAGCGCCATCAAATATGAGACATTGCATCAGAATAACATTCCATTCCAAATAGGGAAAGTAACAATAAACGGAGTGTGTGGTGAACTTTGCTCTGTAGGTTTTGTTGATTTAAGATTATCATTTAGAGATTTGGAATTCGTACACAGGTTTCATGTTTTTCGGGATTTATGTTGCGTGAGCGACGGAATTTTAGGCTTAGATTTTTTGAGGAAATATAACGCTAAATTGAATTAAGAATTAGATACTTTAACTTTATTAAATAACGGTATTGAAATTTGTTTATCTTTACAACCAAGTGTGAGAGGTGAAAAGTATATTAACTTATCGCCAAGATGTGAATCTGTGCATTTTGTATCTACAAGTATGAAAGATGAATGCTTGATTTTACCTAAACAATTATGTGAAGGTGTTTTTATGGCTGGATGCATTGCAAGGCCTAAGAATGGTAAAAGACCTATTCAGATATTAAATACGCGGGAGGAACCAATTAGTTTAAGTTTCTTTTGTCCTGAAGTAGAAACCTTGAAGGATTATTCATTACTTTCTTTTGATAAGACTACCATTAATGCGGATAGAGTTAAAAGGTTATTTGGCGAGTTAAAATTAAATTATTTAAACAAGGAAGAACAGTTAGAAATTGAGAAAATCTGTGCAAAATTTGCTGACGTTTTTCATTCAGAAGGTGATAGATTAACGACGTGTAACATTTATCAGCAGTCAATAGTATTAAAACCTAACACAGTGCCCGTTTATAAAAAGCAATATCGATTACCAAGGTCTCAAAAGGGAGAAATTCAAAAACAAATTAGGAAAATGTTACAAGACGACATTATTGAAGAAGCAACAAGCGAATGGTCTAGTCCTATACTTTTGGTGCCGAAAAAATCAGATTCTAACGACAAAAAGTATAGACTCGTAGTAGATTACCGAAAATTGAATGAAAATATTGATGATGATCGCTTTCCTCTCCCGAACATAGTTGAAATTCTAGACTCGCTTTCAGGTGCCATTTATTTCAGTCATCTTGACCTTCAAAATAGTTACTATCAATTTGAATTAAGTCCAAATAGCAGAAAGTGCACTGCTTTCACGTATGATAAACAATATCAAATGAAAAGGATGCCAATGGGTCTTAAGACTAGTCCGAGCGCATTTTCAAGGGCAATGTCTGTAGCATTATCAGGTTTGAACTATGATAAATGTCTACTATATATGGACGATTTAGTATGTATTGGACGAAATTTGGAAAACCATAATAAAAATTTAATTGATATCTTTTCTAGGTTGCGAAAGGTTAACTTAAAATTGAACCCCAACAAGTGTAAATTTTTGGTGAAAGAGTTACTGTATTTAGGACATGTAGTTAGTGCAGACGGAGTGTTATATCCCTAAAGTGTATGGCTTTGTGCTTACCCTATGCAGACCAAACGCTTGGTCAGCAATCCGCGTTCTAATCTGTAGTATGATGCCCACTTTCAGACAGTCGGTCCTTAATCCCCAAACGTTCAAGACGTCTACCGAACTCGTCTATTTTTATAAATAATCCTTAACATTAAACTAAACGAAATAAATCTTTTTTTAAAAAGTCTATCGTTTAAATCCGGATAACATTTGGTGGCAGCGGTGGGATTCCGAAGGAGTCCCCTATACGTCTCTGAAAAGTCCAAAATATACGCGAGTGTGTGTGTTGAGTGTACTTGCCGATTCCAACTACGTATATACTTACCGTGCTGTTGTTCCGGTGATTCTTTGTACGTCGCGACCGTGTTCTAGAAAGGCCCATTGCTGCGCACTGTTCGTGCTGCAGCCGGTCTCTAACCTTGAACCTGCAAAGTATACCCTCTGTCACGCGTAGCCTAACGCTGTGACCGGTGTACCATTCCCGACGAGAAAATACCAACCAGACGGCGATATTTTCGCGGCATCATCCTTACATCCGGTCCAGGAATCCAGGACTTACCAGGGAGTGACGAGAATGAGGCGTGGTGAACTATTGCTGTAAGTGAAACTATTCCTTAACTTTGATCCTGAGACTGTGGTGAAATCGTCGAAATATCCTGAAATCAAAGTGTTCATTTATCCGCTCCGTGTAACATTCGTGTTTTCAGTGTTCCAGTGTAGAATTTATATTACGTTAAATAACTTTTATTCATTATAACGTTCTTATAATTATAAAACCAAATAAGTTGCATCGAAGTGGCTCTTATCTAAGTCACAGTTCTACTCAGACCGTTCCCAGTAACGCCTACGCACATCATACCTTTGTTATCGGCTCTGTTCAGAATACTATACAAGCGTTTGCGTTCGGGTTTGGTTTCGATTTATTTTAATTTAGTTATATCATATTCTTTTCTTTTAAATTAAAATGGCAAATCAGATTCTAAGAAAGATGTTAAAGAATTAAGATCTGAAGAGGAAATTTCCTTAAACGTTGTGTTGAAATTCATTAAACCTTTTAACGGTGACAGAGAGAAATTAACTGCTTTCCTGAGAAATTGCGACAGCGCAATTTCCTTAGCGTCTTCATACCAGGAAGATGTAGTTTTTAAATATATTTTAAGCCAACTAGAAGGGAAAGCCGAAACAGCCTGTTCAATTAAAGATTTTGAGACGTGGTCATCACTTAAAGAATTCTTAAAAAATCAATTTGGAGAGCGCAAGCATTACGCTCATTTACTTACAGACTTGCAAAACTGTAGACAAAGCACTCAGGAAACCGTCAGCCAATTTTCTCTACGTGTAGAGACCTGTTTACAGAAACTTTTAACAGAAGTAACCGTTTCAAATTCCAAAAAGAGCGAACTTGTTGGCAGATTAGCCGCTATGGAGGATCTAGCCCTCCATACTTTCACTTTAGGATTGCATCCTAGAATAGCGAACCTGGTCAGAAGTAGAGATCCTAAGAGCCTGAATGACGCAATAAACTGCGCCATATCAGAGGAGAAAATACAACAGTTTTCTTACCGTAACACCTCCCTAAACTTTAACAAAACAAAAACTACTGAACCTTTTAATAAAAGAAATGACTCTTATAACCGCGTCCCACAAACACATAAACCTAATAATAACTACCAAAACACATCTTCTTCTCGCGATTCAATGTTTTGCAGATACTGCAAGAAGCAGGGTCACCTTCTTGAAAACTGCAAATTACGTGAATATAATAATAAAAGATTCTCTAATGGCCCTCAACCGTTTACCCCAATGCAACCTTCTACCTCTAAACCTTATCCTCGTGTGAACTTTGCTGAAAATGATGAAGAAGATGGTAAAGATGAAGTGGATGAATGCGTTGATAATAATTTAAACTAATAAATGTCCCGTCTAGGTATCGCGCGGGGCAATTCCCTATTACCCAAGTCGATACTATTTCCAACGGATTGACCTATGGACCGGGTAACCAGCCCCAAACTCAAGGTCATCCAGTCAAATCGACCAATGGACAGGGTAACCAGCCCCAAGCTCAAGGTCATCCAACCAAATCGACCAATGGACAGGGTAACCAGCCCCAAACTCACGGTCATCAAATCAAATCGGCCAATGGACAGGGTAACCAGCCCCAAACTCAAGGTCATCCAACCAAATCGACCATTGGACAGGGTAACCAGCCCCAAACTCACGGTCATCCAATTAAATCGACCAATGGACAGGGTAACCAGCCCCAAATTCACGGTCATCCAATCAAATCGACCAATGGAGAGGGTAACCAGCCCCAAACTCAAGGTCACCCTAATCCATTGAAACCTGCACAGATCTATGAAATTGTTACTCACAACAGATACTTACCCTATGTCAAAATTCAAACACCTATAAATCAAAACCCACTTACCTTTCTCATTGACTCCGGTGCATCCATCTGTATCCTGAAAAATAAATGTATTAGTAACAAAATAACGCTAAATGAAAACGATATTAAAATTAAAGGAATAGATTCAAAAAATGATCCTTTGAAAAGTATAGGCAGCCTAATGTTACAATTACAATTTAACCCACAAGTAAAACTACTACATACCTTCCATGTTTTTGACAACATTAATTTACCGTATGATGGCATAATAGGTAACGACCTATTCATGCATCATGGATGCCGAATTAACTATAATTTAGAATCTCTTGAAATAAATGATACCAATATTAAATTATCATTTGATGAACCTTCCTATAAGATCGAACCTCGCACTGAAAAGGTAATTGAGTGCTCGGTTAAAAATCCCGAACTAAAGGAAGGAATAATATTTGATCAACACATATCAAATTCTATCTTAATATCCAACTGTCTGGTTAAAGTAAAAACTAACAACAGAGTTAACCTTACAGTACTTAACACCTCTGACGAACCAGTTCAAATAAATTCTAATTTGTTACTTACCTTACATCCTATTGATTATAATCAACAATTTAATGGTAATGCCAATCCAAATAACAACGACGTTAATAATAGTATCGAAAGAACACAAAAGTTATTTGACCTCTTACGTATGTCTCACCTCAATGAAGAAGAATCAGAACTTCTGAAAGATATATGTAGTCAGTATGCAGATGTATTTCATTTACCAGGAGATCAATTGACCTGCACAGATATTATCAAACACGAAATTAAAACAACAACTTCCCAACCTATAAGTGTAAAATCTTACAGATTCCCCGAAATTCATAAAAATGAGGTCAAGACCCAAATTTATAAAATGTTAAACGAAAATATTATTAAACCCTCCAAATCTCCATGGTCTTCGCCAATTTGGATAGTTCCAAAGAAGACAGACTCATCCGGGCAGAGAAAGTGGCGAATTGTCATAGACTACCGGAAGTTAAATGACATTACAGTTGGAGAAACTTACCCAATTCCTCAAATAAGTGAGATATTAGATCAGCTAGGTCAAAGCAAATATTTCTCAACATTAGACCTGGCATCTGGATTCCATCAGGTGCGAATGGATCCCGCTGATAGCCCTAAAACCGCATTTAGCGTCCCAGACGGTCATTTTGAATTCAACAGAATGCCGTTTGGGTTGAAAAATGCCCCTGCAACGTTTCAAAGAACAATGAATGCTGTACTATCGGGATTACAAGGCACACACTGTTTTGTGTACCTTGACGATATCGTTATATACTCCCATTCCTTGATTTCAAGCATCGAAAAGATCGCTTTAGTTTTTGAAAGATTGAGAACCTATAAACTAAAATTGCAGCCAGAGAAATGCGAATTTCTCAGAAAAGAAGTGGCTTACCTAGGTCACATTATTAGCGACGAGGGAGTCAAACCTAACCCCGAAAAGATAAAAGCCGTAGTACAATTTCCTGTCCCTAAATGTCCGAAAGACATAAAGTCTTTTCTTGGACTAGCTTCATATTACCGACGCTTTATACCCGAATTTTCTAAATTTGCTAAATCCCTTACAGCTCTTCTAAAAAAGGATGTCCCATTTATCTGGACTCATAGTCAACAATTAGCTTTTGAACAGCTTAAAGATAAATTAGTTACAGCCCCAGTACTTATATAACCCTTCATTTTAACTTGTGATGCTTCTAATTATGCAATTTCTGCAATATTATCTCAAGGAGAAGTCGGAAAAGACAGACCTATTGCCTATGCCTCCAGGACACTAAATAAAGCGGAATGCAATTATAGTGTCACTGAGAAAGAGTGTCTAGCTATCGTCCACGGCACCAAGGTATTCCGCCCATATCTTTTTGGACGTCGATTTAAAATTATAACAGACCATAAACCTCTTAACTGGCTGTTTAATTGTAAAGACCCCGGATCTCGCCTAATACGATGGCGTTTAAAGTTAGAGGAGTATGATTATGAAATCCAATATAAGAAGGGTAAAATTAATACAAATGCCGATGCACTCTCGCGATATGTAGTAAACCCAGTCCAACAGAATGATAATACTATACCTGATAATGTTCCATCGCAGCCTAATCCTGAAAATCCTGATAATCCTGATGACTTACCTGTCGAAGAACCCGTAGTTAGTAGAGAGCGTGAACTTCCTCCTCCTCCTTTAAGTCCTGAAATTATAATTAGGGAAAACCCCGACTTACCTGAAATACTCGAACTACCCGATGACTTTGAGATTCCAGAGGATGTTGAACTCCCAGACGATTTTGATATTCCTACTCCACCATCCAATGAAACCATTAATATTAATAATGATAATTATTCTAAATGCTTAAAGACTATAAATAACAAATCAATTACATTTAATACCAAGATCCAAGAATATAATGAAAATTTGCTTAAAACTAAATCTAAATGCATCGTCATACCGACTTCTATTGATTTAGATGAGTCAAACCATTACGTCATAGATGTTCTTAGTAAACTTTCTGATTCTAAAGAATTTCTATCGAGAGAAAGAACACTCTATTCATACATAAAATTTGAAAAAGATAATATCACCTATTACTTTCTTTTTGTTAAAGTATATCACTACGATTCCAATAGTTATGAAGATATTTTTAAAAGTTTGAATATGTTAAAAAATGAGTTAATATCACAAAATGTCAACGAATTTAGTATCTCAGACTTCCGAAATCCTTTTGACTCTCATACTTTTATGAAAATATATAATATAATTATGTACCTATTTCATGACACTAACATAACAATAAATATTTATAAAAATACCGTAATATATCCTTCTATGAGCGAAATTATGAAAATTCTAAGAGAAAATCATGATCTCCCAATTGCGGGCCACCTAGGGTCAAATAGAATGTTAGGCAGAATCCAAGAAAAGTATTATTGGCGAAATATGCGCAGCGATATTGAAAATTATGTCCGCAAGTGTGAATTGTGTCAGACTAACAAAGCTTTGCGCAAAACTAACCGCGCTCCCATGCAAATCACTACAACTTCGACACAACCTTTTGAGCGAGTGGCTTTAGATATTGTGGGCCCCCTACCCGAGGCTGGCAACGCCAAATTAAAATTCATTTTAACATTGCAAGATGATCTCACAAAATATTCGGCAGCTTATCCAATTTCAAATGCAACCGCAGAAGAAACTGCTGAATGCCTCGTTCATTTTATTGCTCAATTCGGCATTCCAAAGACCATCTTAACCGATCAAGGAACTAATTTCACGGCCGAATTGTTCAAACAAACATGCACATTTTTGAAAGTAAAACAACTTTGGTCTACCCCTTATCATCCGCAAACTCAAGGGGCACTGGAAAGAAGCCACTCCACTTTAAAAGAGTACCTTAAATCTTTCATAAACGAAAACCAAACCAACTGGCCTAGATTTGTCTATACTGCAATGCTCACCTATAATACAACTATTCACTCAACTACTCATTTCACCCCTTACGAGCTATTATTTGGTCATAAAGCCTCTATCCCATCCTCAATATATGAAACCCCTTTGGAACCTAGTTATAATACTTACGTTAGAGTTTTGCAGCAACGATTGAAACTTTCCCGTGAGAAAGCTATAGAAAACATTTTGAAATCTAAAACTATATCAAAAACCTATTATGATAAACATACAAAACCAGTCCAATACAAAGCTGGAGATATGGTTTATGTAAAAAATCATTTACGTCTACGTAAAGCATTATCACCCATTTGGAAAGGCCCTTTTAAGGTTGTCCGTATAAATGGCAACAATACCCTTACTTTACTCATGAATCGTAGACACGTAAAGTATCATTACGATGAGATTAAGTTGGCAGAAGTCAACATAGAATGATAAAACTTTATTTTATTTTACTACCAGATTTACACTTTTACTTTACATTTTACTATCTAACTATACAATTTACATTTATATTATTTAATACAAGTTTTACATTACTAGATTAAGTGATAGAATATGTCGCCTTTCAGAATTGCCGCAACGAGCATCTGCGTTCTTGCTGCAGATGTTATACAACAGATAGACAAAAGCCCAGGCATCTATTTCGAAACGTCAGGCACCGTTAAAATTTCTAATGAATATCTACATGTTTTAGTTCCTATTGACATTGGGTATATGAAACCGCATATTGATAACATTAAAACTGTTTTAGGAACTGCTAGATTCATTTGCCAACAAAATGAATTGAATGTTTCTAAATGCCATAACTTTCTTCAACCCTTAGTGCCGCGTCTTGATAGTATTCTAAGAGATTACAGTGCCATCTCTCATCTCATTACTGAAAGAGATAAAAGGTCACCATGGTTTGCTGGAATTGGTACTATGTTCAAACAAATTATAGGAACGATGGATGAAGATGATGCGATGAAATACAATAACGCCATTCAAACTTTAAATGATAGCAATAAAAAATTGGCATCCTTAATAAAGGATAATGTTTTAATGACTAATACAGCATTACACCATTACAATGAAACATTAAAAATAATAAACATTAATGAAGCCCGTTTAAATGACGCTATTGATTCTTTGGTCATAAGTTTTAAAAACGCATCTGAAATAAATTCAAAATTGTATTCCGAAATTAAACTAAATGAAATATATAATGAATTATCATCCTCTCTACTTACCTTGTCATTCAGAATCGAAAATGTTGTAAATGCTATAATGTTTACAAAAAGTCATTCTATACATCCATCTGTGTTAACACCTAAACAACTGTATGATGAACTAGTAGACAATATTAGACACTTAGATAGACATAAAGAACTACCTATCAGCTTAAGTCTTAATAATATACATACTATAATTGATGTAGCCAAACTGTCATGTATCTTCGTAAACAATAAAATAGTATACATTATAAAAATACCCTTAGTCAATAGAATAGAATATAGTTTATTTAAACCGATTCCTATACCAATTCCACATGACAACCAGCAACCAAACTCTTATGCAATGGTGTTACCTAATTGTAAATATGTAGCTATAAGTAGTGATAAGAATACATATATATGTTTTAGTGATTTAAGAAAATGTATTATAGCGGGTAACCAAATATTCATATGCAACGATATTGATATACATTCAATTCAAAATTATCCGATTTGTGAAACAGAAATGCTATGTAAAATACCTATTAAATTACCACTTCAATGTAACACCAAATTAATTTTCGGACAAATTGATATCTGGCAAGAATTGAAAGGTAATAGATGGCTATTCGTTGAAACTGAACCTCTTAAACTAATAGTCGAGTGTCAGACAACAACATCAGAGTACAAACTTTTGGGTACAGGAATATTGAACCTAAAATCAAATTGCAAAGCTTACAGTAATAATAAAGAATTTATAACTAAATCTAACGTTACGATAACAATAAAACCAATATTATCAGACTTTAATTTAATTGATGACCCTTGTTGTGATAAAGATAAATTTAATTTACTTAAACCAAAATTAGAGCCTGTAAAGCTTTTAAATGCAAACTTAGATAAAATCACAAGTATTACAAACAATCAGTTCATGACAGATATCAATGAAATTATAAATAAACCTAGCCCGCTAATAGAATATAAGTCTTACTATCCTATAATGACTATCTTTGTGACTACTATAATTATAATCATTGTATTGTATAAGTTCTTAAACGGATTCGGTAAATGTCCCAAACGTAAACAAATCAATATAACAGATTCCGGAATAGCAACAGACGATAATCAGGAATTGGAACAAATACCAATTCCGCGAATTAGAATAGATTCCTAAAACTTAGCACTAAAATGTGTAAGTTTCCTCTTGTTGGGGGGGTTGTTATATCCCTAAAGTGTATGGCTTTGTGCTTACCCTATGCAGACCAAACGCTTGGTCAGCAATCCGCGTTCTAATCTGTAGTATGATGCCCACTTTCAGACAGTCGGTCCTTAATCCCCAAACGTTCAAGACGTCTACCGAACTCGTCTATTTTTATAAATAATCCTTAACATTAAACTAAACGAAATAAATCTTTTTTTAAAAAGTCTATCGTTTAAATCCGGATAACAGGAGTAAAACCTGACCCTGAAAAGACAAAAATAATAGAAAATTATCCCCTACCTAAAAATGTCGATGACGTAAGACGATTTGTAGCTTTTTCTAATTATTATCGCCGTTTTATTCCAATTTTTGCCGAAATAGTAATTCCTTTAAATAAATTGCTAAGGAAAAATGCTGAATTCATTTGGACACAGGAATGTGCCAAGTCATTTGAACGATTGAAACATAGCTTAGTCTCTCCCCCTTTATTACAGTACCCAGATCTTTCAGAAAACAATGAATTTCAGCTGTACACAGACGCTTCAGGTTTTGCAATAGCTTCTGTTTTATGCAATAGTGATGGTCGACCAGTAGCGTATACAAGCCGTAGTCTGAATAAAGCCGAGTTAAACTATCCAACCATAGAAAAAGAAATGCTGGCAATTGTTTGGTCTATTAAATATTTTCGCCCTTATTTGTTTGGCAAAAGGTTCAAAATTTTCTCAGATCATCGCCCTTTGATATATTTATTTAACATGAACAATCCTTCAAGCAGATTAACAAAATTTCGACTAATTTTAGAGGAGTATGATTTTGTGATTGAGTATATAAAAGGTAAAGATAATGTTGCTGCAGACGCATTATCTAGGATAAAAGTTACATCAGCAGAATTGAAAGAAATGAGTGAACGGATAATTAATGTTATGACAAGGAATCAACGAAAGAAAATGGAAGGTCAACTGGTAATTCACCCTAATTTGTCGACTTTGCCTAACTCGACCACTGACGTTCGGCCTGATCAACCGAAGGTTGTGGAAATGCTTACAAAGCCGTCAAATTCTGTTGAATTAGTATTAGTTTCTCGGAGAAATATGAGTATTATGAAAGGTGAATTAAATAGTTGTGATAGCTTTCTGTATAGTAAAAATGAAATGAGATTATATACTTGTCCAGATTTCCGATCATATATCGCGCGAGACGCATATGTGAGTGAGCTGGAGCAATATTGTAAAAGAAAGAATATAGAAAATCTCTTTATTATAAAACTTGCAAGTTGTAATGAATTTATTGATTGGTTGTCAAGAGAAATAAATAATAGAAAAGCATGGTCCGGACCACGCCTACATATTCTAAAGGAAGTTAGGAGAATAATTTCTAATGATGACAAAAAAGTAATTATTAATGACTATCATATCCTACCGACTAGTGGTCATGCCGGAATAAGAAGAATGTTAAATAACATAAAAAGATCTTATTTCTGGCCTGGTATGGAACGTGACGTTACTGATTTTGTGCGTAAATGTAAGAAATGCCAAATGCAAAAGCATTCTTTGCCCGTTAAAGAGCCTATGGTGGTAACGAGCACTGCCACAGGAGCATTTGATAAGATATTTCTAGATTTAGTGGGGCCCCTAGATAAGGATTATTATGGTAAGGTATATATTTTAACTATTCAATGCGAACTCACTAAGTTCGTAGAAGCATACCCTTTAGATCGTAAGGACGCTGTCACCGTAGCAAGATCTTTCGTGGAAAACTTCATACTCAGGTATGGTATACCGCGAGAAATCGCGACAGATAAAGGTTCAGAGTTCATAGCTTCAACAATGAGTGAGGTCTGTAAATTACTTGGTGTTAAACAATTATTTTCAACCGCCTATCATCATGAATCTATCGGTGCGCTTGAAAATACACATAAAAATTTACATGCTTATCTTCGGATAGAGACTAATAATAATCCCAGAGAGTGAAGCACTTGGGTTCCGTATTGGTCTTTTAGCTATAATACTACTGTACACACATCTACAAAATTCACTCCATATGAATTGGTTTTTGGCAAATTGTGTAAATTACCTACAAATTTGTCTCAACAAGTTGAACCTCTGTATAATTCGGATGATTATCCATTAACCTTAAAGTATAGACTACAAAAATCTCAAGAGCAGGCTAGGAAAAATTTATTATTGTCAAAAGTTACGCGTAAACATAATTACGATCAGCAAATTAATCCAATTATTTATAAGCCGAACGATTTAATTTTAATAAGAAATGAAAATTGTAACAAATTTCAGAATGTTTTTATTGGCCCATTTAAAGTTTTAGAAGACTTATCACCAAATGTTAAAATTATTAGAGACAATAAGATTGATATAGTCCACAAAAATAGAACAAAATTGTATAAAACTTAATAACTGTGTAACACCCAGTATTTTCATAACCTGTACTTGTCTATTTATATACTTATAATTATTGTATCAATGCGTAATCGTTTTAGTTTAAAAGTTTAAGCCAATTGTGTATCAAAATAAAATAAACATTGTGTATTATTTTATTTTTTTTTTGAAAGAAGGGAGGTGTAGTGGAGTTATACATATGTAATACATGCCTATCTTAGTATCTATAAAAGTGTAATCACTATTATATTTAGAGAAGAATAAATCTGTTCGTTGAACAAACAACATCTTTAATTTCTCTCTCAACACCCGTCCTTACACACCCAGACCGATATGTGACAGATTTTCACATATCGTTACTTGCCGTGTCGGTTAGCTGAGGCATTTTTTATTTTCTTTTTGAAAAAGACAACTCCCGCATTAGGACTAAATCCTGTGTCGCGGGAACTTTACAAACATACAACTAACGGACACAATGAACACCCTGACTCGAAACAACAATTTATGAATCACACAAAGTGTTGTCTCGTGTGGGGATCGAACCCACAACACTTCGGCACAGTGTCAAGCGGTGAGGCGTCTGCTTAAACCACTACGCCAACCGTGCAGTCAAATTTTATATGAATAAACACTCGTATTACCACAAAAAACGCTCGCGTAGCTCTATAATACAACACCAGTGTAGTATTTCACGATACGACAGCCTCAATGACATACTTCAGTGGCTTCATAACACATTTGGCGAACCAAAGTTTGGCGCGTAACGATGCCAAAAAATATTTTAGGTCGAAAATATTATCAATGATGATAGTTTTTGCAACCTACACCTTTTTTCCTAGCTTTGCCCCAGATTGAACATGGGGTCTACTTTTTTGTCTAACCAAAGTTTACAGATAATGTTATCTTTTTTCACAGCGCGATTGTCGTCTGACCGCCACTAGCCAAAGAGATGATAATATGCCATGGTGAAGCTTAATATCAGTACGGATACTAAGTACCTAAAACGACTGTCCAAATTTTTTATGAGAGCTAAGACTGTGCCAATAGAGCAACGAAAATGTATCCCAAGATGTGATGTTAAGTGTCCACTTCAAATCCATACTAGTATTTAAAATGCAAATGTGTGTTTGTTTGATTATCCTTATTATTTTCTTATAGTATGATTTTTAGTTAGGAGACTGAAGAGTGGCAATGGCTTTTAACCGTGGTAACCCACGCGAGCAATGTCGCGGGCACTATCTAGTATTATCATAAAAGTGCATATCGTTCATATCCTTCATAATTTGCAATAAAACAGACGTGTTAATATAACGCAGGTTAAATGTAAAAGTTGCTACAAGCTCGGGACGAGGATATCGTTTGTCATACAATTACGCTTGAGCCTGGAACCTTGTTAGTTAAAGAACGAAGACCTACTGTGAATGGAATATTCTGAGTTGGATTTTCTTCGTAACTTAGATTTCAGCCTTTCACAGTAGCCAATTACTGTCATGTAGGTGTATGCATACAATATCCAATATCCATCCTTGTATTTCATATAATGTAGGTTTGGGCACGTGGAGAGGATGGAAGACGAAAGACTGACCAAGCAGATATATAAGGCAAGTATGGAAGGGACAGGATGAAGGCGAAGACCTAGGCGGACGTTCTCTGACTGGAGACATCCTAAAAACAGGACAGGTGAGAAGTACCCTGAACAGAAGAGCATGCATGAGGAATCTGATAGGAGTGAATGAAGCAAGAGAGATATGTCAGTTGTTCCGTAGTCTCTGCCTACCCCTCCGGGAGACAGGCGTGAGTCTATGTGTGTATGTATGTATAATGTAGGAATACACCTACACGCGATTGCCAAAATGCTGTACGATAAACTTTGGTATCAAATACAAGCCAACCCTTAGGTAACGGGAACACAGTTTTTACACTGTGAATATAAAACTGTTTGCATAAAGCATGTAGTTTGTGCCAATTTGAGATTTTCAACTTTATTATGCACTTCACCCTCTTGTCGTTACATTTGAAATGAAGATGAAAACGTTTTCTCCGTTTCTATTTTCGGTCAGGAAACTTTTAGAATTTATGCTATTTTGCTCCATGTTTTACGATTTTTATGAGCTTTAAATTGCTAGTCAGTCAGGAAATTCGTGGAAACTAAATTAGAACCAGTTTCTGACTTACATTTGGGTTACAATTAGGTAGAAGAACTACATAATACAGGAGTGCTTACATTGCACATTTTTACAAACTTTTATTTACTTTTACTCACTGTCCGTGTGGTGACGAATTAAGAATACGGAATGTCACCACCCCATATCATCGCATGGGTGTCGTAAGAGCCGACAGAGGGAGAATATTATGCAGAGCACAGCACTGTACGAGAAGGAAAACTTGATATAAACCCTATACCAACCCGTTTGGCAGCGTGGTATAGTAGGCCAATTCCTCCTTTCAAACGAGAGGCCTGGTCTAGCAGTGGACTGTTAGAGGCTGATGATGATGATTTACTTTCACCTGTCCCGCTGTCTGCAATGAAACCTTGTAAGATTAATTTGAGCTAATGGTTTTCTGTTAAGCTAAAATTTTGAATGTATCGCATAACTATGTTATGATGTCATGGAGCTGATCTGATGATGAAGCTGTATGGTGACCATAGAAACTCTACATTGAAAACAAAATTCTATCAAGTTTTGGCTCGTTTGATTCCTATTGACGAGTCTGTTGATCCTATACCCAATACGCACTTGGAAGCGTGTATTAAAAAAATATTTTTAACTTTTCATTTATGTATTTATTAAACTGATTGTTGCTTGCATTTGCTTCAGGCTATTTTCAAAATCAGAGAATGTTTGAGTGATGAGTGATATATAATTATATTGTGATGATTATGTTCATTGACTGTACTGTAGGCGTAGTAATTTCCGCCTCACCCCTTCACGTTCGTTCGAGTGCCATGGGTCCGATGCCACACGAGACAACACTTCACGTGGTTCACAAGTTGTCGTTTCGAGTCTGCGTGTACTTTGTGTCCGTTGGTTGTATTTTTTAAGTTGACCCGTGACTCAGGATTTATTCCTAGTGCGAGAGCTGTCAGTTAAAAAACATGGAAATATTAGTCTTCGGGATATATACCGACGAATGTATTTAGGTATACTCGAAACAAAGGTATACTTTGTTTCGAGTATACCTAAATACCATAAAAAGCGGTCACCCATCCAAGTAGAGGCCTCTGCAAAGTTGCTTAACTTGGCAGATCTTTGACGAACGGCAAGTCAATCCTCGGCACTACAAGAAAAAGTAGAATGAATAAAGGTAAACATAATAAGCTATTTCACTAATATTCCATACTCGGTGTATTCCAAATCATCCCTTCGTTTTCTTGTCTTATTCCATTATAAATAAAGCACCAAAATAATATTTACTTGAAAACACGACTATTTTAAAAAGTACTCACGTTGAAACCCTATTGTCCTACCTACCACTTACAACTTTAATCAATTGCATTAATTGCATACCGCTGTTCGCCACAAGTAATTCTTGCATTCGTCGGTTGTGGACATAGTCGCTTTAAAATACATTTTAGCCCCATGAGCAAAGAGGTTAAAATGAATTGTAGTCGTTTTATGTACAAATGACAATTTTATTTAAATGGGTCGTATTGAACAATCGGCCAGCGTCACAGACAATGAGGTGCAATTACATCGTTCTCTTTTAAATAATATTTTGTTTTGTATTTCTTTAATGATGAAAATAAATAGTCTAACCATTTTTTCTAAGATTGACATCTTATGAAAAGCTTGATAGCTTATTATGGGCGGTTTGTAAATTACCTGCACGTAAAATAATTAGTAAGTGCATTCCATGTTGTATAATCTACCTTAGTTCCTAAGTAATAAATCTGACACTATTTCTTGATACTGTTTGGTCTTACCGAGGAATCTCTTGTGCATATTCGTTTGAAAAGATTTCGATTGAAATAAATTATGATTGACCTTGTGAAAAGAACACCACAACGAAATGATAATCCTAATTGGATAGCTACTCGCGCAAACTGTTAACTGTTAGCGATGCTCAATTTGCAAGCTTTATGAACCGCGAAGTGCGTAAATAAGTTTCTTTTCACAAAAACATGCTTCTGCAACTACGGATTAAATTATAATCTATACTAATATAATAAAGCGGAAGAGTTTGTTTGTTTGTTTGAACGCGCTAATCTCAGGATCTACCGGTCGGATCTGAAAAATTCTTTTTGTATACGATAGCCCACTTATTCCGGAACTATAGGCTGTATAACATAACGCTTCGACCCTTTGGGGCCGGGCAAAAGGCTAAAAAGGCTAAAAGATAATGTCGGCTAATCTCAGGAACTAGCAGTCGGATTTTAAAAATTGTTATTGCCTATGATAGCCCAATTATTCCGAAAGGCTATAGGCTATATAAAATTACGCCATAACTTTAAGGGGCCAGACAAAAATAATAAAAAATTTTAAAAATCAATATGGGTATCGCCTTCGATATTTTTAGGGTTGGGGAAAATAAATACAACATCTATTTCTTGATCAAAGATGGCGGATAAGAAAATGTTAAAAATCAATATGCGCATCGTCTTCGATATTTTAAGGGGTGGGGAATCGAAATACAACATCTATTTCGTGATCAAAGATGGCGGATGGGAAAATTTAAAAAAATCAATATTGGTATCGCCTACGATGTTAAAAGGGATGGGGAATCCAAATACAACATCTGTTTCGTGATTCGAGATGGTGGATGGGAAATCAAAGATGGCGGATGGGAAATAATTTAAAAATCAATACGGGTATCGTCTCAGATGACTTAAGGGATGGAGAATCCAAATACAACATCTATTTCGTGATCAAAGATGGCGGATAGGAAATCGAAGATGGCGGACGGGATTTTTTTTTTAATCGATATGGGTATCGTCTCCGATATTTTAAGGAATGGGGAATTCAAAAACACCATCTATTTCGTGATCAAAGATGACGGATGGAAAAGTTTTAAAAAATCTATATGGATATCGTCTCCGATGTTTAAAGGGATGGGGAATCCAAATACAACATCTATTTCGTGATAAAGTCGATATGAGTATCGCCTCCGATATTTTAAGGAACGGGGAATTCAATATTATATAAAAATCTATGTTTGTTTGTTCATCATTTATAGACTCTGAAATGATAAGAGATTAAGCGCTAAGTCAATGTTACCTTGGAAAAGGGGCTCGGAAAAAAGGGAATTAAATAAAAACTCTTAAAAAGGCGATACGGAGTTCGCTGGGTCAGCTAGTGCATTTTATAAAAAAACTTGCTTTACTGACTGACTGACAGACAAAGTGAAGCCGAAACTACTGGGACAGAACTAACAATTTAACACGCACATAGCTTCAAAATATCCGTTATGCACCTTGTGGTTTAGAAACCGAGGCTCTATGTGGAAATATTTTAGTCCCACCACCAACGACAACCCAGCCTACTAGACCTTAGACTTATACGTCTTACACAAGACCAATCCTAACACTAGTTATGAATTATGACGTACCGCAAATTTGAACCGGCCAATAAGAATGCATTTTTGTAGCCCCCTTCGCCCCGCATACCTCACCGCTTTGACAGAATTGTTTGTTTGTAGAATTGAAAATATTAGGTGTTTAGTAGGCTGGGTTGTCGTTGCCCGCCACTGAACTATTTCAAAATATAAATTTATTTCTTGTTTTCACTATTTGTAATAGGTATAGGGCGTGATTTTCAATATATCTATTATATTTCACGATATAGAGCCGTGACATAAATATTAGTACAAGTAGGTTAAAATATTTCACGCGCGATTTAAAATTCATAATATTTTCTTGGGCTTACGCGAATGTTACACATTGAAATTAAACTACAGTTTACGGATTTTATCACGTTATATTGGTTACACTAGTTACTTATTACATTTAAACCGAATGATCTAGAAACTACATTTTTATTACTTGCCGACGTTTCAAATTCTTTACAGGATTCATGTTCACGGCAGACTGAGGTGATATTTGTCTTTGTCTTGAATTTAAAAGTTATCTCAAAGTACCCGAATATTTTTCAACTATTGGTGTTACTATCTACGCAGAATGTCCTCACTGTGTCTTGATGTCTTCTGGTGACTTTGTCCTTCTTGGGCTTCATTAGCCTGATAACAGGGTCCAAGCTGGAGGAACATTCCAACCATCTTCCCTATTAAAATAAGGATGTTTTTTTAATTTCAATAGCTTCACGTATCATTCTTGGAATAGAGCAGTGTTCTTTTGCGAGTATCTGTGGTTTATCAAATCGCAGGTAATGGTTGTGTCCTTGTTCAAAATGTTCAAACACAGCAGAATTCGTCGAGCGTTTGTGTTTAGTGTCAGCTATATGTTCTGATAACAAGTATATCTAAGAAAACTAAAGAATTGCTTGCCTCTAATTCCGCTAAACCATTACCTGCGCTGCCGTCCTTTAACTAAAACCCTGTTAACTCTCAAATGGTCGATTTTGAGTTTTGAATGCAAAGTATAACAGTTTTAAATATCCTATCTTTCTGTCTAAGAACCATCTCTATCATTTACAGTTATAGAGATATTAAAACATGATTTACCGGTAAATGACAAAATATGCAACAAATAATTGACAATAAACTGACTATACCACGCTTTTTAGCTTAATGCACGTTTATAATAATAATAATAATAACGTTTATTGGAACTTAAAAACACAATACAAATAAAATAATATACGATGGTAACTGCTAAAGTATTAAACTGTGTCGCAGCTACCAACGCCCTCTCTTGGTAATGCAATAGTTCCTGACATGACTTAGCTATGACATTTTACATTAAACATAAAACATAAAATACATGCTAAAAATTACACATTTGTGTGTGTGTATTTGTGTGTGTGTGTGTGTGTGCGCGTTTGTGTGTGTGTGTGTGTGTGCGTGTGTTTGTGTATGTGGGTGTGTTATACTTCAACTATACGTTCCGTAGTGTCATAATCAAGGGATTGAAGCCAAACCTGCAGCTTCTCCTTTAGATTGTGGCGGTTGAGTGGATATATATTTAAGAGTCTGTTTATCTTAGGCTGGTTTTAGCCTTACGATGACGGCACGCGCACCGTCAGCGCTGATGGACGAGATATATGAACTTCTAGGAAGCGTTTTTGAAAGACGCGTAGCTATCAGCGCGCACCGCGGTCAGCGCTGATAGCTACGCACACGTACGCGTCGCGCGTCGGCCCCGCGTAGCTGTCAGCGCTGACGATCGCACGAGCGCCTCTGCTTTCAGTTAGCGTTTTAGTGTCGAGCAGAGCGGATGTCATCAGCGCGTACAGTCATGGCGAATCGCGAAGTAGATACAGGTCAAGTTATTGATGAGTCGTTCAATCGGTGGTATAGGCACGATTCGTAGGCTGCAATGGACCAGTTTATCCTGTATCTTTGCCAGTAATTCGTCAAAAGTTCTATTTGACTTTCGAAAGTAATTAAAGAATTTACTTTTGTCAGCCCTCAAAGTGCTGATCTGATCAATCAATGGATGAACATGGAGTCTTCTTCGTCGCCGATTTTTATTTTTTTGGGATAAATAGTACCAAGCAGCAATAATTAATACACTCTGCACTTTGATCGTCGACTGTACAGTAAGCCGGTCAGTACGATACTAAAACGAGCCACGCTGAGCCTCAGCGCTGAAAAACTACGCGCTGAGCTATGAGCGCTGACGGTGAGCGTGAGACTAAAATCAGCCTTATTATACAGTTTACTCGAAATGTAATTGAAGTGCTGACGAGCAGTTGTATATTTACGTGTCAGTGTTACACAAACTCTGTCACACTACGGCGCCTTCTTCTGTAGACACTTGGATCATAGACTAGCTGGCTATGTTTACGAACTATCGTGCGAAGGATAAATAGCTGTCTGACAGTAAGGACACCACAAATCGAGTACAGGGGTGTCGTATGGAACCGAGTTGGTTTTCTCGCCAATACCTTAAGAACAGCTCTTTGTCCACGTTCGAGCCGTAGGAGTAAGGTCTTATTGGCTCCGCCCCAAACCGTTACACAGTAACCAAGTATGGACTGGGCAAGAGCATGATAAATAGATATTAGGGTGTTAAAATCCACAACAGTTCTGAGTCTCTTAAAAACAAACATTAGCTTTCTTAGCCGTGTTACAACAGAACCAATTTGTTGTTTCCACTTTAAACTACTATCTACAATAACGCCAAGGTATCTAATTGACTCCACACATTCCAACTGAAGACAGCCACAGTTTGCGTTAGGAATGGAGCAAGAGTGAGCACAAATCTGTATGGGAGTTTGTGGTTGGCTAGTCCTTGTTGGAGAAAAGGCAATGAATTTGGTCTTATTAATGTTCAAGGTTAACAGATTATCTGCCAACCACTTCATGACCAAGCTCAAAACTAATTCCGAATTTGTACGGGCCTCCTTCCAATTTCTACCGTGAATAATAAGAGCTGTGTCATCTGCATATGTTATTATGTTGCAGTTAGGGAGTGATAATTGACACAGCTCGTTCACATAGATTAAGAACAGTGTAGGCCCAAGCACACTGCCTTGTGGAATACCAAAAGTAAGAGTTTCCTCTTCGCTGAAATAGTTTTGCAGCTTCACTACTTGTTTTCTGTCAGCAAGATAGCTCCTGAACAGGTCCAGGGTCTTGCTACGAATCCCTATGCCTTCAAGCTTGGAAATAAGTATGGGGACAGAGACAGTGTCAAATGCCTTAGATAGGTCCAAAAATATGCCAATAGTTTTGAGCTTTTTTTCAAAATTGTTGCAAATAATAGATATCAGTTAGTTCTAATACAGCATCTTCAGTGGATGTACCGCTCCTGAAACCAAATTGGTTATAAGCCAAAATATTAAATTGTGTTAGGTAATTGGTAAGTCTCGTGTTAATTAACTTTTCTAGTATTTTTGATAAGGTGGAGAGGACCGATATAGGTCTATAATTTATGACACTGTCTCTGTCACCAGACTTATAAATAGGGTGTACAAGGGCAGACTTGAATACATCTGGGAAGACACCTGTTTCGAAACACTGATTAAAAATTGATACAAGCACCGGTGCAATGCTATGTCTAGCAGCCTTGACAATGGAGTTAGTGATACCATCAAACCCGACAGCACAGTTATCCTTAAGGCCAGAAATTATATTTAAAACTTCATTGATGTCTACACTGAGTAGTGCCATTGAGTGTGGTGTCGATTGGTTCTTGTGAGACGGAGGAATTGAATTCTGATGAAGACCAGGTTTGCAGATTCTGCAAGCCAAAAGCGTCTGCCTACGTTAGCGAAATTATTGTTTATTTTATTTACAGATTCAATAGGCTGCTTACATATTTTCAGTAGGTCTGAGGATGATGATTTGTTCTGAGCCATATGTGCGACATCTTTAATCAACCTCCACGTAGCTCTAGGATTGTTTCTAAGCCTTTTGAACTCAGCACGTTCGTATTCTCGTTTGATCTTTTTAAGAAGATTGTAACAAAAGTTGCGGTACCGATAGATTATCAATTTATGCGAGTCCATGTCAGGAAACTTTTTGTGCGTTTTAAATAGTTTGTCTTTGTGTCTTATGCATCTCAGCAGGCCAGGAGTAATCCAAGGCTTAATAATACGCCTTCTACTCGGAATGCGTGTAGCCAGGGAGTGTGATGCTATAGCTGTGGACATTATCGACACTAGCGAATTTGCAGCCAAATTAGGTGTTTGTGTGTCCATTAAAACACTTAAATCTGTATTTTTTATACACTCGACTACCGCCGGCACATCTACTTTTATACTAAAATTGCAACGTTGAAATTTTGATTTGATCTTAGTGTTGCAAAAAACAATAATAGGGGCATGATCTGTCATATAAGAGTCTAATACCAATGTGGTAGCTATGGTTGGTGAGCGTAGAATCACATGATCAAGACAGCTAGAGAACCTGGTTGGAAGGTAATGAGAAGGCAGCCTTGCATGGGAAGCCACGAGATTAAGATATTCGTCCACAAAAGCCTCACTGTTGTCCGGTATAATATTTATGTTAAGATCGCCAATTATAGCGGCCGTCTGAAAGTTTGACAAGGTTCCCAACACACTGTCAAGACTGCTTAGGAACTGAGTCAAATCTCGATATGATGGTGGGCGATATAAGGCGACGAAAGCCGCTTTATTAGGAAATTTAATAACAACGCAATTCGCATCATTAAAATCGGGTATCTCTACAATGGGAGTGAGGGTATCTCTAATATAAATAGCCACACCATCATTTTGATTCTTGAAAGATGAGCAATAAGATTTAAACCCGTTTAAGGAAGGGATATTAGGACATTTGCTCAGCCAACATTCTGTCAAAATAATGATGTCAGGTGAGTATGTTAAACGGCTCAAAAATAGTACCATAGTATCAAAATTGCAACTAAGACTACGAATATTTGTGTGTAATATTTTAAGGTCATGCAGGGTGCTATCAAAATATGTGCCACTATTTTCTGGCGCACAATTATAGCACTTGGAGACAGAGAATTCTTCAATTTCGTTGGTAATCGTTGCAAAGTCATTCATCATACAATAATAGAATAAACAAGTCAAAACCGGAACCGTTATTATGGTAAAGAACCGGAAAAGAAGCCAACATCATTCTAATCAATAAGTAGTATATCAATTGAAACACAATTTGCGTTGAAAGAAATACCGAGCCTATAATATTACAAAAGTAATTAACATTTCGGTGGTTGTTGATATATGTGAAATATAACGTTGTGTAGTTGAGTGTACGGATGAGTGTATGTATAGTGTGTGGTGAGTGGTGAATGGTGATGGTAGGATAATAAGTTACAGATTCAAAAAATAACAAAATCTTAATATTAACATGCACATAATTATGACAAACAGAAAAATAAGAAGAGTAAAGTGATGATAATATAACAATGTAGGTGTCGCAAACAATATAGTGTCCTAGTCACGCTGTTTTAAACACGCGAGCAAGATCCGCCTCAGATTTGATATGGAAATGAGGGCTACCAGATTTTTCTCGCACGAAGATTTTTCCATGAGACACCCAACAAAAGTCGTACTGGTTAGTTTTGGCTGCATCACGAGCCAGAAAAAATCGTCTTTTATTTTTAGCTGATAAATTTTCTGAGATAAAGATACGTTGAACAGGGCCGCTTATTTTCAAGTGTTCAGTTGTCAGTTTGTTCTTGTTTTTATTATAGTAACGAAACTTGAGTAAAAAATCTTCCTTTTGTAGTACGGATGTAAAATCGACAATAATTGGTCTGCAAGCCGGGTCCTTGGTTTTTATGCGAAACAGGTCTTTCACATCCCTCCGCTGTATTGGCATATCAAATATGTTACCAATGTTGTTAACGGTGCTTAGTAAGCCAGCTTTGGTCTCTGATTGAGCACAGGGCACATTTCTGATCTCAACGCATGTTGATCTTGCGCTCTGTTCTATTCTTTCAATCTTGGTTTCAAGTTAATTAATATACGACAGATTTTCTTTCCGCTCAGCCTCTAAGAACTGTACCTGATTTTTAAGCTCGTCATGTTGTTTAGATAGATAATCAAGGGAATCCTGAATGCCGTTCACAGCGGACATAAACTTTTCATATTTCTCATTTTGTTGTAGTTTAAATTCATTGAACATTTCTTTCATCTCGGTCATAAACGCTGACAGTATGCCTTCCTCATGTTGTCCCAATCGTTTGCGCTTTACGTTTCTTATCGTTGTATTTGAGGGCGTAACAACAGAAGGGGATTCTGCCCCTGTCGTTAAGTTAGGTTCGGATGAACTAAGTGGTGTGCTAAACGCCTGATCAAGAGTGGCAGGCAATGCAATAGACTTTTTTGACGGTGGCGTATGTTTGAGCGGCATCTTTAAGAAGAGTTTATGACAAGTATCAGGAAGTCAGTAGTTCCAGACAGCTGAAGTAACTATGATAGCAAATGTGTATTGGTGGCGATGGAAGAGTTGGTATAAAAAGTCCTTTCCGTACAATATTAGTCGACTTCCGATAAACAATAACTATATCCTTTACTCACAGATAGGCGTGTCGTTGTTTATCCTTGTAGCTCACGAAGCTGCTTACTACACCGCACACACAGAAATTATAAGTGGTTATTGCTTCTGCAGTGTTTGTGATTTATTTATTATACGAAAATTCGTAAAACTTAATTCTTGATTCTATTTCTGGTAACACTGGTAGTTGGTAATAGTTCTTTTTTAATCCTGCAGTGGCAACACTGTAAATAGTAGTAACTTTTAAAATCGGAGGGTAGCAACACTGTTTTTCAGATTTCTGTCCTGTGATTGGCCGTTTGGTCTATAGTTTATGATAGTTTGCGTGTCAAACGAACTTCACTTTGCACTTGTTTTGACGTTAACTTTTCTCGTTTATTTATTCACATGCTAGCACTGTTTATGTTTATAATGTTTGTTTAATTAGCTTTATAAGTGAGTCCTGATTTGAAATATTTTATTCACATTTATAACGAGAGATATGTTACTATTAGGTTACAAAAACAATTTTAATTTCAAGAGCACTTGGTAACACGTCTGTTTACATTTGGTACCGGAACCGGAGGGGCGATTTAAGTACCTTAGTTTCGAAATCGATTTGGTTTAAGTACCTTAGTTTCGAAATTCGCCTAATATTTTTTACATTTTTTCTTAGCTTAAACTATGTTAATTGAATATTTTTTACTACAAATACACTAAGAGCGTATAACTTGTTTATAGTTAAGGATCAATTTTGATAAAACAGGAATAAAAACAATGCTATAAACTATTTATGATGAAAACCTTATCTTAATTCTGGTTAGACGACCATAACGGTATTTTTGCCAAGTAATCATAATACTGCGATTTTCTCAAAACAATTAGTAAAAAACACGTTATTTACTTCTAACATGGAATTTGTTCAAAAAAATATTAGTCATTCTTAACTTGATAACGGCTAGCCCACGTTCCCTCACTAGAAACACGTTATCCGTTTCTCGCGCATCATTAATTCCTGGAGCGTGCAGGGATGACATATGCGCGCGAAGATGGGATATGCGCGCAGGCAGGTTTGCCATTGTGCTCGAAGAGCTTATAGCGTGCAAGCGTGTGTCATTGCATCGTGTTCCCGCCAAAAACTCAATTATATCGGGGAACATTGACAACAAAATTTGAATTTTTTGTGTAACAATCAATATTATCTTTCTTAATATCTCCACCGAGTTTGAGGGAAGAATAGCAGACCAACGAAATACTCATATTTATAAAATTATTATGACTGCCTTGTTGGTTTGCTATTTCCCTCAGACTAGGTGAAGTGACTACCTTTGACGGGCAGGAACTGGATAAGAGTAGCCGCAGATCCACCATTGCAGCCAGTCAACCGGAAGATGGCGGTGAAACCAACCAAAGTAAGGCGAAAGTAAAAGGCAAGAAACTATATAGGCAGCAGCGTTAAGTATCAGAGTCTTCCGCCACTACGATCACCAATTCGTCTGCCAAGCATGGCGATCAAAGCAAAAACTCCCAAAAATGAGCCACACACGAAAGAAACGGCCTCTATTCCCCGGCGGCCTCGGCTATTCCTGACTCAGATAACGGCGGGGCAAGGGGTGCGTTAAATCTCCGCCAGATATTCGGTGCGATATTCATTGAAGATCATACAGGTATACGCTCCGACTTAGTCACACTCCGACGAGGAGGTAGAAGCTGTGTATGAGGACATATCTCGGGCTATATACATAGCTTTAAAACCCATTACACCGTTTTCATGGGAGATTTTAACGCGAAACTAGACAAACGAGCTGTGATGAGCTGAGGGTGGAGCAATTTGAATATGGACACCGGAATACGCGGGGCCACTTGCTGGCTAGCTATACTCTCTGTCGAAATTACAATGGGGACCTCATATTAATTCTTTATCTAGTAGATTAAGCTCTGCCGCGTTCGCTGTTAGAAAAATAAGACAACTTACTTTGGGCGGGGCGGTCTGAAAAACTCCGACACCAGAGTTGGACGTTGCTACTGCTAGATTTGTTTATTTTGCTTACTTTCACAGTTTAATGTCCTACGGGGTCTTGCTATGGGGGGCGGCGGCCGATCGTGACTCAATATTTATTTTGCAGAAAAGAGCTGTCCGTGCTATTTATGATATGGGTCCACGAGAGTCTCTCAGAGAAGTCTTTAAAAAAATTAACATTCTTACTATGCCCTCTTTATACATTTACGAAAACATCATGTTTGTACGTAGGAATCTTTCAATGTTTGACATTTTAAGCAACATTCACAATATCAACACCAGAAATAAACAAAAATTAGTAGTACCTAGTTTTAGACTAACCAAAACTAATAAATCATTCCTAGGTAATTGTGTACGTTTCTATAACAAACTGCCTAAAGCAGTTGGAGACCTTACTGACGGGAGATAGATGGCTCTCTTTAAACAAGCATATTATAAGATAAGTGATTACATTGACAACAGGGATGTATGGCGTTAGTTGTTTTCTGCACATGCGGCTTCCCTGGCAACTGAAGTAACCTTAGGTATTATTGAAGTCTTAGTATTTATTAGTCAAATTTATTTTTAAGTAACCGGACCTAGAAAGTTTATTTTCTCTAGTTTATAGCAGGTATCCCAGTTTTCAGCATGTAGGTTATTATATTAATTGTTTTTAAAGTAATCTACTTTGTAAAGTGAGCACAATGTTAGCTGATAATACTATGATCGTCAAAGTATGAGAGATCATATAAAAGTCCAGATCTTTAATCTTGCAAACTACTGCTCACAATTAATTTATATATTTGCTATTCTACATTGTGCTCGCTTTTTCTTGACAAGATACTGTAACTCTTATAACAAAATTGTAAAAAACCAAATATTTTAAAAGAGTGTCCAGAGGAGTTTCTTGCCGGAGTTTTCTCCCTGGACCTACCTTTTGGAACCGGCAACAAGAGTCAGTGACGTTTCAAAAGAGTATGTAAATTACCAACTTGAAATAAAAATATTTGAATTTCAATTTGAATTTGTTTACAGGCGGATTTAATGCCATGGGCATTATCTCCTAGTCTACCTTTGAGTTGTGCAGAGAGAAAAGAAGTAGGCGCTATATAAGTATAAGGAAAAGAACATTGAGTTTGAATATACTTGAGTCTTAGTAGGATTGAAAGCTAAGCCAAACTTGTCCGACCAAGTTTGTATAGCTGCCAAATCGCTATTTATCTTGCCTATGGCATCAGCTACGCATTCCACATTTACATGTGAATAGATCTGCAAGTTTCACGGCATACAAATGGTAAGCACACTGAAGATTTTGTGTCAAGAGATTTATGAAAATAGAAAACAACAAGGGAGAAATAATGCCGCTTTGAGGAACGTCAGAAGTAGTGTCGGCCCACCCCGACGATGAATCATCGAGGCGAACAGACTGCTGTCGCCCTCGAAGATAAGTTGAGAACCAATCCAGAACTCCAGCCGAGACCCTAGGATGAGAGAGGATGGATAAAAGGATATCGTGACTGACGGTATTGAAGGCGTTTGAAAAGTCAATTATATGTTTTGCTGAATCTTACACGACAATTTAGTGTTTATTTTATGTTGTTTACATTTGAACTTAGAACTAACTGACCCAAACTCCAATAACAATTTAGTCGATATAGAGATAAAACTAAAAGTTAATAAAATAATAACCATTAATTGTCAGCAAATTACACAGTAGATGAAAATTCTCTGAATTTTGGATCTAGTGTTAACTTGTTATTATATTTCTGGGATATTTTTGTATACCGATTTACGGCAAAATATTTTTACCGCGATACACGTGTTCCCATTTTGGTAAGGCAATGGAAACCGATATGGTTGTAGGAAGGCCCATAACACTTGTAAGTGAGATTCACACACATGCCCTCTACTTGCTCCAAAGGCCGGAGGATGAGCTCGTAATTTGTGTATACACTTATTCTTTTTCGTGTGTGTGGCTATCTCTGGTCTCGAAGTTTTCAGACACCTGAAAGCACTCCGAGGTGGACTTACGATTCTTGTTCTGAGGCAAGAACCAGCACCGTCAGTTTTACGTGTTTTCCGAAGTCCGGTAGAGCACGTGTGTAAATACCACGCGGTCACCTATCTAAGAAATGACCTGTGGAAACAATGTTTCACTTTGTCGGTTTGCCACATAAAGACGCTATAAACGCTACTTCGGTAGGTTTCAACAATAAAAAAAGAGTAGATAGAGTACAAGTACTACGTACCTTACTCACACGACCGGTTGGCGAAACGGGAGTGTAAGCGACTGTTACGCCGAAGGTCGCGGGTTCGATTCCCGCTCAAGTCAAACATTTGTGTGCATGAACATGGATGTTTGTCTTGGTCTGGGTGTTTCTATGTATAATATGTACGTATTTACAAAAAAAAGTATATATGCATGTTTATCCATTATCTAGCACCCATAGTACAAGCTCTGCTTAGTTTGGGACAAGATGGTGTTGTGTGCATTCACACATAACCATTTAGTTAGAATATTATAAAATTATTATTACATGAAATAACCACACAAATGTATACAAAACAACATTACGTTTATATTCAAAATGAAATCCGCGTCGTTTGTAATTTACTTTAATAGCAATTACAGCGTCTATTTAATATTATAAATCAAACGAATGGCTGACTTACGTAGTGACCAAAAAGGATTCTAGTTTATGATTTCAGCAATAATATTAAATGTTATATAATGCATAACATTATTTCATGTTATTTGTGAAGGCCATATAATTATGTCACATGATTAAAGTTACAGTTGACATACAGCTATAGACTTAGGGATATAAACTTAATTATGTACTATATTTTGAAATATTTGTATGGGTTCAATCATTATAACTAGCCCAGCTATGATAAAACATAGAGTTATACATAGCGCTATCCCAAGATCTATCTTTCTAGGTCGAAAGAACGGGGTGAGTGACGTATGCAATAATGCAAGTTATAGCATTCGTGCGTTGCACACATTTGAAGTGACGATGTCATCGCAAGCCACTTTCAATGATCACAAACATGTTGAGGCGACTATTTCTCGCAATATTTAAACCGATGGTTAAAGAGTCTTTAAAAGAGTTTCAAAAAATGCCCTGTAAAGCATCCTATACATACTTTTACCAAATGCACAGTGTTAAACATAAAAAGTAAATGGTTTTATTAGTATACTAGCTGTTGCGTGTGGTTTCGCGGACCTTTTGTTTAAATTGTTAACCGGCTTGTGGTGGAATAATCTAAAGCCATAAAAGGAACCCATTGCCAAAATTTCGTAACTCAAGCTTCAGTATTTTGGACGCTGCAAGTCAGTCAGGACCAGATTATCATATATATGATTTGTAAGGTATTCTTGTTATGGTACGTTTTTCGTTTAAATCACAAAGGCCCATCGTACATCTACGAAAGCAGTATGATAATTCCTGCAGTCATCAGAGGATTCATAATGATTGAAAACGTCTACGATGATAATGCATCACAAAATCACTATTGCTACCAGGAGATCAAAACACAAAGAGTTCGTTACCAAACCTCCTGCATAGATGCATAAGGCTGCATTGATAAATGTATAAGTAGAAGGAACTACCGCTGTTCTCGAAGCCGATATTCATACGGCGCGCGTCGTGTCGCTTACATTATCTTGAATACTTGCCATCTTTTGAAAAATAGCATGTCGTCATATTCATGTCGTTCGCTTGTATGATTCAATCTTACATCTAGCTTCGTATCTTGAGTTTGTAGTGGATTTATTTCGTGATTTATGTGATATCAAAGTTTCGATGTTATTTATGTAAGTCTGAAACCAACAGATATATAGCGATATATATTTATGTATTATACATTATCTTTTTTTAAGTTGAAACAAACTCACGACCCGCACCACTGAATTTTCGAAGTTAGCTTATTAAATTTATGATTATCGCTTTTATGTGATGTCTGCCAAGTCGCACTAGGCCCGCATGAAAGACGGTGGCTTTTTTATAGTGAGAAGGGACCAGTAACTGTACCTAATAGTCTTTTTTATTTTTTTATAGACTCACGCCTGTATCCCCGAAGGGGTAGGCAGAGGTGTAATATTAAACCCACATTTTGCCATGAATTTTAGGTCCCACGTGATAGGGGTCGAGTAACGGGCACATTACCAGACTCCGTGCTGCTACTGAAAATTTCCTAACGGAAAAACCCAATAACACTTTGCCCAACCCGGGAATGGAACCCGAAACCTCACACTCCCAAGCGCACATTTATGCCGCGACCAACGAGGCAACTTAATAGTTTCACAGATTATATTTATAAACAGGCCTGACGCAAGTATAAAGTAGGATGAACAGGAAGGTGAAAAAGAAATTTAGCAACAAAACATTTCAAAGTAGTTTATGAATTTAAACATTTAAAACATAATATTAACTTTTCTATAGCAAACTAATGTTGAATGAATTAGTTCAGAATATAGAGGACGAACTCGATGCAGATGGTACGTTAGTTAATTCGTTAATTGTAAGAGCGTGTTGCTCGTTCTAAAGCAATGTATGTGGCTATACTACAATGACCTAAATATATTAAACGTAATGCAGTCATTATTTGATGTAAATTGGATAGAAAAACTTTGCAGTTTAATAGCTCAATTAAGTAAATCAAAGTAAAAAGAATACATGTGAATGGCTAGACGAGCAGCTGCTAGCAGTTTTAGCCTGAAGGAAGGGCAAACAAATACATATCTTTCGCGTTTGAAGTATTAAGATGGACTTGCGTCCTGGACATTTTTCTCATGCTTGTCAGTTTTCTTAAACTAACTAACTAGTCCTGATCGTGGTAAAGCAACAACAATACGGGGCACATACCCCTCCTCACAATTTTCCACTATCCTTACATATTAGCTATCATCCTACTGCATTTATTTATGTATAGATTTTTATCTGCATGAATTTTATATGATCAATTAGTATAGTTGATCTGACATATGGCCTGGTGCTTTCAATAACTTCATCATCAGCCCTTTATACTGTCCCACTGCTGGGCACGGGCCTCATCTCACTATGAGAAGTGTTAGGTCATAGCTCTCAGACATGCAGATTTCCTCACGATGTTTTCCTTCACCGATAAGCAAGCGATAATTAACAATTTAATACGCACTTAACTTCAAAAAGTCATTTGAACCCGAGATTTGAACCCGAGACCCTCTGCGTAGCAGTCCGTCGGTCTCTCCACTAGGCTATGGCCGCCTATTCCTTTCAATAACTATTATTTAAAAAAGACTACTTCTATCTTCCCGTGGGTGTCGTAAGAGGCGACTAAAGGATAACACGATGCAAATACCATCTTTGCGTAGAGACTGAAAACTCGACATCAAACCCTATACGACTACCTCGTTGGTCTCGCGGCATAAATGTGCGCGTGGGATCGGGAGGTCCCGGGTTCGATTCCTGGGTCGTGCAGTGTTATTGGGATTTTCTGTCACGAAATTCTCAGTAGCAGCACGGAGTCTGGAAATGTGCCCGGTACGGCAATAGGCTCGCCCCTTATTACGTGGGACTAAAGTATATCTGGCGAAGAGTGGGTGTAGAAATACACCTCTGCCTACCCCTTCGGGGATAAAAGGCGTGACGATATGTATGTATGTATGTACTACTTCTGCATGATATTGAAATCATCGTTCTAGAAGGGCTTTACCAACTATGAACGAAATGATTAACCAGTCTCAAAACAACACTTTATGGATAACACAAATGTTGTCTTGAATGAGGACAATATTTATATAACCGTCTCTTCCCGTTCCCGTAGAATGTTGAGAAATCCCTTCTTACGTTCAATATTCATATTTGACGACCCAGTGGCGTAGCGGGAGTGTAAACGACTGCCACGCCGAAGGTCGCGGGTTCGATTCCCGCTCAAGCAAACATTTGTGTGCATGAACATGGATGTTTGTCTTGGTCTGGGTGTTTCAATGTATAATATGTTCATATGTATTTACAAAAAAAAGTATATAACGATACCTTAATTGGCAAACCAGATGACTCCACTTTCGGTAAAAAAATTTTTTTGTTGATATAGTACGGAATAGTATGGCCACGTGTTTTCCAAGAACGATAACTCCGATATAATCACAATTTTAGCTATAAATCGCTATTCGAAAATCAGCCAACTCCCATGTGTCACGAAATGTTACAATTTTGACAGCCAACTCCACTAACGGCCATTTTCAATATTCGAACTATAGATAGATCTGTAGATTATTGATTCGTGTTTGACATATTTTGTATGGAGCTTATGTCAAAACGAATCTAAAATCTACAGATCTATCTATAGTTCGAATATTGAATTCAGTAGTTCCATTTTCTATGGCGCCAGAGTCCTGTACGGTCAGCACTCCACGTTTCGTAGTCAAAAAAAATATAAAACCCTAGAAAAGGAGAGCTATTATTTAAAAAAAGTAGATGTACATAATACAAGGAATGGATACTTATTTACTTTATCACGAAAGATACATATTTAATCAAGTAATCGTTAGATTTAATACAACGGTTCACAAATGCAATGGAGGATATGTTCAAGACGATGCACTGGAAAGGACGCAGTATTAACATAAAGAGCTAGTACCTATCACGCTTAAGATTCGCAGACTTACTTATCTTTAACATTCTATGATTATTATTATTAAGTGTACTTAACTTTTAATAAAAATTTTAACAGAAGACAAAACCTTTTATTTAAATCTAATCTATTGAGAAAACCAGCTAACTCAAAAATCACATAATTTTACAAGAAAGGAAAAAAGGATTATTTACTTTATATTTATTATACCTACTGTCTCTACAAATTATAGGAAGAATGCATTTATGTCGCGAGCTGCATCTACTTTTAATAACCTGCCCGATGACTTGGATATTGACCTTTTCTGTACAAAGACGATTACTGTCAAAAGATTGTTGGCTGCAAAATTATTTAATTCGCCTGCGAATTGTGATTTTCACACTAATTACTCCTAAATTTGCTCTTGTTTTGCGTTGAAAAAGATCTATCCATTTAATCATTGTAGTATGTATATTTTAGTGTGTTTTGTGTATATTATCTCTATTATTGTAAAAATTTTTTTTGTTTTAAAGGTATGATGAATGTGACCTACAATGGTCAAATGATAGCAACATAGTATATATCATCTATATAGCAACTCATATACTTTAATTTGTCTGTAAGCTTTCTTATAAAACAATAAAAAAATATATTAACTTTATATTTATTTACAACATAATTCAATTATTTTACAAATCAACCATTTATACAAAATATTTATCTTAGTTAACAAGTACTAAAATTAGTTATTATTTTACAATCAGACCTCACTTCTGTGTAGAATTACTAAATTAATAACGAACGGAATGTACTTAGTTACCGGTGAGTTTATCACATAACGGAATGGCAGACAATCACATTAAAATCAATTGCCATGTAAACCTAACGCTTGCATCTCTTTTTCGAACTCGTTACAGCTTCCGATTCAAGAATAATTTTATTTATAATAATAATACACATTTAGCTATGGTAACAATTACATTATAGGACTTTCAGGTAATCCTCTAAGGCCGGGATTTAGTATAAGACATACTAGGTGCCACGCTGTGCTCACGGTACCTTCATCAGAACATGGACTGCGCTAAATACTTAATGTACAAATTTATCCCAATAATTGAGCAAGATACCTAATTTTTATATAGACAAAGCAATAAATAAAATCTAAATCTTTTACGACGACGACTCTTTCCTAGTTTGACTAGTCTAACGAATAAAATGTCCACAATAAAATCAAGAAAAATAAAATTATAGGTACTGTGTAAGTCCCCGAGTGGAATTAATTATACACATTATTATACACGTAATAATGCATTGACATTGGAATAAAATCGTGTCTAAAATTAATTTGATCGACAATTTCTACTGAATCACAGGAAACGAAATAATTATATAAAACTATTGTGTTGTTACGATTATTACATCTTACTACGCTTCATTTGTAAGTACTGAATCAAATTTGGTAGCATCTTATGTTCTCTTGTCACTTTTTGGCAAATCACTTATATCCGAAATATCATTGAGATTCTCAATGTTTGCATTTTTATGCTCCTTCAGCAAAAGTTGCTTCTCCTTTGCGATTGGCACAACACTGAGGTATTCATCATCATTGGCAAGCGCTACGGAAGGAGTTGTGGTAGCCGCTTCGCTTTATAATTTGTTGCTACTGATAGTAGTTGGTGCCTCCTTACGAGTAACTAAATCATGTGTATCCTGCAAGAATGTTGAAATAGGTTCAGTTTCTATGTTTTCCAACTTATTTTACGTGATTTAATTTCCGTTACTGTATTTTTGTTGTCACCACCATCAGTAACAGTTTCATAAGAGTTCTCATTTGTGAGTAGCTCATTGTAATGCGTGTCTCGTTCTGTCATTACTGCAAACTTTTCCTCTTCAACTTTTGGTTCAGCAATAGTCGTTAATGGAACAGCCGTAGTGTCTTTATTTGCCGCTACTTGTTCTGTTGTATTCATATTATGTTCTTCACTATTATCGGTTTGAGTCTCGTTTACGCTAGCAAGTTCGATGTCGTGCCCCTCCTGCAGTTTTTCGACTAATATTTTATTATTTTCAGCTTCCCGTAAGAAAGGATTCATCTCAGGTTCGTGATCATCGTATTCTGCTGAATGAGCATTAGGAGATTTTGTGACAGAAGAAGTGTTATCGCTGTGACTAGATATTTCGTATAAAGCTACGTTTAAATTGTTCAATTGAGTCGAATTTTGAGCAGCGCTATCTGATTAATCAGATATTGATGTTTCAGTGGCCATAGAGTCTCCAATAATCTCTGGTGCAAGTGTTGTACTGCTAGGTGACATTGTTGTAGGTACTCTAATTTCGTCAATCATAACGTTCGGTTGGAGAGTAGTTGATTGTTCTTCTGTAGCGGGCAATTCTTTAACGGAGAGTTTATCTGTCTCAGACTCCTCCCAAACAGAAGCTGGGGCAGCTGTCACTATTGCTGCTGGTGCGTCAGTTACAACTGCAGCTGGCATGTCAGTTACAACAGGAGCCCAGGCTTCAGTCGCAACTGCTTCTGATGACAAAATCGATGTAGTAGTAGACGGTAAATCGCTTGATGCTGTTGTACCTACCGCGGTTAGCTCAGCTTCCTTAGCATTTTCTTCTGCTACTTTGTAAATATATTGGCTTACAGTAGTCGTTTGGATGGGTTCATTCATTATAGGCACAACGTCAACAGATGAATTATCATCAGTTGCTTTAGTCACATTTTTTGCATTCTTTTCGTTTATGATTTCCTTACTAACTCTCTTAAAACTTATATCTTCACTATCATTATCATGGCCCATGACGTATAATGGTTCATCTTCTGCTTTTCACCAGAACTTGAACCCATGTTACTCAGATAGTCTGGTTCAAAATCATCTTTAACAAGACCGTGACGCATTATATCTTCTGTTTTATTAACAGGGGCTTTTGTTGTTTCATGTTTACCCATTTTATTCATCGTTTCACTATAATTAACCTCAGTTACAACTAGGGATGCAACATCGTTCATAAAAAACATCGATATCAAAATATCGATGTTTTTAAAATAGAAACATCGATGTTTAAAATATCGGTCTTTATGAACGATATATCGATGTTTTTCCGATGTTTTTTATATTCTAGCAGGGTTGCCAAATACAGACTTAAAATACAGAGAAAAGGGGAAACAGGCGTGAGTCTCTGTATGTATGTACGTACAAATGTCTCGCTCCTTCAATACTTTGTTTGAATGAATATAATGACAGCTAGTATCTGTACGCCCCGGAACGTCATCGTAAGAATGAAATAGCAATATCGGTAAGTTTAGCAGTGAAAACGAGACACAATATTAGTATCGTTTCCCGGCATCCGCCTATTTTCGTATTTCTGTCTTTTTCATAAGTTTGTACCTTTCTGAGTTTGAACTACTTGAAACTCAGACATTATCTTTATCTGTTCAAATTAATAAGCTTTATGTAAATGTCTCGGATTCAGTACACATACTTCATGCTAATACAATTGAATTATAGTCTCAGGATAGCGTCATCGTCGCGACTCATTTGAAGCGGTACATTGTCTCGCTTCACGTCTGGGAATGAATGAGTCGTTCATACAAACACATCCAGATTTGCATGAACTACCCATGACTAGAATCGAAAGCACGCGAACCGCGAGAGGTGAGAAAAAATGGCGCGACTTAAGTCACATGCGCCATTTCTTTCTCTCGTCACGTCATGTGACACAGACGATAGTAACGTACATACAAAGTCGATACATCGTTCTTAATGAACGATGTATCGATGTTTTCTGGTAGTTCAACATCGATGTTTTAACATCGATGATTATGAACGATACCTCGATGTTTTAAAACATCGATGTATCGTTTGCATCCCTAGTTACAACTACCAACAACCAATTAGAATCTGTTGTTGTAATAGTATCGTTTGCTTGTGTTACTTCTTCATAAATGTTATTGCCGATGGAGGTTTTCGAGTCGTTTTTTATTGATTTAGGAAAACGGTTATACAACATGTTGATAGAATCAAAAGTAATATCTATGCCTTCTTCGGGTTCACATTCAGTAGAGGCCTCTTTTGAGCATTCAGTAACAGGTTTCTTTTCGAAAATGTGCATTAAACTTTCTTCACCGGAATCCTGATAGTGGATAGCTCCTAAAAATCGCTGTAGTATTACAAAGAACAGTTATTAAATATTTTATAATGTCAAAAATAACAATTTACGATTATATCTACCACGGTATTTTAGATACTCACATAAGTAGTCAACAAAAAAAAATACGGTTTTAAGTGTCTCCTGAAAAATTTGCTCATATGGAGTTAGCTGGTTTGTGAATTAAGATATCGGTAAGTATGTTTATCCATTGCCTAGTACCCATAGTACAAGCTTCTGCTTAGTTTGGGACTAGATGGTGTTTTGTGAATGTGGTAGAATATTATATTATATTATTATTATTCTTGAGAGAAATATTTTTAGACTTTCGCGACTGGCACGCTTAACAGCTGTAGTGAAGCTATCTGTGTCATCCGGTGACTAAAGCTCGTGTAACCTATACCGGGCAGATTATGACCTATCTACTGCGGCAAATAAAATTACCATTATATCTTATATATATGCAAATAACACCCTGTATAGGCAAATGAATGAGCTGCTGCATACATTTTGTAGCGCTGGCAAGCTTAATTTTGCTCAAATCATAGATAGTTTTTTCAAAATTTGCACTCGTATTTTACCCCCCAAAGGACTGAGATATATGAGATTTGTTTCCAATCTTGTAATTTTTTTGTCAGTTACCTACTTTCGTTAAAAACCAAATAACAGAACTGATTTTGAACTTTCTAAATGTCTCTTACCGCTTAGTATTCGCAAATTATCGGAACAACATAATTATCAGTAAAAGTTATATAAATAAATACGAAGTGAATGTTTCACCCGCATCGAAAACATTAAAATAATATCATCTTTATTTCAAAACCAATCTTTAGTAACCAAAGTGTTATTTAAAACTGGAGTAAAACGTATAACGTGAAAAATTCAGTCGTACTTCACGTGATTAGGTAAATGGTTTGCGAGATGCATGAACACACACTCAAACGGATCCCATTCAACCTGATTTAGGTTCGTTGTGTGTAAAAAAAAAATCGGAACACGTGCTAGTTTTAGTTGTTTTAAAACAGAAAATATATGAGACGTTATACTAGGAGTTGTTCTAGAAATAAGTTTGGTTTTATATAACGTAATGTATGAAAAAAGAATCCGTTTATATAAAATACCTGTATACTATCTGACTCACAGACAACGGACTGTCATTACTCTTGGGCACGGTAATAGATACGAGTATTATTACCGTGTCTTGGGCGTAAGTAGCTGTAATTTGGCATGTAGTGTACATAATTATGTCCTTGGGGAGCGTATCCGGGTTCACTAATGGCCGGTTTCAATATTCGATCTATCCATCAGTAATATATTTATTGTAGCAAATGCGTCTCGATGACCTTGGTGCAAAACGCGAGATACGGAAGACTCGACCGAAGCCTAATGATAACTATACATAGAACTCCAATAGCCAGCTCTATTGTAACATCTGTGACCGCGTATTTTTAACAAGTTTGGCTTTGCCAATTGCCAGGGACATCCGGGCACATGCCAGAAAAGATGTTTAGGGTTGCCGTCGATGGACACGTCGAGAAGGACATCATCATCATCACCATCACCATCATATTTATTTGAACAGTATTAAACCAATATTATAACTACTTAAATACTACCACAAAAATAAATTAAAATACAATACAAATAAAAAAGAAAATATATCTATGTATATGGATTTGGAGATTTGAGATACATGTTTGACAGATTTTTATGGAGCTTATTTCAAACTAGTCGACGCCAGCGGCTTCGCACGCACATATTTTAGAATTTCCCGTTTTGCCCGATCCCGTGGAAATTTCGAGAAATCACGTCTTAGTGCACCCCTATGGTGCCTAAGGAACATACACGCTAAATTTCATCTTCTTACGACCAGTAGTTTCGGCTGTAGCGTGTCTGTCAGTCAGTCAGTAACGCAAGGATTTTATATATTAAGATATTCATCACAATTAGATAACGATAGATCAAGTCATCATTGAAAACAAATTTGCCAATTTCCTTTTCGATGGCAACCAGCCCCAAATCTGTATTGTTGATTGCCAGCCGGCTGCCAACTTAACGTGGTGTGCCTCAAATATATTATAGCGAGTAGTCTTTCGAATATGATATAATCAAGAAATTGTTCAATGTGATAGTAGCACTTTATGTGAAGCTAGGTTTAGAACTGGATTAACGGGCACTTTATTGGGTATTATGGAAGTTAAACACTTCCATTATTTATTGAAAGTATTGGAAACTATTAACGAGGTGCGCCTTAATGAGGTTGGTTTTGTTTTATGAAATACTTTGGTGGTGGAAATGAATATGTATATATTTGGCCTTGTTTTTTTAAAGGACATTTGTCTAAAACTGGTCTAAAACCGATATTTATAATTTAGTTAATTAGCGATTTATTTCTATATTAGGGTTTTAAATATTGTAAATCTAGGATTACGTGTAGTGTTATATTTTGTCTTCGATTTTAATTAAGACATTCCATGTGGTGAGGGATTAAGAATGCTAAGCGTCACTACCTCATTTCATCCCATGGATACTGTATGACGCGATTAAAGATAATGCACGACGTAAATAATATCTTTGGGAAGACACAGACAACTCGTCATCAAGTACAGCAGTTAAAATTAAGGCTTCCGATCTCATGACCTATTAATTGTGTTTGTATAAATTTAATTATGTACATTTCAGAGCATTATGAGGCAGTAATGCTACTAGCTCGAATTCAATGGTTACGGATTTTGTGTTTATTCATCATCTACAAACAGGTGACAACTGCAACACAAAATACTTTTCTGCTCTAATTCTAATCGGATGCTCCATATTTCAAGCTTTCTTTTAAAAATTTAGTGAAGTCCTTCTTATTTAATTTTTCTCGTTAATAAAACAAGTTCGAGTTAAACCAAGTGATTAAAATTATACAATTTAGCACCATTTGAAAACTGAGTATCGCGCAAAATAAAGATTTCATTTCATTTGAGATCTGTGTAACCTTACATAAGTTTTATATTTAAGTCACAAATGATAAGCGTACTTTATACAACGGCTATGACATCAACTGTGTTGACGAAAATAGCTACGGGTCACGCCATCTAGTCTGTACGCCAGGAATGAACTAAAATGAGCTTCAAATGAATTTACTCACTTTCTCGTCAGTGTGTGAATTAATCTTTGCCTTACAATTTATTTGTTTGACGTGTAATAGTTGTATTAAGTTTTTAAGCATACTAGTTTTAACAGATATGATAATTAAATCATATTTGATGAGACTAGTAGGCGACCCTCGAGCTGCAAAGCTTGTAAGTCTAGGTTGCAAACGGGAAAACGCAACTAACGAAAAAGGGACGATGATTACGATGAGTTGTTTTAAGTCATATACATTCGTGCTTTTATTATTGAAAATTCTTAGCAATATAATATGTAGGATTTTCACTTTTTAGTAGCTTACTATGTATTACTTGGAGCGGTTTATTATTACAGCGTATTGTATATGTTGCTCTGTATAGAACATTCTAACATTCCTAGACTTGTTTACTCCAGTCAGCAAACTTGTACACATTTTTAAAGCAATGGCTCTGGTACATTTCCTTGACCTTGTGACGTGAAATCTTGATTGCAAGTCTTGCCACCTGTTTCAACACTTTGGTATTCGAACATTTTGAAGGTTTAATCATGAATACTTGGCCGGCCATGACAAAAGTTAAAAAATATAATACTACATTATTAATTTCCTAATTAATTATGTAATATTATATATAAAATACAACATTACATAATTAATTCCTTAATTGTCCGTGTGGTGACGGATTAAGAATACGGAATGGCACCACCTCATATCATGCCATGGGTGACGTAAGATCCGACAGAGAGAGCATATTATGCAGACAAAAGCATTATAATAGAAGGAAAACTTGATACAAACCCTATACCAACCCGTTTGGCCATCGTGGTATAGTAGGCCAATTCTTCCTTTCAAAGGAGAGGCTTAGTCCAGCAGTGGACTGTTAACGGCTGATGATGTCATTTCCTAATATGCTAAAAAGAATATACTTACTAATAATCAAACTAAGCAGAACTTGTATTAAGGGTACTAGAAAGTCCTACAAGATTAAAATTATATATTTTTATAAATGTTACAAGTAAGAATAAACGTGCCTTTGTATTTATTTAAAACCAATATTTTCGAGGACCACATTGAGTTGAGTACCTCTCCATTTCTGGATTAAATTTAAATCTCATCGGATTTCACCTGTGATGGATGTGCATTTTTGTTTAATGAGAATTCACATTGCAAAGCTATAAAATGCTCGGTGAGTTGGGTTACCGATTTAAACATGTACCGTGATATAAACATATTAGTAATGTAAAGCAACGTCTACAGAGGTCGTCACCATATGGAAGGGTTGTCGATAGTTCGGTCATTAAATTCGGAGTAGTACCATGATTCGGCATGTAAAGCCTTAGCGTCGCGTCGGCTAAATAGTACTTGTCATATTTTTTTAGAAGACGATGATGTTTACAGTAATAGGCGGCAAACGAGCAGATGGATTTCCTGATGGTAAGCAATTACCGCCGCCCATGGACACAACCAACACCACAGGAGTCACAAGTGCGTTGCCGCCCCTTGGGGTTGGGAAAAGAGATACGATGAGGAGTGGGATGAGGGAGAAGGAATACCCCTATTCCTTCTCCCTCATCCCACTCCTCATCGTATCTCTTATATATAGGGCCTCCGACACTCTCACTCATCGAAGGTAACGCAACACTTTAAGTACTGTTTACTTTACGTCGATTTTCTGTGAGAGGGTAGTATTTCCCCGGTCGAGACGGCCCATTTACGCTGAAATCAGCAAGGGTCCACTACTACTACCTATAACTATGTAAAGTAACATATATATTATGCAAATATTATGCAGTTCTGATAATACATATTACATGCATACAGGTTGATTTATATTGAAATCTGATTTAATTCAAAGTTATAAATAATATTATATTGCTCAATATATTAAACAATACGGAAATAAATAAACTTTTAATAAACATTGTAATAAAAAAATAATACAAAAAAATATATTTAGTAAACACATTACAACCGGAAAGCGTTGTTTAAATTCATTTACATTCAACAATAAATATTCTTTCAGCCGTTATTTACGTTCTCACGGTAATTTTAACCTGATTAATGTTTCAATAATGATAATTTACACTTCTGCACCTTTTTATTATTATCAAATTGATTATTTGTGTCTGTTTGAATACTTTATTATTGCAATGCAATATTTATCGTGTGTTCTACTATCGGTTTGGTTGAGAGTGAAAAAAAGGTTTTGTGGCTGGGCTTACATAGGTAAATACATTACACATGCCTTTATCCCCAAAGGGATAAGCAGAGGTGTATTACACAACCACACTTCGCCAGTTATGTTACAGTTCAAATGTAATAGGGGGCGAGCCTATTGCCATCTAACGGTACAATATTAAGCGAGCGATAATTTACATTTTAATGCATACTTACATAACTTCGAAAAGTAAGAGCTGTGTGCCCGGGGTACGTGGGGATCGAACCCGAGACCATCGTCTCAGCAGTCCGTTACGTACACCACTGGGCTTACCATTATATTTTATTAAGCCTGAGTACTTTTCTAAGAATTTTATAACCTAATACGGAGGGTCTACTACTAGAAAACCTCAAACACACACACATACATAAACACACATGTACACGCGCGCGCGCACACACACTCGCACATACACACATACACACACACACACACACACACACACACACACACACACACACACACACACACACACACACACACACACACACACACAATCATGCACACATCGTTTTAAAACTGGCTGGTAATAGCACTTTGTTTATTTTTTTTTATTTCTTTTTATTTAATTTATAATTATGTATAACTTTAACTTTTGGTTCATTATCACTTTCTTAACTGTCTTTTTGTTATCACGAAAGATCTATGTACGGTAGAAGCTACTGACTTCTAAAATACAGGTAATAACCTAGTTTAGGAGTCAGGGGTTCATGAAATATTTCTAAACGTATTATCAACAAAATGTAGTGTATGTTTTATATGGTATTCTGTAATGTAAATAACTTGTTGGTCAATAAAGATTATTATTATTATTATTATATTATTATTATGTCTATCATTGTCACGGTGACGATAGCCTAGTCGACGAGAACAATTTCCATACATTTTCTTAGACTGAGCATGTAATTACTCTTGCTCAATTATCATAAGTTAATAGTCGGGTCATCTGTCAAATATTATAAAAATAGGAGATAAGAGAGACAATATGCTGTGATATATAAGTTCAGTCTAAATCAGTGAGCAGTTTTGCGTGACAAGTAACAAACATCCATAGTTCCATTTCAGAGAGGAAGAGTCCTTAAGGCCATGTTACCTAATTATTAATTATGATAGTAGAAAATCAATTTAATACCTTTTTTTTTGCATAATTATTAACTAAATCGCAAAATATGTGAATCTCTCTTTACTCCTACAGTGTTAAAAAATAAGAGTATTTTTCATATTGGGACAGAAGAAAGAGTAGCACACAACATTGATGGTATCTTTGACATTTTCAAGAAGAATAATCATATAAATATCTAAAGAAAGAAAAACTATTTATTTGTCACAGATATTGGAAAAGTATAACATATAAAATTAAACATCACAAGGCTTAACACTAATCTGTGACAGATAGGTGCACACTATATTACCGCATTGTGGTATTGTCCACAACGCTGGTATTCTGTGTGCACCTTAAATGCCGCACGGACGTTAAACAGCACAATAATTAAAGAGAAAACAAACATTTAAAAAATAAAAATAAACAATATAGACATAGGTACGTAATCCAACATAAACTAATAAACTAATGTGTATCTAATCAACAAAACAATTATTATTAAGTATTACAAACACGATTTAAAAAGAAAAGTATTAAAAAACAATATAACAAAATATAGTAACATAATACGTACGCTGACTAACTGACTGACTACTTCGTAATAAGGTTGGCGTATGTATCACATAATCTTCATTTTATAAACATTTTGTAAAAACTTATCTTAAAACTAAGTACACAGTTTTATTCAAAACCAAAATACAGCCAATACTTATCACTTTATGTTTACTTTATCGTTTTTCTATCCTGTCTCACAAAAACAAGCGTAAAATCTGTAAATAAAGAAAGTTAATAAAAGAAAATACGATCAAAGTTTCCACACCAACGGTTTACAGTATAAATCTGCTGGGTGCCCTTAAATCGTGCAGATAAGTCTACAAACTTACTAGAATTCCCCCGGATTTATGATAATTATTATATCTGTGTTAAGATCGCAACTCTTGGAATTCAGAAGTTGAAACTGTTGGAAAATATTAAAATACTTCTAGTTTGCCTTAGTTTTGTTCAGATCGTTGTCGACACGGCAATATGTCACTTGGCAATATGATTAATAACTTTTGGATTTTTCAGTGTGCTTTATTTTAATATGGGATTTAGTCAAGTTGAGGACGGCGTGTGATATACTTATCTTTTCAGCTGCCTGCTGTTTGTATTAAAATGTATACGGTTTTATATTAATGTTATTTGAGCGGCTTTTTTTTAACACGATGCCGCTTATTGTGTTTTCGAGCTCCATACCAGAATATATTTGTTATTCCGAAATTCTTATTTCGATTATATTATTCTTTGTGTCTGTTGGTTCACAATTTGTAAAATCACTGGATTAATTAAAGCTGGAGCGCAGAAATTTTCACAAAAATTTAGCTTACAGCTTAGCCACAACATATTTAATCAAGTGCATTTTTCATTTATACTCCAAAAACAAACAACTTGAGCGAGCAATTTCTTCTCTTCTTGTCCGTGTGGTGACGGATTAAGAATACGGATGGTCACCACCCCATATCATCCCATGGCTGTCGTAAGAGGCGACAGAGGGAGCATATTATGCAGAGAACAGCACTGTAAGAGAAGGAAAACTTGATACAAACCCTATACCAACCCGTTCGGCCAGCGTGGTATAGTAGGCCAATTCCTCCTTTCAAAGGAGAGGCCAAGTCCAGCAGTGGACTGTTAAAGGCTGATGATGATGATTTCTTCTAAAATAAGAATACCGACTAAGATTATTGACAATAATAATTAATATGAAAATCCATGCAAACAAGGATTATACAAATTGATTAAAGAACCTTATTAAAATACGCTTAGTTAAATGCTTATGTATGATCTTTTCTGATCTTCAAAATTATAAAGGGAAAAAAACCAGGTGTCTCTTGAAAATTCCCTTCCAAAAATTACGGTAATATTTCCATAAGTGGTTTCAGCGGTTTCGTAGTAATTAACAAATTAATTTCATCACAAGGAACATGTGCCTTTTAATAAAAATGCAATACGAATGATGTACTCTGAAATGTGCTGTTTTATCTTCAAATATAGTAGCTAGTATTCATTTTGTGAAAATATTTAAGTTTCGTAATGCTTGTCCAATGAACGTACATTAATTGTAAACGATTAATTGTCTGTTCCATATTATATTTTAATAGTAAACATACAACCAATGAACTTTTTTTTTTAATCTTTATTTTTTAAAGAACTTGGTTCACAAAAGCGATTATAACACCTTAACCATCACAAATATAAACACATATTATATAAAATGTAAGCGTTTTTAAGCACACATTTACATAAAAACGCCTACACTTCAAAACAAACTTAACTAATTTATAAAGGATTTTGGCACTGTCTGATTCTGGTTGAGATAGGACACTATTGCAATACCCAACATTATAAAGTATAAACATTACGTTATTGAGCAAAATAACTCTAAGAGCCTCATTCCGGACACATTCCAACATAACATGATGTGCGTCCTCAATAATACCACACTCTGAGCAACACGGCGACGATACTTTTTTCATGAGGAACGCGAATTTGTTAAGTGGAATGTGACCAGAGCGGATCCTAAAAGCAGTAACTATGGAGCTTCTATCCAAACTATGAATAGGTATAGAAACTAACGATGTATGAATGGCAGCCAATAATGGAATTTTGTTACGGGTCCAATTATTTGAACGACTACTTCGATTTGAGAGTTCGCTTATGATCTTTATATTAACATTGTTTTGGAAGGAGCAACTTTTTAACCAGAATTTACCTCCGAGGTAATATCTTCGAAGATAGAGTGGTGGTAAGCAGAGTTCGTTTTGCATGACTTGTATTGGCGTACTTTTGATAAAGCCTCCAATAACACGCATGCACTGATTTTGAATTTTGTCGATCTTAAACAAATGAGTTTTGACACTAGAATCATAAAGGAAGCTTCCGTAGTCTATGCGACTACGAATAATGGCAATATAAAGGGTTCTCAAATACCTAGGATGTATGCCCCAACTTGCCCCCGCCAATACTTTTAGTACATTTATGTATTTAGATGCTTTGTGTACAAGTTCATTGATCTGTTTGCCCCACCTGAGCGACCGGTCAAGCCATACACCCAGATACTTGACTCGATCAAATAATTGTAAGCGCGTACCCTTAAGATTGATGACAACATCTTACCTACAGAAGCCCTTGCTAAACAAACAGATTTTGGTCTTTTTTTCAGAAATTTCTACACCAATGTCCTCAACCAGATGACACATACTATCTAAAGCTGCCTGTATGCTAAGGCACCCTTCCCTTAATGATCTGTACGATCCATACAACACAAAATCATCGGCATACTGAGACACAAAAACATTAGCTGTATTATGACATATATGCATGGTAGCCACATTGAATAAAAGTGGGGATAAAGGGTCACCTTGCGCTAAACCGCGCCCCGTAGTTCTAGTAACGGTACAGGAGTCTTGACACTTTACCCTTAACTCACGAACTTCAAAAAAGTTCCACAAATAGTTACAGATGTTAGATCCGACCCCAAGATTATCCAATGTGTTTAACAATATTTTAATATCAACGTTGTTGTAAGCGTTATTTATATCTACAAAGCAAGCCAGGGTTCTTAAATTATCACAAAATCCTAACTGTATTTGACTAACCAAACGTACAAGACTATCCATACATGATTTAGATTTTCTAAAGCCGACAGTATTTTCCGAGAAACAATCTTTAACCTCTAAAAACCATTCTAGCCGATGCTTTAAAATAGTATGAAAAATCTTACAGATACACGACATAAGAGCTATCGGCCGAACCCTTGAAGCTTCCAGAGAGTTTTCACTTGGCTTTGGTATAGGGATTATTTTTGTTTGTCTCCACTGGTGGGGCGTATATCCTCTAAGTAAAAACATGTTATAAATTTTAACTAAGGTTTGTTTGCCTATAAGAGGAAGGTGCCTAATCATAGAAAAAGAGATATCGTCTTCACCTGGAGCTGTATCATTGTTTTTAATAGCCCGATTTAATTCGTGAGTTGATATGCTCTTACCCAGAGAAGTATTACTCGACGTAAATATCGGTGATTCAGGCGAGACGTAGTCCGGACACAAATTATGTAATAATTGACTCGCTGTATCTTGACTTATCTGTAATTGAGGCGACCGCAACCCCATCAGCCATCTTATACGACGCCACATGTCGCTCGCTGCCGTAGTTTCACTTACACTGCTGCAGAATTCTCGCCAGGCTTTACTCTTGGCCTTACGGATAATTCTTTGCGCTGATGCAACCTTTATCTGAAGGGTTATCAAATTTCGAGGAGTGGAATTTCTTGTAAAGGCTGCCAAGGCCTGCCTTCTCTCCGCAACAGCACGAGATATGTCGACATTCCAATAAGGCTTCGGAGCAAACTTCTGCACACGCAATGGATCTTGACACATCTTCACGCCAGGAATACACTCATTTGCAGCAGCATTTATAGCACTAACAAATTGATCGTACGAGCTTTGGGGGTCGTCAGACAGCGTCATAGCGGCAAACATATCATGAAGTGAATTAGAATAATTTTTCCATTTTGCTCTACTGAAGTTGCGCTTTATGCTTGTATTTAGATGTGGAGTAACAAAAGTGCTAATTTTGATAATAAGATGGTCGCTGCCGAGGCTCTCGTTCATTACCTTCCACGTAAATCTCAACGCAACATCATTAGTGACCATAGTCACGTCTGGTGAAGACTTTTGGAGCCTACCGTTGACTAACCGGATTCTAGTCGGGGAACCATCGTTTAGACTGACGTAGTTTTTGTCCAACATAGCATCGAACAGCTGCGTACCTCGTGCATCCGTTTTGTAGGACCAGCTGGAGTGATGGCCATTGAGATCCCCTACTAACAATGTACGTCTTGAGCAGAGACTAAAGATTGTGTCCCAATCATCCGATGATGTATGGACGGTAGACGGACAGTATATGGATATTATGTTTTCAACGTTAACGCTGTTCAAAATCTTTACGTAAACTAGTTGAATACCAGGATTGACGTTAGAAGGTACTTGGTAGGCTTGATATTTGACCGAAGAGTGAATGATGATAGCTACGCCGCCATATCCATCGTGTCGATCCTGTCGGACGATATTATATCCAGATAGCCGCAGAGGTGTGTCCGTCTCAAGCCACGGCTCACTCAAAACAGCGACATGTATTTTTTCCTGAGACATTAACTGTTCCAGTTCCATTAGCTTCGGTCGAATACTCTGACAATTCCATTGAATGATATTAAAAGCGTCTCTATGGGTCTGATAAGCCATTGTTTATCAAATATTTAAAACCAGTCCACTCCGAGAAATAGCTTACTATAAAGTTCATAACCCATTCATATACTAACCGCCCACATGACTTCAGTTTCTCATTAAAACCCAACTTCTGCATAAAAATTATATCCTTTAACTTCTGTATTAACGGAAGAATGTCTGATTGTTTACCTCGCTCTTGCTCTTCGCTCTCACAATTCTCACTGATGACGGAGATGTCACTAAGGTCTGCATATACTTCCTCTTGTAACTCCATTCCCTGAGCCCCACGCTGCTTGCGTAATTTCTTCTGAGTAGATTTTTTGGTAGCAGAAGCAGGACTAAAAGACGGTTTCGTCGGAGATGGTTGTTGGACGTGATTATTTGAACAATTTTTTACTATGTCTGTATAAGTAGAGCTGCGATCAGAATGTAAGGGGTTGTGAAATGAAGAAACCGTGTGGTCTTCAACACGAGTTCTAGTCTCAGTAGGCGGTGAAGGTGGCACATAAAGTGTGAGCGCCCTTTTATAACTGCAATTGAATTCAGCCATCAACTCCCGTAAACGTTTTTCTTTTAAAAATACGGGACAAAGCTTCGACAAAGCCATATGTTTACCTGCGCAGTTTACACATTTGAAAGTTGTGATTTCGCAATTTGGATGAGATTTGCCACACTTAGGACATATGTTACCAAGTAATGAGCATGTTTTGTAATTATGGCCATAACGCCAGCACTTCGAGCTTTGAGTGACGGGGAAAATAAAAGGCTCCACTTTTATTTGAATTCCATACGTAAGTACATAAGACGGTAAGGATGGACCCTTGAAACAAAGTCTAACACATTCACTGTTCTCAAGTGAGCCAGTATCAAAATTACGGCGCTGCAGACGTTTGGCGCTTATGATTGATATGGAGGAGCTTAATTCATCCAGAATCTCTTTTTCGCCCAGTTCCAGCGCAATGTCTCTTATAATGCCATAGGACACGCCCACTTCGTATGTTTTATGGCACCTATACTCCCTCTCGACGAAGTATTTACACTGTTTTAATTTCTCGACAGTATCCTCATTGCTAACTTTGATCAACACCTTGTATGGGTTAACGTACTTTATCTTCAAAATATCTAATATGTTCTCGGTTTTTAGAATACGCGCCAACCCTATCTGTTTAGGTAATTTTTCCTTTGTAGATATAATACTCACTTCAATATGATCATCCATAGATTTCTCCATACTATTATGTTCCATGTTACGACGTCGAGCCAAAATTTTAACCCTTCTGCCTACCTCCGTCCACACTTCCGTTTCATCCACTTTCCTCTTATCGGTTCGATTATTGGCTGAATCTTCATGTGATAGTTCTACGCTCTCCTGTGACACTACTACATTCTCCATATTGTAAGAATCCTCTCGAGATACTAATGAATGAATATCCTCATCATCTAGATCGCCGCCGTCATCCGTTAATATCTTTATTATATACGTGCATATCTTTATTCATAACCGATAGGCACAAAACGCATCGTAAAAAATATTATAATAACAAGTAAGTAGCAACTAGCCGAGCGAAACAGAACCGGTTCTAAACGTCCGCGTCCTGCTACCGCGAGCGCGCGTTAGTCACTGAACCAATGAACTAAAATGCTATATTGGGAGTTTTAACAAAACAGGGTGTTTTGCTATATTTCGCTGAAACATAATGTGAGAAAAAGTAAGATGAACTAACTGTTAACGACTCCATTGCAATCTTAGTTTATAATTTATTTATAATAATAATAAATGTGCGCGTGGGATCGGGTCCCGGGTTCGATTTCTGGGTCGGGCAGTGTTATTGGGTTTTTCTGTCACGAAATTCTCAGTAGCAGCACGGAGTCTAGATATGTGCCCGGTACGGCAATAGGCTCGCCCCTTATTACGTGGGACTAAAGTATATCTGGCGAAAAGTGGGTGTAGAAATACACCTCTGCCTACCCCTTCGGGGATAAAAGGCGTGACGATATGTCAGTATGTAAAATAAACATGGGCTATCGGTGTACCTCTGCTGTGACCAGAGGCATATTGAGACAAATATTGTAAACCGCTTTTGCTAAAGAATTATTCGCCATAATTAAAGTGGAAGGATTTTTTTTTCTAAAATAACAATCGACCGCCAAATAGGTAACGTTGGATTGAAATAACATGAACCGTGAATTTTAGCGCTCATATCGTGACATACCTTGCCTTTCGTAATAGACCGGCAAAGTTAAACTACGCTTGCACAGGTCAACATTTGAATGGGTGACTGCGTGTGGCATATACATCAGAACGTGACTGAGCTTAGGGAGGCTCGTAAAGCTGTCGGTCACGGTACATTAGGCCATGTCGGAGGACTTCGGATGACCTAAAATCTCCGACACCCGAAAGGGCCACACAGTCACACGAACAAAAGCTCTGAAGTCGATTTATTATCATCAGCCCTGTATATAAACCGTCCCACTGCTGAGCACGGGCCTCTTCTCACTATGAGAAGGGTAAAGCCATAGTCCACCACGCAGGCCGAGTGCAGGTTGACGGACTTCACATGTTCTTATGGAGAAATCTCAAGGAAAGACATGCAGGTTTCCTCACGATGTTTTCCTTCACCGTTTAGCAAGCGATAATTACCAATTTAATACGCACATAACTTCGAAAAGTCATTGGTGCGCGCCGTGGATTTGAACACGGACTCTCTGCGTAGCAGTCTGTCGGTTTCTCCACTAGGCTATCGCTGCTATGAAGTTGATTATCAACTCTTTATTAATCGCTAGAGATTTACAGTAAATTCTATACGTACCATAACAGAATATTTTATCATAATTATCATTATGTTCAGACTTCTTAAAGCAAGCCAGCGAAATCTTTAAGTAAAAATGCATAACATGTAGATACACATCATGAAATATAACAAATACTTAAAGAATCACGCAGCATTCTAAGCCATTTAACAGCAGAATCCACTTACTCTGAATACAAGTAAGGAAGCACGATTTGTTCGAAGAAACTTAACTTGAACAATTTTAAATAAAAATACACTAGCGTGCTATTGTTTTCTAGTTTTATTTATACACTAACAGAGTGTAAAAATCAAACTAGAAAACAATATCACGCTAGAGATTCCATGCAGAATTTTTTTTAAACTTATTCTTAGACTGTATTACTCTTTCTTAAGAATATTCAAGATAGAAATTGTGCTTCCAACCAAGTTTTTAATATAGCTTCACCTAGGTCCAAAGTATTAAGTACCGTACTAATTGGTGCTTCATTCTACATAATTTCTGACGTTGCAGCAACCCTCTGTTAAGCTGCCGGTTATTAAAAAGGAAGCAACGTTTTTCACAATGCAGTTACTTACAAATAAAATTTATTCTAAACGAACACCTTAGATGTAAACTTCGATTGCATACCACACCCTCACAAAGTGGAAAAGTTAAATAAATCATTTCTTTATTCTCGTTAAAAAATACTTCAGTGGCCATGAGCGTTGGGGTTGCTATCGGCTAACTTATTTTCTCTGTAGCGCGACTTCGTAAGATAATGGGTTATTCTATTATTTTAGAGCTATATCGGCGTGTAGCTTTGTCGTGATCAGGTAAACTTGGTATTAACGTCTTGTCTAAAGTTGATGAATAGGTGTTGTCTTGGTAGAATACTAATTTAAAGGAGGAGAAAACATCTTCAATGCTGTTTAAAGATATTAATTTATAAGATAATATAACTTGCATTTTGACAGCTCTAGGTTCATACTATTTGGATTTGATCCAAAATTATAATTGGGGAAGGAGATGTGTTTAACCAAATTTTTTCAGGTAGCGTGTAGTAAAAAAAAATCTATAAATTAATTTTCAAGAAATAAATGTACTTATATACTTATATTTTCGAGTTACAAGTACCAGCTTCCTAGTACTTTTTCACATTCCCCACTGCCTGTCGGTGTGATCATTTTCATGTTTTGAAACGGTGATATAAAACGAATTAACTTAGGGAACAACGCACCGGCACTTTGTCTAAGATTCCATACATTAAGCGCTTAGCTACGAAACCATTCTTTCATAAATCAATAACTATCAAATAAAAAATAGTCATTGTAGTAAACAGATATCACCGAAAAGTAAAACAAAATATTCAAAATTACAATGAAACTGAAAATTATTATCAAACGAACTGAATTGCTGAACATTTCGTACTTTCGTTTAAACAATCCGATGTTCAGTCGGGAAAAATAAATAGCTGATACACAATATACATGAAGAAACTTTGGTTCGTTTGAAACTTCGTAAAGGCCGGCTAAATGTATTATTGTGCAAAGTTTTAATGTCTGCAATAAAGACACACTTTAGGTCCTTTGAGTCTGTCGAGGGTTATGAAAAGTGTCCTTTTGAAGAAGCCGAGTTATTGAGTCCAAAGGGGAGTAATACTTAAATTATATTACTAATACTTACAGTAATATCTACATATAATGCTGTATTTCATAAATCAAAAAATATTTTCTCACTATCTGGTAAGTTTCAACAAAGTCGATTGGCCTGGTATTGATATTTTATGCGAAAAGATGAGATGTATGAAGGTAAAAAAAGTTATGAATAATGCAGGTAGAGTGACAAAAAGGAGAGGCGGCCAAAGGAAAAGTTAGACTGTGTGAGGAGGGATATTAAAGAGAAAGGGGTAAACGATCTGATGACTGGATGATGACGATGATCTGGCGACAAAGACGTATGGACAAGGAGGAAGTACTGCGCCAAGCCCAAATAAATTGGGACCAGAGCAAGACAATGGATGATGTCTCTTAAGTTTCAGCGATACGATCAAAGCCTAGTTTTTTTAGGTTTACTTTATAGAGAAATCAGACAGCTCATCGCAAATCAGTTTGTAAGTTATTTATGTATGTTTATCTATAAGCCGATTAAAAAATTGTGCTTTCCACTTCATGTATAGGGTTCAATATTTCTTTTAAGGTTTTTAAAATAGGATTTTAGTAAATTGTTTCATCTTCCTCACAATTATTTATTCATTTTCTATCTATTTATTCACACCACCAGCGACAAAATAAACTGAAAACTGTTTAAATTATGTCTAGAACAGAGAAGCACAATATTTTTATTTGATTTATACAAAGTTTAAACGTGCCAACCGATCTTATTATATTGTATACAATAATATAGAAATAAATATATTTGGTGCGTCATTCTTTCTTCACCCATTCGCTCCACGTGTCCAAATTGCGACACGTGGAGCGAATGGGTGAAGAAAGAATGACGCACCAAATATATGAGGCAAACGTGTATGGGCAAGCCGGTTGCGGCCGACCTCGTAGGACAATCGTCGACCAAATTGGTGCCGTTCTGAAAAACGGCAAGGTCCGAAGCACCCGGAACATGTATGAAAAGAGTAATGAATGTAGAGGAAGCGCGTGAAGTTTGTAAGGATAGAAGCAAGTGGCGTTCCGTTGTCTCTGCCTACGCCGACGGGAAAAAGGCGTGAGTATATGTATATGTATGTATGTAGAAATAAATACAATACGCTACATGCATTTTCATTTAAAACATTAAAATGACAATCAGGAAATGCGGCGGTAACACCGTAGTTTGTGGTTTAGTTTAGTTTAGTTGGTCGTGGATTTTCCGCACTTAGCCACTTATTCGATAGGGTCATTGTGCGTAAGTGGCGACTTGATTGACGCCGACTACTCCTACCACCTTAGCTCCTTCCAGAAAGCCATTAGTTGGCTGATGTCGTTCAAAGCCTCACACATGGTTCTGGGGTTGTTCAGCAGCCTTGCCCGTTGATCGCTCACACTTGTGCAGTGCAGAATGACGTGAGCGGGTGTTTCTTCGGTTTCCATGCAGCCCCTGCACAGCGGGCTGTCCGTAACGCCTATGTTGAATAGGTGCTTGTTGAGTGGACAGTGGCCAGTTATTATGCCTGTCAGATGCTTAAGAGTTTTTCTTTTAGAATGCAGTAGCTTGTGCGAGAGTCGCTTGTTCAAGCAGGGGATAGCATCTTTTGTTTGTCTGCATTCTTTTATGTCTGCCCACTGTTTTTCGTGATCATGTGCGGTTCTCTCGCGTAGCCACGTTTTGAGTTGGTTTGCCGGTATCGGTACAATCGGCTCGGGTCCCATTATCATTGTGTCCGATCCTTGCCGTACCAGTTGGTCTGCGGCGTCATTGCCTGCGGAGTTGCTGTGACCTTTAATCCATTGCAGCGTAACCCGATTCTTATCTGCAATCTTTTGCAGCTCTAGGTTGCATTCTATGATGAGGCTGCTGTTAAAGCGGTTGCTGCCGAGAGCTTGTAGTACAGAGACACTGTCCGTGATAATGCGTATAGACAGGTCACTTACGTTCCTAGACGCGATTGCTGTTGCAGCTCTTGTTATCCCAACACACTCGGCATGGAATATGGTGTTAAGAGTGCCAAGGGATGTTGAAATGTTGATATTTAAGTCATGGGAGAATACGCCCGCACCTGTCCCATGCTTCGTTTTTGAGCCGTCTGTGTATACTCTGACTTCGTGTATACCAGAACTGTCTTTGTATTCCTCCTGTAATTGGATGCGATATTCTTTGTCAAAGACAAAGGTTTAAGGGATGAGATCGCAAGCGGCCTCTAGCATTGGGATCTCATTGGTTAAGGTCCCTTTTAGGCGTGCGTGGGTTATTCGATCATCCTTTCTCCACAGCGCGAGCTTGTCTAGACGGATTGCTGCAGCGCCAGCTTCCTGCTGGATCATTAGGTGCAGCGGTCTTAGGTCCAGTAGTATCTCCAAGGCGGCTGTTGGGATGGTCTTCATGCAGCCTGTTGTGGCCAAACAGGCTAGGCATTGAAGGCTCTGTAGCTTTTTTGTGATTATACTTAGTTGTGTGCGTGGCCACCACACTACTGCACCATATGTAAGCATGGGGCGTATAATGGCAGTGTAGATCCACAGGGTGATAGATGGTTTAAGACCCCATTTCTTACCTATGATTCTCCGACATTGCCAGAAGATTGTGCATGCTTTTGTTGTTTTAGTGCTGATGTGCTTACCCCAGTTTAGCTTATGGTCAAGTATTACGCCTAAGTACTTGACTTCATTTGATAGGGTAAGCTCCGTTCCAAAGAGTTTTGGTGTTTTGCACATATGGGTTTTCCTTTTGTTGGTGAAAAGTACTAGCTCCGTTTTGTTGGGGTTAACCGTCAGTTCATGTTGGTTGCACCATTCCTCCATGATCCTGATGGCTGCTTGCATCCGATTGCGGATCGTGTCTTCTGAGTCACCTTTGATCAGGATGGTAATGTCGTCTGCATAGCTGACCGTGTAGAATCGTCTGTCGTTTAAGTTCCGTACCAGATCGTCCACCACAATGTTCCACAACAGGGGTGAGAGTACACCTCCCTGAGGGCAGCCTTTTGCAACTATGCCCCTCGTGGTGGAGTTTACCGTGAATTGTATTGTCCTCTGTTTCAGCAGTTGATCAATCCAGCCACTAAGGGTTTGCTCAACTCCGAACTTTTCGAGGGCCCGGCTGATACTGTTGAACTTAGTTTTGTCGAAGGCACCTTCTATGTCGACGAAGGCCCCCCAGTATCATTAACTTATTTGTAAGCGCTGTTTCAATGGTTCCCACAACGGAATGCAGCGCCGATTCAGTTGACCTGCCACTTCTGTAGGCGTGATGATGTGGGTGTAGTGGCTTGCGCAGTAATGCGCCCTCACGGAGGTGTCGGTCCGTAAGTCTCTCCAGCGTTTTCAGTAAGAAGGAGGTCAAGCTGATTGGTCTATATGCTTTCGCTTGTGAGTAGTCAGTTTTGCCAGGTTTTGGGAGGAATATGACTTTAACTTCCCTCCACCTGCAAGGTATGTATCTATGTGCTATTGAGGCCCTGTAGATGTCGAGCAGGTGCGGCACAATCGTTGTGCATCCCCAATGTAGGAATGCTGGTATGATTTCATCCAGTCCTGCGGATTTGAATGCCTGGAAGCTGTTAATTGCCCATTTCAGCCGGTCTGTGGTGACCACATTTTCGGCTACCAGCCAGTCTGTTTGGGTCGGTGGTCTGTAGTCTAACTCGTCCTACAGACGTCATTGGTTACTTCACAACCTGGGAAGTGAGTTTCAATTAGCACTAGTAGTTTGTGGTATAACGTTGTGTTCATATTAACCCGGCGTGAATGAACCTATTTTCAATCATATCATCAATGAACCAGGGTGAATTTTACCCTGTTTGAAATATCGTTGTATTTAATTTTTAACAGGTTTTTGTTATCTTTTTGAGTGATATCCTAATAGTGAATCATATGAGGAGTAAAATAATTGAAACAAGTTATGTAATATTTAAGTAATTTATTTATTTATTAAATTTTAGAAAATTATCAAAACACTCGAACAGAAAAAAACATGTACTTTTCGTTACGCTGAAAAAAAGTGAAAAAACATTTTTTCTGAAATAAAATGACTGTATGTTAATAAAGAGAATATTAATAAACAAAAAAAGTGAAAACACAGAAGGCTACCTAGCAAAAAAAAATCAGTTTGAGTCTTGTGAATATGTTGCACAATTTTTACAAATTGTCTCAGCATGTTTCATGCAAATGAATTTATTGCACTTGCAGCAAGTATCGTAAGGTCTTCCTATCTTTTTTACAGGCACAATCTTGACATCTTCTAGTAATACCTGCTATTTTACGTGGCAGAGCAGGGGATGGTTCACACAAAGAATCACTTATCCGCTTGCGTAGACTAGTATGCAGACCAGTAGCATTTTTTCGTGTCCGTTAATGATTCTCATCCAATTTCAATCCCAAAGTCCGAAGAAACTCGCGTCGTTTTAGTCAAAAGTCAAGTCAAAGTCAATTATTCAGTATCGAATAGAAAAAAGTGAGAGGCCAGTGATTGCTCTTTCGCGATACATCGTAGTTGGCACATAATTCATCGACTACATAAACCCCTCCTTTCGTTCTGTTATGAAAAGTTAGCATGTTAGATTTTCTTTTTTCGCCTGTCATAACGTCAATGCTATTATCATGGTGCATAGTTGAAATTCCTCTTCTGTGTCGCTTTCGTTAATACGCTGGCTGATTAACTCCTCTTCGTCAATGTCCGACCCTGATGGATAGCTTTCATTCGGAAAATATTCCTCCAAAAGCTCCCTTATGCGTTCGTTATCCATACATATAATAAAAGTATACAATTCAAGCCAGATTATTGTAATGAATCCAAAATCTAAAAAAAAAACAGGATAAGTCGTAGGGACACTGATCAAAAATATTAAAACGTGAACTATGAACCCGGGTATAAAACGCCCGCGCGCACTTTGAACTCACCTGTCACCGACAACGTTGCACGTGGCATTGATTTGCATAAACGAATCTACGCACTAATTCCTAGAATCCAGCTACTGAGGCGGAGGGGGCGAGGTAGTGCGAACTAAGACTTGTACGCATAATTTTACACAATAGAGGGTCTCAAAAACCCTGGTTCATTTACGCCGGGTTAAATTAAATTTATCGAATGTTGTGAAATGTTCATTTGGTGCATACTTTATAATTTGTTCATTGAAGTGCTTTGAAGTGATTTTTAAAAGTGAAAAAAAAACGAGAATATTTCTTTAGAAGAGTAGTCACCGTAGGATATTTAGAATACAAAACTAAAAAAGATCTAAGACATACATGACATATTACTAAAATTGAAGGTAGAAAATATAAAGATATATAGCTGCCAATTAAATAAAATGTAAATTCATTTTTTTACTAGAGGACCCTAATGCTCCACAGCATATTTTAATATTATAAAAAAGCTCTTACATAGGAATAGCAGTTTTGCTAAAATGGTAGGTAGTTTTGGTAAAAAGGTAGTTTTGGTAGGAATTGTAGCTTTGGTAGTAATCGTAAGTGACAGTTCTACCAAAACTTTCTATGTATAATATGTATGTACTTACAAAAAAAAAGTATATATGTATGTTTATCCATTATCTAGTACCCATCCCAAACTAAGCAGAAGCTTGTAGCTTCTGCTTAGTTTGGGACTAGATCGTGTTGTGTGAATGTGATAGAATATATTATTATTATAAAACTACTATTCGTACCAAAAATACTATTCCTATCAAAACTACTATTTGTACCAAAACTACTATTCGTACTAACACTATCATATGTACCTTTTTTTTAAAGTACCATTTCTACCAAAACCGCCGGTGCTGTCCAAAGTACATTTTCTCTCAAAACTACTATTCTTACCAAAGCTACAATTTCTACCATAACTACCACTTGTAATATAATTATATGACAATAGTACTATGTACGCTGTAATATATATGTATACCGCTGTTCCTCATAAAAAAAAACCGTGTGGTGACGGCTTAAGAATACGGATTGTCACCACCCCATATCATCTCATGGGTGTCGTAAGAGCCGACAGAGGGAGCATTTTGTGCATAGAACAGCACTGTAAGAGAAGGAAAACTTGATAAAAACCCTATACAAACCCGTTTGGCCAGCGTGGTATAGTAGGCCAATTCCTCCTTTCAAAGAAGAGGCCTAGTCCAGCAGTGGACTGTTAAAGGCTGATGATGTGAAAAAAAATTAAGATGCCCGAAGAAAGTCCTTAATTTAAAAACACAAAAATTTTCCTAACATAAAACGTAATTTACCCGTCTGTAGGGTTGATTTTCCCAACAATAGGGGGAAATTTCACTACATTTGGGGAAAATTCTTCGGGTCGCGGGTATACTGACGTCGTTACCGCGACCCCGTCATGAGGTTCGATACAGGAACACCGCTGTGTTTTAGTGGGTATGCCCCGAATATCTAGGGGGGAGAGCCGAGCCACACAGCCCCCTTCCACCTGCCCCAAACTCAGTACAGAGTTGGTGGAGGGATCCCTTTGAGGAACAGACCGTAACTGGATTTCATTACAATACAAAAAAGGGGGGAAAATTCCTTAAGCTTAACAGGTAACATTCGGGGAATATTACCTGCCATCAGCGATAATTCACTGTCTAGAGTTACCGTAGGCAGGTAGGAAATTTTTCAGAGGTGCGCAGTGGAAGTCTGTAATGCATCCACCTGACCACGGTAAGGCAAGGACCTAAACACAATGCACTGCGTTGCACAGTGAATGAATATAAATTCTAATATTAATAAAATGTCTTCCAACTCTTACTGATGCTCCTGATGATGTTCTTGAGTGGACCTATAAGATTAACTCATAATTTTGGCCAAAATAACAAGAGAATCGAATAAATACCACAGAATCCAATTCGGCGAAGTCCTATTCCACGGGCACCAAACAGGCATTCACACACGTGTTTTACAAAGTTCAATATTTCACAAATGTTCATTAAGATACAACTTATCTGTTATCACTAATAAACCAATGCCAGCGGATTAAAGAAGCTGCACTCAATCGGGTTCCAATTTTATTACAATATTCCACGCGAGAGAAAACAAAACAGCGTGTTAATTTTTCAAGGCAAGAACGGAAGTTGACAGTTCAGTGTGACCATAGTCAGAAATTTTCAATAGACTAAACTAAACGTTACTAAATCGATATAATCGACTTGACTTATCATAAAAACTATTTCTATTTCAAACATCCACCCGCCCCGGACCGGCCTACCGGTCCGCTAATCGGTTGGTAGATGTGACAATGTTGCAACCGCTCTCCTCAGAATCGAACCGTCCACCAAGACCTCAGCAAATCGGGGAACTCCATCAGCCCCAGTTACCAAACGAAGAATGCGCCCCCTGCGCCATCTGAGTGGCGGAAGGTTAGCCTCCTGCCTCCTGGAGTATGTACTCCAGCAACGCGTTAAGTGGACCGACAAGACCGATCCACCCAAGATTGGTGACCTCGTTTTGATCAAGGAGGCTAACCTTCCGCCACTCAGATGGCACAGGGGGCGCATTCTTCGTTTGGTAACTGGGGCTGATGGAGTTCCCCGATTTGCTGAGGTCTTGGTGGACGGTTCGATTCTGAGGAGAGCGGTTGCAACATTGTCACGTCTACCAGCGGAGGCCAAAATACCTATCAATTCGTCCCGCAGGAGGATCGCCTCGTCCGCTGTGGAGGCGCCCGAGCAAATGTCATCGACGTAAATATCGTCCTTCAAGATGGCGGAGGCTCGTGGGAAACGTAAGCTTTCGCGGTCTGCGAGCTCCCAAAGAGAACGTATTGCCAAGTAGGGGCTCGACCTAAACCCGTACGTATTAGTATTGAGCTCGTAGACGACCATGGGATCGCGAGGAGACTCTCTCCAAAGGATCAGTTGGAAGCGACGGTCATCAGGGTGGATAATCGTCTGCCTGAACATCATTTTTATATCGGCCACAAAGACAACCTGATGTCGTCGGAAGCTGGTGATGACGTCACAAAGGTCCTTGACCAACTTGGGACCAGAATGCAAGCACTGGTTCAAGGATACGCCCGTAAAAGTCTGCGCAGAACCATCAAATACTGTGCGCAGCTTGCGAGTCGATGACTTCAATACCGCATGATGCGGGAGAAAGTAATGCTCCACCGAACGCCAATCCAAATTTGACACTGACATGTGTCCCAATTGTTCATATTCTCTCATGAACTCAATGTACTTCTGTCTGAGCTCCGGATCACGACCCATGCGACGCTCCATAGCCAACAATCTCTTTTCGGCTAAAGGTCTTGACTCTACAAGCGGAGGCCGAACAGACTGAAAAGGTAGCTTCGTAATAAGCCGACCAGAAAGGAGTCGACCAGTGTTGTTCTGGAAGAACAGCTCGCACTCCTCATGTTATGGATTCAAACGGGCAGCTTGAGGGGGCTCCTGTACCTCCCAAAACCTCTGAACCGCATCAGAGAGAGTGGAGCCTACGGCCAACAAATTATCAAGTTCGGGTGGAGGGGGGTCCCTAGGTACAGGTCCCATCAAAGCAAATCCAAATATGGTCGGGAGGGCAGTCAAACCATTTGGCACCAAGACCCGTTTCCCACCAATCAAAATTCCACCGAGGACATCAGAGCCAATCAACAAATCGATTTGTCCCGGTGTGTCAAAGAACAATGGCAGAATTAGGTTTGGGTTTGTTGTGGCGACCTTAAACTTCATATGAACAGAACAAATTCTTTTTTTTTTCTACGATTTTTTATATTTTCACTTTGTCTCGTTAAAGCCGGATTATTTAATGATGATAAAAAGCATTCCAATTGATTGCAAACTAGATACTTACTTTATTATTTGATTGTTGCCATAGACAATGGTGTGATAGGAATAGACGTTGACATTGATTCGTATCGATTATTAAATAAGTAATCGATACGATCGACCTTTATAGGGTGGGTTTGGTTTAAAATATAATAATTAAAATGCAGTTATTTCATTTTTAATCAACATTATATCAATAAGCTTATTTTTTTGTAGCAAAACAACTTTTAAATCAAATAAAAACGTCACAGCATCGTTTTAACGTTATATCGATTTCACATAAAATAGATTTAAAATGTGCAGCTCTGCTTTTGTCTTAGGCTGTGACAGGTAGATGCTACAGAATAGTTCTGCGTTTTGATGTCAATCTGACATAATTTCATTTGATAATTCAATTTTACCTACATTGTTCATTCTTAACTAAACATTAAACACCGATATCTTCTTTTTCCGGCTTGTGTGAGTGAAAATAGAATAATTTATAGACTCTGTTACTTACGCCGAATTTTTGATATATTTTTTATTACTGTGCGCTTCAATTTAATTTCAGACATTTTGATGTATGGAGATCTGCCATTGTCCTTTGGGGTCTGCCAGTTCCAATCCCGATATCAAATTCACCACAGCAGCAGATAGCTGCTTCTGTGGGTGCATACCCAAAATATTCTTCAGCACAATAGCCGAGGTTTTTATCCTCGGGTGTGAAGATTCAACAGGGGCAAACAAAACTATAACTTGCCCTTCAACATTAGAGGCTACGTCACCTATTCCCGTATACGATTGGGAAAAGAGCCCATATTTAAATTAACCTGCCCATATTTAAATTAACCTGCCCTATCAAATAAGTGGAAACAATGCAACCTTGTGAACCTGTGTCCAATATAGCACGGACAACAACAGAGGTCCCCGTAGGTCCCCAGACCCTAACAGCAACCGTTGGTAGGATAACGGTGTCAATAGGGGAGGTTGGCGTTATAGGGCAGGAGTTAATTACCTATTGTTGCCTGGGCAGCGACCGTTGGCCAGGACCAGGCAAATCAAAATGGGGGTGCGGCTTGAAGTCCTCAAAGGCGCGATGACTCGATCCGCGCGCCATCTGGGGGGGGTCATAATGACGCACCCGCCCAAAACGAGGTGGGCGCGAGTCAAGGTGGGGACGCTCCGCCAAAGGAGGGGAATACCTGGGGCAGCAGTGATGGTGCTGGTGACGTTGAGCGGTCGCATATTCTGGTGCGCGAGAGAGAAGAGGCGTGCGCACGCTACGGTTCTCCAAGCGAGGTAAGCGGCGATCAATTAAGCGAGTCGACTCTCGGCTGCGTGACGGTGAGCCTCGGCTGCCACCTTCAAAACACCCGCCCGTGCGCGGCGTCGGCTGGTTGGACAAGCGGCTTACCTCTCTGGCATTCATGCAGAGAATGTCCAAATGCTGTCCTCCACAGTGAGGACAGGGGCGAGAGTTTGGGCAGTCTCGCTGGTAGTGGGACCCCAAGCAAGAGAAGCAAAGGCGGCGGGCATTCGCGATGCGCCTACGAGAGGCGACATGAAGGTCCAAGAATGCCCTACAACTGGCCGTTCTGTGCCCCGTGACCTTGCAGTAAGAGCACTCCGCTGGGCGCTGCGTGACTGCAAAGCGAGGAGGGTGCCGGTCAACATTGGCTCGGGTGTGAACGCGAGCCTGCTCCTTGACCTTGGGCGGCTGCGTCTTAGCCCGCGTGTCACCACCGGAGTTGTCCAAGACCCGGCACTCATCCTCCAGGAACCTCACCAGGTCAGCAAAGGGGGGCAGATGGGTCGCGCTATCCCCACCAAAGCGCTGTTCAAAACGCGACCTCAGGTCGGCAGGCAGCTTCTTTAACACAATGTGCACCAATAGATAGGACCATTGGTCCACGGGTAGGTCAAGGCACTTAAGTGCATTGATTGCCACCAAAAGCGGGTTCAACAGTTGGGTGCGCAACCCAGAGACCCGGGTGAGCGACGTCAAACCCAAACTCTGCTCGATGTGCGTGTCGGCGAGGCCACGCTTATTATGGTACCTACGGGTAATTAAGTCCCGAGCCGTCTGGTACGCCTCGTCAGACACGGGCAGATGCTGGATGAGGCCTTTGGCCTCTCCATCCAGAATCGACATTAAATATGCCAATTTTTGCGCTGGCCGAAGGTCAGCCCTGTCATTGACCAGGCTGTCAAACAAATTAACGAAGCCCAGGTAGCTTCCTAGGCAGCCATCAAAATGGGGGAGGTCTAAAGCAGGGAGCCTACTCACCAGCCCCGGTGCTGACCTAGGAAGCTCCTGCTTCAGGCCGGGTTGCCCTTCCCTATTGGCAACTAGTTGTCTCGCACTATAGGAGACAGCATCATACAGGTCTAAGACCTGGGCATAGTCTTCGCTGACCTTATTTCGCTGGTCAGCGGTGAAATAATTGACTGACACTTCGAGACAGCAAGCGCTGAAAGTGCGGAATTGCTGTTCCACACTTGCCAGGCGATCATCAATCCGCTCGTACCTTTGTAATAAGGCCTGCTGGCGATCAGGCCGGTTCACTAAGGCACTGGCCGAGGCAAACCAGCGCAAATCTGATGCAATAGCACCAGCAGCCGCACGCAAGTCCTTGATAGCTGACGTAATCAAATTTCAAAAGAGCCCGGACAAGCGTTAAATAATATTAAAAAAATAAAACTTAATTTTTCTTAATTCTTTGAAACCAACAAAGTATTAGCTTGTTTACTGCTGGTACAAGCAAGTGACAGGTATCTACTGTCCAACAAAATTAATAGTTTCAATATATATTGACACAAAACAAAGTCAAAGTTAACAAAAGTTGAAACTTCAAATAAATTAATTAATTACTTGCAACAGACAGACTAGCTGTGTTATTTGAGATATACAATAGTAAGTAAGCACAGAATATGTGTTACCTAGCAATATTATCTATATATTATAACAAAACAAAGGTTTATCAAAGTTTGGTTGTTATAATGTTTCAACTTAATATAATTATGCAATTAACTAAATTTACTAAATTTATTGATACATACAGCTGTTATGTATCCAAACAAACTGACTTATTAATGCTAACAACAACAGGTTATTGCTAAATTTCAACAATACAAGTCAAACAATAACTGATTGAGGTTATGTATGACAATGTGTTTCAAATTATCTAGGTCAACTTATACAATTAAATATTATGTATTTTAGACAATACTGACCTGAGAACACTACAACACTGTTTACAAATGAGATATATAGCTCATACAACACCAATCTGAGTTCAGATACAATCAACGGCTAAGTTTCAACTACGCTCTGCTACCAAAAATTATGTCTAGAGTTACCGTAGGCAGGTAGGAAATTTTTCAGAGGTGCGCAGTGGAAGTCTGTAATGCATCCACCTGACCACGGTAAGGCAAGGACCTAAAAACAATGCACTGCGTTGCACAGTGAATGAATATAAATTTTAATATTAATAAAATGTCTACCAACTCTTACTGATGCTCCTGATGATGTTCTTGAGTGGACCTATAAGATTAACTCATAATTTTGGCCAAAATAACAAGAGAATCGAATAAATACCACAGAATCCAATTCGGCGAAGTCCTATTCCACGGGCACCAAACAGGAATTCACACACGTGTTTTACAAAGTTCAATATTTCACAAATGTTCATTAATAATAATAATAATAATATAATAATAATAATAAATCATTTTATTTCGCGTGGCATAGACGCATAGATAAATACCTTACAGTCTAACATACATATAGTGGTTGTTAGTATAAATATACTTATAAACTATGTTAGTATTGCTTCACTTGCACGTTGTTGTTGTGCGTTCTTGTGGCACTTGTCCGCGGAAGCGACGGAACACCACTCCAGTCGGCCAAAAGTCCTCCTTCATTACAACATCCAGAAAGCACGTCGGGACCCGCATCACAAACGCCTTGAAATTGACGTTACGACGCGACTCCAGCAGCTGTACTCTCGGTGTGTATTTCGTCTTTTGGCGCACGTACTCCGCGATGTCCTCCACCTTAGTAGTGTAGTGCAGGCGAGAGACATAGACGGGTGTGTTCGGTGCGGCGGCGCGCAGATTCGCACCCGACTCTACAGGAGCCGTACCGCAGCAATTCTTGTTAGTTTTCTGACGACGCTTCCTCCTCTGCACCGTCACAAAACCATCATCTGCGTCCTCGTCGCGGTTCTTTGCCGTCTCCGGCATGGACTTCAGCGTGGAAGCAACGGGGGTGCTCGCAGTGACCTGCTGAGCCTCTATTCGCTTAGGTTGCGCGGCGATACACGGAGGCGCCGCGGGGTCGGGGGCAGGGCTGCGGGGCGCTTGTGTAGCGCACTCAGCAGTCACAACATTTCGCGGCGACAAAACTGCTGACGCGAAACTTGCGACCGATGTGTCGACGCATGCACCTCGGTGCGTGTTGACGTTACTACGCGCCGGTGACCCAGTTAAATTGACAACCTTGTGTAGGTCGTCCACCTCCGTGCGCAAGAGTGCAACGGTGTCTTGGGATGCCTGTAGCTTCTTATGTACATCCGCTAAACTTGCCTTTAGAAACACAATGTCCTTCAAAAGGCTTGTGACATCGACGTGGTTGAAAGTGACGGGAGGCAACTTGTTCAAGTCCCTCGCCACAAACGTCGGCACGTCGTCAGGATCGGTCTCTTTCAGCAGCGTGATAATATCCTGCAAACTTTTCTTTGTCCCGTCACGTCTGCGGGACACCATCTGGTCGCATTTGTTTAGCGACCTGTACAGAAGCAGCTTGGCAGCCGCTATGTCCTCCTCGCTGAAGTTGCTGGAACAGATCTGGATAGCCGACACCTCGTCCATGACATCCAGTTTCTGCTGCAGGAACGCCAGCAGCTCGTTCGCCACAAGTTTGTCACTCATGGTGATAAAAATTGCGAGCGTCGGCTTGCGCCGCGCTAAACAATAAAATTAAATGTATTTACGCGTTACACGTCCGCCTTAGAGCGCGGTCGGCGAAACTATCAAATAAGTGGAAACAAAAAATCATTAAGATACAACTTATCTGTTATCACAAATAAACCGATGCCAGCTGATTAAAGAAGCGGCACTCAATCGGGTTCCAATTTTATTACAATATTCCACGCGAGAGAGACCAAAACGGTGTGTTAATTTTTCAAGGCAAGAACGGAAGTTGACAGTTCAGTGCGACCATAGTCAGAAATTTTCAATAGACTAAACTCTTCTTTCTCTTAGCGTTATCCCAGTTTCAGTCTGGGGTCCGCTTTCTAGTCTAACCGGATTTGGCTGAATATTAGCTTTTCCACAGAGCGACTGCCTGTCTGACCTCCGCAACCCGAAGGGATAGCGATATTCCATGGTTTAGACTAGTGTCAGTTTATTTAGAAGGTACTGATGCCCTGTAACGATTGTCAAAGATCTTCATGACAACCGGAACCGACGGCTTAACGTGCTTTCCGAGGCACGGGACAAGCGATAATTAACAATTCAATACGCACATAACTCCGAAAAGTCATTGGTGCGCGCCGTGGATTCGAACCTGATACCCTCTGCATGGCAGTCTCTTGGTATATCCACTCGGCTATCGCTGCCTATTTCAATAGACTAAACTAAACGTTACTAAATCGATATAATCGACTTGACTTATCATAAAAGATCATATCAAATATCATTGTTGCTAATATAATAAACAATATGTCTAGAGGGAAATCCCCGGGCCACGATCATCTTAGCATCGAGCATCTAAGGCACGCGGGCGTACACCTACCCAGAATACTAGCAATGTTATACACACTGTGTTTGAGTCACTCCTACCTGCCGAAAAATTTGATGAAAACCCATGTAATCCCTATAATTAAAGACAAGACGGGTGACACATCTGATCCCGCAAATTACAGGCCAATATCACTTGCAACTGTAATGGCTAAGGTACTGGACGGTCTGATAGATAGACACATGGCAACCCGGATCAATTTGAATGATGCACAGTTTGGTTTCAGGCCGGGATTATCCACGGAGACTGCAGTGCTGTCTCTTAAGCACACCGTCCAGTACTACACGTCACGGAAAACGCCTGTTAATGCGTGTTTCCTAGACCTTTCCAAGGCCTTTTGATTTGGTCCAATATGATTTGCTTTAGGATAAGTTGAAAAAAGAAACCACGGTAGACAGGGCTATTGTTTCTATAATGAGATATTGGTATTACAATCAGATAAATAGTGTAAGATGGGCTCCTGCCCATCTTACACTATTATAAAGCTCCTGCTTTATCCGATGCTTACGGCCTGGAATGCGGGGTGAGACAGGGTGGCCTAACATCCCCCAGGCTTTTCAGTCTGTACATTAATCAGCTGATTGTTGAGCTTAGCAATACCTATATAGGATGTCACGTAGACGGCATTTGCTTGAATAATATCAGTTATTGTGATGATATGGTGTTGCTGTGCCCATCAATAAGCGCTATGATGAGACTGCTTGGTCAGTGTGAGAGGTATGCAGAGGCCCATGGACTCAGATACAATATTGTAAAAAGTGAACTCCTTGTGTTTAAAGCTGGAACAAAATTTTACTCAGACTTACCAGAAGTAAAACTTTATGGAAGTCCACTAAAAAGGGTAACGAGATTTAAGTATCTGGGTCACTGGGTCTCTGAAGACCTTAAAGATGACTCGTATTGAGCGTGAGCGTGAGCGTAGGGCGCTGGCTGTCCGATGCAATATGTTGGCCCGTAGATTTGCACGATGGTTAGCCTCCTGCCTCCTGGAGTATGTACTCCAGCAACGCGTTAAGTGGACCGACAAGACCGATCCACCCAAGATTGGTGACCTCGTTTTGATCAAGGAGGCTAACCTTCCGCCACTCAGATGGCACAGGGGGCGCATTCTTCGTTTGGTAACTGGGGCTGATGGAGTTCCCCGATTTGCTGAGGTCTTGGTGGACGGTTCGATTCTGAGGAGAGCGGTTGCAACATTGTCACGTCGCAAATATTCCAAATTCCAGCGTTTCCAAAAGCTCTGAGTAATCTGGCGTACCAATTCAAAACGCGAGAGACGACCAGGTCTCGTATCAATATAGGGGTACTCAGGCAAGGTGACAAGTGGGCGACCAATCAAAAAATGGTCCGGCGTAAGGGCCTCCAAATCATTCGGATCTGAGGATTCTCTAGGCCGAGAGTCTCAAGGCCGTTGCACCCGATTGAGAACAACGGCCTAGAGTTCAAAACGGCCTCAATCTTACAAAACACAGTTGCGAGTTCCTCAAATGTAAGGACAGATTCACCGATTGTCCTGCGCAAGTGTGTTTTGGCCGATTTTACAGCGGCCTCAAAAATACCACCCCAGTGTGGACAATTTGGTGGGGAAAACGACCAATTTATCCCACGTCGGGCAAGCCTATCACCTTTATCAGCCTTGTTGGTTTCAAGGAAATTAACAACATCATTCAAATAATTATAAGTGCCCTTGAAGTTAGTGCCGCAATCAGAACGGATCAAGGAAGGCAGCCCTCTGCGGGATACAAATCTGTCAAATGTGGCTACGAACGCCTCGGTCGTAAGCGAGGAGACCAGTTCTAAGTGTACGGCCTTTGTGGAGAGACAAATTAAAACACACAAGTAGGCCTTGACAGTCTTGCTGTTTCGAAGTGTCGACGTTTTCACCAAAAAGGGACCGTCAAACATCCTGCTTTCAGTTACGCGATCTGCCGGTAAGTCTCCCATCAAGGGCTGCATTGTAGAAGCCTTGAGCTTGTAACAAGGGATGCAGCGAAAGACTACCCTCCGAATAATTCTTCGGGCCGAAAAAATCAAAAACTCGCGTTGCAGAATAGCCAACAAAGCATTACAATCAGCATGCGAGTTCTTAAGGTGACGGTCAGTTACCAACAAACGTACCAAATGACCGTCCTTGGGTAACAAAAGGGGGTGACGTGCCCCGTAAGGGAGGTTGGCGTTCTTGAGACGCCCTCCAACGCGCAAGAGACCCGTATCGTCCAAAAAAGGGTTCAATTTAGAGACAGCTCCCGACAATTTCGATCTCCCTGATTTAAGGATAGCAATCTCCTTCTCAAATTGCGCCAATTGCACAGAGCGAACCCAAAAGGTGACGGACTCCTGTCGCTCCTGTGGTGAAAGAAACGGTGTCAGACGTTTCTGTTGTGGGTGCCTAAAGTTAAAAACAAAACGCTATATCCAAGCAGTAACACCTAACAACTTGCCAAGGGAGCTGTAGCGATTCAGCAAGAAATCGGGGTCGAAGGGGCATTCCACCTTCTCAACAGCGAGTGTTCGTAGACCCGGCTAATTGGAAGTATTCAAAACTGGCGTTCGAGGCCAATCAATTTCTGGTCGACTCAACCATTCCGGACCCCACCACAGCGAATGACCTATCAAACTAGGCGTCAAGCATCCGCGCGAGGCACAATCAGCGGGGTTGAGCTCACCTGGCACGTGTCTCCAAACAAGCTTGACTTCAGATTTCTGTATTTGGGAGACGCGATTAGCGGCAAATACCTCCAAAGTGTGGACAGACGCCTTGAACCAACAAAGAACAATTTGGCTGTCTGTCCAGACGTAGGTCCCAATAATACAAATGCTTTTACCAAAAGTGCTGGACACGTGGTTCAATAAGCGTACAAGTAGGGCTGCTCCCGAGAGCTCCAATTTTGGGATGGTCAGAGATGTCCGTAGGGGTGCCACCTTGCTCTTCGCCATGATCAGGGAAACTCTCACCTGACCTGAGGCACTGACTGTGCGCAAGTACACCTCGGCCGCGTGACCACGTTCCGAGGCGTCACAAAACCCGTGAAGGGTGGCCTTGTACTTCCCGGGAGGAAGGATGGGACGAGGCAAGGAGATCTCGTTGACGGTAGGAAGTGAGGATACAAAAGAGGTCCATTCCTCAACAAAAGTGGCGTGTAGAGGTTCGTCCCAGGTCAATCCTGCTGTCCAAAGCTTCTGCAAGAAGCATTTTGCCCAAAATATAATTGGACAGATCCAACCGTTCGGATCAAAGGTTTTGGCGACAATACAATACGAGACGTTTAGTCCAAGAACAAGGTAATTTCAGGTCTACGTTATACGTAAAGATGTCTTGGACTGGTCTGTACTGAACGCCGAGAACAGGCATCATGGCGGGGTTGTCAACAATCTCAAACAAATGTGGATCTTGCTGATGATCCTCTGGCAAGCCTTCCAAAAGCGCTGGTGAGTTGGAAATCCATTTGCGCAACTCATAACCAGTGGAGGCCAAAATACCTATCAATTCGTCCCGCAGGAGGATCGCCTCGTCCGCTGTGGAGGCGCCCGAGCAAATGTCATCGACGTAAATATCGTCCTTCAAGATGGCGGAGGCTCGTGGGAAACGTAAGCTTTCGCGGTCTGCGAGCTCCCAAAGAGAACGTATTGCCAAGTAGGGGCTCGACCTAAACCCGTACGTATTAGTATTGAGCTCGTAGACGACCATGGGATCGCGAGGAGACTCTCTCCAAAGGATCAGCTGGAAGCGACGGTCATCAGGGTGGATAATCGTCTGCCTGAACATCATTTTTATATCGGCCACAAAGACAACCTGATGTCGTCGGAAGCTGGTGATGACGTCACAAAGGTCCTTGACCAACTTGGGACCAGAATGCAAGCACTGGTTCAAGGATACGCCCGTAAAAGTCTGCGCAGAACCATCAAATACTGTGCGCAGCTTGCGAGTCGATGACTTCAATACCGCATGATGCGGGAGAAAGTAATGCTCCACCGAACGCCAATCCAAATTTGACACTGACATGTGTCCCAATTGTTCATATTCTCTCATGAACTCAATGTACTTCTGTCTGAGCTCCGGATCACGACCCATGCGACGCTCCATAGCCAACAATCTCTTTTCGGCTAAAGGTCTTGACTCTACAAGCGGAGGCCGAACAGACTGAAAAGGTAGCTTCGTAATAAGCCGACCAGAAAGGAGTCGACCAGTGTTGTTCTGGAAGAACAGCTCGCACTCCTCATGTTATGGATTCAAACGGGCAGCTTGAGGGGGCTCCTGTACCTCCCAAAACCTCTGAACCGCATCAGAGAGAGTGGAGCCTACGGCCAACAAATTATCAAGTTCGGGTGGAGGGGGGTCCCTAGGTACAGGTCCCATCAAAGCAAATCCAAATATGGTCGGGAGGGCAGTCAAACCATTTGGCACCAAGACCCGTTTCCCACCAATCAAAATTCCACCGAGGACATCAGAGCCAATCAACAAATCGATTTGTCCCGGTGTGTCAAAGAACAATGGCAGAATTAGTTTTGGGTTTGTTGTGGCGACCTTAAACTTCATATGAACAGAACAAATTCTTTTTTTTTTCTACGATTTTTTATATTTTCACTTTGTCTCGTTAAAGCCGGATTATTTAATGATGATAAAAAGCATTCCAATTGATTACAAACTAGATACTTACTTTATTATTTGATTGTTGCCATAGACAATGGTGTGATAGGAATAGACGTTGACATTGATTCGTATCGATTATTAAATAAGTAATCGATACGATCGACCTTTATAGGGTGGGTTTGGTTTAAAATATAATAATTAAAATGCAGTTATTTCATTTTTAATCAACATTATATCAATAAGCTTATTTTTTTGTAGCAAAACAACTTTTAAATCAAATAAAAACGTCACAGCATCGTTTTAACGTTATATCGATTTCACATAAAATAGATTTAAAATGTGCAGCTCTGCTTTTGTCTTAGGCTGTGACAGGTAGATGCTACAGAATAGTTCTGCGTTTTGATGTCAATCTGACATAATTTCATTTGATAATTCAATTTTACCTACATTGTTCATTCTTAACTAAACATTAAACACCGATATCTTCTTTTTCCGGCTTGTGTGAGTAAAAATAGAATAATTTATAGACTCTGTTACTTACGCCGAATTTTTGATATATTTTTTATTACTGTGCGCTTCAATTTAATTTCAGACATTTTGATGTATGGAGATCTGCCATTGTCCTTTGGGGTCTGCCAGTTCCAATCCCGATATCAAATTCACCACATGGGTGAATTTGATATCGGGTATGTGGGTGCATACCCAAAATATTCTTCAGCACAATAGCCGAGGTTTTTATCCTCGGGTGTGAAGATTCAACAGGGGCAAACAAAACTATAACTTGCCCTTCAACATTAGAGGCTACGTCACCTATTCCCGTATACGATTGGGAAAAGAGCCCATATTTAAATTAACCTGGCCATATTTAAATTAACCTGCCCTATCAAATAAGTGGAAACAATGCAACCTTGTGAACCTGTGTCCAATATAGCACGGACAACAACAGAGGTCCCCGTAGGTCCCCAGACCCTAACAGCAACCGTTGGTAGGATAACGGTGTCAATAGGGGAGGTTGGCGTTATAGGGCAGGAGTTAATTACCTATTGTTGCCTGGGCAGCGACCGTTGGCCAGGACCAGGCAAATCAAAATGGGGATGCGGCTTGAAGTCCTCAAAGGCGCGATGACTCGATCCGCGCGCCATCTGTGGGGGGTCATAATGACGCACCCGCCCAAAACGAGGTGGGCGCGAGTCAAGGTGGGGACGCTCCGCCAAAGGAGGGGAATACCTGGGGCAGCAGTGATGGTGCTGGTGACGTTGAGCGGTCGCATATTCTGGTGCGCGAGAGAGAAGAGGCGTGCGCACGCTACGGTTCTCCAAGCGAGGTAAGCGGCGATCAATTAAGCGAGTCGACTCTCGGCTGCGTGACGGTGAGCCTCGGCTGCCACCTTCAAAACACCCGCCCGTGCGCGGCGTCGGCTGGTTGGACAAGCGGCCTACCTCTCTGGCATTCATGCAGAGAATGTCCAAATGCTGTCCTCCACAGTGAGGACAGGGGCGAGAGTTTGGGCAGTCTCGCTGATAGTGGGACCCCAAGCAAGAGAAGCAAAGGCGGCGGGCATTCGCGATGCGCCTACGAGAGGCGACATGAAGGTCCAAGAATGCCCTACAACTGGCCGTTCTGTGCCCCGTGACCTTGCAGTAAGAGCACTCCGCTGGGCGCTGCGTGACTGCAAAGCGAGGACGGTGCCGGTGAACATTGGCTCGGGTGTGAACGCGAGCCTGCTCCTTGACCTTGGGCGGCTGCGTCTTAGCCCGCGTGTCACCACCGGAGTTGTCCAAGACCCGGCACTCAACCTCCAGGAACCTCTCCAGGTCAGCAAAGGGGGGCAGATGGGTCGCGCTATCCCCACCAAAGCGCTGTTCAAAACGCGACCTCAGGTCGGCAGGCAGCTTCTTTAACACAATGTGCACCAATAGATAGGACCATTGGTCCACGGGTAGGTCAAGGCACTTAAGTGCATTGATTGCCACCAAAAGCGGGTTCAACAGTTGGGTGCGCAACCCAGAGACCCGGGTGAGCGTCGTCAAACCCAAACTCTGCTCGATGTGCGTGTCGGCGAGGCCACGCTTATTATGGTACCTACGGGTAATTAAGTCCCGAGCCGTCTGGTACGCCTCGTCAGACACGGGCAGATGCTGGATGAGGCCTTTGGCCTCTCCATCCAGAATCGACATTAAATATGCCAATTTTTGCGCTGGCCGAAGGTCAGCCCTGTCATTGACCAGGCTGTCAAACAAATTAACGAAGCCCAGGTAGCTTCCTAGGCAGCCATCAAAATGGGGGAGGTCTAAAGCAGGGAGCCTACTCACCAGCCCCGGTGCTGACCTAGGAAGCTCCTGCTTCAGGCCGGGTTGCCCTTCCCTATTGGCAACTAGTTGTCTCGCACTATAGGAGACAGCATCATACAGGTCTAAGACCTGGGCATAGTCTTCGCTGACCTTATTTCGCTGGTCAGCGGTGAAATAATTGACTGACACTTCGAGACAGCAAGCGCTGAAAGTGCGGAATTGCTGTTCCACACTTGCCAGGCGATCATCAATCCGCTCGTACCTTTGTAATAAGGCCTGCTGGCGATCAGGCCGGTTCACTAAGGCACTGGCCGAGGCAAACCAGCGCAAATCTGATGCAATAGCACCAGCAGCCGCACGCAAGTCCTTGATAGCTGACGTAATCAAATTTCAAAAGAGCCCGGACAAGCGTCAAATAATATTAAAAAATCAAAACTTAATTTTTCTTAATTCTTTGAAACCAACAAAGTATTAGCTTGTTTACTGCTGGTACAAGCAAGTGACATGTATCTACTATCCAACAAAATTAATAGTTTCAATATATATTGACACAAAACAAAGTCAAAGTTAACAAAAGTTGAAACTTCAAATAAATTAATTAATTACTTGCAACAGACAGACTAGCTGTGTTATTTGAGATATACAATAGTAAGTAAGCACAGAATATGTGTTACCTAGCAATATTATCTATATATTATAACAAAACAAAGGTTTATCAAAGTTTGGTTGTTATAATGTTTCAACTTAATATAATTATGCAATTATCTAAATTTACTAAATTTATTGATACATACAGCTGTTATGTATCCAAACAAACTGACTTATTAATGCTAACAACAACAGGTTATTGCTAGATTTCAACAATACAAGTCAAACAATAACTGATTGAGGTTATGTATGACAATGTGTTTCAAATTATCTAGGTCAACTTATACAATTAAATATTATGTATTTTAGACAATACTGACCTGAGAACACTACAACACTGTTTACAAATGAGATATATAGCTCATACAACACCAATCTGAGTTCAGATACAATCAACGGCTAAGTTTCAACTACGCTCTGCTACCAAAAATTATGTCTAGAGTTACCGTAGGCAGGTAGGAAATTTTTCAGAGGTGCGCAGTGGAAGTCTGTAATGTATCCACCTGACCACGGTAAGGCAAGGACCTAAAAACAATGCACTGCGTTGCACAGTGAATGAATATAAATTTTAATATTAATAAAATGTCTACCAACTCTTACTGATGCTCCTGATGATGTTCTTGAGTGGACCTATAAGATTAACTCATAATTTTGGCCAAAATAACAAGAGAATCGAATAAATACCACAGAATCCAATTCGGCGAAGTCCTATTCCACGGGCACCAAACAGGAATTCACACACGTGTTTTACAAAGTTCAATATTTCACAAATGTTCATTAATAATAATAATAATAATATAATAATAATAATAAATCATTTTATTTCGCGTGGCATAGACGCATAGATAAATACCTTACAGTCTAACATACATATAGTGGTTGTTAGTATAAATATACTTATAAACTATGTTAGTATTGCTTCACTTGCACGTTGTTGTTGTGCGTTCTTGTGGCACTTGTCCGCGGAAGCGACGGAACACCACTCCGGTCGGCCAAAAGTCCTCCTTCATTACAACATCCAGAAAGCACGTCGGGACCCGCATCACAAACGCCTTGAAATTGACGTTACGACGCGACTCCAGCAGCTGTACTCTCGGTGTGTATTTCGTCTTTTGGCGCACGTACTCCGCGATGTCCTCCACCTTAGTAGTGTAGTGCAGGCGAGAGACATAGACGGGTGTGTTCGGTGCGGCGGCGCGCAGATTCGCACCCGACTCTACAGGAGCCGTACCGCAGCAGTTCTTGTTAGTTTTCTGACGACGCTTCCTCCTCTGCACCGTCACAAAACCATCATCTGCGTCCTCGTCGCGGTTCTTTGCCGTCTCCGGCATGGACTTCAGCGTGGAAGCAACGGGGGTGCTCGCAGTGACCTGCTGAGCCTCTATTCGCTTAGGTTGCGCGGCGATACACGGAGGCGCCGCGGGGTCGGGGGCAGGGCTGCGGGGCGCTTGTGTAGCGCACTCAGCAGTCACAACATTTCGCGGCGACAAAACTGCTGACGCGAAACTTGCGACCGATGTGTCGACGCATGCACCTCGGTGCGTGTTGACGTTACTACGCGCCGGTGACCCAGTTAAATTGACAACCTTGTGTAGGTCGTCCACCTCCGTGCGCAAGAGTGCAACGGTGTCTTGGGATGCCTGTAGCTTCTTATGTACATCCGCTAAACTTGCCTTTAGAAACACAATGTCCTTCAAAAGGCTTGTGACATCGACGTGGTTGAAAGTGACGGGAGGCAACTTGTTCAAGTCCCTCGCCACAAACGTCGGCACGTCGTCAGGATCGGTCTCTTTCAGCAGCGTGATAATATCCTGCAAACTTTTCTTTGTCCCGTCACGTCTGCGGGACACCATCTGGTCGCATTTGTTTAGCGACCTGTACAGAAGCAGCTTGGCAGCCGCTATGTCCTCCTCGCTGAAGTTGCTGGAACAGATCTGGATAGCCGACACCTCGTCCATGACATCCAGTTTCTGCTGCAGGAACGCCAGCAGCTCGTTCGCCACAAGTTTGTCACTCATGGTGATAAAAATTGCGAGCGTCGGCTTGCGCCGCGCTAAACAATAAAATTAAATGTATTTACGCGTTACACGTCCGCCTTAGAGCGCGGTCGGCGAAACTATCAAATAAGTGGAAACAAAAAATCATTAAGATACAACTTATCTGTTATCACAAATAAACCGATGCCAGCTGATTAAAGAAGCGGCACTCAATCGGGTTCCAATTTTATTACAATATTCCACGCGAGAGAGACCAAAACGGTGTGTTAATTTTTCAAGGCAAGAACGGAAGTTGACAGTTCAGTGCGACCATAGTCAGAAATTTTCAATAGACTAAACTCTTCTTTCTCTTAGCGTTATCCCAGTTTCAGTCTGGGGTCCGCTTTCTAGTCTAACCGGATTTGGCTGAATATTAGCTTTTCCACAGAGCGACTGCCTGTCTGACCTCCGCAACCCGAAGGGATAGCGATATTCCATGGTTTAGACTAGTGTCAGTTTATTTAGAAGGTACTGATGCCCTGTAACGATTGTCAAAGATCTTCATGACAACCGGAACCGACGGCTTAACGTGCTTTCCGAGGCACGGGACAAGCGATAATTAACAATTCAATACGCACATAACTCCGAAAAGTCATTGGTGCGCGCCGTGGATTCGAACCTGATACCCTCTGCATGGCAGTCTCTTGGTATATCCACTCGGCTATCGCTGCCTATTTCAATAGACTAAACTAAACGTTACTAAATCGATATAATCGACTTGACTTATCATAAAAGATCATATCAAATATCATTGTTGCTAATATAATAAACAATATGTCTAGAGGGAAATCCCCGGGCCACGATCATCTTAGCATCGAGCATCTAAGGCACGCGGGCGTACACCTACCCAGAATACTAGCAATGTTATACACACTGTGTTTGAGTCACTCCTACCTGCCGAAAAATTTGATGAAAACCCATGTAATCCCTATAATTAAAGACAAGACGGGTGACACATCTGATCCCGCAAATTACAGGCCAATATCACTTGCAACTGTAATGGCTAAGGTACTGGACGGTCTGATAGATAGACACATGGCAACCCGGATCAATTTGAATGATGCACAGTTTGGTTTCAGGCCGGGATTATCCACGGAGACTGCAGTGCTGTCTCTTAAGCACACCGTCCAGTACTACACGTCACGGAAAACGCCTGTTAATGCGTGTTTCCTAGACCTTTCCAAGGCCTTTTGATTTGGTCCAATATGATTTGCTTTAGGATAAGTTGAAAAAAGAAACCACGGTAGACAGGGCTATTGTTTCTATAATGAGATATTGGTATTACAATCAGATAAATAGTGTAAGATGGGCTCCTGCCCATCTTACACTATTATAAAGCTCCTGCTTTATCCGATGCTTACGGCCTGGAATGCGGGGTGAGACAGGGTGGCCTAACATCCCCCAGGCTTTTCAGTCTGTACATTAATCAGCTGATTGTTGAGCTTAGCAATACCTATATAGGATGTCACGTAGACGGCATTTGCTTGAATAATATCAGTTATTGTGATGATATGGTGTTGCTGTGCCCATCAATAAGCGCTATGATGAGACTGCTTGGTCAGTGTGAGAGGTATGCAGAGGCCCATGGACTCAGATACAATATTGTAAAAAGTGAACTCCTTGTGTTTAAAGCTGGAACAAAATTTTACTCAGACTTACCAGAAGTAAAACTTTATGGAAGTCCACTAAAAAGGGTAACGAGATTTAAGTATCTGGGTCACTGGGTCTCTGAAGACCTTAAAGATGACTCGTATTGAGCGTGAGCGTGAGCGTAGGGCGCTGGCTGTCCAATGCAATATGTTGGCCCGTAGATTTGCACGATGGTTAGCCTCCTGCCTCCTGGAGTATGTACTCCAGCAACGCGTTAAGTGGACCGACAAGACCGATCCACCCAAGATTGGTGACCTCGTTTTGATCAAGGAGGCTAACCTTCCGCCACTCAGATGGCACAGGGGGCGCATTCTTCGTTTGGTAACTGGGGCTGATGGAGTTCCCCGATTTGCTGAGGTCTTGGTGGACGGTTCGATTCTGAGGAGAGCGGTTGCAACATTGTCACGTCGCAAATATTCCAAATTCCAGCGTTTCCAAAAGCTCTGAGTAATCTGGCGTACCAATTCAAAACGCGAGAGACGACCAGGTCTCGTATCAATATAGGGGTACTCAGGCAAGGTGACAAGTGGGCGACCAATCAAAAAATGGTCCGGCGTAAGGGCCTCCAAATCATTCGGATCTGAGGATTCTCTAGGCCGAGAGTCTCAAGGCCGTTGCACCCGATTGAGAACAACGGCCTAGAGTTCAAAACGGCCTCAATCTTACAAAACACAGTTGCGAGTTCCTCAAATGTAAGGACAGATTCACCGATTGTCCTGCGCAAGTGTGTTTTGGCCGATTTTACAGCGGCCTCAAAAATACCACCCCAGTGTGGACAATTTGGTGGGGAAAACGACCAATTTATCCCACGTCGGGCAAGCCTATCACCTTTATCAGCCTTGTTGGTTTCAAGGAAATTAACAACATCATTCAAATAATTATAAGTGCCCTTGAAGTTAGTGCCGCAATCAGAACGGATCAAGGAAGGCAGCCCTCTGCGGGATACAAATCTGTCAAATGTGGCTACGAACGCCTCGGTCGTAAGCGAGGAGACCAGTTCTAAGTGTACGGCCTTTGTGGAGAGACAAATTAAAACACACAAGTAGGCCTTGACAGTCTTGCTGTTTCGAAGTGTCGACGTTTTCACCAAAAAGGGACCGTCAAACATCCTGCTTTCAGTTACGCGATCTGCCGGTAAGTCTCCCATCAAGGGCTGCATTGTAGAAGCCTTGAGCTTGTAACAAGGGATGCAGCGAAAGACTACCCTCCGAATAATTCTTCGGGCCGAAAAAATCAAAAACTCGCGTTGCAGAATAGCCAACAAAGCATTACAATCAGCATGCGAGTTCTTAAGGTGACGGTCAGTTACCAACAAACGTACCAAATGACCGTCCTTGGGTAACAAAAGGGGGTGACGTGCCCCGTAAGGGAGGTTGGCGTTCTTGAGACGCCCTCCAACGCGCAAGAGACCCGTATCGTCCAAAAAAGGGTTCAATTTAGAGACAGCTCCCGACAATTTCGATCTCCCTGATTTAAGGATAGCAATCTCCTTCTCAAATTGCGCCAATTGCACAGAGCGAACCCAAAAGGTGACGGACTCCTGTCGCTCCTGTGGTGAAAGAAACGGTGTCAGACGTTTCTGTTGTGGGTGCCTAAAGTTAAAAACAAAACGCTATATCCAAGCAGTAACACCTAACAACTTGCCAAGGGAGCTGTAGCGATTCAGCAAGAAATCGGGGTCGAAGGGGCATTCCACCTTCTCAACAGCGAGTGTTCGTAGACCCGGCTAATTGGAAGTATTCAAAACTGGCGTTCGAGGCCAATCAATTTCTGGTCGACTCAACCATTCCGGACCCCACCACAGCGAATGACCTATCAAACTAGGCGTCAAGCATCCGCGCGAGGCACAATCAGCGGGGTTGAGCTCACCTGGCACGTGTCTCCAAACAAGCTTGACTTCAGATTTCTGTATTTGGGAGACGCGATTAGCGGCAAATACCTCCAAAGTGTGGACAGACGCCTTGAACCAACAAAGAACAATTTGGCTGTCTGTCCAGACGTAGGTCCCAATAATACAAATGCTTTTACCAAAAGTGCTGGACACGTGGTTCAATAAGCGTACAAGTAGGGCTGCTCCCGAGAGCTCCAATTTTGGGATGGTCAGAGATGTCCGTAGGGGTGCCACCTTGCTCTTCGCCATGATCAGGGAAACTCTCACCTGACCTGAGGCACTGACTGTGCGCAAGTACACCTCGGCCGCGTGACCACGTTCCGAGGCGTCACAAAACCCGTGAAGGGTGGCCTTGTACTTCCCGGGAGGAAGGATGGGACGAGGCAAGGAGATCTCGTTGACGGTAGGAAGTGAGGATACAAAAGAGGTCCATTCCTCAACAAAAGTGGCGTGTAGAGGTTCGTCCCAGGTCAATCCTGCTGTCCAAAGCTTCTGCAAGAAGCATTTTGCCCAAAATATAATTGGACAGATCCAACCGTTCGGATCAAAGGTTTTGGCGACAATACAATACGAGACGTTTAGTCCAAGAACAAGGTAATTTCAGGTCTACGTTATACGTAAAGATGTCTTGGACTGGTCTGTACTGAACGCCGAGAACAGGCATCATGGCGGGGTTGTCAACAATCTCAAACAAATGTGGATCTTGCTGATGATCCTCTGGCAAGCCTTCCAAAAGCGCTGGTGAGTTGGAAATCCATTTGCGCAACTCATAACCAGTGGAGGCCAAAATACCTATCAATTCGTCCCGCAGGAGGATCGCCTCGTCCGCTGTGGAGGCGCCCGAGCAAATGTCATCGACGTAAATATCGTCCTTCAAGATGGCGGAGGCTCGTGGGAAACGTAAGCTTTCGCGGTCTGCGAGCTCCCAAAGAGAACGTATTGCCAAGTAGGGGCTCGACCTAAACCCGTACGTATTAGTATTGAGCTCGTAGACGACCATGGGATCGCGAGGAGACTCTCTCCAAAGGATCAGCTGGAAGCGACGGTCATCAGGGTGGATAATCGTCTGCCTGAACATCATTTTTATATCGGCCACAAAGACAACCTGATGTCGTCGGAAGCTGGTGATGACGTCACAAAGGTCCTTGACCAACTTGGGACCAGAATGCAAGCACTGGTTCAAGGATACGCCCGTAAAAGTCTGCGCAGAACCATCAAATACTGTGCGCAGCTTGCGAGTCGATGACTTCAATACCGCATGATGCGGGAGAAAGTAATGCTCCACCGAACGCCAATCCAAATTTGACACTGACATGTGTCCCAATTGTTCATATTCTCTCATGAACTCAATGTACTTCTGTCTGAGCTCCGGATCACGACCCATGCGACGCTCCATAGCCAACAATCTCTTTTCGGCTAAAGGTCTTGACTCTACAAGCGGAGGCCGAACAGACTGAAAAGGTAGCTTCGTAATAAGCCGACCAGAAAGGAGTCGACCAGTGTTGTTCTGGAAGAACAGCTCGCACTCCTCATGTTATGGATTCAAACGGGCAGCTTGAGGGGGCTCCTGTACCTCCCAAAACCTCTGAACCGCATCAGAGAGAGTGGAGCCTACGGCCAACAAATTATCAAGTTCGGGTGGAGGGGGGTCCCTAGGTACAGGTCCCATCAAAGCAAATCCAAATATGGTCGGGAGGGCAGTCAAACCATTTGGCACCAAGACCCGTTTCCCACCAATCAAAATTCCACCGAGGACATCAGAGCCAATCAACAAATCGATTTGTCCCGGTGTGTCAAAGAACAATGGCAGAATTAGTTTTGGGTTTGTTGTGGCGACCTTAAACTTCATATGAACAGAACAAATTCTTTTTTTTTTCTACGATTTTTTATATTTTCACTTTGTCTCGTTAAAGCCGGATTATTTAATGATGATAAAAAGCATTCCAATTGATTACAAACTAGATACTTACTTTATTATTTGATTGTTGCCATAGACAATGGTGTGATAGGAATAGACGTTGACATTGATTCGTATCGATTATTAAATAAGTAATCGATACGATCGACCTTTATAGGGTGGGTTTGGTTTAAAATATAATAATTAAAATGCAGTTATTTCATTTTTAATCAACATTATATCAATAAGCTTATTTTTTTGTAGCAAAACAACTTTTAAATCAAATAAAAACGTCACAGCATCGTTTTAACGTTATATCGATTTCACATAAAATAGATTTAAAATGTGCAGCTCTGCTTTTGTCTTAGGCTGTGACAGGTAGATGCTACAGAATAGTTCTGCGTTTTGATGTCAATCTGACATAATTTCATTTGATAATTCAATTTTACCTACATTGTTCATTCTTAACTAAACATTAAACACCGATATCTTCTTTTTCCGGCTTGTGTGAGTAAAAATAGAATAATTTATAGACTCTGTTACTTACGCCGAATTTTTGATATATTTTTTATTACTGTGCGCTTCAATTTAATTTCAGACATTTTGATGTATGGAGATCTGCCATTGTCCTTTGGGGTCTGCCAGTTCCAATCCCGATATCAAATTCACCACATGGGTGAATTTGATATCGGGTATGTGGGTGCATACCCAAAATATTCTTCAGCACAATAGCCGAGGTTTTTATCCTCGGGTGTGAAGATTCAACAGGGGCAAACAAAACTATAACTTGCCCTTCAACATTAGAGGCTACGTCACCTATTCCCGTATACGATTGGGAAAAGAGCCCATATTTAAATTAACCTGGCCATATTTAAATTAACCTGCCCTATCAAATAAGTGGAAACAATGCAACCTTGTGAACCTGTGTCCAATATAGCACGGACAACAACAGAGGTCCCCGTAGGTCCCCAGACCCTAACAGCAACCGTTGGTAGGATAACGGTGTCAATAGGGGAGGTTGGCGTTATAGGGCAGGAGTTAATTACCTATTGTTGCCTGGGCAGCGACCGTTGGCCAGGACCAGGCAAATCAAAATGGGGATGCGGCTTGAAGTCCTCAAAGGCGCGATGACTCGATCCGCGCGCCATCTGTGGGGGGTCATAATGACGCACCCGCCCAAAACGAGGTGGGCGCGAGTCAAGGTGGGGACGCTCCGCCAAAGGAGGGGAATACCTGGGGCAGCAGTGATGGTGCTGGTGACGTTGAGCGGTCGCATATTCTGGTGCGCGAGAGAGAAGAGGCGTGCGCACGCTACGGTTCTCCAAGCGAGGTAAGCGGCGATCAATTAAGCGAGTCGACTCTCGGCTGCGTGACGGTGAGCCTCGGCTGCCACCTTCAAAACACCCGCCCGTGCGCGGCGTCGGCTGGTTGGACAAGCGGCCTACCTCTCTGGCATTCATGCAGAGAATGTCCAAATGCTGTCCTCCACAGTGAGGACAGGGGCGAGAGTTTGGGCAGTCTCGCTGATAGTGGGACCCCAAGCAAGAGAAGCAAAGGCGGCGGGCATTCGCGATGCGCCTACGAGAGGCGACATGAAGGTCCAAGAATGCCCTACAACTGGCCGTTCTGTGCCCCGTGACCTTGCAGTAAGAGCACTCCGCTGGGCGCTGCGTGACTGCAAAGCGAGGACGGTGCCGGTCAACATTGGCTCGGGTGTGAACGCGAGCCTGCTCCTTGACCTTGGGCGGCTGCGTCTTAGCCCGCGTGTCACCACCGGAGTTGTCCAAGACCCGGCACTCAACCTCCAGGAACCTCTCCAGGTCAGCAAAGGGGGGCAGATGGGTCGCGCTATCCCCACCAAAGCGCTGTTCAAAACGCGACCTCAGGTCGGCAGGCAGCTTCTTTAACACAATGTGCACCAATAGATAGGACCATTGGTCCACGGGTAGGTCAAGGCACTTAAGTGCATTGATTGCCACCAAAAGCGGGTTCAACAGTTGGGTGCGCAACCCAGAGACCCGGGTGAGCGTCGTCAAACCCAAACTCTGCTCGATGTGCGTGTCGGCGAGGCCACGCTTATTATGGTACCTACGGGTAATTAAGTCCCGAGCCGTCTGGTACGCCTCGTCAGACACGGGCAGATGCTGGATGAGGCCTTTGGCCTCTCCATCCAGAATCGACATTAAATATGCCAATTTTTGCGCTGGCCGAAGGTCAGCCCTGTCATTGACCAGGCTGTCAAACAAATTAACGAAGCCCAGGTAGCTTCCTAGGCAGCCATCAAAATGGGGGAGGTCTAAAGCAGGGAGCCTACTCACCAGCCCCGGTGCTGACCTAGGAAGCTCCTGCTTCAGGCCGGGTTGCCCTTCCCTATTGGCAACTAGTTGTCTCGCACTATAGGAGACAGCATCATACAGGTCTAAGACCTGGGCATAGTCTTCGCTGACCTTATTTCGCTGGTCAGCGGTGAAATAATTGACTGACACTTCGAGACAGCAAGCGCTGAAAGTGCGGAATTGCTGTTCCACACTTGCCAGGCGATCATCAATCCGCTCGTACCTTTGTAATAAGGCCTGCTGGCGATCAGGCCGGTTCACTAAGGCACTGGCCGAGGCAAACCAGCGCAAATCTGATGCAATAGCACCAGCAGCCGCACGCAAGTCCTTGATAGCTGACGTAATCAAATTTCAAAAGAGCCCGGACAAGCGTCAAATAATATTAAAAAATCAAAACTTAATTTTTCTTAATTCTTTGAAACCAACAAAGTATTAGCTTGTTTACTGCTGGTACAAGCAAGTGACATGTATCTACTATCCAACAAAATTAATAGTTTCAATATATATTGACACAAAACAAAGTCAAAGTTAACAAAAGTTGAAACTTCAAATAAATTAATTAATTACTTGCAACAGACAGACTAGCTGTGTTATTTGAGATATACAATAGTAAGTAAGCACAGAATATGTGTTACCTAGCAATATTATCTATATATTATAACAAAACAAAGGTTTATCAAAGTTTGGTTGTTATAATGTTTCAACTTAATATAATTATGCAATTATCTAAATTTACTAAATTTATTGATACATACAGCTGTTATGTATCCAAACAAACTGACTTATTAATGCTAACAACAACAGGTTATTGCTAGATTTCAACAATACAAGTCAAACAATAACTGATTGAGGTTATGTATGACAATGTGTTTCAAATTATCTAGGTCAACTTATACAATTAAATATTATGTATTTTAGACAATACTGACCTGAGAACACTACAACACTGTTTACAAATGAGATATATAGCTCATACAACACCAATCTGAGTTCAGATACAATCAACGGCTAAGTTTCAACTACGCTCTGCTACCAAAAATTATGTCTAGAGTTACCGTAGGCAGGTAGGAAATTTTTCAGAGGTGCGCAGTGGAAGTCTGTAATGCATCCACCTGACCACGGTAAGGCAAGGACCTAAAAACAATGCACTGCGTTGCACAGTGAATGAATATAAATTTTAATATTAATAAAATGTCTACCAACTCTTACTGATGCTCCTGATGATGTTCTTGAGTGGACCTATAAGATTAACTCATAATTTTGGCCAAAATAACAAGAGAATCGAATAAATACCACAGAATCCAATTCGGCGAAGTCCTATTCCACGGGCACCAAACAGGAATTCACACACGTGTTTTACAAAGTTCAATATTTCACAAATGTTCATTAATAATAATAATAATAATATAATAATAATAATAAATCATTTTATTTCGCGTGGCATAGACGCATAGATAAATACCTTACAGTCTAACATACATATAGTGGTTGTTAGTATAAATATACTTATAAACTATGTTAGTATTGCTTCACTTGCACGTTGTTGTTGTGCGTTCTTGTGGCACTTGTCCGCGGAAGCGACGGAACACCACTCCGGTCGGCCAAAAGTCCTCCTTCATTACAACATCCAGAAAGCACGTCGGGACCCGCATCACAAACGCCTTGAAATTGACGTTACGACGCGACTCCAGCAGCTGTACTCTCGGTGTGTATTTCGTCTTTTGGCGCACGTACTCCGCGATGTCCTCCACCTTAGTAGTGTAGTGCAGGCGAGAGACATAGACGGGTGTGTTCGGTGCGGCGGCGCGCAGATTCGCACCCGACTCTACAGGAGCCGTACCGCAGCAGTTCTTGTTAGTTTTCTGACGACGCTTCCTCCTCTGCACCGTCACAAAACCATCATCTGCGTCCTCGTCGCGGTTCTTTGCCGTCTCCGGCATGGACTTCAGCGTGGAAGCAACGGGGGTGCTCGCAGTGACCTGCTGAGCCTCTATTCGCTTAGGTTGCGCGGCGATACACGGAGGCGCCGCGGGGTCGGGGGCAGGGCTGCGGGGCGCTTGTGTAGCGCACTCAGCAGTCACAACATTTCGCGGCGACAAAACTGCTGACGCGAAACTTGCGACCGATGTGTCGACGCATGCACCTCGGTGCGTGTTGACGTTACTACGCGCCGGTGACCCAGTTAAATTGACAACCTTGTGTAGGTCGTCCACCTCCGTGCGCAAGAGTGCAACGGTGTCTTGGGATGCCTGTAGCTTCTTATGTACATCCGCTAAACTTGCCTTTAGAAACACAATGTCCTTCAAAAGGCTTGTGACATCGACGTGGTTGAAAGTGACGGGAGGCAACTTGTTCAAGTCCCTCGCCACAAACGTCGGCACGTCGTCAGGATCGGTCTCTTTCAGCAGCGTGATAATATCCTGCAAACTTTTCTTTGTCCCGTCACGTCTGCGGGACACCATCTGGTCGCATTTGTTTAGCGACCTGTACAGAAGCAGCTTGGCAGCCGCTATGTCCTCCTCGCTGAAGTTGCTGGAACAGATCTGGATAGCCGACACCTCGTCCATGACATCCAGTTTCTGCTGCAGGAACGCCAGCAGCTCGTTCGCCACAAGTTTGTCACTCATGGTGATAAAAATTGCGAGCGTCGGCTTGCGCCGCGCTAAACAATAAAATTAAATGTATTTACGCGTTACACGTCCGCCTTAGAGCGCGGTCGGCGAAACTATCAAATAAGTGGAAACAAAAAATCATTAAGATACAACTTATCTGTTATCACAAATAAACCGATGCCAGCTGATTAAAGAAGCGGCACTCAATCGGGTTCCAATTTTATTACAATATTCCACGCGAGAGAGACCAAAACGGTGTGTTAATTTTTCAAGGCAAGAACGGAAGTTGACAGTTCAGTGCGACCATAGTCAGAAATTTTCAATAGACTAAACTCTTCTTTCTCTTAGCGTTATCCCAGTTTCAGTCTGGGGTCCGCTTTCTAGTCTAACCGGATTTGGCTGAATATTAGCTTTTCCACAGAGCGACTGCCTGTCTGACCTCCGCAACCCGAAGGGATAGCGATATTCCATGGTTTAGACTAGTGTCAGTTTATTTAGAAGGTACTGATGCCCTGTAACGATTGTCAAAGATCTTCATGACAACCGGAACCGACGGCTTAACGTGCTTTCCGAGGCACGGGACAAGCGATAATTAACAATTCAATACGCACATAACTCCGAAAAGTCATTGGTGCGCGCCGTGGATTCGAACCTGATACCCTCTGCATGGCAGTCTCTTGGTATATCCACTCGGCTATCGCTGCCTATTTCAATAGACTAAACTAAACGTTACTAAATCGATATAATCGACTTGACTTATCATAAAAGATCATATCAAATATCATTGTTGCTAATATAATAAACAATATGTCTAGAGGGAAATCCCCGATCATCTTAGCATCGAGCATCTAAGGCACGCGGGCGTACACCTACCCAGAATACTAGCAATGTTATACACACTGTGTTTGAGTCACTCCTACCTGCCGAAAAATTTGATGAAAACCCATGTAATCCCTATAATTAAAGACAAGACGGGTGACACATCTGATCCCGCAAATTACAGGCCAATATCACTTGCAACTGTAATGGCTAAGGTACTGGACGGTCTGATAGATAGACACATGGCAACCCGGATCAATTTGAATGATGCACAGTTTGGTTTCAGGCCGGGATTATCCACGGAGACTGCAGTGCTGTCTCTTAAGCACACCGTCCAGTACTACACGTCACGGAAAACGCCTGTTAATGCGTGTTTCCTAGACCTTTCCAAGGCCTTTTGATTTGGTCCAATATGATTTGCTTTAGGATAAGTTGAAAAAAGAAACCACGGTAGACAGGGCTATTGTTTCTATAATGAGATATTGGTATTACAATCAGATAAATAGTGTAAGATGGGCTCCTGCCCATCTTACACTATTATAAAGCTCCTGCTTTATCCGATGCTTACGGCCTGGAATGCGGGGTGAGACAGGGTGGCCTAACATCCCCCAGGCTTTTCAGTCTGTACATTAATCAGCTGATTGTTGAGCTTAGCAATACCTATATAGGATGTCACGTAGACGGCATTTGCTTGAATAATATCAGTTATTGTGATGATATGGTGTTGCTGTGCCCATCAATAAGCGCTATGATGAGACTGCTTGGTCAGTGTGAGAGGTATGCAGAGGCCCATGGACTCAGATACAATATTGTAAAAAGTGAACTCCTTGTGTTTAAAGCTGGAACAAAATTTTACTCAGACTTACCAGAAGTAAAACTTTATGGAAGTCCACTAAAAAGGGTAACGAGATTTAAGTATCTGGGTCACTGGGTCTCTGAAGACCTTAAAGATGACTCGTATTGAGCGTGAGCGTGAGCGTAGGGCGCTGGCTGTCCGATGCAATATGTTGGCCCGTAGATTTGCACGATGCATGAAACAAGTGAAGGCAACACTCTTTAAAGCGTACTGCCAGTCCTTCTACACTTGCAGTCTATGGGTTAACTACACACAGAGGTCATGCAGCGCCCTACGCGTACAGTATAATAACGCGTTTAGGATGCTGATGGGTCTGCCGCGCTACTGTAGTGCATCTGGCATGTTTGTTGAGGCGGCAGTAGATAACTTCCATGCAATCTTAAGAAAAAGATGCGCCTCGATCATGCACAGGTTACGCGGTAGCACCAACAGCATCCTCAACATGATATCAGACCGGTGGGACCACAGATAATATCTGTGGGTGGGACCACAGATATATATAGACCTAGATAACGCAAGTATCACGATCTGTATGAAAACCAAGCGTGCCAGTTTTTAACTACCTACTATTACGTCACAAGCACTATTTAGTGATGGGAAAATCAAATCGATTCAAAGACTCCACCGCCGCGTACGGCGCCCCCCCTCGGCTCACCCCCCGCCTTGCACCAGCGCTCACCCAGCCAGCAGTACGCTGCAAGTCTTAGTAGTGAGAGGTTGCGTGCTCGTGCGCTTGTGTTCCGTCGACGTGCTAGTTTTTGGATACCTTTGCTACAATTGGAAGTAAGTTTACCATTTATAAACACGTAAATATTAAAACACCAAATATTGAACAATATAAAACACTTTTTGCTGGGTGAAAACTCAATTTAAATAAAGTTCACCTTTGTTTATACCATTTCTCAATTACTATACGAATATATACTATTTATTGAGTAATTGTGTACAGTAAAGAATTATAAGAATCAATCGAATCGATTTATGTATCGATTTTATGACAGAGTAATGAGATAGACAGAGTAATGAGATAGACAGAGTAATGAGATAGACAGAGTAATGAGATATACAGAGGAATAAAATGAAATGACTCATTCATCGACCCACTCGGTCAAGACTCGCTCGAACTGGACGCTGGACGTTCCGATTTTACGTACTTTTTCTATCGTTAATTCGCGCGGACGTAGAAATCTGACGTATTTACGTACACTCAGCTACAAAAACTTCTTACAAAATGTAAACTAAGGTTATAAGTAAATGTATTAGAAATTGTATACGACTTCACTTCAAAATAAAACAAATAACAGCTAATTATTGTTTATAAAATGATATTTAATATAAATCAAGATGATAATTATATAAAATTGCATATTGATGTATCAATTAGACCCATTTAAATCATTTGAAACGAAAATTTAAAAATAAGTAGCGGGAATGATGTTATTTGGAACTGAAGCTAAAATAGAAATCTACAAGTAGGAATAGCATTTGACTAATTATTACTTACTAAAAATATAAATCTTTTAATTATTTATCCTATCTGTCTTAGGCACTATGTATGAAAATCACAGATCATATGATTACGAGTTTTGAGCAAGCGAGTCGATGAATGAGTCAATAAAATAAACAGAGGAAAATAAAATTCCTGATCTGCTTATGAATATATATTTTTTTACAAAATTGTTATAATTTCTCTTATTATTTCTTGTAATTGTTGTAGACTATTAAAATGTCAGAAACAAAGAAAAAAACCAAAGAAGAAATTTTAGAAGCAAAACGAAAAGCAAGTAAAATACGCTATAATAAAATTAAAAGTGATCCAAAATTACATGAGCTACGAAAACAAAAAGACAAAGAAAATTATTTGAAGAAAAAGAAAAACAAGAGTGTTATATGTATAAAGGACAAAAGCATAGATGAACAGCAAAAACAGCGAGATTAATGGCGTAAGAATTCGAGAGCGTATTACAGACGTAGGCAGAATCAGAAAAAAACCCTCCACGTGATTGTTAATGAAAATGATCATGACGTCATGATTACTGACCACAATTTAGAAAATGACACTGATCCTTTAGAGCAGTCATGTACTGTGAAGTCAAATACCAGCATAAAAAACGGCAGACCCAAAGTGACTATACTTTCCGATGTCAAAGTTAATTTTGATCTGAAAAAACTGTTTGGACCCGGTCATACTACGTCAAATTGCCAATATAGTGTCTCATCATCGGACGTTGGTAAAGATTTCGAAGAATTGAAAAATGAATAAGAGAAGAAAATACTCAAAAATAAAAATCTTCTAATATTATATAGTTATGTAAGGTGCTTCTAAAACATCTGACACGGTTTCTATGGTATGAAAAGAAAATGACAAATAATCAATATTTTATCTTTACTATTGCAATCTATAAACACAATACTACCTCCCATTAAAGCCATGTCAGATGTTTTAGAAGCACCTTATATAGTAAAAAACTTGATCTCATCAAAACTGACTCTTTTTAAAACTATTAGAAGAAACTGAAGTTCCTATAATTTTAATTTAAAATTAGTAGTTCCAAAGTGCCAAATAATGTTATTTTTATAAGTTCATTTATGTCAAAGTTTAAATGGCTAATTCTAATAAAAAAATATTTATGTTTAAATTGTTAATTATTATAAAAGTTAATTTTGGTAAAATTAAAGTTGATTATTTGTTAAGTATAGATATAGTGAATAATCCTTTCCTATCGGCAAAACTCGGAACAACGATAACACCCGAATGGTGCTGATGTGTCTATGAATTACTGTATTATACTACTACTATACTACCTGTACTATACTACTACTACTGTACCATAATTATAGATACTACAATAATACGACCGTTCACGAACATTTCCGAGAAAATACGAAAGGAAAGGATTATTCACTACATCTATACATGCATACAAGTAAGTAAAATGTTATGTTTGAATTAAGGTATGATCATGATCTCAGTACGTTTTGCTTGGTTTGTCAGTTTGGTAAAACGTAACATGAAACTCAACATACATTAAAATAAATTCGTATAGCTATTGTGTTATATTGCGGACCGCTCATTTATGTAAAATGTAATGTTACGTTTCACTAACCTGTACCGGGCAAAAGGATCAACCTATTTCTATTTTAGCGCATTTATAAGAAGAAAAACAACAAAATCATAGAATTATGTTCTTTATTAAAAGTATTTTGAAAATAAACCTTTGATTCATTCAAGTTAAATCTGTAGTTTCACTTTGTTTCACAATATTAAGGGCGCAACGACAAAGTTATTGTCCCTGCAATAAAATTAGCTTATTGTATAACTGTCTTTTTGTTACAGCAGATCTCAAAAATTTTGTTAAATAATGAAAACGCACGCTCATATATGTACTCGCGACTGTCTTAATTAAATTGACTAAATGGTTCTCTGTTGGCGATTGATCGAATTGATAAATGGCAATGCTACTGAAGATGTTACTATTAACAAAATAACGTAAAATCTTATTAATCAGGAGGAGTTTACTTAATGACGGCTTCATGTTGAATTTTTGAGATTTGTTAATTATATCTCGAATCTCCATCTCTGCAACTTTGCATATTTGAATGACGTCTTTTGTGGGATAAACGAGATCACCTTTGTCCTTGAAATTAATTAATTCATAAGTATGATCTATGCCCGTTTTTTCATGTAAAAACAAAGCACTGATACATTCGTCGCATTTGATACTATTTTGTATTGCTCTTACTACATATCCGGCAATGTATGTGATAATTTGCCCACTACATTCTGTAATTTGTGGCAACGTGTTGCAAAAATCATCAACATTTCGGAGACTACTTATATTAAGTTCTGTACAATCTGTTTCATCATCTGCTAGTGGTCCGCGTGTTGTGGTAGCATTAATTGTTTGTATCGCCGAAGAACAATTCAGTATGGAAATTTGCTCCAATTCCACACAATTACCAACATTACTGTTTTTTATTTCAACGTGAGTCAATAGTTTCTTGTAAAAAGATTGGAACTGTCTTGAAGTAGGATTGTTGTTACTTCCACCATGAGCCCGAATATTGCAAAAAAACAACTCTAGGTGATCCTGGCTGAATCTGTACATCGACATAAATTTGATTCTGTTTTCTTCAATCAAATGTTGAAACAGCGCTTTTGTACTTTTGATGCAAACCAGAAGTCCAACAAATCCTGTTTTTCTGCGACTTTGAGTCAATAAATCTCCTTCTGGAGTTCGCAATCCCATAATGTACTTTTCAGCATTATCCAAAAAATCTAGTATTCTTGATTTGTTATATAAGTTAAGTGGCTGTTTATAATCAATTTTTTTCAAATTTCTGGAATTGAGTACATCGAATAAATCGTTGAAAATACGTATGAATTCTGCTGTAGCTAATGAATCTTTAAAATCAGAAATTCTTAATTTTTCTCTACAAAAATCGAGAGAATCAGCAACGCTTTTGCTTAGAAGTTGGGTAGCCAACTTAACTTTCATTTTCTGATTGTGAAAATTAATGTGTTGGTTCCGTAATTTGTTGGCTAAATGGAAATATTCCGTAGTTTGAAGTTTGTTCAGATGTTCAAAGTACTCCCATGAAATACATTTGCCATTACCATCAACAAGGTGTTTACATGATTGAAGACAATTTCTCACTAATTTCATCCTAAGACAAGCATCTAAAAAAATTGCAATTGGTTGTTTAGTACTAGGGTGTTCAAACGTGGTTTTCATATTATTTGGTTCAAATTTGCCACCCAATATTTTTGCCATTGTTATGTTAGATGGACATCCATCAAAAGTAAGACCGACTACGTTTATATTTGATTCGTTTAAATGTCTCAGACATTGCAACACTTAATTGGCTTTTTGCTGACCAGTTGCTCCATCTATTAAGAAATATCCGACAGGTACCTGTAAATAAAAGCGAATTAATAAAATATGATTATAAATAATAAAAAATCATTATTAATTAAAATTTCAAGATCACCTTCCAGTTAGCATTTATTCCGGTGACTAAAAATACCAGTGCTTCTTTAGCTTCAGGAACCTCTTCGGTATCTAATACGCCACCAAAATCTACATAACCATGGAATTTATTTCCGTCCCATTCAATTTTCTTTCTAATTGCCATTTCATCGATCATAAGACAACAATATAAAGGACGTTCCGTTTTATTCGCTATCATCTTCAACGCCTCTAAAGATTCAGTGGTAAAGCCAGGACTACCGTTTATGCATTTATACCACTTATGAATAGTGTGAGGATGTGGTAAGCTCAAATTAAAAACCTTTCTGACATAATTGTAAGCTTTTGTTGAATAATAGTGTAACGTCAGAGTAAAAGTCCGTAATGCTGGTGTATACTTTGATGTACCTACTACGTTTTTGTTCTTCAACTGTCTAAAATAAAGTTCTTGAGTTGTAACGTTGGTTGTTTTAAGCACATTAGCTTGCTCATCATTAATTAAAGTTTTGTTTTTTAGGCATTCTATTAACGTTACCTCTCTCTCTGTGTGTCGTTTCCTCATTACTGAGGGTCGCGACCTCCCTTCAGGACCTTGTCTTTTATAATATTTTTCCATTTTTTGCGATCCTGAGCAAAGTGAATGGCGTTGTGAATGCCGGTGTCGAGTATGGTGCGAATCTGGTCGGTCCATCGTATGGGGCTGCGTCCTCTGGGTCTTCGACCTTCAATTTTGCCCGTTACTGTTAGCCTCTCTAGATTGTCAGGATTACGTCTCGCAATATGCCCGAAGTATTCCATTGTGCGGCGGAGGCATATGGTTGACAGTCTTATAGTAACCCTGAGTTGGCTCAGTATTGAGGTGTTTGTCCTTCGTGCGGTCCACGGTATCCTCAGCATTTTGCGCCAACACCACATTTCAAACGCGTCAATGCGTTTACGGTCTGCCGATTTCAGTGTCCATGTTTCGGCTCCATAAAGAAAAATAGGGAAGACGAGTGTGTTAACTAATTTTATTTTTGTTGCTGTGGTGATACTTCTGTCATTCCAAATCTTAAGGAGCCGTGTCATGGCTGTTTTTGCCATTCCGATTCTGCGGCGTATCTCTTTTTCCGAAGAGCCGTCACTGCTTAAGCATGACCCCAAGTAGATGAACTCATCGACAGTGTCCAGTTGTAAGCTTCCTGTGTGCTCAAGTTGTTTAGAGCGATCTACGACCATCACCTTGGTTTTGTTCCGGTTTATAGAGAGACCTGTTTGGTAGCTTACTTGTTCCACTCTTTCGATGAGTTCGGCCATTTCATTTTCGTTCGCAGCAAAGAGCGTTGTATCGTCGGCGTATCTGAGGTTTGTGATCTTCCTACCTCCTATGTTGATACCCCCTTCCCATCCTTCGCAAGCTTGTCTCATAATATACTCGCCGTAGATGTTGAATAGTATCGGCGACAAGATGCAGCCCTGCCTAACTCCTTTCCCGAACTTAAATGGTTCTGATAGGGATTTTTCAATTCTTACTACTCCCCGGCTGCTGGTATATAGGGAGTTAATTAGAGCGATAAGATGTTGGGGTACTCCAAACTCGGACAAGACTTGCCACAAGCATGACCAATTGACACAGTCGAAAGCTTTACTGTAATCTATGAAGCACATGACAACAGGCGTGTTGAACTCATAGCATTTTTCAATGATCTGGCGGATGTTTAAAATTTGCTCGCGAGTGCCTCTATCTTTGACGAAACCCGCCTGCTCCTGAGGTATTTGCCAGTCGAGAAAGTGGCGTAGTCTGGCGTTGATTATATGCAGCATTACCTTGCTGGCATGAGAGATAATAGCGAGCGTGCGATAGTTTTCACATTTTTTCGTGGAGCCTTTTTTGTGAAGTGGCAAGATTATGGATTCTGTCCAGTCTTTTGGCCACCTGCCTGTTCGCCAGATCAAGTCACAGATACTGTGTAGTAAGTCAACAGCCGTGTCTCCAAGCGCTTTCAAAACCTCACCTATTATCATGTCAGGACCTGGCGCCTTTTTGGGTTTTAGGCGCTTTATTGCAGCATCAACTTCGCTTCTTAGAATCACTGGTTCGAGTTCCGTGTCAACCGGTGGCCATGCCTGAACTGTGCTGGCTGGTGAATTTTTGTATAAATCTTCACAGTATTCACGCCATCTGTTGGTTATGCAATCCAGCTCATGTAACGCGTTACCTTGTTTGTCCTCCACCACCCAAGATTTCGGTTTGAACTCTCTGCACAGCAAGCGAACTTTCATGAAAAGATCAGCTGTTTGTAGTTGTGTAGCATGTCTTTCTATGTCAGTGCAGATATTATTGATGAAACCATTCTTGTCTCGTCGGCAGCTGGTTTGAATTTGCTTACTGAGTCTGCGATAGGTATTTTTAGCGTCATCACTTTGTAGACCGAGCGTTTTGATCTTTTTTCTTTGCTTGATTAGGTCCCATGTGTCTTCCGATATCCAGCATTTCTTAGGTGATAACGTTTTCTCGGATTTTGGTAGCGAAGTGATCACGACCATGATCAAAGACACCAGTCTTTGATCATGGTTTTGAGATATTCCCACAGCGTATTGGCGTCGTCCTGTGAAGGTGGTGGAGTGGTTTTAAGCTTTTTTTCCACTGTTTGGCCAATGACAGACATTTCAGACTGGCTAAGTTGTTTAGAGGTTGGTAGTGGGTATTTTCTTGGTGCCTTAAGCCGCATGGTGAACCATGCCACCAGAAGTACGTGGTCAGAGCCGCAGTCAGCGCCTGGATAGGTCTTGGCATTCGTGATAGAGGATCTCCACCGTGTATCTATCATGATATAGTCGATTTGGTTTCTGTATCTCTCACCCGGGGACCTCCAGGTATAGAGTCTTCTCGGGTGGTGTTGAAAGAATGTATTCATGATACTGAGTTTTCTTTCCACACAGAACTCTATCAGTCTTTGACCACGCTCATTCCTTTCACCTAAGCCATATTTCCCTATTGTGTGTCGTAGGTGTTCATCGGCACGGGTACATCCAACTTTTCCGTTCCAGTCTCCAAGAACGATGGTAGTCTCTCGACTGGGTAATGCACTAAGCGTTCCGTCCAGCGTTTCATAAAAGGTGTCTATTGCGTCATCAGAGCTCTGTGAGGTGGGGGCATAGATTTGAACGATGTTTAGCCGGCAAGGTTTAGTGTTTAATTTTATTGTTATAATGCGGTCGGAAATTGTGTTATACCCGAGGACGTATCTATTCATTCGAGATGATAATAGTATCCCAACTCCGTTACGGCTCGAATCCTCTGCTCCAGAGAAGTAGAGTGTGTTGCCTGTGGCGGTAATAAAGTGGCCATGCCCTCGTAGATGTGTTTCGCTAAGCCCTAGCATACATAGACGCGTGTTAGCCATTTCTTTTTCAATTATGCTTAGCTTGCCTGGTTTAAGTATTCCATTGACATTCCAGGTACCTATGCGCTGATGTGTGCGCATGGATGTTTTATAAGTGTCACAGCTTTTCTTGTCAGTAGTGACTCTTCCTTCGGAGGCCTGACAAGGCACTTCTTTGGAAGCTTCGGTCGCATACTTCACACCGTCTAGCCCGGTAACTAGAGGGCGCCGATTGTTAGTCGGGTCGTCCAACGTGCTCAGTCCATTTTCGTGCGAATCCATTTGAGAGGTTTTCTTGGGATAATTATCATGGTGGGTTCCCGGGTCCTTCCATGTCCAGATCTTTCTGAGGGGTTTTAATTCCTCACGGTCACTGGTAACCGCTTCGCCTCTTGGTCGAAGTTTTCGGGTTATTTAACCGCCGCCCGATTCTCGGCGTTACGTTGTGCCTGAACGGTGGTGCTCCAGGTCACACCCTCCTCCTTTCTCATCCGGGCTTGGGACCGGCAATGGCGGAGTTAATGAAAATTAACGTTACCAAGGTGTGTATTTTTTTAACTTTTCGGCGGTTTCGTTCTCTCAATTTTTTTATTTGTTTTCTCTGTTGTTTAATTATTTCATTTGCTTGATTTAATGTTTTTAATATCTTCTTTTTCTTTGGAGTGTTTTCGTTTGATTGATGTAATTCGTTAACATCCTGAAACATAAATCATATTATAGACAAAACAATGACTATTATCATGTCAGCTGACCTTAATTGCTGAACAGAGATCTCCCTCAAATGTTTACAGACCAGCTAGCTTGTATTATATGGCGTATTAATAATAATAACAAGATAAACAACACAAGAAAACATACATTAGTAGGTACTCGTACTCTACTATAAATTTTGTTATTTTAATTACTGTCCGATCTTGTATGTAATAAAATAAAGCACCTATAAAAATATTTATAATAATAAAGTACCTTTTCTAATTTCCTCTTTTTTGGCGATAACGAAGCTTTTGCTGGCGTCACTTTTGGATCTATATTCTGTAATACAAGTACAAATAACATTCAACATTTAAAACGTTACACACTTCTAAAAGATCATAGGTACATATATTTATCAATTAACTAACTTCATCAGTTGTGATCTTCAGTACATCAACAGTCGGATATGCTGCTTTTGTCAACATTCGTTGCTTTTTCCCTTCAACAAAGTTAGCCTCCTCAAAATGTATTGAGCAAATAGTGCTATGCTTGGTTGGGAACCAATCTTTGTTTCCCGTCGCTTCAATCCATTTTTGTTTTAAATTGGGCTCATGTGGAAAACTAAAAAAATCACGAAATGTTACGTTTATTTATTAAAATTGTCTACATAATAAGTACTTGTATAATATAAAATCATTCCTCTGTTTCCGAAATCGATTCTCGAGAATCGATTTGTGTTACACATGATGAACAGCACTAATCGCTAAAATTGACAGAAAAATGATAAAAGTCCCTGTACTACAAAACCGAAGCAATATACGATAGTATCGCTTGTGTTGATATTCATAACTTATTAAAACAAAACGTCTCATCAATCGCTCCAAGTAAAAGCCGCAATGTAACACGAATGTTTTGTTTTTTCCCATTTTTGGTATTACCAGGTAATACTACGGGTATTAGATTCAAAATATTTGTTTTTTAAATAAATACGCATAATATTAATCACAAAATTACTTACCGGTGGAAGGAAACGTTTACTTTATTTGTTCTTCTCGCACTCGTACAGTTTTTACAATTTATAACAGCACAATTAACCATTTTAATATTTTTATCTGACGTCCGACTAGCGCTGTACACCGATGCAGACTGAGCGCGAAAGTGGCCACTTACGATTTTTAATCGTAAGCTAGGCACGCGAAGTACTTGCTTTTGCGTTATCTAGGTCTATCTATATCTGTGGGTGGGACAGTCCGATACTAGGACATTGGCTACGGCTACATAAGCCCGTGGCACAAATGTTAGATTAAGAAATATATAGATAACTGTTACTACTAACATTAGCTTGTAAGAATAATGTAATACTAACACAATGGTCTTTAGTCTGAAAATAAATAATTTATTATTATTATTATATTATAAAAACTATTTCTATTTCAAACATTCACTATAGTGATAAGTTTACCAACATCGGGTATAATTTTACACACCACCTCACTCACACCCGTATGCAAGGAGGCATAACGATTTTTCCTGGCAGTTACCGCAAGGAACTTATTAGATGCCATAAAAATATTTTTGAATTTAGAACCGTCCATGTAGAGAGAAAGCAATGGAATCTTAAGAAATTTATAGGAAAATATTGAAAATAAGTTCAATGTCCACACCTATCTTCCTTCAAACTTACCCAATTTAAATAAGCATACCATCAAATGAAAGAGTTTTTTTCAGCGCGTGTTTTAAGCCTATAACGAAACGCCTACCTCAATAAGAAGCAGATATATAGAAGCAGAAAGTCATTGACTACGGCTACGAAAACGTAAAAAATGTATGGGAGAAAACTGTTTTTGCATATAACTTGATGAATGTGCAAGTTAGATAATTTCTAATGCTTGATGACAAATCTATGCAGCGAGAGCTATCATTAAAAAAAAAAACATCCGAATCGGTTGGGTAGAACGGGCTGGCCAACTCGTATTGTAAAACACAAATTCTTTTAATATATAGATTATATATAAAATGAAAGTGAATAAGTCTTGTCTCACTTGAACTGTTGTCGAGTTTTATGACTTTTTAATTAATATATCTTACTTCTTTTACAAATGTGAAAGATTCTTAGGATGGATGGATGGTTGTATTGATGTTTGTGACTTGCTCTTTAACGTCAAAACTGTCAAACGAATTTTAACGAAAATTTGCATTTGATACATCAGAAGCTAGATAACTCGAATGCTATACACGTGCTAACTTAAGTCCCGATAACAGTATCCCACGCGAGCAAAGCCGCGGTCAAAATCTACTTTTGGAATAAAAGAAAGAGTCATAAACTGACCACGACACAAAAGCTACAAAATTCGCTTCCAAATCATGAATCCCGTTGTACTGCATCAGTGTTGTGTATGAAATATTATCAATTGAATTAATGCAATCTTTTGTAGTAAAATAAAACGACAACTGTTAAGGACTGATACTAAACGAACTTAATACTAGGTCACAACGTTCAATACTTAATAAATATACTGGATATTGCAGATGAATCAAAAGAAGTTTCTAGTGAAAATAGAAATAAAAGTATATTTTTTCGACTACTGACCTTAGTTTGCTGGTGACCGTTAAAATTATTGATTTATTCGGTATTATTATTTTAGAACTAGAAGAGCATGCATGAGAAATTTGATGGGAGTGAATGAAGCAGGAGAGATATGACAGAATCGTTGCAAATGGCGTTTCGTAGTCTACCTACCCCTTTGTGAAAATGCGTGTTTATGTATGAACGTAGTGTGACGGCCGGTGTTATGTCAAACCGTCGTCACGGAGCACGAAGTCATACTGACGTCTACATGACAAACTAGCCGGTCGTCAAACACAATAATTAGCACAGACGTTTGAAGAATATTTTATTATTTGGAAATGACAGTTTTTAGTTCGATGACGTATACACTCTGTCAAGTGTTCGCCAAATTCACCAGTCATTGCCAACGAGACGATGGCCGTTCGGATAACACATACGTTGCACGTTCTGAGGGCGTGGGTTCAAATCCCAGTCATAACAGTTGTGTGGATTTTGGTTTTTATGAAAATTGGAAAATGTTTATATTTGGCAAATATTTACAAAAGATTATTTAAATATTTCGAATAAAGATTAGAAAATTCTAGAAACTTCTGGAAGGAATGGAAAGGTTAAAAAGAGACAGGAGATGGAAAAACAATTAAATTATGGAATGACAATCGAAATTAAAGGATCTAGAACATTCCTAGGGGTATATAAGGCGGTGTAGATGCGCTGAGCGCCAGCTTAACTTGAGAAGTGGTAAAGTGGAGAAGAAAAGGAAGAAGTAAAAGGAAAAAATTGGGCAAGTACGAGTCGAACTCGCGCATGAAGGATGCCGTACTATCATGTATAAAAAAGAATCACGTTTGTTGTATGTATACGTAAATACTTTTTAAGTTTCCACCTGCTTATTAAGATCGAGTAACAAATTGCTTAAAACTTACGTTTGTTGTATGTACCCTTTATTTTTTATTTTATTTAATTATTTATATTGGAAGGTAATGTACAACTACATTATCTGTAAAAATTTTAAGACATTTTGATTTTTTGAGATACAGCCTGGTGACAGACGGACGGACAGACAGTTAGACAGTCTGACAACCAGACAGACAGCGGAGGCTTAGTAATAGGGTTCGGTTTTTAACCTTTAAGGTACGGAACCCTAAAAAGAAGTAGTAGTGAAATAAAGTGAAGTGAAAGTATAGTGCAGTGAAGTGCAGTGTAAAAGACGCTAGTGCTGGTGCTGTCCGCGTCGAAATTGAATGACGCGTCGTGTGTGTGAAGTCGAATAAAGTGTCATCAGTGCTACTCGCTGTTTCCTTCTAATCACGTTACCCCGTCCGTAATAGTATTACTTAAGAAGAAGACAACTGTCTCAAAAATACCGATGATAATAATGATTCTGTATCATAGGGGGCTTCAGAGATATTCTAACAATTTTTATTTTGAAAATTATGTAAGCCTTGCTGTTACTTTGTGTAATGGGTACTCAACGCACTTGTTCTTCATCGAAATTTTCCAATAAATTACCTTAATAAACACAATTCGTTCTAATATAATATTATTTAAAGCAGTTAAAGGAAATCTGTTAAGGTCAGCAATTTATTAATTGTAATTTATCAGCACAGGCTTTATTAACTGCCCGCGGTGCGGAAGTCCGTACCGTGCCGGACGGCTTTTGTTGTCGAAAATTCTTTTATAAGCCTTTCAAAAATTTGTTATTAGGTATAGCATTTACTTGGTTTATGATTATTATCTATAAATAAGAAAGATTGTAGATAATTTAAAAGTTTTCAAAAAATTCACGCCCTGCATACACCTTGAATGAAAAGGGATGTTTGGAAATAATTAGCTTTTTCTTTGATCATCAACATTCGTTTGTAGTTGTAGCTGCATATAACTAAGGCCATCTAATATAAAGGAAGACGATATGAAGAAACCAAAGTCTTAAATCGAGCAAGCAAAGCAAGCAGAGCCTTGCTGATTTCAGCATGAATGGGCCGACTCGACCGGGAAGTACTACCCTATCACAGACAATCGACGTAAAGTAACAGTACTTAAACTGTTGCATTTCGTTCGGTGAGTGAGAGTGCCAGAAACCCTATCTCTTATTCCTTAACCTCATCCCACTCCTCATCCCATCTCTTTTCCTAACCCCAAGGGGCGGCAACGCACTTGTTACTCCTGTGGTGTTGCTTGTGTCCATGGGCGGCGGTAATTGCTTACCATCAGGCGATCAGTCTGTTCGTTTGCTGCCTATTACTTAAATTATATAAAAAAAGCTCCAAAGTACACCCTTTGGACTGCAGTCCACCAGGTACGATTACCTAGCCTTGTCGGAGGATCCTCCTTCTAGTTGAAAATAGCTTAATGTAGAGTGGCCAGCATATCTCTTGATTACGAGACCACTCTATCTCGTCTTACTGTCATTTTAGAACTAAATACCACTATTTGCTGTATGCAATGCTAGCATTTAAATAGCTGTTCATGCTGTCTGAATTGCTTATCTTTCTTACGTATAAATAATGAATGAATATGTAAAACATTACATTAATATTCAAATATAATAAAAAAATAATTTGCAATGCCAGCTTAATGCATCTGAAAATCAAGCGAACTGTAACTCGCATCTCGACAGAGTTTGGGGATTCACAAAAATGCGATATTTACATACGAAAATGTTCAGTTTAATGTTCATTCGTAATGCCGTGATGCACACTCATTATGTATTCATTGTAATATTGCATTTATTTTCGTCACTGCTTGTGGTACAAATATCATTTCACTGCTGTCTATAAAGGGCAGAATGTGTCTGTGTTTTTATTTTGTCTACTTTATTTGTCAAGTAAACTAGCCGTATACAATCTCAGTGGTGGAATTTTGGTTTTCGTAGATCAATTTCAGCAATATTTATAATTTAATAGGTAAATTTTTTGCTAACTCTTGTGAGTCTGAATATATTTTCGACAATGTGCTGCATAAAGCTAACATTGGAAAAAAATATTTTTTATAATTACTATGCTATGCCTGATGTCGTAAAGGTTAAAGCGGTCGTCTTTCCATATAGTACTTTAAGTATTGCATGTTCATTCATCCATATGCTGGAGAATAGGTACGTGCTATTCAAATTACATTCCATTTTAGATATAAGTCGTTTGAGTCTCTAGGAATGTCCGCGGAGGCTTAGATTTTATATGTGTATATTCTTAGTGCGGAAGATTTAAAAAAGACAGCCACAAAAGCTAGTCCGATTTAAACGCTGTTTTGCGTTTCCTTGATGGAAATTCTGGAGGATTTAGATTGATTACTACGCTCAGTAGTTAGCGTAGAGACTAAAACAGTTTCAGTAGGTCAATATCTGTCAGGTGGCTAATACACTTGTGTAATAGAAGACTTGCACTTCATTACTTTCATTATAAATGTTTAATTCACAACACCTCTGGACCACAAATACAAAGCTTATGTAATCTGAATAAAAGCGCAGCGAATAAATGTATAAGTGGCTTGCAATATTCATCCGTGGCTGTCATGTTACGAGGTTATTTGAACCGTTCCGACAGTGAAGCAAAAATGCATCCCGCGGTAATGGGGCTTGTAATTTAACACCTAGCGCACGTGGTTTTTGTGAAAATCTGGCTTCGCGTTTAATGTTACTTGTGCGTTATTATTGGTTTTCTATCTGTATGGTATTGGAGTGCTTCTTATAATTATTATACTAATTGGCAGATGTAATTATGGAGATTATGTGTCTAGTATTTAAAAAAATCGTGTTGAAATCGCATTAATGCAGCCATAGCCATAGATAACAAACTAAGCTAAGATATTAGATGCTGTGCCTCTTGCAGATTAGAGGTTTTCTTATTTTTGCATCATCAGGCTGCTATAATATTGTCCACTACTCGAAAACTACACACTTTTGTCGCCACATTTTTAGATCAAATTTCATTAATTTTATTAAATCTGTACTAAATAAAGTTTCAATAAAACATCAAAAATAGTGAACAATCATTTCAATTATTTATTTGAAACTTCAATCAATAGCACACAACACTAAGCTGTGGACTTCGAGAAGATGCGAGTGCAGAAACCATACGTTAATTTAGTGTAGGAAATAAAATTTACTTTAGAGAATAAAGCGTGACAGTGAAAAACCCGCTGAGGTCTGCACTACAGTAAGAAATGGTGTATGTCACCGTTCCATTATCCAGTTCAAAAAAGGAGTTACACAATGTGGCGGGAATTTTATATTAAACTAGGAATTTTAAGGATTTTTTTGCAAGTACGTTTGAGTAGATCTTTTAGAAGCAAGTGCTTTTACGGGTAATGCGTTTATGCCGCAACACTCGTAGTTATTAAGATGATATTCATTGGATTTATTTTAAAAGTTATTTATGGTATTCAAATTAAAGATTTTCTGATGTATTGTGTGTATATTTTGTTCAAATATCTGAAAAATTTTAGGTGATTTTGGCAAATGCTTCCCGTGTTTAAAAAGGTATCGTGTGGGTTGATTTTGGGATGGTATTCCATATCTGCCCACACATTTAAAACTGTTCTAATCATAACAAACATTTCGTTTCTAGAAAATTACATAGGTTTCAATATAATACGTATAAAAAGTAAATACTACTTAGTTGCCGTCTATTGTTTCTACCAAATGTTTTAGATACTTCACACATTAATATTTGAGTATATATTCGACCTAAAAGTTTTTTGTTGACATTGATTTCGTGTGGTATAAATACGAAAAAATAAAATAGATACCTTAGGATTATAATCGTAAGATATTCTAATTAATACGCCTTTAATAATTATAGGTGTACCGCTACAACGTCCACTCTATGATAATTTTATTGTGATCATCATCATCCTAGAGTTATTCATTGAAATTAAACTACAGTTTACGGATTTAATCGCGTTGTATTGGTTTCACTAAGTTATTACATTTGAAACTAAAGATCTAGAAACTATATTTTTAATTTATTACTAGCCGACGTTTTGAATTCTTTACAGAATTCATGTTCACGGCAGACTGAGGTGAACTCAGTCTTAGTGAAACCAATACAACGCGATAAAATCCGTAAACTGTAGTTTAATTTCAATGTGTAACATTCGCGTAAACCCAAGAAGATACTATCCTAGAGTTATCCCAGTTTCAACATGGGGTCCGCTTACTAATCTAACCGCATTTGGCTGAATATTAGCTTTTTCACAGAGCGTCTGCCTGTCTGACCTCCGCAACCCGAAGGGATAGCGATATTCCGTGGTTTAGACTAGTGTAAGTTTATTTAGAGGTACTGACGAGAGGTATAACTGTCAAAGATCAAGTTCATGACAACCGGAACCGACGGAATAACGTGCTCTCCGAGGCACGGGACATACGATAATTAACAATTCAATACGCACATAACTCCGAAAAGTCATTGGTGCGCACCGTGGATTCGAACCCGATACCCTCTGCATGGCAGTCTGTTGGTATCTCCACTAGTCTATCGCTGCCTTCTCTATGATATTTGTGATCTATACACTATATATGACCAATGACAGACAGACACTATAAATTCCATATCAATCGTACACAGCCAATCGAATCTAACTTACGGTGCTAATACACGCCAAGAAAGAAGTTTCTGCAAATACCAAGATAAAAAGTACTAATAGGAATTTTGTCTAACCTGGGCAAGAGTTTATATCACGTCAGCTGCAAACTATTATAAACAGGGTGATTGGTAATTCGACCAGGTCCTTGTAGGGGGTTAAATTTGAGGTCATACATACTCACGCCTTTTTCCCGTCGAGGTAAGCAGAGACAACGGAACGCCACTTGCTTCTATCCTAACAAACCTCACGCGCTTCCTCTACATACATTACTCTTTTCATACATGCTCGCCGGTTCCGGGCGCCGGACCTTGCCGTTTTTCAGAACGTCACCAATATGGTCGACGAATGTCCTACGAGGTCAGCCGCCACCGGCTTGCCCATACACGTTTTCCTCATACAATTGAGGTCTTTTACAACAATTTTACCCCCCGTTAACTAGGGGTCCAAAATTAACGGTTTCTGCAATATCGAACATTATTTTTTTTTGAAATTTTTCACTTTGTCATCAAAGAAATAGAAATAAAATTAAAAAAAAAAGGATCGACGTTTTGGCTCTAAATCGTTACTTTTTGGAGAGCTTTATAACAAGCTCGTTTTAAATAAAAAATATGGTTAAAATATAGTTTTTTTTTTGGTTAATAAGTTTTGTTTTATTTTGATTATTTTGATAACAAGGTGGAAAATTTCAAAAAAAATTTTAAAGTTCGATATTTATCTTTTTGGCGGTAGGTGCTTAAAAAGTGAACACATTTCGAATTTTGCAAAGTTATTATTTAATTATTTAAAGTATAATTTTAAACATTTCTTTGCCTACTTTGAGTATCTTAGTTGACAATAAGCCTGTACTCACGTTAGTCACAGTATTAAATTACTGTATGTAAAGCCAAGACTGCAAGTTACACCACCTGCCAGCACTTCACACACTTCTCAAGTTTACAATAAGGGAAGCAAAACTTGAAAACACTACACAACAAAATGTCTGAACTAGACAACATCAAGGCTGCCCAGAACAACCTCGAGCAGATGTTTTCTAAAAGGATGGCAGAGCTTGAGGCGCAGCTACACGGCGGGTCTGCAAAGGACACAGTCGCAAAAGTGGCCGAGGAGTTCCGCACTTCTAAGGAGCTGATGTACACAATGCTTGGGCTTTTGCGCAAGCAAGTAAATGAATGTACACAGGCAATTGATGCTATGGAGACCAGGCACAGGCGGAATGCCCTTATATTCCTTGGGGTGCCCGAGGTTGACAAAGAAGACTCTAAGGCGTCTCTATTGAAGGTGGTTCGAAAGATGGATCTTCCAGGTATCTCAGCTGACAGCTTTACTGCATGCCACAGAATCGGTGCGTCCACCAATGATCATCATCGTCCAGTTCTGGTCTGGTTTTCCGGAATAGACTCGAAGTCTGCAGTCTGAAGAGCCAAGACCAAACTGAAGGGCACATCTGTGACGGTTAAGGAGTTCCTGACAAGGTCCAGGCAGGCTATCTTTAGCAAGGCTTGCCAACACTTCGGCATCCGTTCCTGTTGGACACAAGACGGTGTCATCATGGTAAAGGCGTCGGATGGCACTCGGCATAAGGTGACAACTTCGGACGGCCTGGACGGTCTGCTGCAGAAATATCCTAGGCAGGCAAGTGGATCTGCGAGCAAGACCGGCGCCGGGGCAGTTGCATCATCGAACACGACCTCTAAGCCGCGTAAATGAAGTATTAACTCACTACTATCTCTGTTTCTAACTCTTTTACTTTCTATATTCTGTTTTTCCAACTATACTCTAGTCTCAATGTTTATGCATGATTACTTTTAATTATTTACATATTATTAGTACGTTTATTATATATTATTATTTATGTCTATTTCCGACGATAATTCTTTTCATTCTGCGAATGATTCAGTTATTTTGTCTGCCGATGACTGTTTCTGCTCGATTAATGACAATCAGTCTCTAAGTGATATTCTACACGAGCAGTTCAATCTAACAACCAATAATTACCTAAATGTCTGTCATATAAATGCACAAAGCGTGCCAAGTCATTTTAGCGAACTTGTAGAAACATTTACTGACACCAACGTTCATGCCATCCTGATCTCCAAGAGCTGGCTCAAACTTCAGCTTCTTTCTACCTCATACCCTCTTTCAGGATTCGTTTTAATCCGAAACGATCGGCTTGACAAACGAGGTGGAGGCGTTGCTATTTATCTCCGTAGCAATTTATTTTATAAAATGTTATCTTGCTCCTCCCAACACTCTACTTCTGCGGAGTATCTTTTTCTTGAGGTTTGGGTCAGGGGAACCAAATTGGTTCTTGGAGTAGTAAACTGTCGTCCTTCGGTCAACTACTTCACTGATTAGGAATCGGTTTTAGAATTGTTGGGTTCTAAGTATGCACATCATATCATCATGGGCGATTTCAACAGTGACCTTTTATCCCATCATTCACCTCGTTCCCTCAAACTTATCCACATCACCGAGTCTGCCAGCCTCCACGTTTTGCCTCCTAATGCCACTCACCACAACCCTAACGGGGAGGACATCTAGTTAGACTTTATCCTCACCTCTAATCCTACCTTGATCCGCTCTCATGGTCAGCATCCTGCTCCTGGCTTCTACCGTCATGACCTTGTCTTCCTCTCGTATCTCCTGAAGCCTCCTAAACCGAGTCCTAAAGTACTGTACTTAGGTTGTTATGGGTGAATGGACGTTGAAAAGTTGAGGATAGATGCTGCGAATATCGACTGGGAACCGCTGATGTCAGCTATCACTATAGACGACAAAGTCGATTTTTTTAACAACACTGAGACGGAGGATCTCAGGTAGGATGTCGCCACATACGCACAATGGCCCAAATAAGTGGCTAAGTGCGGAAAACCCACGACCAACTATAACTACTAGGTAGGATGTCGGGGTTCGAGAGAAACACTGCTAGGCTGAACAGGTTCTTTATTACGTCTCACTACCGCTTACATACAGTATGACCGAACTAGGTAAGCACTGGCCTGAGGGCTGGAGCGTAGACTCCTGCTGCTCTACGACGCTCGCAGGGTAGCTGCTCGTAGGGTCGCCGATGAGCTGGCCAAGGTGCGCTGCGCAGGCAGCTCTGTGGTCGAGGTTCAGGCTGAGCGGGGTCTCAAGCGGTGCAGCCGATGTGGGCCGAGCGGTCAGGCTCAGGCGTCCGTGGCCTGGCTGTAGGAGCTCGTAGGCAGGAACGGAGGTTTGGGTGGCAGCTGGCTAGTAGCGGCACGGTGCCAGCAGCTCGTAGTTTGTAGCCCGTAGAGAGAAGACAGGTGCAGTGAGCCCGTAGGAAGAACCCCAGCAGGAGAGTAGAAAGAGAAGTAGGATTGTAGTTGTAGTTACTACAACCATCAGCGAGACGGTGTGTAGGGCAAGTGATCGACTAAGATCGCGCACCCATCTTATATAGATAGGCCTATGACTCACAACTGCCTTGGGCTAGTGAACATATTTGGTAATATTGCGAACAATGTCTGGCTAAGCTGGCGTTAAGCGCCTGCGAGATATTATAACGCAATACGTGTAGTATGACGTTACAACACGGTTACGAAGTTGTTCGACGTGCATGCACCCATCAGAAAAATAAAATTGAAACGTCCACCTGGTCCTTGGATGACTGAGGGGATTCGGATGGCGATGCGACGGAGGGACCGAGCTTTCCGCAAATATAAAAGGGATCGGTGTGACGACAATTGGTCTCTTTTCAAGATAGCTAGCAACAGGTGCAACCAGACGATCGCAACGCTAAACGCCGACATATCTCCGAAAATGTTACCAACTCATCCCCTGCTAATGTATGGCAGTTTTTAAGGACACTAGGCATTGGGAAACCTAATGGCCAAGTGGTTCTACCGGTGACTATTAGTTTGGATGACATTAATCGTCATTTTACTACTACTGTGACTTTGGACGACCAAACTAAAAGTCAAACCATAGCCTAATTGGGTAGCTTACCTCGTTTGAATATTAATTCTTTCTCTTTTGCTCCGTTATCATCAGGTGAGATTAAAAAGATTTTCCTGTCAATTAAGTCCAAAGACGGGGGATGCGATGAAATTAGTCGTTGCATGATCACGGTTATCCTTGAACAAATTTTACCTGCAATTACCCATATCCTAAACTTTTCCCTTGACACTGGTCAATTTTCCTACACATGGCGTAAAACCCATGTGCGTCCTTCGCCCAAAATGTCGAATCCCACTCTCCTGACACATTACCGTCCCATATCCTTTCTTTCCTTTCTATTCAAGGTAATTGAGTCATGCGTTCAGAGACAGTTGTCTGGGTTTGTTTACGAAAACAACGTCCTGTCACCCTTTCAATCTGGATTCAGACCTGGACATAGTACTGTCACCGCATTGCTCAAGGTGACTGGCGATGTGAGGGCGGGGGTGGAGGACAACAGGCTTACTCTTTTGGTCTTGGTGGACTTCTCAAACGCCTTTAACAACGTCAGTCACGATCTTCTCCTTTCAGTCCTATCCTATCTAATGATCTCACCTATGACACTGGAATGGTTCTCCTGTTATCTTCGAGGACGCCAGCAGTCGGTACGTGTCGATGAAACTTCATCAACATGGCGTAATTTGGACTCTGGTGTTCCTCAAGCCGGAATACTTTCTCCTCTTCTATTTGCATTATTTATTAACCTTCTTACTCATGAACTTCATTGTGCGTATCATCTGTATGCTGATGACCTACAACTTTATACACAGTCCTCTTCAGAAAATTTAGATTCAGCCATAACAGCTATAAACCAAGATTTTAATGCTATCAAGGTCTGGTCGGAACGGTTTGGCCTGGCATTGAACCCTGCTAAATGTCAGGCTATTCTCGTTGGTAGTTCCCTATTTTAAACATTTACAATTTTGATGAATCTATAATCCCGTTTAGTTCAAACGTCAAGGATTTTGCCTTACATATTGATGCCAATCTTAACTGGCGGACTCAGGTAGCGAATGTGAGTCGTAAAGTCACTGGTGTCTTGCGGTCGCTTTATCGACTGAAGAACTTTCTGCCGTTTAGGACTAAGACAATGCTAGTACAGACTTTAATATTTCCCATCATCGACTATGGTGACGTGTGCTATCTCGACCTTAATGCAGATCTCTTCAATAAGCTCGATCGCCTTCTCAATAATTGCATTAGATTCGTTTTTAAGTTCCGCAAATTTGACCACATTTCTGAGTACCGATTAAAGTTACGATGGTTACCTATTCGTCAACGGCATAGCTTGCGTACTTTGTGTACTCTTCATTCTTTTCTGTACTCTCCATGTGCGTCTATTCAACTTCCCATCTTCAATTTCTCTGTAATATATATGAGAAAAATCTTCGTTCCTCTAATAATCTTCTGCTTCTTTGTCCTTCTCACAATTCCACCCTAGTACATTCATCCTTTATCATACAATCTATCCTTCTGTGGAATGCTCTCCCTCTTGATATCAGGATGTCCACTTACCGTTTTACGTTTAAAACTAGAGTTCGGCAGAATTATTAAGACGCACTAACTGAATGGTCATAAATTATTTATCGTTTAATTATTTTGTATACTTATGTATATATTTATTAGAATTATAGAATATATATTTAGGCGTTTATTTATAAATATATAGTTATGGTATGTATGTAAGTACGTATATTAGTTATATATATATCATTCTATATTTTATATTCATGAGTAGGTTTGTCTTTTGTTTTTCATTTTAATTTAAAAACAGCACCTATAACTTATTTCTCTGCATTTCCCAAAGATTGACTGGTAGATAATGCCTTCGGCATTAAGTCCGCCTTTGTACTATTATGTGAATAAAGATTTAAAATAAAAAAAATATCTCAAAAACCATTTATTTTGGACCTCTAGTTGACGGAGGTAAAATTGTTGTCAATGACCTCAAATATATCACCCTGTAAATACATATATCTAAATGATAGAATTTATATTATGTCAGTGAATATATAAGTAACTTATATAGGTACATTTAAGTACTTTTCACAAAACATTTAAAAAAATGCTATTTTTGTTAAATATTTATAATTATAAACATAAGTATTAAAATATATACTATGACCTTAGAATCAGCCGGTACCTACTGAATTGGTTTTAAATTATTAATTTCGTTTTAAATATATTCCTTGAATGGCAATAAGGAAGTACTGATAATTTGAAATAAATAAACCTTGACTTTAGGGTAAGCGTGAATATTTAATGCCAGAGAGGTTGGACGTTTAGACTAGAGAGAACATGCTCGCCATATTTCCTTATACCGAACGTGCAACATGTATTGTCAGTTGGTCTTAGTTGGTTAATCATAACGTCAAATTACGCGTCTCATTTAAAGAGGCATAGACTCCTTACAGACTCATATCTTTGACTGCATTCTCTAAATAGCCGTGGTGTCAAATCCCATCATTAAGGAGTGATGGGATTTGACAGTGAAAGTAGATATCGATGTGTTTTGAATGAGGGATAAATACGGAAACAAACTATCGGACATGAATGTAAAACTGAATCGTACCCGCAAGCTTCGCCATGGCTGTCGGTTGCACTCACGCCAACTGGGTTGTCAAAGTAGTTCACTGCTGTACTAATATGTACATAAAGGCGAATCATTTGTGCTGGCGGATCATAAATCGGATTACCTACAACTCTTAAAAAATCGGGCAGTATCCAACGTAAGCGATAGCAAGCAACGTGATATGATGCGACGCACACAAATTGCCAAAGCCTGCCACATAAGCCATTCTGGTATAATTCGTACAATACATAATTTGAGTGACAGTTTCTTAGCATCGCATCGCAACGCATCGCACATTAGTTTATGAATACTTTTTGTCGATAGATTTTATGGCTAAAACGAACAATGAAACACGTGAAATTTTTTAGTACTGTCTGTCTGGCAAGTCTTTGCAAAGCACTGTCCGGTGTCGCCAGCAAAAACTACAATTACAATATTTTAGTTGTTTACTTCTACGGCTTAAATATATATCGATACATACTAAAGTTAGACCTTTGACCAAAAATATTTATCGATAAATCATCACAGTTACGAACAACACTCGGTTTCCTAACTCTATGTTTTGTCTACTGTTTGGCCACCACGAGGCTGCTATAAGAGCGTGCTGCTAAACCTATCGACAGCTCTTTCTATCATACTGCATGTGCCATTACAAAGAAGATATCAATCATAGCAACCGCTGTTGTTATTTAGTGTTACTTCTATGACTTAAGGTTATATTTCTTTGGTTAATGCTATCTCCATACACATTAAAATGAACTATACTTCTCCCGCGGCTTGTTGCAAGTAATTAATACATGTAAACTTTCTCAGGAATTACACAAACCATTGGTGAAAATTGAACAAAAAGAAAAAGGACAGAACGTGGCGGGTACTTCATTTTATGATATGTATAAATATACAGGTTGGAATTTTGTAATGCCACCTGAAGGGGAAGTACTCTTAATATTTTAGATAGAAAAATTTACTCAAAGAAAACATTCCTTTATTTTTTAAAAGAAAGAACACGGCATTTAAATATTTTTAATAATTCGCTTGCCGAACACGGTGATCGAACCGACTAAAATCTGTAAAAGTTGCACCCTGTACTTTTATTGCATCGATCGTTAGGGTCAATTAGGATAAAATCTCCTTAACAAACTTCGTAAGTTAAATGAAAGGAAAACAATGAAATCTTAAATTATTAATTCAATGGGGCAAGTTAAAGCACTTTTACTCAAAGATCCATCTGTGTACTTATGTTATTAATTAATTATTATCATTGACGTCATTTATCCATTGAAATGATGAATTACTATTTAGATAAGACGATTGCAATTTGCACGTGTTTGTAATGTAGACTCCTTTCTTAGATGCGACATAACTGCGTGTGTGACGTAGTTTAAATATGGAATGTTACATTTGAAAATAGATTTTCATCTGTTATTCAAATTTGATTGTTTTTAAAAATCATTTCATATTTGTTTCACGGTAACGTCAAGAACAATTTGATTTAATGGAAGCTTATTTTTGAAATAACAAAGATGTGAATCGTACTCTGCGGTGGTATGGAGAGAGATATCGAGACCGTCAGGCACCAACTCGGTTTGTACTGAAAATAATGGTAGAAAATTTAAAGAACACTGGTAGTTTCAAAAAGCGACGGCAAACTCTTCAGCAGAACAACTTCGATTTTGATCTAAATATTTTAACATACTTCGATGCATTTCCGAAGCCATCAAGCAGAGATGCTGCCGAAATAATTGGAACAACCCTCACTCGCGTACCTAAAGTACTGAAAAAATAGTACTGAAAAAAAGTTTAAATGTTATCGCGATGGTCGGTTGGTACAAAAATTGCATCCTGGGGATTGTGAGAGACGACTACAATTTTGTCAAAGCATGCTGAGAGAGATTGACCGTAACCCTAATTTTTTTGAGTAACATTGTATGGTCTGACGAAACCAACTTCAGCAATAACGGCATGTACAATCGCCGCAATAATCAGTATTGGTCTCGAGGGAATCCTCTTCGTGTTAATGAAACTAACAGTCAAGTAAGATTTTCTTTAACGCTTGGTGCGGAATTATGAGAAATATGGTTGTGTTAGTCCATGTGTACGAAGGTCACTTAAACACTGTCAAGTATTTAGAAATACTGGATTTATTAAGAAATTAGTGAAATGGTTTCCCCGAGGAAGAGCGAAACCAAACAATTCTACAGCAAGATGGTGCTCCAGCCCATAACAGCAGAATCACTACTGCCTACATTAATAACCATTTTAATACCTGGATTGGTACAAGCGGCATAATCAGATGGCCTGCGAGATCACCAGATCTCACCCCTCTAGATTTTTTTTTGTGGGGATATGTTAAAAATCAAATTTACATTAAATCTTATGAGAATGTAAACGAGTTGAGAGTTGAAGTTCAGAATACGATTTATAACATTCACAACATGTTATTAAAGGTTACTAGAAATGAATTCGTTAGAAGAATAAATTTGTGTATCCAAGATAATGGAGCCCGTTTCGAGCAATTAATTAGTTAGTTTACCATTTTTGTAAATAATTAAGTTAATTTAAAAGATTTCATTGTTTTCATTTCATTCAATTTATGAAGTTTGTTAAAGAGATTTCACCCTTATTGACCCTAACAATCGATGCAATAAAAGTACAGGTTGCAACTTTTAGATTTTAGTCGGTTCGATTACCGTGTCTGGCAAGCGAATTTTTAAAAATCTTTGAATACCGTTTTCTTTCTTTTCAAAATTAAAGGAATGTTTTTTTTGAGTAAAATTTTCTATCTAAGAATTTAAACTTTCGTGGTCACTATAATTACTTTGTACTGTTCCTACGGGATATATACCACGTAAGCTTTGTTTTGAGTAGCCAATATTTCGGCACTGTTGCAAGCGCCAAGTTCACGGATGTACATCCGTGAACATATCCCGTAGGAACAGTACAAAGTAATTTTCTATCTAAAGTATTAAGAGTACTTCCCCTTCAGGTCGCATTACAAAATTCCACCCTGTATATTTGGATTGTTTATATGAGTATATTTTATCTTATTTATTTATTTATTTATGAAACTTCCTGCACAATACTGTACATAGGCAGACTTAATGCCTTAGGCATTGTCTAACAGTCTACCTTAAGGTGATGCAGAGATAGTTAAGGCAGGTATTAGGTGGAAGTACTTTATAATTGTATTTATATATAACTAGATACTTTAGTAAATAATATACATAACACACTTATACAATACACATAAATTTAATAATTAATATAATATACTTTTTATAATATTATATATATTAATCTATTTTATCGTCGTCCGTAATAAAATATTTTGACATCATTACAGTTATTAACTTTTTTATTGATTTCGATGTGTACATTTTGTAGTGAAGTCCCTCTCCAAAGCGTTTGGGCCTATTTTTAAACAGATTATTCATGTAATTAGCCATCGCGAGAGTCTGGGTCACGGGAACTTCGTTAAATAACTTAAGCGTGCTGGTTTGAGAACTGTCCTGTGATGCAGAATCATTCCAAAAGCGTGATTTGTTTTGATAACGAAAATATTTATCTGTTCAGTATTCGAGATGCGTCCATTGCTGCACTTGTTTCGAATTGCTCTGGAAGACAGAGATTCAATGTGTCAGTAAGATAAAGTATAGAGGGAGATAAATATTGTTAAAGACATAGCTGCTCTCTTATTATATGCCTTACTGATTTCAGCATGAATGGGTCGACCGGGGAATTACTACCCTCTCACAGAAAATCGACGTAAAGTAACAGTATCTAAACCTTTGCGTTTTGTTCGGTGAGTGAGTGTGCCGGAGGCCCATCTATCCCCTATTACTTCTCCCTCATCCCACTCCTCCTCCTATCCTTTTTCACTTCCCCAAGGGGCCGCAATGCACTTGTGACTCCTGTGGTGTTTCTTGTGCCCATTGCGGCAGTAATTGCTTACCACCAGGCAATCTGTTTGCTCGCTCGCTGCGTATTACTAAAAAAAACCGCTGTAACGGAAATCAGCTCTCTGTTCAACTACATAGGTCGGACAAATGAGGATACTCATTACCAAAAAGAATTAACTTTATATTATTGTACTGAAAGGCCTAACATTTAGGCTTCAATGCTTCCAAACAAATCACAGTTTAAAACAAAACTTGCAGAGTATTTTAGTCAGCCTTAATTAAAACATAAACTGACATGATGTCAGTATAATAAATAAACGACAAATACAAAACTGCAAAAAGTTTAGCGAAACGGAAAACCAAATTGAACATTTGATATTCACATATCAATGAAGTGAATAAAATGTAGCGCGTTTTTACTGAATCCAGTATTGACTGTGGCTGAAATAATGTAGGTTTAGTGGATGTTTTAAATCTTTATCTAAAACAAACAGCATTTCAGCTGAGAGTGCACAATTGCATAATAATGTGAAAATAAATATGTGCAAATAGGTAGTATATGAAGTTTTAAATTGAGTAGGTATTCTTTTTATAAGCTAAAAAAATCAAAACTAAACCACCTTGTTTCTTAAGGCAATTTAGGCATTTTTCTGCGGGCTTGTTTTATAAAAACAATCCATAACATTTAAGATTATCTTATCTGGGATCTGCAAAGGTTAATATCCAATGAAATAATGGCTAATCGTTCCATAATATTAATATTATAAGCAGTATTGTACGAAATTAGCACTTTGTTACTTCACAGAATCTTACCTTTCTTAGTCTTACACGTGTTTAAAATGAAAAATCACGTACTAATAGCAAGTGTTTAGTAAGTTAAACTTATAAACAGCTCAACTCTTAAAAAAACTGACAAATTATACCTTGAATCAGCACAAATATCTTATAAGCAGTCACCTATAAAAATGGGCGATGAAATTCAATTACCCATTTAATCGGGTACCGGGTTTCGTAAATAAGCTTCATCGAACCGTATAAATATTCACCAGTGCATCCGGAAGTTTCGTTAATGCATGTCGACGTAAATGTTTTATTTCCTTTTGTACAATTTGAGTCAATCGTGTTCATCATGAATATAAATATGTTTTAAATAAATGTTTGCTTTGGAGTTTTATTTTGAGTGTTGAATACTTTATGGAGCAGTAATGGATTTGTCTTCGAGTTTTTCGAATAATAATAATATTCTAGGATAAATAAAACACGTACTGTGTTTTTTTTTTTTAAACTAGGGTGCTTCCAAACTAGGCAGAGACTATAATATGGTATTCAGATAACTGACACCCATACTTATATCTACACTAATATTATAAAGAGGAAAAATTTGTATTTTTGTTTGTTTGTTCGTTCGTTTATTTGTAATGGATAAACTCAAAAACTACTAGACCGATTTTAAAATTTCTTACACCATTAGAAAGCTACATTATCTGCGAGTAACAATGGCTATATTTTGTTTTAGGAAAAATAGATGTCCGTAAGATATTTGGGTTTTTCAGGTACACGAAGTAGTTCCCTCAGGACGCGGGTGAAACCGCTGGAAACGGCTAGTAAATATAATTATATACGTTCTAGATAATACACATGTTTTACATAATGTTTTAATTTCAAAATTATTAGAAAATAAAAGTAATACTTTTAATGTTACTAGGAAGTTTTATCGGCTTGTTATGAATATAATATTCCTGTTACGTAACAAAGTGATGCCCTGTCTATGGAACAGCGATTACTTATTTCCAAGGAAACGCTACTTGAAATATGAGAATCATTAGGAAGACCAAATACGCTACAATTGTACATCGCTCTATCGAACTATGACCTCTGACTCATCAGTCGAACGCTTTACCAGATAATCACTGCTCCATTACCTAAATAAGTCAAGCAGACCAAGGGTTCCTCGGAACTGAATACCAGAATCAGTAACAAATCGATCCACGTGCCGCAAGACTGATTGAGTCTTCCAACTGATTCTAACGCACGTCCATCCATTCATTATAGATACTTAGTATCGTATCCTTAACCTCTGAAGTGGTCGTAACTTTGACGAATACCATCATTTGTTCAAACTACGTCCCTGAGGCGATATTTTTATGTACATATAGCAGATTTTCATAAATATATTGTGATACAACAGTTAGAATGTTTATTTCTTTGAACTTTTCTCTTAGAGAAACTCTTGGACTGAGGTTGTAAATTCCCATTACAGCTCTTTTCTGCGGAACGAATATTGCATTTAGGTCTGCAGCATTCCCCAAGAGAAGAATCCCATACGACATTAAGCTATGAAATTAACTGAAATAAACCATTCTAGCTGTTTCTAAATCTGTGAGGCGTCTAATTGTCTTAACTGCATAAGCGGCAGAACTGAGTTTGCCCGATAGCCTTTCTATATGAGGACCCCATTGTAGTTTGGTGTCCAGCATAATACCTAAAAACATGGTTGTCTAGACGGGCTCAATCCTAGATTCATAAAGTTGTACATTGGTTGTCATATGATTAACATTGGGCATTGAAAATTTGAAAAGTTTAGTTTTCTTATTATTAAGTAATAGATTATTTACATTAAACCAATTAACAACTTTAGATAGTGCATTGTTTTCTTCGTCAAAGTTACTCTGTCGTCGTTTAATATTAAAAATCAAAGAGGTATCATCCGCGAACAATACAATCTCATGATTATTCCTAATAAGGTAAATCGTTAATATACACTGGCGAGCAAAAAAAATCGACTCACTTCATACTTTCGCACTCAAAGTGCTCTAGTTTAAAAATTAAGACCTAAATCTTAACTTAGGTTTTAAATTCTTTAAGTACTAGATGTTGGCTTTAAAATGAGTACAAATACTCTCAATTTGTACTCATTTTCTTGAATAATAAATGTTTTTAAACTTTGCGAGTACTAAAACTTGAAAAATTAAGGGTAAAAAATTTAAAATAAAAGACATCATAACATTTTAAATAAACTTTATTACATAATGATTACCACTTTAATAATGAATGTTCTGATGTCCTCTTGTTCTGATGACAGCTTCTAAACGGTTCCTTATTGACCCAATGAGGTGCTTCACTCTGTCTTGTGGTATACCCTCCCATTCCTCGAACAGAGCCGCTTGCAGGTCAGCTCTTGTACCTGGTGCAGGATCTCTAGCCCGGATTCTTCTCTTTAGGTCATTCCATAAATGTTCAATAGGATTCAAGTCCGGACTACGAGCTGGCCAGTCCATAATAGCGATACCCACTTCTCGTAGGTACTGCCCCACGACATTTGTGCTGTGTGGACGGGCATTATCCTGCATCAGGATGAAGTTTTCTTCAATAAAACTAGCGTATGGGATGACGTGGTCTTCCAAGATATCTTCAATATACCGATGTGCGGTCAACCCCCCCACATGGCGGCCAGTTTCAATGAAAACCAGTTCAGTTTTTGCTTCCATTGATATGCCATCCCACACCATGCAGGAACCTCCTCCGTACGCAACATTTTCTGCTATGTAGCATTGTGCGTATCGCTCCCTCGGCCTTCTGTACACCCTTCTCCTTCTGTCGCTACCATGTAGGCATACTCTGCTTTCATCCTAGAAGAGAACAGAGCGCCATTGATCCTCAGTCGTATCGACGTGTTCTCTTGCAAAACGTAGCCGGGCTGCTCGATGACCTGCAGTCAATTTGGGACCCGTTGCTGGTCTTCTTGGAGTGAGGGTTGCTGCCTTGAGTCTTCTCCTCACTGTCCAAGAACTTACAGCTACCCCACGTATTTCTCGGAGCTCCCGTTGAACTTGGACCCCAGTGAGAGAACGGTTCCTCAGCGAAGTACGGACGATAAAGCGATCGTCTGCCTCCGAAGTGGACCGATTTCTACCGGAACCTCTTCGTCGGTGAAAGACACTAGTCTCCCGGTGCCTTCGGTATATTTTTGATACCGCTGACTGACTCATCTGCAAAGTACGAGCCACTTGACGTTGACTCAGGCCCTGTTGCAATAGGATAACTGCTTGAGCCGCTGCTTCCGCTGTTGTATCAATTTCCGGGAAATTTTCTTGCTTGGAGATTGACAAGATGTGTACCTGTTGACGTTTCACTGTCAACTGATAAGGGTCAACGTAGATCTTCGCGACACCCCGTAAAGGGCGTGCAGAGGCTTGTTCGGGGCAGGTTTTGCCCCCCGCAAGCGGGTTCTATTTTCCTGCCCTTAAATAAGAGCAGGTCCTTGGGGCGGGCAGTGGTTGCCCTTAGGCGGTAGAGACCGATAGGCGTGATGCGCAGAGATAGGCGTGTTGCGCAGGCCGCCAGATCTTCACGCCGTCCGGGCGGTCGACACGAGCCAGGTGAGATCCCCGGCGAACCGAGGGAGGCCCAGCTCCGTGAAGCCAGCGACACGGACGGCGACTTACGTGCGGCCTGCGGAGGTCTTGATGGTGTGGTGTAGGAGGTGTTGGTCGACATCTGGCTAGATGTCGACGTCGTGGTATGGAGTGTCGAATCCTTGGCGTCGCTGTTGCGGTGGTCGTCCGCGCGCGCGCATGATGCGCGTATCCTGGGTGATACGCGCAGATGTCGCGCGGAAAGGGGCGGCCACCTGCAACAGAGTTGTGAAAGGGTTGTCGTGTTAGAGGGGACGGCGGTTGCCCGGGGCAGCCGCAGCGTCCGCAGAGTCGTCGTGGTCGATGATGAGGTCTCGGGGCAGCTTCTTCTTGTCCGGGGGGCGAGCGTGCCAGGGGGCCAGGTCCCGGACATGGTCCCAGGCCGAGGCGTCGGCTCGCTCAAACATCCCCACGGACAGACGGCGGATGTAGGCGTCCAGGATCTCGATGCGGGTGTCCCGCTGGATGACATCGTTCCTCACGTAGCGAGGAGCTTGTACGGCGGCGCGCAGCGACAGTGACTGCTGCGCGCGGAGACGAATGCGGCTCGACTCGCTCGTGAGGGCGAACCAAGCGGGCGCGGCGTAGGTGAGCCGGGTGCGTACATAAGACTTGTACACACCCAGCTTTGCTCGCAGAGGCAGGTGAGAGGAGAGCACTGGACGCAGTAGCGCCCTGGTTGCGCGTACCTGAGCGACGACGTTGCGGACGTGCGGCTTCATAGACAAGGAGCGGTCTATGGTGGTCCCCAGGTATTTCACCGTCCGAGTCCAGGGGATGTACTCACCCTGGAGTTTGAGTGGCAGTGGATGGAGCTGCTTGCTGCTGATAAGAATGGCCTGTGACTTACCCACGTTCACCGACAGTCGCCACTGCGATAGCCAGCGGGGGAGTATGTCGAGGGTACGCTGCATCTTCTTGGCGGCGTGGGCGACGTTGACGCTCGTCGAGATCTGCTCGGTCTGCTGCTTTATAGCGCGGTGTTCCGTCGGCGTGTAGTAGCGGGCGCACCGGAGCTGGGGTGTTCGTGAGGTGACGACATAGCCGATGGATCGACGGCCAGTCGTCGCGAGAGTCCTCGATCAGTCTCTCCCAGCTCTCGGCGGTGTGAGTCCTCAACTCGCCCTTCACTCTCTCCGTCAGCCGGTTGAGTTGCGTCTTTAGGGTAGGGCATCTCGTGCTTTGCCATTGTCTTCTTAGGCGCCGCTTGTCAGCTATCAGTTTTGCGATGTGTGCCGGCAGAGGGGGTAGTCTCCCCTGGGTGTTGATGGGTGGTGTGGAGCTGACAAGGGCGGACTTGATAGCGCCGGCGAGTTCGGCCGCGAGCGCGTCGACGTCGGCTGCGGAGCTGATAGGGCGAGTCGGTGTGGTGGTCTCCATCGTATCCTTGAATCTAGTCCAGTCCGGTTTGGGACGTGGCGCTTGAGGGACGATACGTGTAGGCTCCTGTTATGCGACGACGAGTACCGGCTGGTGGTCCGATTGTAGCTCGTCGTCGAGCACCTCCTGGTGAAGCTGTAACTGGCAGTGCGAGAGGTCATTGTGCACCACGATGTCGATGACGTCAGGCATGTGCGTTAGCGTGTCCGGGTAATGTGTAGGTACCTCCGGACCCGCTACGGTGTATCCATGGGCTTCGGCGTCGTTGAAGAGTCGTACACCCGGTGCGTTGGTGGTCGCTGAGTTCCACGCTGGGTGCTTACAGTTGATGTCGCCCGCAATGACGACTGGGTGAGATTGTTGAAGTATGTTCCGCAGTTCGGCGATGTCTATGTTCACTGCGGGCGGCTTATATGCGGCGTACAGGTGAAGGTTTGCACCACCTAGGTGCAGCTCCACACCCAGCGTGTACAGGGTGCTCGTGGTTCTAACGGGTAGTGGCTGGTGTACGACTCTTCGCCTGACTAGCACCAGTGCCAGTCCGCGGTAGCGTACTCCATCCGGCGATAGTTCATCCCTCCGATAAATGAGGAAACCCGGGAATCGTAGTCGGTCTGCAGGTCCCAGGTGCGTCTCATTTATCAGCGCCACGTCGATGTCCTGTTCTTGCAGGAGAGGGCGGAGCAGGGCGGCCTTCTTTTGGAGGTTGCGGGCGTTCCAATGAAGAATCCTCAAGGGCTTATTCATCGTCGTTCATGACGAGATCCGCCAGGCCCTTGAGGATGATTGATACGATGGCCTGCTTATCGCGCCCGGCGCTAAGGCCGGTGAGCACATCGTGTAGCACATTGATGGCTGCCTGTACTTTTGTTGTCTTGCCGCCGCTCCTTGGTCCCTCACTGTGGTGTGGGGCCTTCGCCTTCTTGCCCCTGGCCGCAGTTGGTTCGGCGGGGGGTGGCGACCGGGCGAGCGGACGGCTGGGGTGCTTCTTGTGTAGGCGCCGGGTTGCGATTAGGCTTCCTTTGGCCGCCCCGGGTTGGTGGTGGGTCCTTCGGGGGTACTTCCGCGGCGGCGCGGCGGGCGCGGTCGCGCCTTCCTTGCCTCGCCTGCGGTTTCTCCGCCCTCTCTTCCTTTTAGCCGCGACCGCGGCTCCGCGAGCTGTGGGGTCATTTGCCTCAGCCATGAGCGTCGCGCCTTGCGCGGTCTCTCCTTGTGGCTGAGGCTTTACGGCTCCGGCACTTTGCGCGGCTCACCGGAGAACGCGACAGTCTGATAAGGGTAAAGGGTTACGTTACCTTTTATACGCCCTGAGGTCGCGCAATGCTAACTGAGTTAACGAGTATGAAATCATACAGTTACTGTTCTCGACTGTTGTGACAATGTCTAAAGGTTAAAACTGTAGTATTTGCTATTTTTTTAAAGCTTACATCTAGAACTGAAAGAATTTAAGACCTAAATTAAGAATTAGGTCTTAATTTTAAAATTAGAACACTGAGTGCGAAAGTATGAAGTGAGTCGATTTTTTTGCTTGCCAGTGTATATCAAGAATAGAAATGGTCCGAGAATTGAACCGTGCGGGACACCCATTTTCAAAGCAGAACCTGGAGATGTCTTACCATTGACCTCGACCTTCTGGATTCTGTTGCCCAAACAAGAAGTCAGGAGATCAAGAGCTTTATTCTTAATGCCGTAATGACATTGTTTCCTGATAAGAGTATCATGATGAACACAATCAAAGGCTTTAGACAAGTCGCAAAATATACTTAACGCATCTTGCGACTTCTTCCAAGCTGCAAAAATACTTTTCAGTAACTCAACTGCTGCGTCAGTAGTTGAACAACCCCTCGTAAATCCGAACTGTTTCTTGTGAGGAAGATTATGTCTATTGAAATGACTAAGCTGACTAAGAATTAGTTTCTCAAAAATGTTGATAAGTGTTGGCAATACAGAAATAGGTCGAAAATTTGAGGGGTATGATGTGTCACCAGATTTAAATAAAGGTGTTATTTTGCTATACTTAATTAAATCAGGAAATGTGCCAGAAGTGACACAACCATTGAGCACTGTTGCAAGATATGGAGCAATTAATGTAATAATAGACGACACAGTCTTTACTGACAATCCCCATAGATCCTTTGTCTTTTTCATATTAATAGTTTTAAATTGTTTAAGGACATCATCTGTAGTAACAGCAACAAATTCTAAGGCTGTAACACATTCCGGCACGCAGTTTTTAAGCAGCATTTCAGCAGACATGGAAGTCGATTTGATTGAATCTGTAGTTACAATGGGTATATTAGTAAAAACTTTTCAAATTCTGTCGCTACTTCGAAGTCCTCTGCAATACTCACATAGATAGATAGATAGATAGATTACACTTTATTGAACACCAAACCAAACAAAGTATTTACATAAGTATATACAACTTAAAACTAGTGTGCAATTGGCGGTATTATCGCTAATCGAGCGATCTCTTTCAGGCAACCGCGGATGGACAAAAATGATGTAAGTTAATAGTCATGTTCATTGACGGTGTAGCGTCAGTAATATATAATATTCATAAATAAGTACCTAAATATATACACATATACTTACATAAACGCATACTATATTATACTACTATAACATACATAAGTATTGGTACGATGCGATACAATACATATTATAAATAAAATATGATTATATATAAGGAAGCAGTGAACAGAACACTTGTAGAACGACAGCTATACAATATAATATGATAAATTAACAATACTTATAATGATGGGCGTTAGATTAACAGGTAGTGTTTTTTTAACATACACTTAAATATGTTAAGCGATTTGGCTTTACGGATTTCTAGTGGCAATCCATTCCACAGGCGTGCAGCTTGAATTGTAAAGGATTTTCCATAGTAATTGCTAGAATGGATTGGCATCGCCAGGGTCAAATTCTCAGACGACCTCAAGGACCTTATATGTGTGTCATGAACGAACTTAAAACGTTCTTTAAGATAAAAGGGAGTACTGGGATTAAATAAAACATTATAAAGTAATGTAAGAATGTGAGTATTCCTGCGAAGACAAATTGGCAGCCACTTGAGTCTGTTGCGAAATTCTGAGACATGATCATATTTGCGTTATCCAAATATAAATCGTATACAGAAGTTTTGAAGGCGCTCAAGTTTGTCTAGCTGCTCCTCCGTGGGGTCAAGATAGCTGACATCAGCGTAGTCGAGAATAGGCAACAGCAGCGATTGTGCAAGCGCAATTTTAGTAGCAGTCGGAAGAAAGTTGCGTAGTCTACGCAGAGATCCGGCTGATGCAAATAGTCTGCGACTCACCTCCTGTATTTGTGGTACCCAGGATAGATTCTCATCAAGGTAGATCCCCAGATTTTTAACCTTCTTAGTATAAAGGCGATCTTTTCCGTCAAAACTAATTAGTGGTAGATCGGACCAGTTAATTTTTGCAGTCATTCTTGGGCTACCAATAATAATTTACTGAGTTTTATCAGGATTCACCATCAGTCCATATTTCTTGGTCCACTCGCAGATCCGGGCCAAATCTGTGCTAATGGTTCTACAGGCATCTGGTTACTCATCTAAGGGGGCTTGCGTGTAAATCTGTTAATCATCTGCGTAAAGGTGGTAGGATGAAAGTAGTTGGTTAGAGATAGAATTAATAAAAATCGTAAAGAGTAATGGAGATAGCACGCCACCCTGTAGTACCCCGGCATTCGTGTTAGACCAAGTGGAATAAGAGTATTTAATGCGTATACGTTGCCGGCGATCAAACAGGTAACTATGAAACCAGTCAATTGCCGTTGGAGATATGTTAAGAGAGCGGAGAATGCCGAGTATGATGTGAAAATCCACGGTGTTAAAAGCATTGCTGAAATCGAGCAAGGACCGTTAGATTTCCACAATCCATACCTCGCCGAATGTCATCAGAGATGTGTACCAATGCAGTGACGGTACTGTGGCCGGGACGGAAACCAGATTTGTAAGGATTAAGGAGCGAATTTTTATGGAGAAAGGAACTGAGTTGAGTGTGGATTAGGCGTTCAAGGACTTTCGACAGGAAAGGTAGTAAGGATATGGGACGGTAATCTGAAAAAGAACAAGGTTTAGGTTTTTTAGGTAGGGGAATTATAAGTGCATCTTTCCACGCTGACGGAAAGATGCAGCGGATAATGGACTGGTTTAAAATGTTACATAGGATTGGAAGGATTATATCTAGGATGGGAAGGATCATTTTCCTGCTGATACAGTCATCACCGACTGCATTGGACGCAATTGCCATAATACTCTTTTTAACATCACAATCGGTGAATTGCGAGAAGACAAAAGGAGAATAATCTGGGGTTGGTAAGGATGAAAGATATTGTAATGTGTTATTTTTAACATTTCCATCAAATTTGGGCGAAGAAGAGAAATGAGCATTGAGAGAATCGAGATTTATATTGTTTGGGATAGATTGGTGCCTAGTCTTACCAACTCCTGAAGTGTTGAAAAATTTCCAGACCTTTGCTGGATCACCGTTATCAACGGATTTATGTATATGTTGTTGCTTTCCTACACACCTTGTTGCAGTGATTTTTTAAAGCCACATAATTTTCCATGTTTGAAGGAGTTGGCCTGTGCTTTACTTTTGTCTTCGCTGCAGCTTTTTTTGTCATGATCTTCTTTATGTCCTCAGTAAGCCAAGGTGCGGGCAAATGTTTTATTTTTATAGCGCGAATAGGGGCACGAACGTCATATAGCTTAAAGAGATTGGTTGTCAGAATGTGCACCTTAGTGTCCACGCACTCGGTGGACAGCAGTGGTTCCCAGTCTATTTTGGCAGCATCCTCACGCAGTTCGTCAAGCACCATGCCGCCAAAATTGCGCTGCAAAACTATTGTCGGCTTCGCTTTAGGTGGGCGTATTTTGTATGAGAGATAGGTATGGTCATGGTAAGAAAATGCATCAGCAGAGCATTGACCATGCCTGTAAACGAAATTAGGAGAAGAAACTAAGATGAGGTCTAATAGAGAAGGAACAGAATTAGGAAAGTGATGTGTCGCATTAAGGTTTAATATAGTCATATTACAGGATTCTGTAACACGACGAAAAGACGTAGTTCGAGAATCACGTTTAAGGAGACAGGTATTAAAATCTCCCATAATAATGGAATGATCATAAGATGAAGTAAGATTTTCCAGGATTTGCTCGAAGGAAAAAAAAGAAATTTATACGACACGAAGGAGAATAATATACGCCAAGCAACACTTTTGTATGATGGAGTTCCACTTCTAAGAAGAGATATAATATAATATTCTACCACATTCACACAACACAATCTAGTCCCAAACTAAGCAGAAGCTTGTACTATGGGTACTAGATAATGGATAAACATACATATATATATATATATACTTTTTTTTGTAAATACATACATATTATACATAGAAACACCCAGACCAAGACAAACATCCATGTTCATGCATACAAATGTTTGACTTGAGCGGGAATCGAACCCGCGACCTTCGGCGATGCAGTCGCTTACACTCCCACGGCGCCAACCGGTCATCGCTCGCCAGCATTCGACGGTGGCGGCTGCGATGACATAGTGACTATATGATACGGAATGTGAGTACGTAAATATATGGCAACGCCAAATAATTGATATTTAGTAGGTAGTCGAGACTGCGAGCTTAGGCTCTACCAGTTTCGCTATTGATCACATTCCAAGTTGCTTTTATGGTAATTTCAGCGCTTTTTATTTTATTTTTCAAATAAATTGATTTTGCAGCATAACAAGCTTGTCTAAATGTTTTTGAGTATTTTTATACATAATTAATAAAGGTTGGACTACTATTAAAAGTTTTTTCATTATAAAAGTTCATATAACCTAATCCGACTTTTATGAATGCATTCAGTTGCCCAATCACTAAACATCAGAAGGTCAGTTACATTACATTTTTTGGTTTAAATACAGTAGAAAATTCATCATTAATCTATAATCTAATTTAAATAATGAATTATATAACTGATCCGGATGGCCATGAATAACACAACCAACGCATTTTATTTGATAGATTATTTTTAAAAACTTCTAACCAGTTTTCATTTATAGGTATAAAATTAATAATTTTACTCTGAATCTTAGGGCTTTTGCTTGGACAACAGACTAACTGCCCACAGTGATCAGACTGTAACATATTAATTAAGGATTTTTGTAAAGGCTTAGTGTTAATCTTATAATATAAAAATGAATCGCAAAATGTGTTGGTAAGCACATAACTCAACAACGCCTGAACCGATTTGGCCAATTCTTTTTTTTAAATGTTCGTTGAAGTTCAAAGATGGTTTTTACGGCGAGAAAAATTCTAATAATTGCCGGAAAATCTCTAAAAACAGCCGTTTTCTTTTTCCCATACAAACGTTTTCTAACTAAAACATAGAGTCAATTTGTAATTTATTTCTGCAGCATAAAGTTCAAATTCGCGTGCGCGTTGATATACTTCTTTGTTTGATGGCAGTTTTGACAGGTTTCCGGACCTGAAGTCTCAGTGCTGCCGCCCAGCGGGCTTCATGTCAGAAGAAACCCATTGATAATCCCTACTTAATATTATAAATTCGAAATTGTGTATGTATGTTCCGTTTTCACGCTAAAGCGGCTGAACCAATTTTGTTGAATTTTAATATAGAGATACATAATTGGACCATGGAGACGAATATAGGCTACCATAAGTTGTAAAAAATTAAACTGGGAGGGATTGTAGGTTAGAAGTTTGTACGGCACAAATTTACCTCCTGGAAGTAAGAACGCATGCGCTGATAATTGATTGCTGCGCATGTGCTATCGCATATCTGTCAGTACTGTCACGTCATACGGTCTACATAATGTCATATTGTACACGTTGATTAAATTGTTCGCATATCTATACTAATATAATAAAGCGGAAGAGTTTGTTTGTTTGTTTGTTTGAACGCGCTAATCTCAGGAACTATCGGTCAGATTTGAAAAAATATTTTTGTATACGATAGCCCAGTTATTCCGTAAGGTTATAGGCTATATAACATAACGCTTCGGCCCTTTGGGGCCGGGCAAAAGGCTAAAAAGGCTAAAAGATAATGTCGGATAATCTCAGGAACTAGCAGTCGGAGTTAAAAAATTGTTATTGCCTATGATAGCCCAATTATTCCGAAAGGATATATATAGGCTATATAAAATTACGCCACAACTTTTAGGGGCCAGACAAAAATAATAAAATGGTCAAACGAGAAGGGGGAGGGTTGGGTCAAAGGCAAAAAAAGGCTAAACGAACAGTATACAATCTATATGGGTATCGTTTTCGAGATTTTCGGGACGCTGATTAATAATATTAAATTTATTTAGTGATCCAAGATGGCGGACGGGAAATCAAAGATGGCGGATGAGAAAATATTAAAAATCAATATGGGTATCGCCTTCGATATTTTAAGGTGTGGGGAATCGAAATACAACATCTATTTCGTGATCAAAGATGGCGGATGGGAAATCAAAGATGGCGGATGGAAAAATAAAAAAAACAATATTGGTATCGTCTGCGATGTTAAAAGGGATGGGGAATCTAAATACAACATCTGTTTCGTGATTCAAGATGGTGGATGGGAAATCAAAGATGGCGGATGCGACAAATTTTTAAATCAATATGGGTATCGTCTCTGATGATTTAAGGGATGGAGAATCCAAATACAACATCTATTTCGTGATCAAAGATGGCGGATAGGAAATCAAAGATGGCGGACGGGATTTTTTTAAAGTCGATATGGGTATCGTCTCCGATATTTTAAGGAATGGGGAATTCAAAAACACCATCTATTTCGTGATCAAAGAAGATGGCCGATGGGATTTAAAATAAAATATGTGTATCGTCTCCGGTGTTTAAAGGGATGGGGAATCCAAATACAACATCTATAGCGTGATTCAAGATGGTGGATGGGAAATCAAAGAAGGCGGATGGAAAAAAATTAAAAAATCAATATGGGTATCGTCTTTGATTATTTAAGGGATGGTGAATCCAAATACAACATCTATTTCGTGATCAAAGATGGCGGATAGGAAATCAAAGAGTGCGGACGGGATTTTTTTTTAAGTCGATATGTTAAGGAATGGGGAATTCAATATTATATAAAAATCTATGTTTGTTGGTTCATCATTTATAGACTCTGAAATGATAAGAGATTAAGCGCTAAGTCAATGGTAACTTTGAAAAAGGGACTTGGAAAAAAGGGAATTAAATAAAAACTTAGCGATACGGAGTTCGCTGGGTCAGCTAGTAAATAATATATATTATCAATACAGGTAGCACTTGTGGCAGTCACTCTAGTTGGTTTTAAAAAAGTATGACTTAAATTGTAAGATTTAAATAGATTTAAGAAGTCAATTGATATAGAACATTTCTCTAAAATGTTAATGTTGAAGTCACCACAAATGGCAACCGTTCTATGGCAATGATTAACTTTGCTTAGGACATCCTCCGTAATTACTATAATACTTTCAAAATGTGCACATGGAGGCTTGTATTCACTCATAACAATGAACTGATCAAATTCGAAACAAGATCTTTCTATAACTCGCTCAACAGAGAAGCTCACAATATCAGACCTTTCTTTAAATTTTAAAAGTTGATTAATTATAATTAACGAGCCTCCTCGAATAAATGTATCCCTGCTGAATGAGCTTGCAACGTGGTGGTTGTTGAAATTAAAAATGAACTGGTGGCTTTTTAGCCAATGTTCTGTAATACATAAGATGTCAATATTGTTACAGTTCATGAACAATTCCAGCTCTAACTCCTTACCCATCAACTCTTGTATATTTTGATGCACCAGGTTAATACAATTTTTTAAATTATTTTTGTACAATTTGTGGTTGATGAAAGTGTGTTTTTCTTACTTATATTTAAGTTTATCAAAGTCTTATCTATGTTATTGCCAGAGATTCACTCTATTGTCTCATTACTTAATTTAAAGGATTTGGAACGGATTCCAAGCTTATATTCAATGTCAAGTTAGACTGCTCAATAAAAACAGTGTTATTAGCCAAATTTTTGGCTGTGTTATTAATATAATAAGCTAGCGATGATGCTATTTGTCTTTGTATATATTGAGATAGAAAGCAACTATCACATGTCAAATAAAAACTTTTAATGAAAGCATTAGAGACAATAAAGTCAATAAAATCATTGTATAATGTCAATGTATGTTATTTACAATTTAATTTATATCTATAGTCATTTTCAGCCTGTGGCAACAACTTACTGTAGGGAAATGCAAATAAAATAATTATTCTAACTTTTAAGTGTAACAATTGGTCGAAATACCTTTTTATAGTATTAAGATTTGCATTACCCCTTCTCTCAATAAATATGATTATTGTTGAATTAGGACAGTATGTTTTACTCAAGATGTTTTGTAAAATATGTGAAAAACTTGCTCCAGGCTTATAAAAGTTGGTAACTGTTTGACTTGTCCTTTTTCTCAACAATTAGCTCATGTTCCTACCTATCTCATCACTAAACATTACTAAATTGTTGGTGTTTGTCTTTGTATTGTGATGTGAGAAGGAGGTGCTATCATTAATGAAGCTGTTACTCATCACCACTGACTGAGATGACATTGCAGAACTATAATTCAAAATGGTAGGCTGAGAACAACTTTGTGGTTTCAAGCTAGGTTCACTGACCTAATTATTATTAGTAAGTGATAGGAGTCTTTGCTCATTGTACTTACACAAATCCACTCAGTTATCCTTCGCCAAGATATGTTAATTACTTTGCCTTTGTGATAATTGATATTTCTTTGTCATGTTAAGTAATGAATCTTGTAAGCGATCAATTTCTGTCTGCAGGCAATGAATATCAGTATTATATTTTAAAAGATTATTATCTAGTTGAGTAATACAAATAGACATATCTTCCTTTAGAGCTATATACTTGCGGCAATAATTGACATTAGATTTTTAATTTTTTAATTTTCTTAATAATTTTTCCTTTTTCTTAATTTGTTTGTTCAACTTTAAATACTTTTTCAGTTTGTTTGATGAGTTTATGGTTTTACTTGATTGAACAATTGAATTGTCATTAGTTAAGTCAATTGTAATAAATTTGTTACCTATCTATGTTTGAGTTGGCAGAAACCATAAATGGAGCGCTACCAACCAGCTCATCAAACAGTGATTGTAAAGTGGCTGCTTTGATGGACCGGTCTGCACACTCTAATCTATTAATATGATTATTCGCCTCACTTAGGATGCCCTTCAACTGGTCGATGCGCTTGAGAGCGGTCTCAAACTCATTACTTCAACTGTCAAAATTGTTTACTATTGATTGTAACCTATCGCGTTCATCTAAAGATGTAATTAAATGAGAATAAATTTCTGCCATCTCAATTCTTAGTTGAGAATTTTTCTCTAAAACCTGTAACATCTCCCTCTCATTATCATCATGCTCGCTTTGTAGTGTCTGACACAAATCCTTGTATTTCTTAAGTACATACATACATACATAGACTCACGCCTGTTTCCCGGAGGGGTAGGCAGAGACTACGGAACGCCATTTGCAACGATCCTGACATACCTCACTTGCTTCACTCACTCCCATCAAGTTTCTCATGCATGCTCTTCTGTTAAGGGTACTTCTGACTTGTCCTTTTTTCAGGATGTCTCCAATCTGGTCAGAGAACGTTCTCCTAGGTCTTCCCCTTTGTCCTGTCCCATTCACACTAGCCTGATATATCTTCTTTGTCAGTCTATCGTCATCCATCCTCTCCATGTGCCCAAACCATCTTAACATGCCTTTCTCAATGCTTGTCACTACATCTTCTTTTACCCCACACCACTCTCGTATCACACAATTCTTTACTCTGTCGGTCAAAGACACACCACACATACTTCTCAGTGCTCTCATTTCTACAGCATTTATTCTACTTTCAAATCTCTTCTGCCATACCCAACTTTCACTACCATACATAAGGGTAGGCACTAACACACCTCTATGCACAGCCAAACGTGCCTTTTTGGACACGTTTTGACTGTTCATAAACGCCTTCAGAGCTCCATTCACACAATTACCGGCATTAACTCTCCTTTCAATATCTGCTTCATTCTTACTATCTCTTGTAAACAACGTACCTAAGTAAACAAACTCATTCACTTGTTCCACTCGCTGTCCATCGATCAAAACATTACAAGCCGTAACGCATTCCTCCTTTTCAAAAACCATAACTTTCGTTTTACTTACATTCACTTAAGTTAAGTTACATTTACTTAAGTTTCCTTCTTAAGTTCTATACGCGTTAATTGAAATTTTTCCTCCTCTTGACGCGCCCTGCTGCTCATCATCTTGGTAATAGATTAAAAAGATCGCAAGAAACTTATGAACAAAAGACAGAAATAATAATTAATTGTTACTATTGTAAGTATGACACTTAGGTTTGTGTAAGGCACCAACCAAGATGAGCGGGCTAATCGATATATGTTCACTAGGTGTTTATTACTAGTGTAAATAGTTTAAATGTTCGATATTACGTAAACTTACCTCAACTGCTCGAATATTAGAAAAGTAATGCAAAGTATTTTAAATTAAACAGTTCGTTTGTTTGACAGATGACTTTGCAAAACTTTTACTAAGTGTTATTCACCAACATTCACTTCTAATTATGATATTATACAGTTAATTATTTTTTATCACACCCTAATAAGCGCTTAAAACACAAATAATACCTAATAAAATTAATTAAATCAAATAAAATTAAATAAATATTGGGAGAAGCACGGAGCAAGTGATAATTAACAATTCAATACGCACATCAATCCGATAATTCAGTAGTGTGCGCTGTGGATTCGAACCTGATACCCTCTGCATGGCAGTTTTTCGGTTTCTCCACTAGGCTATCGCTGCTACTAATGACATGGATGTATATTTTATTTAAATTACTTATTTAGTTGCGAGGGCAGTCAAACTAACTCTTAGAAATATTCATGAATTCATCATTATCAAACGCCTCAGAACAATCCCAGCAAAGCTTATTTAAGAAAACGAATATAATTTGATATCTCACTACCCATTAAGAAAACAATTACCATATATATATAACTTAATAAGTGTTACCTATTTCAACAAACGGTATACTAAATTACAGTATAATCTTCACTACTCTTCAATCCTCCAAATTGAACACCTATATTTGAACTCGCATTATACACCCCAAGTCAGCTCATTACCATTTTAATAAACGACCAAAACTGCCAAGTGGTCCGACCTTTATTCATAATTATTTTCTTATTAGCCGAGTCGAGAACGCCACCTGCTCTAGACGGGTAGGTAGAGATCAGTATTAGGGGTCTGCAGGCAAAAATTATTGGCTGTTTGTAACTTCAATTGGACGTTGTGGCCTGTTTGACTTTAGGCGTCTGTTTTATGACGGCCAGTGTAATTTTGTTTATTGAGAGCAAAGCGTGTAATCTGAATTTTTTAAAAGACTGATTTATTTGATTGGAAGTATTGATTTGCTAAAATTCAACTTTGCGAGAAAATAAAATATGCTGATATTATTTATGTAATGGGTCTATATCGTATAATTATTTAAAAACAAAGGTGAAACACATTTTATTTATCCCAATGCTTGAAGCACATGATATGAATAATGCGTTACATTATCTGTGATTATGTGATGATCACAATCATCTGGTGTATATTTCCAAGGTAGTAGAGCCTTGCTGATTTCAGCATGAATGGCCCATTCATGCTCGACCGGGAAACATTTATTGTCTGCTTGTTTGCCTCCTATCACTTAAAAAAAAAGAATGAGAATAAAATATAAGAGGTAAGTCAAATGCGTAGCTAGTATAGATGTAGAGTCTAGAGGTATAAAAATAAACACTTTTATCGTGAAATAATTAATGTCTATTCCTTGAAAACGACTTATATTACAACAATTCTTAATAGAGTGCTACGTCTACCATCTATAACTTTTCCCGCCATGCTTTTCCTCTCCCTCAGTCTCTCGTTCACTCCGTCCGTTTGGATACATTCACATAACATCTTATAGTTAACCAAGCGTTCGGATACACACTCACAAGCCCACATAGATTTCTATTTTCTTTGTGCTAACTCAAGCGTCAATAAGAAGTTTGTTATTTATAATTTATTTTTCTCATAAGATTTTATATAAGTTTTTGCTTAGTGAATGCTTTTTGTTCATGAGAGTTAATCAATCGTGCCTGAATATTCTAAAAATAATATACAGCTGGCTGAATATATCACTTGTGTAGAAAAGTTATTTGAAGTTTACTTAGCTTTTCAGAGGTCGTAGAATGTCTAAAATTACTAAACCAATCAAACGCCCTATTGAACAAAACTTGTCACATTTTTCTATCGTATAAAAGATTCTGAAATACTTAGTGTTATTATCGTTTAGATTTTCTTTTTATGTTATTCAAAAATATTTTTGTGGGCAGGTTTTGTTACATGTCACTTTCCACAAAATTTTGATGCGAGTTGATGATTCGTAGACCCCGAATATTTTTATTTATCGAAACCATATATCGAAATCCATTAAGACTCAAACTAAGCAGAGCTTGCACTATGGGTACTAGACAATGGATAAACATACATTTTTACTTTTTTGTAAATATATACACATTATACATAGAAAAAGTTGCGGGTTCCAAGACAGTTTGACTTTTCCCGGGACTACACGAGTGTCAAAACTCGTTGTCTTCAATGGTCACTGCTGCTTAACCTGGCTTCACCGGTTACAAAGTAGTGGGAATGAGGTTGGAGTAGTACCAACAAAAAAACATACATAGAAAAAAAATCATCCATGTTCATGGACACAAATGTTTGCAGCGTAGCAGTTGCTTACACTCCCGCTACGCCATTGGATCGTCAATTATTTAAAACAATACGGACCTAAGAACCCGTTTGGTTTTGCCAAACCTTTCTTGCCAATATATTTTATGTTGTGAACATCGAGAAAAAAAGAAGCAATTTTCGGCTTTGAACCTAATGAAAATCTGTACGTAGAAAATTATTAAGTTACAAAAATAGTATTAGCTGACCTGATAGAAATAAAAATGATAGACCTGAATGAAATTTAAGCGTTTGGTTCAATTAAAACTGAATTGGACATATGCACTGGTAAAGGATAAATAAATCATAATTATATGTATTCCGATTCGTCAGAATTTTTCGTATCGAAATCTATTCGAATTTTTCGTCAGAATTTTTCTTAAATCTGAAATATTATTCGTCGATTACTCTGAACTGTACCCTATTATCAATCATGTTACAAAACATTGCCTATCATAGGAACGGGTTACTAAAAACAAACAGCGAAATCTGTGAATCCAAACATTATGTGTTCTTAATTCATCAAATAGTTGAAATATATAATATATCTATAGCTTTCACTTCTCTTCTATGCCTTATCACTTGAATCAGTTTGTATATGTCGGCGATACGCCAGGGTTATCGTGTCCAGACTCCATTATAATAAAAACACTCACGTAATATTACTTGGTTTATTTTCGGACAATTTCTAGCACAGAATTGAAATAAAATGTGACCTACAGTCCTTTTTATACACTAACCGTCATTACACTTAATGTTTTAACAACTGCCACTTCCTTTACAATATATAATTGAAATTACTATACAATATAGTTCAAAAATCAACATTAATATTGTAATGAATTTTGCACAACACCAAATAATTTATTTTACACGAATAAGAAATTTATTTTATTAACCAAACGCTGCTTTACAACATTCGGTCAACAGATGGCGCTATCAACAGGATGTAAATATAATAGCATGTTATTTATTACCGAAAACATAATAATAAGTGTCAGAATCATGTTATTTAATACTAATTGATTTTACTTTGAAAGTTTCTGGAGTTATCTTAATAATTAAGCGATAAATTAAATACCCAATCTTTATAAACAGTTAAGCAGCCAATACAGTGTCTAATATTGTAAAGTAGTGAAGTTCTCAGTTCTGTGTTCACAAATAGTTATTTAAATATAAATCTTAAATATTATTAACATTTTCGTAATAATATAATCATTATGTCTAGAATTACCGTAGCCAGGCAGGAAGGTGTATCAGAAGTGCGCAGTGGAAGGTGTAATACATCTACCTGACCACGACCGACAATATATCCAGACACAATGCACTGCGTTGCACAGTGAGTAAAGTATTGAGTAAGTACATGAAAATTTACCTTATATCTCCTGGTGATGTTCTTGAAGTGGACCTATAGGATTAACTCATTGCAAATGTCAATGAATAGTTCACAATGTCTTTTATCACAATTTACCGTTGCCAGCACTAGATCAGGCGGCATTCAAGACGGTTTACTCTATTTAGTTCAATTAATCAACTCACACGAAATGCAAAAAGGTGTGCTCACAATAACTTTTCACAAATGTTCAATATGTCACGAACCGTGCCGGAAGTCAAAAAGCGGCAATCTATAAGATTTCACAAACTATTCGCGTAGCTACAAGGATGTGCTTTTCAAAAGGCGATCAATTATTTTACGTACGAGACGACAACGTGGTAATTTTTCAACGCGGGAAGGACGGAAGTGACAGTTCAGTGTGACCATTGTCAGATATTTTCAATAGACTAAACAAATGTTACTCAATCTATCTAGTCGATTTGACTTATAATAAAAACTAATTCTATTTCAAACATCCACCCGCCCCGGACCGGCCTACCGGTCCGCTAATCGGTTGGTAGCCGTGACAATGTTGCAACCGCTCTCCTCAGAATCGAACCGTCCACCAAGACCTCAGCAAATCGGGGAACTCCATCAGCCCCAGTTACCAAACGAAGGATGCGCCCCCTGCGCCATCTGAGTGGCGGAAGGTTAGCCTCCTTGATCAAAACGAGGTCACCAATCTTGGGTGGATCGGTCTTGTCAGTCCACTTAACGCGATGCTGGAGTATGTGCAAATATTCCAAATTCCAGCGTTTCCAAAAGCTCTGAGTAATCTGGCGTACCAATTCAAAGCGCGAGAGACGACCAGGTCTCTTATCAATGTAGGGGTACTCAGGCAAGGCGACAAGTGGGCGACCAACCAAAAAATGGCCCGGCGTAAGGGCCTCCAAATCATTCGGATCTGAGGAGATCGGGCACAACGGCCGAGAGTTCTAAACGGCCTCGATCTTACAAAACACAGTTGCGAGTTCCTCAAATGTAATGACAGATTCACCGATTGTCCTGCGCAAGTGTGTTTTGGCCGATTTTACGGCGGCCTCAAATATACCACCCCAGTGTGGACAATTTGGTGGGGAAAACAACCAATTTATCCCACGTCGGGCAAACCTATCACCTATATAAGCTTTGTTGGTTTCAAGGAAATTAACAACATCATTCAAATAATTATAGGTGCCCTTGAAGTTAGTGCCGCAGTCAGAACGGATCAAGGAAGGCAGCCCCCTGCGGGATACAAATCTGTCAAATGTGGCTACAAACGCCTCGGTCGTAAGCGAGGAGACCGGTTCTAAGTATACGGCCTTTGTGGAGAGACAAATAAAAAGACACAAGTAGGCCTTGACAGTCTTGCTGTTTCGAAGTGTCGACGTTTTCACCAAAAAGGGACCAGCGAAGTCCGGGCCAACACCGTCAAACGTCCTGCTCTCAGTTACGCCATCTGCCGGTAAGTCTCCCATCAAGGGCTGCATGGTAGAAGCCTTGAGCTTATAGCAAGGGATGCAGCGAAAGACTACACTCCGAATAATTCTTCGGGCAGACAAAATCCAAAACTCGCGTTGCAAAATGGCCAACAAAGCATTACAACCAGCATGCGAATTTTTAAGGTGACGGTCAGTTACCAACAAGCGTACCAAATGACCGTCCTTAGGTAACAAAAGGGGGTGACGTGCTCCGTAAGAGAGGTTGGCGTTCTTGAGACGCCCTACAACGCGCAAGAGACCCGTATCGTCCAAAAAGGGGTTCAATTTAGAGACAGCTCCCGACAATTTCGATCTCCTTGATTTAAGGATAGCAATCTCCTTTTCAAAATTCGCCAATTGCACAGAACGAACCCAAAAGGTGAGGGACTCCTGTCGTTCCTGTGGTGAGAGAAACGGTGTCAGACGTTTCTGTTGTGGGTGCCTAAAATTAAAAACAAAACGCTTTATCCAAGCAGTAACACCTAACAACTTGTCGAGGGAGCTGTAACGATTCAACAGGAAATCGGGGTCGAAGGCGCATTCTACCTTCTCAAGAGCGAGTGTTCGTAGACCCGGCAAATTAGAAGTATTCAAAACTGGCGTTCGAGGCCAATTAATTTCTGGTCGACTCAACCATTCCGGACCCCACCACAGCGAATGACCTATCAAACTAGGCGTCAAGCATCCGCGCGAGGCACAATCAGCGGGGTTGAGCTCACCTGGCACGTGTCTCCAAACAAGTTTGACTTCGGATTTCTGGATTTGGGAAACGCGATTAGCGACAAATACCTCCAAGGTGTGAACAGAAGCCTTCAACCAACAAAGAACAATTTGGCTGTCTGTCCAGGCGTAGGTCCCATTAATACAAATGCTTTTACCCAAAGTGTTAGACACGTGGTTCAATAAGCGTACAAGTAGTGCTGCTCCCGAGAGCTCCAATTTCGGAATGGTCAGAGATGTCCGAAGGGGTGCAACCTTGCTCTTCGCCCTGATCAGGGAAACCCTCACCTGACCTGATGCACTAGCAAGTACACCACGGCCGCGTGACCACGTTCCGAGGTATCACAAAACCCGTGAAGGGTGGCTTTGAACTTCCCGGGAGGAAGGATGGGACGAGGCAAGGAGATCTCGTTGACGGCAGGAAGTGAGGATACAAAGGAGGTCCATTCCTCAACAAGAGTGCCGTGCAGAGGTTCGTCCCAGGTCAATCCTGCTGTCCAAAGCTTCTGCAAGAAGCATTTTGCCCAAAATATAATTGGACAGATCCAACCGTTCGGATCAAAGGTTCTGGCGACAGTAGACAATACGAGATGTTTAGTCCAAGAACACGGCAATTTCAAGTCTACGTTATATGTAAAGATGTCTTGGACTGGTCTGTACTGAACGCCGAGAACAGCCATCATGGCGGGGTTGTCAACAATTTCAAACAAATGTGGATCTTGCTGATGATCCTCGGGTAAGCCTTCCAAAAGCGCTGGTGAGTTGGAAATCCATTTGCGCAACTCATAACCAGCGGATGCCAAAATACCTATCAATTCGTCCCGCAGGAGGATCGCCTCGTCCACTGTGGAGGCGCCCGAGCAAATGTCATCGACGTAAATATCGTCTTTCAAGATGGCGGAGGCTCTTGGGAAACGTAAGCCTTCGCGGTCTGCGAGCTCCCAAAGAGAACGTATTGCCAAGTAGGGGCTTGACCTTAACCCGTACGTATTAGTATTGAGCTCGTAGACGACCATGGGATCGCGAGGAGACTCTCTCCAAAGGATCAGCTGGAAACGACGGTCATCAGGGTGGATAATCGTCTGCCTGAACATCATTTTTATGTCGGCCACAAAGACAACCTGATGTCGTCGGAAGCTGGTGATGACGTCACAAAGGTCCTTGACCAACTTGGGACCAGAATGCAAGCACTGGTTCAAGGATACGCCTGTTGAAGTCTGCGCAGAACCATCAAATACTGTGCGCAGCTTGCCAGTCGATGGCTTCAATACCGCATGATGCGGGAGAAAGTAGTGCTCCACCGAACGCCAATCCAAATTGGACACTGACATGTGTCCCAATTGTTCATATTCTCTCATGAACTCAATATACTTCTGTCTGAGCTCCGGATCACGACCCATGCGACGCTCCATAGCCAACAATCTCTTTTCGGCTAAAAGTCGTGACTCACCAAGCGGAGGCCGAACAGACAGAAAAGGTAGCCTCGTAATGATCCGACCAGAACGGAGTCGACCCGTGTTGTTCTGGAAGAACAGCTCGCACTCCTCATGTACTGGATTCAAACGGGCAGCTTGAGGGGGCTCCTCTATCTCCCAAAACCTCTGAACCGCATCAGAGAGAGCGGAGCCTACAGCCAACAAATTATCAAGTTCAGGTGGAGGGGGGTCCCTAGGTACAGGTCCCATCAAAGCAAATCTAAATATGGTCGGGATGGCAGTCAAACCATTTGGCACCAAAACCCTTTTCCCACCAATCAAAATTCCACCGAGGACATCAGAGCCAATCAACAAGTCGATTTGTCCCGGTGTGTCAAATTTGGGGTCTGCCAGTTCCAATCCCGATGTCAAATTCACCACAGCAGCAGGTAGCTGCTTCTGTGGATGCATATCCAAAATATTCTTCAGCACAATAGCCGAGGTTTTAATCCTCGGGTGTGAAGATTCAACAGGGCCAAACGATACCTTAACTTTCCCTTCAACATTAGAGGCTACGTCACCTATGCCCCTTATACAATTCGGAAAAGAGCCCATATTTAATTTAACCTGCCCTACCAAATAAGTGGAAACAATGCAACCTTGTGAACCTGTGTCCAATATAGCACGGACAACAACAGAGGTCCCCGTGGGTCCCCAGACCCTAACAGCAACCGTTGGTAGGATAACGGTCTCAATGGGGGAGGTTGGAGTTATAGGGCAGGGGTCAATGACCTATTGTTGCCTGGGCGGCGACCGTTGGCCAGGACCAGGCAAGTCAAAAAGAGGGTGCGGCTTGAAGTCCTCAAAAGCGCGATGACTCGATCCGCGCACCATCTGTGGTGGGTCATAATGACGCACCCGCCCAAAACGAGGTGGGCGCGAGTCAAGGCGGGGACGCTCCGCCAAAGGAGGGGAATACCTGGGGCAGCAGTCATGGTGCTGGTGACACTGGGCGGTCGCACATTCAGGTGCGCGAGAGAGAGGAGGCGTGCGCACTCTACGGTTCTCCAAGCGGGGTGAGTGGCGATCAATTGAGCGAGGCGACTCTCGGCTGCGCGCCGGTGAGCCTCGGCTGCCACCTTCACATCGTGTATCGATACAGACGCGCCGGTGCGGTTCGTTTGTATTGATACAAACGACAACAAACTGCTCTGTAGGATAAAAGCGCGCCGTCGACGCGCGTTTTTGAAACGCGCGTCGACGGCACGTTTAAAAAACGTGGTGTGCACAGGCCCTTACATTGAGCGTGCTGGTTCCTCTAACGTCGTCCGGCGAGCACCCAGCGCGCGTTTATGGCCGGCGCACACTGCCGTCGCGGCATGGCACGGCATGGCAAAGGATTTTATTACTGATCAAGTCATTTTTATTCTTATTTCAATGAGTTTAGGATTCATATTACTTTGTTTTAGATACAATCGTCCGCAGCCCGCCGCGGCACGTCGCGGCATGCCGTGGCATACTTCGGGACGCCGCGGCATGCCACGGCGTCCCGCAGTGTGCCACGACGTAATCAATAGGTAAATAAGTTCCTGAATTCACTTTTGGTAAATCTTGTTCTCATAAATAATGTAGTATACTCATGACGTTAGGAAAATTATGGAAACAAGTGTTCATTCTGAAGTCCAGTTTATTAATGTCTCAAAAGCACATTACATAAAAGTGGTTTACTTATTACTGCAATACTTATAATTAGTAAGCAAAACGTGACGTATTATCGTAACGACTGTCTTAATATGGATCGGCAAAGGCATATCCTTACACCTCCCCTGAAAAGTTTCGACTACCACATCCCCCCGTTAGGGAGAAAAAAAAAAATAATACGTACAATAATAAGTCACGATATAAATCATTTTTTTTTTACAATTAAAATTAAAATTAAATGTATACAATAACACATTAATATATTTTTAAAATTAGACATAACTCATACAATGCGATTTATAAAATTTTGAATAATGATTATAAATTAATTAACAATGAAATAATTTTGTAAGGTTTTTGTGAATAACATATTCTTTACCATCTTTGATAATTATAACATTTGGTGGAACATCCAGTAATACCTTGTATGGACCATTATAAATACTATCTAATTTTGTACCGGTATGGTTTTTTAACAATATTAAATCACCTGGTTTGTAGTTAATACTATGCACATTTTGGTCAAAAACACTTTTTCTAATTATTTTGCTTTTTATTAAATTGTCCTTTGCATCAGCATGAGCTTTTTGCAGTCTATATTTTAATTCTTTAGGGTAACTGTCAAAATTATACAACGGATCAACATTTAATTTCAAATTGCTGGGCAAATTACAATGTTTTCCAAAAACTAATTCGTATGGAGTGTATTTTGTTTCAGTATGTACCGTAGTATTAAACGAGAAACACCAGAAGGGAACCCAATCGCTCCAATTATCTCTATTATTACTGCATTGAATTCTCAGATAAGATCCCAAATGTTTGTGGGAATTTTCAATTGAACCTAATGTTTCGTGGTGGTAAGGAGTAGAATTTAATTTTTTAATACCTAATAATTCGCATGTTTCTTTTAAGACAGATGACATAAATTCAGTCCCGTTATCGGTTAAAATCTCTTGTGGAATTCCATAACGTAAAATGAAATTATTAACGAATGTCCTTGAGACTGTAACTGTATCCTTTTGCTGTATGGGGTATGCTTCGACAAACTTTGACAATTCGCATTGTACCGTTAGGATGTACTTATTATTATAACTATCTAATTCTAAAGGGCCCATTAAGTCTAAACTAATCCTATCAAAAGCCGAACTAGGTGTTGACGTTATTACCGTCGGTTCCTTAACGTTTTTATTCGTATATTTCTGTAACTGACAGACCTTACATTTTTTGACATACTTAGCTACGTCGATAGACATGCCTGGCCAAAAATAATGTCTTTTAATATTATTTGTCATACGATTCACCCCCGCATGGCCACTGCTAGGTAATAAGTGAAAATCGTTGAGTATAGCTTTTTTTTCATCATCGTCATAAATTCTTGTAATACCTCTAATTACTATAAAGCGAGGTAAATTAAGTTGCAACTTTTTACTTTCGTTTAACAAAAGTTTTATAAGGCTAGCATTTTTATTTTTAATTATTAGCAACTCTGTTAAGGCTAATCTTCTACAAAATTTATCTAAGTCCCTCGCTAACACCTCTGCGGTCGATAACGATCGGGAGTCTAGATATATCGCAGATTGCGATGGTACAAATATGCAAAGATTTGCATCTGATATAATATTATCTTTATGTTTCAAAATTCTCTCTTTTAAATCAGAAAAAACTAGTTCCACTATTTCGTCAGGTTTTTTGAGTATCTCCACAGCGACTGGTTGATCAGACCTGTCTGCTGAGGGTGTCCTCTTTTCTAAACTATCATTACTACGTGTCAGTGCAAGATTTTTTCGTTGTTTTCTTGTCAAAACATTGACTACGTGTTCCTGCATATCTCTCAAATCTTTACTTGTTACAGGAATTCGACTCAATGCGTCTGCAGCCACATTGGTTCGACCTGGAACATATGCTACCTCAAAATCATACTCCTCTAGATATAAACGAAATTTTGTTAACCTACTAGAGGGTTCTTTTAAATTAAACAAATAAACAAGTGGTCTGTGGTCGGTATAAATTTTAAATTTTCTCCCGTACAAATAAGGTCTAAAATGGTTTATTGCCCAAACTATAGCAAGCAATTCTAAATCTATTATTGGATATCTCGTCTCCGCAGGTTTTAAATTACGGCTTGCGTATGCAACAACTTTCCCATTGCTATTAGATAATATTGCGCCTAGACCTGTTTTCGATGCGTCCGTTTGTAACTGAAAAACATTATTTTCTGAGAAATCTGGATACTCTAGAATTGGTGGATTCATGAGAGCTAACTTTAATTTTTCAAAAGCCGACTGGCATTCAGATGACCAATTAAACTTAGCACCTTTTTTACACAAAAGATTCATTGGATAGACAATATCGGCAAAACGTGGTATAAACCTTCTATAGTAGTTGGCAAACGCGACAAAACGTTTGACGTCATCAGCACTATTAGGTGTGGGATATTTGCGCAACGTTTCAATTTTTTCTGGGTCCGGAAAAATGCCCTCTGATGTTATTTTATGGCCTAAGTAAACTATTTCATGCCTTAGGAATTCACATTTAATAGGGTTTAATTTTAAATTCACTTCTCTAAAACGGTTTAATACGCTAATAAGGTTTTTGTTATGGTTTGATAAGGATTTACCTATTACAACACAGTCATCTAAATATATAAAACAATTTTTATAATTCAGACCGGCCATTGCTATAGTCATAAGTCTTGAAAATACACTTGGACTTGTTTTAAGACCCATGGGACAACGTTTCATTTGGTATTGTTTACCGGCTGTGAAACCTGTGCATTTACGCGAAGTTTGGTCCAAAGAAAGCTGATACATTTTATTTAAGCCGAATGATGTATATTTTCTTGACTTTTCACTAAGAGATAATTGATAATAACTTTGGGAAAGGTCCAATTTTGAAAAATATATACTACCAGACAAGGAATCTAAGATCTCCGCTATATTGGGTAATGGAAATTTATCATCTTGAATTTTGGTGTTAAGGTGGCGGTAATCAATTACAAGCCTCCATTTTTTTTCATTGCTTTTATCAGCTTTCTTGGGTACCAGTAATACCGGGCTCGACCACTTGGATGTGGTTTCTTCAATTATATCATTGTCTAACATGTCCTTAATTTGTTTTTCCACTTCGCTTTTAAGAGCATGTGGAATTCTGTAAGGCTTAACGTAAACCGGTGTAACATTATCTTTTAAAGTTATCGAATGTTCCATTAAATTAGTGACAGATAACTTATCCCCTGGCAAGTGAAAAACGTCAGCGTATTTCGCACATATATTCTCTATACTTATTTGCTCCTCTTTATTCATGTTACTGAAATCAAGTAGGGAAAAAAGCGTTTTAATTCGATCTACAGACGGATTTTCCTCTGCAAATTGACACACTTCAAATGTGCTAAGAGTATAAATGCATAAACTCGATAAATCTACATTAACTATTTCGTCTTTCGTATTTAAAATCCTTACAGGTATAAAATTATTAATTGGTTTTGCAATTAACCCAGCTACAAAAACTCCCGAGTCAATTTCCTTTGCTAAAACAACAACATCTTCGCGAAAATTACATGGTATACGCCTAATCACCTCACAACGGGGAGGGATAGTTTGTTGAAAGTTGTTATCGGTTTTAAAATGAATTGAAACTGTCTTGTCATAACTTGACAAGTTCAATGTCATTGTATTGTAATCAATGACGGCTCCATATCGCTTCAAAAAATTATGACCTAATATACCATCAGTAGAACAGCATAAATTTTTAAAAACGTAAAATTGTTGATTAAATACTAAACCATTATAAACTAAATCTAAATAAACATAGCCCTCGGACACTAACTGTCCACCTATGCCTTTTATCCTTATTTTATCATAACAAAGCTTACTTATTAAGTACTCACTTAACCATTCATATTTTAAAGTGCATATAGTAGCACCGCTATCTACTAAGAAGTTTGCGTAATTACCCGATATTACGTTAAGAGAAACTACATTACTTTTACTATAGTTAAAAACATAGTTATTATTCTTTAGAGGCACGAAAAAACTCATTGTTTGTACTTTGTACATTTATTGTATCATCTTGCGATTCTTGCGAAATAACCTGAACGTTTCGTTGGTGTTCACCGCTTCGCGGAAAATATTGCGCTGATTGCGCATCGCTTGCAGGTGTGCGAGGAAATCCGAAACTACGGTCTCGCGGTGCCCCGCGCGTATTCCCACGGTTCCCATGATTCCCACGCATAACGTACCTGGTGCTATAATTAGACGTCGGGATGTTCTGACTTTGTCTATCATTTGATTGCAAGTTATTAAATGCAACGTTTTTATATCCCCTATTGACGTATGTTTTACCGCGATTATTATAAAAACGGTTTTGGTATGAAGGATTTCTAAAATTCATGACGTGATCGTCATTAGGTAATAACGTATGTTCATCTATTGCTGTACGAATAGCTTCTGGTAACGAATTAAACTGGCGAGATGCTACAATTGTACTTAGGCGTGCGTTACTCAACCCGTCAGAAAAACGCTTAATTGCTAATTTTTCATTAATTGGACGCAATATGTTAAACTTCGAGTCATCTCCTTCAGCCTGTGCAATAGTTAAGTCAACGAATAGCTTTTCCAATTCACTGCCAAACTGTTCAATAGGCCTTCGTCCCTGGTTACTACTTAATATTTTCGATTGAATAGCTACAGCGGATTTTTTTTGTATCAAATGCGCACGCATATCGGTAATTAAACTATCTATAGTTGCATATGTAGATTTTAAGCGAAGTTTTGCACCTTCGGACAACCGTGTTTTCAAAACAAATTCAATTAATTGGCTTTTGGTATTATCGCTAATCATAGAACTATATAACTGCATACTATCTATCAAACGCAATGTATCTTGTTCTTTATCGGTCATTACGGGTAAAAGCGCTATGGCTGTTTTTAAGTTAAATGATTCCGCAGCCATGTCTGATGACTTTATCGACGACTTTAAACTTATATCATATAAACTAACGATTTTATTATAGCAAATGTGTATATTATTAATTATAGAATTGATTGTTTTTAAATTATCAGGGCTTATCTCAGAATTTTCAATTTTTCTCTGTACCTTAAGCAAAAAACACTCCAATTTACAATATTCAGTTTCAGCTAATAAAAATTTTTGTTGCGCTGTATCGGATGTTTGTCTCCGTACAGGTCCGATTTTAATAAGATAATCTCTAGTTTCTTTTAACTTGTTTGATATTGATAACAACTCTTTTAAAGGCATTACAATTTAACATAATTAGTACGAAAATTTAAAAATACAAGCATATGTATATCTTAGTAATAAAATAAAAAACCTGATTCGAAACGGTGACTCGGTGGCAACTCGGTGATGCTTGCCAGAAGATCATTTCCTCACGATGACTATGGCATAGAGCTGCAGTTGTCTGCATATTCTGCTCGTGCTGGGCCGGGCTATACCCTGGACTCCGTGGGCCGGGTTAATCCCTGGACTCCGCTGCTACTGGGCCGGGCTATACCCTGGACTCCGTTGGCCGGGAAAATCCCTGGACACCTCGTTCTAAGTTGACGATGTTGCTTGGGGTTGGGAGACAACGCTAAAAGTGCTGGCGTTGAGTTCTCTTCGTAATGTTCTTACTGCACTCCTTTGACACTTTTTGGCGATGAAGTAAAATGCTCCGACGAGTAAGAGGAACAGTATTACAGACAAAAGTATTTTCTCAACACTGATTAGTGGTGTAAAGGTTTGACTGGTGGTGGCATTGGCTTCTCCGTTTGCGTTCTGCGCTATCACGACCTCTTCTTTTGAATATGTTTTGCCCATCTTCCGAGTGACCTTGAATCTTCAAATCTTGTTTCTTCATATATCTTCTTTCTTCAAATAATGTCTTCTTTCTTCAGATGTTCTTAATTGGCAGGGTCGCCATGTAGTATACTCATGACGTTAGGAAAATTATGGAAACAAGTGTTCATTCTGAAGTCCAGTTTATTAATGTCTCAAAAGCACATTACATAAAAGTGGTTTACTTATTACTGCAATACTTATAATTAGTAAGCAAAACGTGACGTATTATCGTAACGACTGTCTTAATATGGATCGGCAAAGGCATATCCTTACACCTCCCCTGAAAAGTTTCGACTACCACTATCCAGAATTATTTTCTCATTGACATATCAGTTTGTATTTGTCGTTCTCCATCTTCAGCAAGAAGTGCTATTGATACTAAATTCCAGTCAATTGGACGCCTCGGTATGACGCGGCATACCGCGGCACGTCGCGGCATGCCGAAGCGTCCTTCGGGCTGCCAATACATGCCGTGCCATGCCGTGCCGTGCCGCGACGTCAGTGCGCGCCGGCCTTTAGTCTGTGGTACAAAGTGAACGCCAGGCGCACACCGAACGCCCGCCGGGCGCACGACGAGCGCCCGTCGCGTCGAGCGCTCGAGGGATGCCCACAGGGCGCACGCCAAATGCACGCTCGAAGAACGCACATGCCCAATATGAGGGAGGCCTAGGCGGCGATAGTCAAGTGGTTTACGTAACGGACTGCTGAGACGATGGTCTCGGGTTCAATCCCCAGGTACCCCGGGCACACACCTCTGACTTTTCAAAGTTATGTGTGGATTAAATTAATAATGTTAATTATCGCTCGCTTTATAATGTGCCCGGTAGATGGCAATACGCTCGCCCCCTATAACATTGGGACCAAAACATAACTGGCGAAAAGTGGGTGTGTAATACACCTCTGCCTAACCTTTCGGGGATAAAAGGCGTGAAGTTATGTTATGTTATGTTTAATGGTGGCCGTGACCTATATTGATCTAAGGAAAGTACATTTTCCAACTTAAAGTTAATTGGAGATTCAATTAAACTGATTGTGGAAACAAATATTTGTAGTGTACATAATCAGAACACTTTGTGATGACCAAAGTATGTATATAAAATTAACAAACGCTCGATGTTTTCTATGGCTGCTCAGAATCACTTTATTCATCGATTTTCACCAATATTTTTAACGGCCATTTTCAATATTCGATCCATACATGGATTTTGATATTCGAGATTCGTGTTTGACATATTTTGTATGGAGCTTATGTCAAAAATGAATCTAAAATCTACAGATCTGTCCATAGTTCGAAAATTTGATTCCGTAGTAAGTCTATTTCAGTTAGAACACAGATTCGTCACAAAAAACAGACACAGGTTTGTACAAAATATTTCCACAATTTTCTATTGAAATCCCAAAATACTAAGAAATTAATAACCACAACAACCATCAATAAACACCAGACTGCCGCCGGGGTCCAGTGGATAGCGTATGCGACTGCTGATCGGAGGTCTTGGGTTCGATTCCCCGGTCGCGCAAGTGTTATTGGATTTTTCAGAATTCTCAGTAGCAGCACGGAGTCTGGTGATGTGCCCGGCAACGGCAATAGGCTCGCCCCTTATTACGTGGGACCTGAAATTCATGGCGAAATGTGAGTGTAATACTACACCTCTGCCTACTCCTTCGGGGATACAGGCGTGAGTCTATCAATAACCACGCAGCCAAAATATATCCAAGAATTCGCTTGAATTCTACGTAACAATCCGCAGCGATTCTAAGCCCCTTCTAACAATGTGCTTTATCTTAATATATAAAATCCTTGCGTTACTTACTGACTGACAGACACACAACAGCCGAAACTATTGGGCGCAGGAAGCTGAAATTTGGCATGTATGTTCCTTGGGGACCGTAGGGGTGCACTAAGAAGGGATTTCCCGAAATTTGCCAAAATGGGTAAATTTAAAAAAAAAACAGGCTTAGCTGCTGGCGTCCTCTAGTGCTAAAAAGAAACGAGTAAATTCCTATTACGCGTGTAAACCGTTCCAATCTAGGTTACCAGTAAACCAATACATATGAGGGGTTCAGAGCAGATCAGTTGTATCCTGTAAAGTCCACTCATATTGCAATATACGATAGTGTGAATTGTAGTTTAATATCCCGACTACACTATATTTGAAGTTGCCCGCAAGCACCGATTTAGAGATTTAGTTCATTCCATATAAAATGTTTAGCCGCTTGAGTTAGTTTGTGGCCAACGTTTAATAAAATTTGTGTCCGTATATTATATTTTTATATAAGATTTAATATTTGTAGAGGAAATAAAAAAAAGATTTTGCGCTAGTATTAAGCTGACGGTATACGCAAAGTGGCTGCCAGCGTATGGACATGAGAAGGCGATAATTGGGCTCAGTGGCGTACTATTGGAGACGCCAATAGTATAAACAGCAGTGGACTATAGCAAGCCTGCCATGGTGATGATGCCTATACTTTTGACGTTGTTTGTCTCGCTGAGAACAGAAATATATTAAGTCAACCTCCGCATCTACACTACATTTAAGTACTGCAAACAGTTTAAAAGATAAATGAAGAAAATAAGACTTATATATAAAAGTATTATATTATACTCATACCATTTTTTTACTTAACCGCCCGTGTATTGTAGAACTTTGTTCCAATGACATGTCATCAACACATTATCATCGAATAAAATTATGATAACACCCAAATTTGAGCTGAGTTTTCATGTGGAGGCAGTAAAAAAAAGGTTTATTTGACACAAAAGCAAAAATATACACAATAAATAAATAAAAATCATAAAGATGTAACGAGAGACAAAATTTAAGAACAATACAATAGAAACCAAAAAACATATTCCAATTTAGGAGATAACCAAAATGCAACCTTTATTTCAGTATAGGTAAATTTATCTTCTCGCGTAACTCATAAAATTGACAGAGAGGGAAAGCAAATTGTTATGTAGCACATATATTTTACAGGATAAACTGGCCTATAAAATGTAACGCTGAGAAAAATTCTCCCTCCTGTGGCTTTTTATGCTTCTAAAAATTTGATACTTTATGGATACTTATGCAAATGATTTGTGAGAAATTATATTTTAGTTCCAAATTTTATGGCGTGCATTCAAATATAACTTTGAAGGTAACAGTTGTATTTATTGCTCCATCTGCATGCATCCTTTAATGTACTGAATACTATTAATTATAATCGCAAGACACAAATTGTCCGCTATGTTTCTGTAAACTTTTACCCAATAACTTCATAAAAAGAAAAATTTAATTCCACAACAAACGAATTACAGTAAGGGCGGTTTCAGATTAGCGTATTTTTCTGCGCGTATACGGTCGTTTCAGCATACGCGCTTACACGCGCGCTATATTACGCGCTTCAAAAAACCAAACTCACGTATACGGGCGTGTTCGCTCAAAACGGTAGTGACGTCTTGTCAGTGTCTACATGGATTCTGACGGCTCGTAGTTATACGAGCTTAGAAACGCGTCAACGCTCGTACGAGTTACGCGTGTGCCAATAGGCGCGCCTATACGCGCCTACATGCGCTTCTAAAAACGAGCTTATACGCGCGTATAAAACGCTAATCTGAAACCGCTCTTACCCAAACCGAATAAAGCGATATGAAATTGCAGCGAGAGAAATCCACAAACAATTGCAGCTGAAATGTGTTGCTATACACACACACACATACACACCCACACACACATGTGGTGTGTCGACAAATATCTACGTGACGCTGTAACGCTTTCAACTTGCGATGTTGACGTGACCAGCAAGTGTGTTCACTCGTGGTATGATTCGTTCAGTTTTGAGAATGTAATCGCAGTTTTTGGTGTATATACTTGAGGAGTTTTGAATACATTTCTGAAAGCACAAGTGCCTTATATTGTCTATCTCTTCCAATTCATGCTTGCCAAGAATTTATAGCATCGCAATAATCTTAATATATAAAATCCTTGCGTTACTGACTGACTGACAGACACGCTATAGCCGAAACTGTTGGGCGCAGGAAGCTGAAATTTGGCATGTATGTTCATTGGGGACCGTAGGGGTGCACTAAGAAGGGATTTACCGAAATTCCCACGGGATCGGCCAAAACGGGTAAATTAAAAAAAAATGCAGGCCTAGCTGCTGGCGTCCTCTAGTCAGTGATAGAATGACTCTTCGATTCTAATTATTCATTATCGTCATAGCGCTGTCCTGGTAGACCAGACCTTTATCTTGGATCCGCTTTCTTTACTAACCGCAAGGTCCGCTTTCTAGACTAACCAGCTTCGTCAGGCAGTGTTTCTACCGATCATTTGCCATATGACTACAGCAGAGCAGAGAGCAGTGTCAAGATTTTTGAAGGTACTGATTGCCATAACGACTCTCATAGATCTTAGAATAAGAAGAGTTTTGCAGAGACGTCATGGCTTTTCGAGTTTTAAATAATATATTTTGTGCAGCTCACGCCCGATGACGTTATTTCGGTAATATTCACGTTTCCATCAAAGACACGACGCGAAATATTGTTGGCGGCATACACGAGGAATATTGAGGAATTGATATGCAAATTATGAAATTGAGGTAAGATGGAAAAAGAAAAAGAAAGAAAATAACTTTATTGAGAAGAAAGAAAGAAAAAACATTTATTGGACACACCAATACAAAACACAACAAAGTTTGACGGTAAAGACCAAAAGAAAAAGAAAAAAAAACACAAACAAAAAAAAAGTGCAGTGTGTCCAAAAGGTCTCAGCTCAGCCTGTGCTACGGATGACCGCAGCGCTGTTTTTCAGCCGAAACCAAAGGGCTAGTCACTGACGATTATCAGAGTAGATAGGTACAGTAAATACTATAAACGATAGGCTAGAGAAATATAAGATAACAGTAGTGTATATAGAGAGTATATAATTATATATCAACAGATATTATAAAAGTAAACAATATAGAGATAATAAGAAATGTATAGAATAAATAGAATATACAAATAAGAATATAGGGAAATCAAACGTTACGTGCTGGATTTCTTTATGAGAATTCTAAAGCTACCTAAATAACCCAGTTTGCGCAGTGAAGGCGGCAAAATATTCCAGCACTTGGTAGCATTATATCAGAAACCACCTCTAAATGCAGTGGTTTTGTGCCTAGGTATATGTAATGGTTGCCCTAGTTCTCTGCTAGCGTAAATCTTATTTTCAGCCATCTATTCTAATTTCTCTTACAAATATTCTGGCATTTTGTCTTTGACAAACCCAAACATAAGAGTGAGCAAGTGTACACCCTTTCTCCACTTCATTTTTAATATACCGCCTGCATTTAAAAAAGGTGTTACGTGACCACGTTTCGGGATATCAAAACAGAACCGCGCACATGGGTTCTGCGCTCTTTGTATGAGGTTGGAGGTTTTCGCCAATAATCTAGGCCCGTTTACCACATCGAGGTAATTAAACTTGGAAAGAACAAGCAAGTCAGTTAGTTGCATACGATATCACACGATCAGTGCTAAGATATTGTTTTATTCTATACAATAATTTAATGCGATTGAAACAATTGCGAACTACATCTGAGACATGTCGCTCAAACCTCAACGCATCATCCATAGTAAGCCCAAGATTACGTTCTTCCAGCACTCGTTCTATTACTTAACCATTCATAGAAATGTAGGGATTTTTCTGGCTTACTTTATTGATCTGGTCCTCAGATCCCAATATCATATATTTGGTTTTGGAAGCATTAAGAAGAAAGGAATGATTATGTGCCCAGTTAAAAATATTATTCAAGTCTGCATTGATTCTATCCACAGCTAATTGCGTTTCGTGATGTTTAAAAGATAAATGAATATGAACATCGTCCGCATAAATATATGAAAATTACTATATTTTATACTATGTATTATGTCCGCAGTGTAAATATTAAATAAAATTGGTCCCAGCACAGATCCTTGAGCTACACCTCTTTTTAAGGTTTTAAGCAGATTTATTTATTTTTATTTATTTAATCACAAACAATTTTTACATTGTGTTTGATATGATTACATTGATATGTCATGGTAGAATTAAGCTTATAATAAAATAGATCATTAAAAAAACAAATACAAAAACAAAGCAAAGAAAAATACACAAAAACACCCTAGCAGTAATCAATATTAATAAAATACATTACAATCATTCTTGTCACTTACAAAAAATTAGAATTAAAAAAAAAATTGTATATAGGTAATAGTAATAATGCAATCTAATAAAATCAACAATAAGTAGCAATTCAATCAACTTAAAATTAAATAAATGTCATAATTATTCACAACAATTAATTAATTTAACCAAAAATTACGAAACTACATGTCATTAAGAGAATACAAACATCTTGCTATTAAAAAGCTTGTAGCGTATGACCGGTACCTACCGAGTTTACGTCATAATACCGTCCATACGCTCGGCCAATCAGGGAAGGCCATCGTCCGCGCTCGTAAGTTTTGCCCTTATTAGGTAATGCGCCGACACCAACGCTGATGGCGGGCCGGTATATAAAGGGGCCGACAGAGAGGCCGTCACCGCTACTCTACACTAACCTACTACCGCTACTCTATTCTATACCGCTATATCCATATACATTCTACGTGTATCCTGGTCCCAGCTGTGGGTGAGTTACTACATTTACTGCGTTAGCGTACTGCCCATCTCTCTACCTGCTAGCTGAGGCCGGCTGACGCCGCCTGCCTGACTCTATTGGTTGTGGCTCTCCTAATGCTGCTTTCCTTCAGGTTCCAGGTTCACCTTAAGACTCCGGCTACGCTCCTAGACCGCTACACTTTCCTGCATCGCCTTCGGCGTCACCTCTGCCGAAGAGTCTGGCTTGCCCTGCTCATCGTACTCGCACCGCCGGCGTCTGCCAGCTGAACCAACGACCTGCGAGGATCTACCGCTACGCGCAGCCTTCGAGCAGCCTGCCTACACACTACCGGAGGGAACAGCGTGGGAGACTGCAGCCCTTAGTGTTCAGGCCAGTGTCGTGTTGTTGGTCGGTCATACTCGTGGCAAGGGAAGTGAGACAATACTCTGCAATAAACGCATCTAGAACCTCTACTGCGTTTTTACTACCAGAACCCGTTACAGTGGCGCCTACGTGGGTTATTGTCTCGCTTTCCGTGCTCGAGTTTTCTTCTAGCAGGTCTCCATCATTGTAAGCGAGGAGGTGCGGCTACAGCGAACCGGTACGTATTGTTGTACTAATTGTCTACCTTTTAGTGTAACTACCTACTACGTACTAGTTCGCAATTTTGAATTCTAACGTTTTTTCTAATTAGTCCTAACGGTCGAACTTTTAACGCCTAATCGTAAAGTAGGCCATTTGTAAGGGCGGAACGCTTGCGCACTAAGTGTAGTGTGTAGTGTTATACTTACGCGATACTCCTTCATACACAATGGGCTCACACACCATAAAATACTTTCTTTTAAATAAGAACGAGTTAGCTTACGAGGTCACGATTAGAGGTGAGGAGCCGGCTACCTCTGTCCTAGGTCTGCGGAAGCAGCTCCCTAAATTACTGGAAGCCATTCCAAATGATGACATTTTGGAGTCGGGTCTAGCCATAGCGGTGGACTTCGAGGGCGCTAGCGAGGCCGTCTCTGAGCTGGCCAAGCGAGTGAATTTATTAACCAATTCTTACGACGCGAAGCTAGCTAGGAGGTCTACCGCATTGCACAACCACATTTTCCATAGACTCCGTAGGATGGAACGTCCTACGGCGTATTCAAAACGAATAACCGAATTGTGCAGCCGGTTCGACAAGCTCTCGGCGGAGCTGTCCGCCATTGAACAATCAGGTGTTCACTCAGCTGATGCTTTGGCTGAGGCCCAACCTGCGCCGTCTACCTCGACGCAGGCAGGGTTAGCCCCACTGTTGCATTGCGAGCATTTGAGAGTTAGCGAACTGTCTAAGCTAAAATACGACGGTACGGGATGCGTCCGTGCGTTCCTACAACGCGTAACCGAATTCCAAACCGCGCGTAATCTACCTTCCACTAAAATTTTATCATATGCCTCCGAAATTTTCACCGGTAACGCACTTCACTGGTACCGCGGCCTAAAAGAATATTTCAATACATGGGAAGAACTCACCACTAAATTAATAGACGATTTCACACCGTACGATTATGACTACCGGTTATTAAATGAAATCCGCCGACGTACTCAAGGTGCTACCGAAACTATAATAATTTATCTCTCGATAATGAATCAGCTGTTCGCTAGGCTGTCACCGTCAAAGCGATTGTCCGAACGCGAAATGTTAGACATCCTATTGCATAACATACGTCCATGCTCCTCACTAGTGCTAGCTCCGTCAATATCTTCAATAGACAGTATAGCAACACTGCAGACGTTATGTTTAAACTACGAACGGATGAAATGTTTGAACTCTCAATTCCGCTAACCGTATTATAATAACGACACGTTGGCACCAGACCTAGCTTACAGTCACAAACCTAATAACCGAGCGCGTAATAATTCCTACAATAATTATCCCGTTGCTACTATAGAGGGTACGTCCTATTATAACCGAATTTAGTTAAAGGGAAATGCAATGTAAGCATATTATAATTAATATATAAGCCATTACCGCCATGCGGCCAGTTAGTTAGCACACAGTTAGCATACAGATATCATCCAGTTCGCATCTTTCATCTACCGCGCCAACATCCTACATCTCGCGGTCGCGAAAGCTTGAGTTCGGTCTAGATTTAGTCAATGTAATTTCCGGTGTAATTAATAAACGTTTTTCAGCCGTGAAAAATAGTTTTTTTTTAAATTCGCTACGTACTACGCGCAAAACATTGGTGTCAGAAGTGGGATGCTGTTGGCTTTCTGGATCCGTATTCAGACCGCAGCATCTGAACAGTGCGTAGTGAAAGTGTACTAGCAGCGCAAGGTCGACGATCAGTCTCCGCTCTCATAGCGTGAGCCCGCACCACACCAGATAGAGGATAAGTCTCCGCCCCTCGCAGCGTGAGCCCCCATCGATACACGCAAGTACACCCCCTTAGCCGACTGTCAGCCTCCGCTTTATAGCGTGAGCCAGCGCTTACCCTTACAGCCTTGACCTTGACTAGAGTGTAGCCGACCGTCAGCCTCCGCTAGCTATTAAGCGTGAGCCGGCGCCGCACCAATCGAGACCGTTCCCAAAACTTCTACTGAGCTTTGAAAACCCTCTGGGTGTAAAGCAGCTCGACGTCTTCAACTACAGGGTGATATCCACACCCTATGATGCAGCTAACTCACCTTATTCTCTTCGTCTTCATGTGGAACACGAAATCATCATCAACGTAAGTCTTATACTTATTTCCAAACTCTTTGTGTTGTGTTGTGTTTGTGCAGTGTTTTGTGATAAAAGCAGAGCATTTTAAAAAGCGTGTGCGTCATCTCGTAACTTCTAAAAGGGAAATCTAATTATAAGCACGTATTTTAAATTGACCTTGTAATAAATATTATTTTCTATATCTTATAAACTAAATCTTATAAACTAAATCTTATATCCTAATTATTATATTAGTAATCAATCTATCCTAAGGTCATATCTACTAAATCTTAAAGTTATCTAAATATTTGTTAAGCACTCACCATTTATGACGGATTCCGAATATTCAGTAAAATCTGAAAAAGATATTAAAAAGCCTACAAAAATGGCTAATGCCAGAACGCTGAATTTCCTTACTAAATTTATTAAGCCATATGATGGTAAAAGGGAGACTCTCCCCGCATTCCTCACAAACTGTGACAATGCCATTTCACTCGCCTCTGACGAACAGCAGACTATTTTATGTAAATTTATCATTTCCCAATTGGAAGGTAAGGCACAAGTAGCGTGTTCTTTAAAAACTTTTAGTAACTGGTCAGAACTTAAAGATTTTCTAAAACAAAACTTTAGCGAGAAGAAACATTCTACACATCTCTTGTCCGACCTTCAAAATTGCAAGCAAAACTTGCCGTCGGAAACTGTCTCACAATACTCTTTGCGAATTGAATCATGCTTAACGCGTTTGTTATCAGATGTGCATTTCTCCTGTGATAAAATGGATGAATTAGTTGGTAGAGTCGCTGGTATCGAAGACTTGGCACTCAACACTTTCCTAATGGGTCTAAATCCGAGTTTTTCGCATATAGTTCGATGTCGTAACCCTAAAACGCTAAACGAGGCCGTCACACATGCTATTGAGGAAGAAAAATTATTTAACGCTTCCAAATTTTCCTTAAAATCGCCAAAAACATGTTCGACCTGTAACAAACAAGGTCACTTGTCTTCTGAATGTTTTCGGAATAAAAACAAAAACGTGAAATCTTATAATACGAATTTTACTAATCCTAATACTTATCAAAATCGTTTTCCCATGCAAACTCAATCGTCCCAAAATCCTAATAATTTCCCACGGAAAATCTGCGCATATTGCAAAAATCCCGGTCATTTGATAACCGAGTGTCACAAACGGCAGTACAATAATCAACGCCGTAATATACAACAACCTGATACTCAGGCACAGAGTAGTGATACGCGGAGAGGCAACGCTAATGTAAACTTTTGCCATACGAATGATATGGCCGTGAACCACTCAGACGCTAATGAAACATTAGCCTCTGAACCTTTAAACCAAATCGGATTCTGAGTGCGTGTCTATCGGAATCCACAGCATTTAAAAATGACACGATTCTTTCTAAATCTTATTCACCTCAGTTCCAAAACAGGAATCTGAGTCATACCAAATCTTATGATAATACTATATCTTATCCTAAATCGTATACTAAATCCTATGATAATGCTAAATCTTATACCAAATCTTATGATAATTCGAAATCTTATACTAAATCTCATGATAATGCTAAATCTTATGATAATATGAAATCTTATGCTAAATCTTACGATACTTCTAAATCTTATGCTAAATCATACGATAATGCTAAATCTTATGCTAAATCTTGTACTAAATCTTATGATAATACGAAATCGTTTACTAAATATTACGATAATTCTATGTCTTATGCTAAATCTTATGATAATCCTAAATCTTATGCTAAATCTTATGATAATCCTAAATCTTATGACATTACTAAATCTTATACTAAATCTTATGATTATACTAAATCTCATGATACCAAATCTTATACTAATTCTTAATCTTGCACGGAATCGTGTAGCAATCATAACTTACCTTTTAAGAATAGTGATGGTAACTCGAAAAGTAAACTTACCTCTTATCCGCCAGACGATTTGTCACCGTCACGCCTGAAATATTCTAAATCTCATCAGAATGATATACCAATTTACGAAATGAATTCGTTTATTAAAAAGGTAATACTTCCACATGTTTTCTTATTTACTAAGCATACTACCAGGTCACTTGTTCTATTAATCGACACTGGTTCTAGCATTTCTTTAGTTAAAGAAGAAAGTCTTTATAAAAAGCCTCAACTATCCTCAGAAATAGTGCGACTTAAGGGAATCAATGATAGTGGCACGTATTGTCAAACATTAGGCACCTTCCAAATGCAGTTTTACTTATCTTTGGAAGTATATTCTTATAAATTTCACGTCGTAAAGAATGATGTTAGCCTCGATTATGATGGCATAATAGGCACAGATCTTCTAGGTCATCTTAAAGCAGTCATAGACTATGACAAAGAATGTTTAATAATTCAAAATCATACTTTACCTTTACGTTTCAAGTTGCCAATTTACAAAATCCCAGCTCCTTCTGAAGCTGTAATTGAATGTGGAGTGTCAAATAATAGTGATGAATTACCTTTTCTTAAAGAAGCCTTAGTTCTCGACCATAAGATTTCTGAAGGCGTTTATGTCGTGAATTGTGTCGTCACCTTAAAGCCAAATCGTAGAGTTAATATTTCTATTCTAAATACCACTGAATCCGAGATCGAAATAAATAACTATTCCGTTAATCTTACACGTATGGAAAATAACTTCACAGAGTGTCTGACAACTTCAGACATTGAGACTATAAATAAAGCTTCACTTCCTGTCATTGATAGACATAATCAAGTTCTAAGTCAAATTCGAACCTCTCACCTAAATCCAGAAGAAAAAGCAACTCTGTTAGACTGTTGTTCTCAATTTACAGACGTTTTCCATCTTGAAGGTGAACCTCTCACCTGTACTAGCACAATCAATCACTCTATAAACACAGGGAATGCCGCCCCAATCCACGTAAAGTCTTACCGTTTTCCAAAGTGCCACAAAGAAGAAGTAGACAGTCAAATAACCAAAATGCTCGAACAAAATATCATACGCCCGTCTCAATCACCATGGAGCGCCCCTGTATGGGTTGTCCCGAAGAAGGCAGACGCCTCGGGGAAACGAAAATGGCGTATAGTTATCGATTATCGTCGCCTTAACGACGTCACGGTGTCCGAAATCTACCCTATACCGTTAATAACAGATATTCTTGACCAACTAGGGCATTCTAAGTACTTTACGACCTTAGATCTTGTAAGTAGTTTCCACCAAATTTCTTTAAATCCTGCTGACGCAGCAAAAACAGGATTCACGATTTCGATTGTAGGCACAAATGAAACGTCTGGTCACTATGAATTTACCCGAATGCCTTTTGGCTTAAAAAATGCACCTAGCACTTTCCAACGCCTCATGAATACAGTTCTATCTGGTCTCCAAGGATTACACTGCTATATTTATTTAGACGATTGTATTTTGTACTCGCCAGACCTCCCTAGTCACATTGAAAAGCTAAAATTAGTCCTTGAAAGGTTCCGTCAACATAATCTAAAATTGCAACCAGATAAGTGCGAGTTCTTACGCCGCGAAGTTACTTATCTAGGTCACGTCATCACCGATAAAGGTGTCTCACCGAATCCAGACAAGGTAAAAGCCATCGAAGGTCTTCCAACTCCTAAAAACCAAAAGGACATAAAATCATTCCTAGGTCTAGTCGGTTATTACCGCAGATTCATAGAAAACTTCTCTAAAATTACCAAACCACGCACCTCCCTTTTAAAGAAAGATGTCGCCTTCCATTGGACGCAAGAACAAGAACTTGCATTCCAAACCTTAAAGCATAAATTAGTCTCAGCACCTCTCCTTCAATATCTTGATTATTCAAAACCTTTCATACTTACCACTGACGCATCTAATTATGCCGTTGGAGCTATTCTTTCCCAGGGTGAAATCGGCAAGGATAAGCCGATAGCCTATGCGTCGCGAACCTTAAACAAAGCAGAAGGAAACTATTCCACTACGGAAAAAGAACTTCTAGCTATTCTTTTTGGCGTTAAGACGTTCCGTCCCTATTTATATGGCTACCAATTCAAAATCGTTACCGATCACAGACCCTTAGTTTGGTTGTTCAACGTTAAAGATCCAGGTAGTCGTCTTATACGATGGCGCCTGAAATTAGAAGAATATAATTATGAAATAGTGTACAAACAAGGCAGATTAAATTCTAATGTCGATACCTTATCCAGGTACCCCGTAAACGCGTTAACCTCTAATTCTAATTTAAATAAATCAACTTATGAACAATATTTTAAAAAGCAATTCTTAAAAACTACATCTAATAACGATACAATCATAGAAGAGCATAGTCAATCACTTCATTTAGCCAAACAAAAATATATAGCACGTCCGATGTCTCTGGACTTCGACTACTCTATGCCGCATTGCGAGCAATTGTTATCACTCATCGAAAATGCTGACGAGTTAAAAGCCCGTGAACGTGAACTTGAAACTGTTCACATTGTAGATTCTAATAATAGAACATTTTATTTTCTTTTTACGAAAACACATCATTACGATGAAACTAGTTATAGATTTATTTATAAATTACTTATGGAATTGCGTAACAAAATCTTATCTAACGAAAACTACGAAAAAGAATTAGCTGTATCGGATTTTTCGGAGCCATTTACTAAATTAGTTTACATTAAGATCTATAATATGATATCTTACATTTTTCACGGCACCCAAATCAAAATACATATATATAAAAATCAAATAATATATCCAACTCCCGCTGAGGTCCCTAATATTCTAAAAGAAAATCACGGTACCACTATTGCTGGTCACCCAGGTGTTAAAAGAATGTATAATAGGATAAAAGCATCCTACTATTGGAAATCGATGCGTTCTGATATCGAACGATTTGTTAAAGACTGTAGATTATGTCAAATAAATAAACCCTTACGCTCTTCGAATAAAGCCCCTATGGTAATTACCTCCTCGAGTACCAAGCCCTTTGAAAGATTAGCCTTAGATATCGTTGGTACTCTGCCCGAAGCTGGCCTTCAAAAGTTCAAATACATACTTACCCTTCAGGATGATCTGACAAAGTTTTCTTCCGCTTACCCTATGATCTCATGTTCCACTGATGAAGTTGCTCGAAACTTAATTCATTTCTTTTCTCTATTCGGATTTCCTAAAATGATACTTACCGATCAAGGTACCTGCTTCACCTCCGATCTCTTCAAGCAACTAACTGATATCCTAAAAATCAAAAACCTATTTTCAACCCCGTATCATCCTCAAACCAATGGTGCTCTAGAAAGGAGTCACGCCACCCTCAAGGAGTATCTCAAGTCGTTCGTGAACGAAAATCACGACGATTGGCATTGCTATCTAGCAACTGCAATCTTATCATATAATATGACTCCCCATTGCACAACAGAATTTACTCCCTTCGAGTTATTATTTGGCCATAAGCCTTCCATACCCAGTAGCTTATATGAAACAAACGATAGCACAACTTATCATGACTATATTCGCGCCTTACAGTATAGGATGCGTTTTTCTCGCAAAAGAGCGTTAGAAAATATAATTAAAAGTAAAGAAACCTCTAAGAAATATAATGATGCAAATGCCAGTTCTAAAACTTACAAAGTCGGTGATATGGTTTATTTAAAACATCACCATAGATTAAGAAAAGCCTTATCTCCCATTTGGAAAGGACCCTATAAAATAGTCAAAGTGCACGGTAAAAATAACGTCTCCTTAAGTATTAATAGAAAACACATGAAATACCATGTTAACGAAATTAAACCGGCGTGATTTGTCATTGTTACAGATTGGTTTCTGCTGATCCCATTGAATATATTTCTCACAGTTCGGGCATATATTTTGACCCGATATCAATTGCGTATTTTTACAACGACTTCTGGAACGTGATTACTTATGTCGAAGTCGTCCCTATCAAACCTTATTTGGATAAAATCCAAAAATCTATTTTATATTTATCTGCTTTCTGTGAAAAAGCAAGAAATTTAGCTATAGTTACTTTAGATTGTAAGAATGCGATTGACCCTTTAGAAATATTAATTAATGCTAATTCTCTTAAATATAATTCTTTATCTCACCTTATTTCAGAAAAGATTGATGATCGTGCTAAAAGTTCACTCGAATTCGGTGGCGAAATATTAAAGTTCTTTTTCGGGACTCTAGACGCGGATGACGCTAGAAAATATGACGAAGCCATTTCAGCATGTCAAGAAAACGAAAATCATATATTTTCTCTTATGAAGGACAACATACACGTTGTTCAGTCCACAATAAACAACTTTAATATTTCTATGGATAAATTAAATGAAAATGAAATTAAACTAGATAAACAAATACAAAAACTTAATTATATATTGACAAAAAATTCTAAAACGAATGCTAATCTAATTAACATTGAGAAATTTAATTCCTTGTTTAATGTCCTTGAAGGATCATTGTTGTCAATCTCTAATATTCTAGATACAATTTTAAATTCAATTTTATTTGCAAAAGCTAATATTTTACACCCATATGTTTTAACCCCTACAAAATTATACAATGAACTTTCAAGTAGTAAACAATTTAAATCAAATATCGAATTTCCTGTCTCTTTATTTTTACAAAATATACATAGTATTATAGATTTGTCGCAATTAACTGCATATTATTATAATAACAAAATTATGTTTGTAATTCAGATTCCGTTAGTAAATCCTATGAGGTTTAATGTTTATAATAACTTACCGTTACCTACTCCTCAAGAAGATAATTTCTTAACTTATGCATTAATTCATCCCTCTAAACTCTTTATAGCAATAACTGACGATTGGTTAAGTTATGCATTATTAGATGATATTTCTAGTTGTAAGAATGTCAATACTAAGTACATAATAATATGTCCTTTACCTTCTGTTCTGTCGACAATCAATAACCCATCTTGTGAGTCGAAATTGTTAACGGAAGTAACTGTATCTCTTCCGGATATGTGTAATAATAAGTTAATATAATTATGGTAATATTAATATTTGGCAGAAGTTAAATGATGGAAAATATATTTTTGTCCAATCTAAGCCTAGTAAATTAACATTAAAATGTAACCATGATATGAAGGATTATACTCTGCAAGGTACTGGTCTATTATCCTTGAAAAATGAATGTATTGCGTATTTTCAAACTTTACAATTCTATCCTTCTCATAATTATAAAAGAATTTTACCAAGTCAATTATCAATTATCTACGATATAACAGAAGATGATTGTTGTAAATTTAATAAGATTTTAAATAACAGTTTTCATGAATTTTCTCCTATCTCGTTAACAAACGTAGATTTAGAATCATTAAAATTAGCTTCGCATAAACTAGATAGCCTAGAAAACCAAATAAACAATGTGCAAAATCAGTCTCATATTGTTAAATATGGACATTATTATTCCACATTAACTTACATCATAATCGGTTCAATTATTGTTTATACACTTTATAAACTATACAAGAAATGTTTTGCTAAATGCGTTAACCCGTCCTGTTGTATACAGATATACAATCATTGTTATAATGATAGTAAAAGTAGCAATGAAACTTCAATAAGCCATCCTATGGAGTTAACTACCATATCTGAAAACTCTGATAAATTCGACAGAAGGTCAATTCATAGTTTGCCAGAATTCGAAATTAATAAATTAAATAAAAATGTAAAATTTAGGCAGTTTGAAAAGTCCAACCGTAACCTAAGCATTTATTAGTTATAACAGGCATTTCCATATTTTATACATACACACATCTACTATATTAAAATGTAATTATAAGAATCTCTATTTTAGGAGTATTCTCCACTTAGTTTGTATAATTTTAATCTCGACTTAAAATGATTTTAATCATATAAAACTTTGTTTTTATATTACTACTTTCTTAATACTTTATACTACTTTCTATGTCTTGATAAGTTATTGTAAAACTCAAGCTCTTGCACGCGGTTTTCATTAAACTTCGCGTTCATCTTATTTAAGATGAAGCTTTGTCTTCAAGGGGGGACGTGTTATAACCGAATTTAGTTAAAGGGAAATGCAATGTAAGCATATTATAATTAATATATAAGCCATTACCGCCATGCGGCCAGTTAGTTAGCGCACAGTTAGCATACAGATATCTTCCAGTTAGCATATTTCATCTACCGCGCCAACATCCTACATCTCGCGGTCGCGAAAGCTTGAGTTCGGTCTAGATTTAGTCAATGTAATTTCGGGTGTAATTAATAAATGTTTTTCAGCCGTGAAAAATAGTTTTTTTTTTTAATTCGCTACGTACTACGCGCAAAACAGTCCGAATACACTGAGAACAACGAACCTAGCAAACCTAAGTCTAAACCTAGCTCTGTCGCTCTAGTCACGTCCAAGTACTGCCCGCGCTGCCGTACCAATGATCACAATTTGCTTCAAGTGCGGCCGTAGGGATGTGACATTCCCTAACTGCCCGAACTGTAAATCGACGAAACCAAAAAACTAGTTGGTCAGGGTCGGGGCGTGTCAAAATCTAAAATAGGTTCTACAACCTATTCAACCAATTTTGACAAAGATGATTGGAGAAATTGGCTAAACACTCTAAAAGTGTATTTCTCTAGTTATTCCGTCGCCTCGATCCTGGCTGGATAATAAACCTAAAAATGACCTACGGCCCTATGTTAACGTAACGATTAACAGTTTACTTATTTCTGGATTGCTCGATTCCGGTTCAGCCATTACAATTTTAGGTAACAACTCCCATCTGGAGGTAATTACTAAAACCGGGTTAGAAATACAGCAGTGTCACAACACTAATTCCATTCGGACCGCGAATGGAAATATCTTGTTGCCGCGCGGTCTTATCAACTTACCCACTATTTTTAATAATCAAACCCACTTATTGAAAGCTTATATTATTCCAGAAGTTACAAGTAATTTAATTTTAGGCATCGATTTTTGGAAACTATTTAAATTACTGCCTAACTGTAGTGGACTGTAGGTTTGTGCTGGTCAATTTCGACAGATTCTTGAGGTCTTAGAACTTTGAGGTGACGGATTAAAATATCAACTGTTCGGTACAATGGTTTAATGTTGAGTGATATATTATGACTTGCATTTTACATACTGTAGGCAAAGCGCCTGACACTATTGAATAGCAAAACAATTTGCTGTACTAAAACTAATTTCTTAAAGCTACAGAAGAGCCGTAGGAGCTCGAACATGCCCCCGGCCGTTGAAGGCTTGCCTTCAACTGGAATCATCTTCCAGCAGTGGACATATCTTGCTAAATGCCCTTCTTATAACACCACTGGAAGTCTGTATATCGGCCACCCGTACTACTCCGTCTGTGCCAGGGTGAAGACCTATTATTCGACCCAATCTCCATTTCAACGGCGGCAAGTTGTCATCCTTGACTATGACGAGAGTGTTTAGTTTTAGCGTATCTTGAGACGAGTGCCATTTTACACGGAGCTGCAACTCGGAGACGTATTCCTTGCTCCATCTGGTCCAAAAATGTTGCCTCAGCTGTTGAATGCGCTCGTGTCTAGCCAGCATGTGGGTGGAGCAGTCCCGAACGTCTTTAACAGGAACTGATGTTTTGTTTTTGTTTTTCGTGTGAGTGTGTGGCCAAGTTGGCCACACAGGAACTGATGTGAGCGGTCTTCCTATTAGAAAGTGACCCGGAGTGAGGGGTAGCAAGTCTTCCGGGTTTGACGACAAAGGAGTGAGTGGCCGAGAGTTTAATATTCCTTCTATTTGAACGATTGTCGAATTAAGTTTCTCGTATGTTAGATGACAATTGCCCAACACTCTTATTAAATGGTGTTTGGTCGACTTGACACCAGCCTCCCAAAGACCACCAAAATGTGGAGCATAAGCAGGTATAAAATGAAAATCTATGCCGTCACTAGCAACGCTTTCGGTAATGGAGCCGCAATTACGCTTCAAAAAGGCTGATAGTTCATTGTAGGCACCTACAAATGCAGTTCCATTATCGGAATAAATATGAAGAGGTTTTCCTCTTCTAGACATAAATCTATGTAACGCCTGCAAATAATTTGCGCTAGTCAAATCGCCCACCAGTTCTAAATGAATGGCTTTGGTCGCGAAACACACAAAAATAACGATGTAAACTTTCACCAGTCTACATCCACGACCTTGACGATTAATTGATGTAATCGGACCCGCATAATCGACACCAACGTTTTGAAAAGGAAAGTCTGCTGGTGACAATCTACTAGCTGGCAGGTTGCCCATTTGCGGCGCTAGTGTCTGCCCTTTAAGGCGTGTGCAACGAACACATTCACGATAACAGGCTCTGGCTAAACTACGGCCACCTAACGGCCAGTAAGTTTCCCTAATGGTTGCGAGTAGAAGTTGAGGCCCTGCATGCATCAATCGCCGATGTTCATGACGAAATAGAAGCTTAACAAAGTGATGAGTGGCTTGGACTATTATTGGATGCTTTTTCTCAAAAGTATATTCTGAATGATGCAGTCTACCTCCTACCCGCATAATTTTATCAGTATCTAAGAAAACGCTTAACTTTGATAGCCTATTTTTGAAAGGTAATTTTTTATTTTGTAGCAGCAATTGATACTCTGGGAAAGATTCCTTTTGCGACTGTACAATAATGAAGTTTAAGGCTCTTTGCAATTCTGTACTAGAAAAGTGATTAACGCCTACTGTACGCTGGCTACATTTTTCAATAAAGCGGAACACATAGCAAAAGGTATGTTGTAATCTTGAAATGTTTGAAAATCGCTTGAAATCAATTAACCCGCTATCTGAAATAATATCATGATGTACAACATGAAGAGTTAAGTTTGCTTTAATTTCAGGCAATATCGTGTTTGAGTTTCCTGGAACGCAAGGCCATCTATCTGCATCGTTGTGCAAAAAGGATGGACCAAACCACCACAAATCTAAGGCTTGCAACGCTGAAGGATCTACTCCGCGCGAAATTAAGTCGGCAGGATTTTCATTGGTCGGTACGTGTCTCCATATACATGAACCTGTCAATTCGGATATTTCAGCAACGCGATTGCGCACAAATGTATTTAATTTAATTGGTAGCATTTTTAACCAACCAAGAACGATCATAGAATCAGTCCAGAAAGTAATGTTAGAGGGCTGAGTTCGGAGTGATTCGATAACCTTTTTATACAAACGCACGCCAAGCAGCGCGGCACAAAGTTTGAGCCGTGGTATGGTTACAGGTTTTATTGGAGCGACACGACTCTTAGCTATCAACAAATGTACGCTTACGTTGCCTCGATTATCAATACTGCGTATATATATACAAGCACCGTAGGCTCGCTCCGAGGCATCTGTAAATACATGTAATTGAAAATGCTTATATTGATCGCATACGACGCGACGAGGTATACTTATATTATTAATTACCGGTAAAGTATGGATTATACTTGACCACGTTGAGCTGACATCGGTAGTCAATTGGTCATCCCATTTTAAACCTTCAAGCCAAAGGTTTTGCAATAACATTTTCATACGAATGATGCATGGTGATAGTAAATCTAGAGGATCAAAGATACGTGCGATAGCTGCAAGCATACCACGTTTTGTATTTTCTACCTTTTCGGGAACATTTATCGGAAAGTGAAGTTTATCTGAATTAGTTTGCCAAGTTAAGCCTAGAGTTTTATTTAACGTATCACCTTGCTTATGAAAATCGAGACAAGTCTCATCAAGGTTATCGCGAACTAAAGTAGGTTCATTGGACTTCCATTTCCTTAATGGCATGCACGCGGCGGCAAGAACCTCCGTTACCTTCTGGCGTAATTTATGAGCTTCACTAATTTTGTCTGAACCGGAAAGCAGGTCATCGACAAAAAAATCATGGATAATGACTTCTGAAGCTCTTCTATCGTCACACTCTATTCCTAATTGCTTAAGGCATCTGGTCGCTAGAAACGGCGCACTGGTAGTACCATAAGTAACGGTATTTAACTCATATGTTTTGAGTGGGCTTGATGAACATTCACGCCATACTATATGCTGCATATGTCTGTCAGATGGATGGATGATCACCTGCCTATACATTTTTTCTACATCAGCAGATAGTACATATTTATACATTCTAAATCTAAGTAATATCGACGTCAAATCATCCTGAACCGTTGGTCCTACCATCTGTAAATTGTTTAAAGATAAACCAGAGGTAGTAGGTGCACTAGCGTTGAACACTACTCGAAGTTTTGTAGTTAAACTGCCTAATCGTAATACCCCATGATGAGGAATGAAGTACGACCCGAGTTCACTACTCTGACACTCTGTCATATGACCTAAAGATATATACTCGGACATAAAGTCTTTATACATCTTATCTAAAGATGGTTGTTTCTTATTCCTACGTTCAAGTGAGAGAAAGCAACGTTTTGCACGAGAAAATGAATTACCTAAGTTTTCAAATGATTCTTTTAGAGGAATCTTAACGCAAAAACGACCATCAGCTAGGCGTGTTGTATTATTGACAAAATGTTCTTCACACTGTTTCTCTTCCAATGAATAACTAGATGACTTATGGCACACTTCCTCGAGCTGCCAAAAACGCGTCAATTGGTTTTGTATGTCATCCAAGTCATCAAACTGTGTGGCACCCTGTTGGTTGAAATTGCAATGCATAGATGAAGATTGTGTACCTATACCATTATTATAGCCGCCGTTAATTGGGCCACTAACTATCCAACCAAGCCGTGTTTCACACAGTATAGGTTTCTTGTCCCCTAACATAATTCTACGCGACCCTAATAAGTGCCAAAATACATCAACTCCAATAATTAAATCAATGGAAGCCGGTTTATGGAAATAAGGATCGGCTAAACGAATATTCGTCGGTACATCTAATTGTACCTGCCTGCACGGCACATTATCCGTTATTGTAGGCAACACAAAACAAACTAAGTCATTGCAATAATCCTCACACAAAGATTCAATACGAACACTACACATTTTATTTAACGGTGACGACGAATTATTAATTCCGAGTATAGACTTATTAATTTTATGACACGGTAAATTTAATTGTTTAAATAGCTTTTCTGTAATCAGGCATGACGAACTCCCCGAATCAAGCAGAGCGCGGGCGATGTGTTCGACATTGTTTATATCTCTGCATTTCACTAATGCAGTGCATAATAAAACGTCGCCCGAGCCAGTCGTACATGGAATATTATTATGCGCAGGGACACTAGCCGATAGTGTTACGGGACCGGTATTAGTCACGATTGCACAATCATCTTCGCTCGCATTCGCGTCGGTCGCACTCGCACGGACAGTATTGTTTACGCCGCGTTTTTGTAAGCTATCCTCATTATGTATAAGTGTGTGGTGCTTGCGATTGCAGATTTTACACCCTGTTCGCTTACATTGCTTAGGATAGTGACCACGCCGGAAACAATTATAACACACTCTGTATTTCGGTAATAATACCAATCGCTCAGCTACACTTAATGCTAAAAACTGTGGACAAACATTAAGGTGATGATTACCGTTACACTTAGGACATTGTGCGCTTGAATTAGACTCATTAGTGCTATTCGTTGTAGAAATCAAAGCTTTTAAGTTTGAAACGTTCTTACTATGTGTGTTATCTTTCCTTGTGTGTGAAAAGCGGGAAACTTCTAACGTTTCTAACAAGTCGGCACGGTTCCTTAGGAATTCGATAAACTTATCAAACGTTACAGATTCGTTTTTATCAATAAGCCCTTTGCATTCCTCCCATTCTCGGAATGTTTTTGTATCTAGCTTACGGCTAATAATATAAATTAATAATGTGTCCCAACTTTGAACGGGTTCGCCTAATGTACACAAAGCTCGAATATTTTTATTAACTTGATCAATTAATTGCTTAAGTGATGAAGAAGATTCCTTTGTGATAGGTTCGACATTGAACAATGAGGAAATGTGGTTTTGTATTAATAAACGTCTGTTGTCGACGTCAACCTCTCACACAGGAGTTCCCAGGCCATAGCGTAATTCTGAGATGAAAATTCAATAGACTGTATCGCAACAGCAGCCGCCCCTTCCAGTGATGACCTTAGGTAATGAAATTTATTAATTTCATCAATATCGTCATTGCAATGAATGAGGCTGGTGAAAGTATCACGAAACTCAAGCCAGTTATCGTATGATCCTGTAAATTTAGGTAACTTAATAGTGGGTAATTTGACTAACTGACGTTTGAAACTGTTAACTGATTTAGAATTATCTTGTTCTGACTTAGAAAACATATTTAACATATTTTTTGCTTGTGCCAATAATGAGTAATAATTAGATTCGATTGCTGTACGTTCAGTGATTTCACATTCTATGTTGTCTGCTAAACATTCTAACTGCAGTTGAATCTCACTAAAATCGTCATACAATGATTCCAACTTTTCAACACGCAACTGTAGCTCCATTACCTGACAAGCCGTTAATTTAGATATATTTAGGGCTTCTAAATAGTTTCCAAAGACGGTCAGTCTGCCCTTGTAACTGCTACGCTTCTTTTTAAGATCTTTGATGTCGGTCATTTTGGAAAGTGGGTGTGTCGTCGACCTGGAATTTTACAATTGATGGTTTTAATAATCTTATAATGATACTAATTTGTAACAATACTGTAATAAAGGTTTATAGCTTAATTTGCTGATTATTTGATAGAAAAATATAATTGATTGACTCGATTAAACAATTTGAAAATTAAAAATGTTGTGATGTACCTACTAAGTTATAAAAAAAATTGTAAAGGTAGTAAATTATAATGAATTTAAATTCTAATAATCTACAAGGAAATGTACGTACTAATTAATTGTTATTTTAAAGAAACAATGTATTGGTTATAATTATATTACACTTTAGGCACCTATTTAACTAACGCAACAATTTTGTCACTGTGCTGTATGATTAAACACTGTTAAATAAACCTGATTTGTATATAATATCCAATTAAATGTACTAATTAACACTTATTTAAAAATAAAACTTGTAGATTTCAAACATATGCAAATATAAAAATTTAAAAATGTTCGTTACTGACCTTTTACAATGTCACCTATGAATAAATCTAAGATTTTTACCTGATTTTATGGTACCTATGAGTGTTGGGTTAATAAATATAGTTTTACGATTTATTTGACTTTTATTTCCAACTCGTTGACTCCTTAATATGCCTTTAACTCCTCTTCACACTCCTTAGGAAATGGCAGGTAACTTCTTGAAGTTCTGATTTTCCTATATAATCGTCGTACTTAATTTATATTAATCTGGATCTGGAGGACCATTATGTAGTGGACTGTAGGTTTGTGCTGGTCAATTTCGACAGATTCTTGAGGTCTTAGAACTTTGAGGTGACGGATTAAAATATCAACTGTTCGGTACAATAGTTTAATGTTGAGTGATATATTATGACTTGCATTTTACATACTGTAGGCAAAGCGCCTGACACTATTGAATAGCAAAACAATTTGCTGTACTAAAACTAATTTCTTAAAGCTACAGAAGAGCCGTAGGAGCTCGAACACTAACCATATCGCATCCGTATGCATGTCTAAAACATTGCCGTGTAGTGTGTTAAGTGAAAATAAGCCGAATAATAATAACGTGAATGACCCTAATGTTGACACTGATCAATGGTATTCAGCCACCTACAATGGTTGTTTATCTTCGCCTAATGACTATCCAGACTATTCTATTAAAAATAATAAATTGTATCGTTTGATTAAATCTAGATGTATGCTACGTAAGGAGTTCGAATGGAAAGAAGTACTACCTTCTTCTGATCGAAATGATGCCATATTAGAGAACCATGCCGAACCCACTTTGGGGCATTTCGGTATATTTAAAACTTACAAGCGCTTAGCACTGCGTTACTATTGGCCCAAAATGCGCGATGACGTAGTTAAGTTCATAAATTCTTGCGACACTTGTATCGCGCACAAACATCAGAACCATGCACCATTGGGAACCATGGGACGACCCAAAGTGTGTTCACGACCCTTCCAAACCATTAGTGTAGATTTGGTGGGGCCACTACCCGTCACAAGAAAACAAAACGCCTATATCTTTGTAGTAACTTGTTGTTTTAGTAAATACTGTCTACTTTTTCCTATCAGGCGCGCAACTGCTGAAATAATAACTAATATTTTGGAAGAAAAAATATTTTTAGTTCATGGTATACCATCTACAATTATATTGGACAATGGTAAACAGTTTGTCAGTGCTACTTTAAAAGCTATGTTGCGCAAGTACAAAATCCCTAATCTTCATTATACTCCTAAATATTCCCCACATGTGAATACGGTCGAACGCTATAATAAAACCATTGGTTCTACCTTAGCGGCGTTTGTAGGAAATGACCAGAGATTATGGGACACTCTCCTACCTAAGGTGCAGTTTGCATTAAATACTGCAGTTAATGAAGTCACGGGCTATACACCTAGTTTTTTAGTCTATGGACGTGAACTAGTTCCATGCGGCTCACACTATGTCGACACAGACGCTGATGATATAGTATACATACCTAGGGACGATTACGCAGAAAAAATAGGTCACTTATCAGGCATATTTGACAAAGTTCAGGCACTCCTCATTCAAGCTCATGCTAGGAATTCCCAAACGTATAATTTACGCCGTAAACCAGCTGAGTTTAATGTGGGAGACACTGTGTGGAAAAGGACTTTTTATCAGAGCGACAAGGATAAGTCCTTTTGTAAGAAACTAGCCCCTAAATTCGTGAAGTGCACAGTGATTAATAAAAAGTCGCCTCTCGTTTACGAGTTGTCGGACGCGTCTGGAAATTCTATTGGGTTTTGGCACATTAAGGACCTAAAACTTATACACTATGGTGCCTAACTATTTGTTACAAACCGTAGAAGACTTTCCCTTCCTTCTCTCTATATGCCGTCTTAGCTTGGACAGTAGCGGACTCATAGACCTAACGCAGCTAGTCGGATTTTCCTTGTTAGCCACGTAAAATCCTCTCCTAAGGTGGGCGGTATTGTAGCGTATGACTGGTACCTACCGAGTGTACGTCATAATACCTTCCATACGCTCCGCCAATCAGGGAAGGCCATCGTCCGCGCTCGTAAGTTTTGCCCTTATTAGGTAATGCGCCGACACCAACGCTGATGGAGGGCCGGTATATAAAGGGGCCGACAGAGAGGCCGTCACCGCTACTCTACACTAACCTACTACCGCTACCTCTATTCTATACCGCTATATCCATATACATTCTACGTGTTTCCTGGTCCCAGCTGTGGGTGTGTTACTACATTTACTGCGTTAGCGTACTGCCCATCTCTCTACCTGCTAGCTGAGGCTGGCTGACGCCGCCTGCCTGACTCTATTGGTTGTGGCTCTCCTAATGCTGCTTTCCTTCAGGTTCCAGGTTCACATTAAAACTCCGGCTACGCTCCTAGACCGCTACACTTTCCTGCATCGCCTTCGGCGTCACCTCTGCCGAAGAGTCTGGCCTGCCCTGCTCATCGTACTCGCACCGCCGGCGTCTGCCAGCTGAACCAACGGCCTGCGAGGATCTACTGCTACGCGCAGCCTTCGAGCAGCCTGCCTACACACTACCGGAGGGAACAGCGTGGGAGACTGCAGCCCTTAGTGTTCAGGCCAGTGTCGTGTTGTTGGTCAGTCATACTCGTGGCAAGGGAAGTGAGACAATACTCTGCAATAAACGCATCTAGAATCTCTACTGCGTTTTTACTACCAGAACCCGTTACAAACTTTTTAATTTTATTTTGAATTCACTCTTGTATAGGAGCAGCTTTACATCGACTGGCAATTTATTGAAAAGTTTAACAGACATGTGGTAGGTTCCATGTTTAGTAATGTTTAGATGGGGAATGGTTTTTGTGTAGAAGTCTTTTCGTCTTGTATTCTCCCTAACAAGTCTCTCCTCCTCTGTCTCATACTCGTGGACATATTTTTTAAAGTGAGCCAGTAGAACGAGCACGTAAAGACCTGGGACTGTTAGAATACGGAGATCTTTGAAATACTGCCTGCAAGATTCTTGTTGTTTAATACGAACAATCGTGCGAATTGCCCTTTTTTGTAAAACAAAAGCCTTTTCTATATTATATTCATAACTTGCTCCCCAGAATAAAATGCTATACCTTAGCTTGGATTCCACAAGTGCATAGTAAACTGTTGCTAATTGTTTAACACTAATATCATTTCTCAGGCTCCTAAGTACGTAGCACGCAGAACTTATACAGTTTTCTATGTTGACGAGTTCATTTTTCCAATTAAGATAATGATCCACATATACTCCAAGGAACTTCACTACTTCTACTGAATTAATTGTATCGTCATCAAGGACACAGGTAAGACGGTCAGTGTTTTTAGCTGTGGATCTAAACAGCATTATATTAGTTTTTGATGCATTTACCTTTAACCCGTTAACTGTAAACCAGTTATGGAACATGTTTAGCGTTTCATTCACGCGCACATAGAGAGTGCTCAGATCGTTTGCAGACATTATGGCGTTCGTGTCGTCAGCAAATAATACCAGCTGCGCATTCTCAGCTAACTTATTTTCAATATGATTTATTAGATCATTAACGAAGATGACAAAGAATAATGGACCCAATATAGAGCCTTGTGGAACCCCCGTATTAGTATAAACCATCTTTGATCTAAATGCCTCCTTGTAAGATCTATAAGATTTCTTTGCCTTTTGTTTTAATACGTCATGATTGTTATCAACAGAAACATTATTATCCAGTGCTTTGACTTCTACATACATCTTTCTGTTACTTAGGTAAGATCTAAACAGTTTCATGGAATTACCTCTCACACCATAGTGTTCCAATTTGCTCAGCAACAGTTCATGGTTCACTGTATCAAAGGCGGAGCTTAAATCAAGGAACAGGCCAGCTACTTTCTGTTTTAAGTTAAGACGAGATCTTACATTACAAATTAGATTTTCTATGGCATCTTGTGTTCCAACATTAGTCTGGTAACCAAATTGTTTGTAATTTAGCACTTTGTTCACATAAAGATGTCTTAAAAGTCTGCATTTGATTAGCTTTTCGAAAATTTTTGATAGCGTTGTCAGCAGCGAAATAGGCCTATACTTTTTGGGATCTTGCTTCGATCCTTTCTTATGTACAGGAATAACTTTTGCAATCTTGAGTTGGTCCGGAAATACACCTTTCAACATGCATTTATTAAAGAAAATACTTAAAGGTTAAGCCAAAATGTCGATATTATCTTTCAGAACAGTTACTGGCAATTCATCATGGCCACATGTGGTTTTGTGCTCCATCCTACTAACTAATTTTCTTAATTCCTCTGCGGTAGTTAGCTGCCAATGTAGTTCATTTTGGACTCTATCTATATTATTTTGTAGTAACCCAACAGCTGAATGCATGTTACAATTGCCAGCGACAATGCTATTCGAAACAAACTGGTTCACAAAAATGTTTGCAATTTGTTTAGGATTTTTAACAATTTGATTAGCTAACTTGATTGTTATAGTCCCTAGGTACGTTTTAAAAATGTGCTATTTCAGACTGTACAGCTAACTTTTTGGCCTTCTTTATAACGTTCCTATATATGGTTATATAAGAGTTTCTATAATTTAAAACACTTGAATCTGTGTTTCTACTAGACACTAAGAAGCGCTTCATTTTACTGGATATTTTTATCCCTTTTGTTACCCAGCGGAGTTGGCTGGTGCGTTTTAAATTAACCGCTATTGTTTTTTTTCTAAAAGCTGCCTTAAATGATCGGGTTAGCTTTACTATAAACGAATTTATGCCTAAACAGTACCAATTTTGCTGCTGTAGTAATTGCCTGAATTTATTTTTATTGACCTGATTAAAGTTTCTTTTTGTAACATTAATTATATGGTTATTCTGTTTATAATTTTTTATCTTACTAGACATTATTAAATTACACAGTATACCCGCATGTCCATCTGCTAATCCATTATGGTCAACTTCACAAGATACTAGAAAATGCTTTGCAATATTAGAGAAAATGTTATCTATACATGACTGTGAGTTGTTTCTTTTATATGTAACTGTATTAACTATAGCACTGAAATTATATGATGTCATTAGGTTTATAAACTCACTACGTTTGTTGTTGTGGGTCAAGAGGTCTATATTAAAGTCACCACAGATACAGCAGCTCTTGTCAAAGAGGTGTACCAAAAGTTTTTCCAACTTATCCATAAAAGTAATTAAATTTTTATCATAAGGATTTCTATAACAACAGCATATACACAAGCCAGTTGTCTTGTCTCTAACACCACATATTTCAAAAGCCTCCATAGCATATAATTTTTTGGCAATTGGTAACTCTTCCCATTGTCTATCTTTCCGCGCTAATATGATGGTACCACCTCTCTGTTTATTTAATCTTGTATTATATGATGCCACTACATAGTTTGTAAAATTTAAGAGATTGACCAGCTTCTCAATAAAAAAAATGTTCACTTATACACAGGAAGTGCGTTGTTTTTTGAAGGCTTTCTATATACAGTTCAAATTCATGCTAAAACCTTCCCAGTCAGATGACTGGGAAGTTGATCCATCATTATTGCGAGCCTCTACTAATTGAAAGCGGTTACTCAGATATGAGTCAAACCACCGCACCGTAGATTGATCAAAACCGTAGTATGACAACTTGGACATCAAAAGTATTTAAAGTATAAAGCATCGAAGGCTCTGTAAAAGTCGAGTAATACCAGTATCGTTGCTTGCCCTAAATCCTGAGTAGCTAAGATGTTGTCAGTAACGTCAAGCAACACTGTAGTCGTACCTCTTTTCTTTCTAAACCCAGATTGTTTGACTGGCAAAATACTGTCCGTTTCAAGATAACTATTAAGCTGCAGACTAACAACTTTCTCTAGAACTTTCGACAGGCAAGGTAAAATACTGATCGGCCTCAAGTCTTTAACTGAGGTTATATTATTATTTTTTGGTAAAGGTCTAACAATAGCCATTTTCCATAGGGTTGGAAACTTCGCAGTTTTATTGGATTTATTCACTATAGTAGTGATCTAAAAACCTGTAGCAGATGATCTTATACCCTGCAATACTTTAAGTACGTCACCTGAGTCAACTGTCTTGATAGAAAATGTTTTATCTCCGAATCGATTGAAATTATATTAACATACTTGCGGTATCGAATTATACAAGTTGCCAGGGATATTTAGGAAATTATTATTTAAGAGGTTGGAGTCATTTAAATGCACAGGAATTTCCGACACTGTATGGAAGTTCAGGTGGGTTTTAAAATTTTGCCAAACAGGTGACCAACTTTATTCAAGTAATTTTGAATAAGGCGATCGATTTATTTTATCATACCAATTACATTTTTCTGACAATTGAAAAATCAGCACACCAAAAAAATTCATCATCATCAGCCCTATATTCATATATATACTGTCCCATTGCTCGGTACGGGCCTCTTCTCTCCATGAGAAAAGTGAGGCCATAGTCCACCACGCTGACCAAGTGTGGGTTGGCAGAAATCTTTCGAGAACATTATATATATATATATATATATATATATATATATATATATATATATATATATATATATATATATATAAACAAGCGATAATTAACAATTTAATACGCACCTAGCTTTGAAAAGTCCCAAGAACCCAAGTTCCTCTGCGTAGCTGTCTGTCGGTCTCTCCTCTCGGCTTTTGCTGCTGTACAAGAAAATTACCACACATAAAAACAAAACTGCTCAAGGCTTGAACAACTAATATAAAAAGAAACAGTAATTTTAAACGCCTTCATTAGCGACTTAATTCAATTAGTGTTTTCATTAGGAAGGTGATGTTTTAATAAACTTAGAGTAGGATGAATCTTTATACAACTACAAAAAAATAATTATCTATACTGCAGTCATATTATATAGTGACGTACTCTTTATTTAAAAGTTTGGAGAATGATATCTTTTAAACAATCAATTTTACAAGATTACTGTGAAAATATATATAAAAGGACAATAGGTCTTTGGAGAAATAAACTGATGCTGACTGATGAATAAAAATGTTTCTGTTTAAATTGAGTTTTTTTATTTATAAAAACTTAAAGTCTTACGAATTGTTTATATTATCATTAGCTTCAAACTGCCCTCAGCTTCCGCCCTCTTGGTAATTATTGAGTCGATCGCGATCATACATTCTACAGTGGTAGTAGTGGGGACTTCATTTTATAATAGGTATATGGCCGGTTTCTGAATTGAGAATTTCACATTAAGAACAACTTAAATACTAATCATCTAATAGATTTGTACATATCGTTGATACAAACGTTTAGTCCCAAACGATTAAAAATATCCGTGAATGGCTATACCATAACTTATGTACTTACGTAACAAGAGATTGATCAAATCACGTATCTCCTTGCACCATGATTCAACATAACTGGAGAGCTACAACAGTCATCTATGTCACGTGATCTCCGCTCCTTAATAGTGTTCCATATGTCCAGCCCGTGTCTTTGTCTCCATCAATTAATCTGTGTGTGGATTACTCGAATGGATTGTCGACTTGCGCCATGTTGGTTCTGTTAAAGATGCAAGTCAGCATAATGGGTTGCTATGCTCCTACATGTGTCCTTTGTTTTGATTGATTATTGGTTCATGTAATGATGATTGTCGAATTCAAAGGTTTAGTTATCGCTTTGAAATTACGCTCACCGTAAGGATTCGAGGATACGAGGTAGGTATGTGCAAGGAATGTATATACTTTGTTAATGTGTCGTTGTTCCGATTATTTGATGGAGCTGTAATTAGTTCTATATAGTTAACTATTGATTTTAACGAAAGAGTTTCTAGTTTTTTATTGTAAAGTAAATACACGTTGATAAGACGGCGTGAAGGTTATAAGTAATCAAACATATTCATAATAATATTCTAATTATGAATATGTTTGATTACAAACATATTCATAAGATAGTTACATCTGTGAACTATCATATGATAGTTCACAGATGTAACTATCTTAACAATAAAGACGGAGTCAGGCAGATTTTAAATCTAAAGTCAGGCAGAGTTTAAGGACTGCTATAGAAATATATCTTTAATTCAAATAAAATTAACTTTGTAACAAAAATGTTAAGACTCTCGATAAACTGAAGTTAGCAGACTTTAAAAAGTAAATAGAATACGAATCAAACTTTGTTCATAAAGGAGACCGGCCAAAGTTGGCTTGAACGTGAACAATCGTCTTAAAAAAAAGTAAATTACTCAAAGTTTTTGTTTTAATATACTATAAATATTGATCGCTATCCAGTAGTATGAAATAAACACATAATAATAATGGATTTTAAAATACTTTTGTTTGATTATAAACGTGTACGTACTTCAATGGACTAGTTGAATGGTTGGTTTGTGTTGCCTTGTAAATAATCGGTGGAAAATATCGTTAAAAAGTGTTTAACAAAATCACATTTTAAAGCGATTGCCGAAACCTGAAAGTATGTAGATATTTTTTATATTTTTTTTAATTTTATATATTTTTCAGAAATAATGATATTATTTTTAATAATATCAAAATGGAAGTATGTTGGGTTTCTTTTTTCATACTCCAGCAACACTTGACAAACTTGTCAATTCTGTAACTACAGTCATTCGCTCTGCGTTCGTTTCGTTTGATTGATCGTATTATGGATATGAATTTGTGTTAGCTGTTCTTTTTCTTCTTGTGCTTTCTAAAATGTACTCCAAATTATATATTATATAATGACGACCATGGTTTACCTGCGGACCCAGTACCCGCTTCGAACGTTGACTTGCGGTTGAACATGGATTACCCAATCCCGCTTCATGATCATGAATGAATGCATTGCATCAATTGTGGTACCAATATTACACAGCGGAGAAGACATATTCTCATTCTCGTGGAAGTACGACAAGTAATACTTCAATAGATTGCACCGCAAGTGGTATGTATTTGGCATTTCAACAACTTACTCACATTATTATGTTTATTAATCCAAATATTAAGTTGGTATTATAAATACATGCATTACAATTATTTATTTTGGTTTGTCAACAGATCGAGGCTCATAGCCAGTACATATGTCATTTTATCATTGTACTGTGGCATTAAACATATCTGGTATGCCACAAATCGCAAACCAATCACAAGAAGCTGCAAATTCTGATTCAGGTCGTCACAGGCAAATACCTATGTGTCAGCTGTAGACCTTCGCTGATGAGAATTAGGTCTCACAGCCTCAATTGTGATACAGTACGTGAGCGACATATCAGAAGTGTTATTATACAATGGATTAACCCACATGAAGTAAGTTATCATATGATTAACTAGTTTTTGTGCTCAACTTTGTGCTAGTGTACTCCTATTAGTCATAGCTATTATCCGATAAGAAATACCTAAGGAGTATGGAGTGTGTGAAAAAGCTATGCCAACTGAGTGAATAACAACAAAGAGAGCTGCGATAGCAGAGTGGTGAGACTGACAGACTGCTACGCAGAGGGTCTCGGGTTCGAATTCAAGGCACGCACCAATGACTTTCGAAGTTAAGTGCGTATTCAATTGTTAATTATCGCTTGCTTATTGGTGAAGGAAAACATCTTGAGGAAACCTGCATGTCTGAGAGTTCTCCAAAATGTTCTCGGAAGACTTGTGAAGTCTGCCAACCCGCATTTGGCCAGCATGGTGGACTATGACCTTACCCATCGCACAGTGAGAAGAGGCTCGTGCCCGGCAGTGGGACAGTGCATAGCGCTAATGACAACGAGTAAATAATGAAAATAAATATTTATTTTTAACAATGTGTTTTATTTTATTATTCAACTGACTTGGTACTAAACTTCAAAGAGCCAAAGTTTTCTACTTAGTTTAGGCTGTTGAAAATTAATATTGTAATTCCAATTTTAAATTGTTCACACCCAGGCCAAAGTCCCATACATTGTGGTCGGTCTCCTTTGAAAATGAATCCAATTAACCTAATTATCGTCCAGATTTTGAGTAATTTATTTTATTATAAACTACCAACCTGCCCCGGCTTCGCACGGGTGGCCATTTGATTATTAAATATCTTTCTATCTATCGCCACTGTAACGGGTTCTAGAACAGAAACACAGTAGAGGTTCTAGATGCGTTTATTGCCGAGTATTGTCTCACTTCCCTTGCACGAGTATGACCGACCAACAACACGACACTGGCCTGAACACTAAGGGCTGCAGTCTCCCACGCTGTTCCCTCCGGTAGTGTGCAGGGCAGGTTGCTCGAAGGGCTGCGCGTAGCGGCAGATCCTAGCAGGCCGTTGGTTCAGCTGGCAGGCGCTGGCGGTCTGAGTGCGATGAGCAGGGCAGGCCAGACTCTTCGGCAGAGGTGACGCCGAAGGCGATGCAGGAAGTGTAGCGATCTAGGTAGACTAGCCCGGAGCTTTAAGGTGGACCTGGAACCTGAAGGAAAGCAGCATTAGTAGAGCCACTACCAATAGAGTCAGGCAGGCCGCGTCAGCCGGCCTCAGCTAGCAGGTAGAGAGATGGGCAGTACGCTAGTGCAGTAAATGTAGTAACTCACCCAGCTGCTGGGATCAGGATACACGTTAGAAGTAGAGGGTCAGTGGGTACGCGTAGATATGTAGTAGAAGCGACGTTAGAGTAGCGGTGCCGGCCTCTCTGTCGGCCCCTTTATATACCGGCCCTCCATCAGAATTTGAGTCCGTTCATGACCATATTTGGTCAGGCTTCGCGAGCGCGGACGATGGCCTTCTCTGATTGGCCGAGCGTATGGACAGTACTGTGACGTAGACGCGGTAGGTACCGGACATACGTCACAATACCACCCGCCTTAGGAGAGGATTTTGCGTGGCTAACAAGAAAAATCCGACTAGCTGCGTTAGGTCTACGAGTCCGCTACTGACCAAGCTAAGACGGCATATAGAGAGAAGGAAGGGAAAGTCTTATACGGTTTGTAACAAATAGTTAGGCACCATAGTGTATAAGTTTTAGGTCCTTTATGTGCCAAAACCCAATAGAATTTCCAGATGCGTCCGACATCTCGTAAACGAGAGGCGACTTTTTATTAATCACTGTGCACTTCACGAATTTAGGGGCTAGTTTCTTACAGAAGGACTTATCCTTGTCGCTCTGATATAAAATCCTTTTCCACACAGTGTCTCCCACATTAAACTCAGCTGGTTTACGGCGTAAATTATACGTTTGGGAATTCCTAGCATGAGCTTGAATGAGGAGTGCCTGAACTTTGTCAAATATGCCTGATAAGTGACCTTTGTTTTCTGCGTAATCGTCCCTAAGTATGTATAATATATCATCAGCGTCCGTGTCGACATAGTGTGAGCCGCATGGAACTAATTCACGTCCATAGACTAAAAAACTAGGTGTATAGCCCGTGACTTCATTAACTGCAGTATTTAATGCAAACTGTACCTTAGGTAGGAGAGTGTCCCATAATCTCTGGTCATTTCCTACAAACGCCGCTAAGGTAGAACCGATGGTTTTTTTATAGCGTTCGACCGTATTCACATGTGGGGAATATTTAGGAGTATAATGAAGATTAGGGATTTTGTACTTGCGCAACATAGCTTTTAAAGTAGCACTTACAAACTGTTTACCATTGTCCAATATAATTGTAGATGGTATACCATGAACTAAAAATATTTTTTCTTCCAAAATATTAGTTATTATTTCAGCTGTTGCGCGTCTGATAGGAAAATGTTGACAGTATTTACTAAAACAACAAGTTACTACAAAGATGTAGGCGTTTTGTTTTCTTGTGACGGGTAATGGCCCCACCAAATCTACACTAATGGTTTGGAAGGGTCGTGAACACACTTTGGGTCTTCCCATGGTTCCCAATGGTGCATGGTTCTGATGTTTGTGCGCGATACAAGTGTCACAAGAATTTATGAACTTTACCACGTCATCGTGTATTTTGGGCCAATAGTAACGCAGTGCTAAGCGCTTGTAAGTTTTAAATATACCGAAATGCCCCAAAGTGGGTTCGGCATGGTTCTCTAATATGGCATTATTTCGATCAGAATAAGGTAGCACTTCTTTCCATTCGAACTCCTTACGTAGCATACACCTAGATTTTATCATACGATACAATTTATTATTTTTAATAGAGTAGTCTGGATAGTCATTAGGCGAAGATTAACAACCATTGTAGGTGGCTGAATACCATTGATCAGTGTCAACATTAGGGTTGTTCACGTTATTATTATTATTATTCGTGTTAGTTGGCTTATTTTCACTTATTACATACACTACACGGCAATGTTTTTGACATGCATACGGATCCGATATGGTTAGGCAGTAATTTAAATAGTTTCCAGAAATCGATGCCTAAAATTAAATTACTTGTAACTTCTGGAATAATGTAAGCTTTCAATATATGGGTTTGATTATTAAAAGTAGTGGGTAAGTTGATAAAACCGCGCGGCAACAATATATTTCCATCTGCGGACCGAATCGAATTAGTGTTGTTATAGTTATAGTTGGTCGTGGCTTTTCCGCACTTAGCCACTTATTTGGGCCATCGTGCGTATGTGGCGACTTGATTGACGCCGACTACTCATACCACCTTAGTTCCTTCCAGAAAGCCATTAGTTGGCTGGTGTCGTTTAAAACTTCACTCATGGTTCTGGGGTTGTTCAGCAGCTTTGCCCATTGATCGCTCACACTGAATTAGTGTTGTGACACTGCTGTATTTCTAACCCAGTTTTAGTACTTGGATGTGACTAGAGCGACAGAGCTAGGTTTAGACTTAGGATTCCTAGGTTCGTTGTTCTCAGTGTATTCGGGTTTTTCGGGCGTACCCTCTAAAGTGGCAACGCAATAATTATTGTAGGAATTATTACGCGTTCGGTTATTAGATTTGTGACTGTATGCAAGGTCTGATGCCAACGTGTCGTTAGTATAATACGGTTCGCGGAATTGAGAGTTCAAACATTTCATCCGTTCGTAGTTTAAACATAACGTCTGCAGTGTTGCTATACTGCCTATTGAAGATATTGACGGAGCTAGCACTAGCAAGTAGCATGGACGTATGTTATGCAATAGAATGTCTAACTTTTCGCGTTCGGACAATCGCTTTGACGGTGACAGCCTAGCAAACAGCTGATTTATTATCGAGAGATAAATAATTATAGTTTTGGTAGCACCTTGAGTACGTCGGCGGATTTCATTTAATAACCGGTAGTCATAATCGTACGGTGTGAAATCGTTTATTAATTTAGTGGTGAGTTCCTCCCATGTAGTGAAATATTCTTTTAGGCCGCGGTACCAATGAAGTGCGTTACCGGTGAATATTTCGGAGGCATACGATACAATTTTAGTGGAAGGTAGATTACGCGCGGTTTGGAATTCAGTAACGCGTTGAAGGAACGCTCGGACACATCCCGTACCGTCGTATTTTAGCTTAGACAGTTCTCTAACTCTCAAATGCTCGCAATGCAATACTGGGGCTAACCCTGCCTGCGTCGAGGTAGGCGGCTCAGGTTGGACCTCTGCCACAGCATCAGCTGAGCGAACACCTGATTGCTCAATGGTGGACAGCTCCACCGAGAGCTTGTCAAACCGGTTGCACAATTCGGTAATACGTTTGCAATACGCCGTAGGACGTTCCATCCTACGTAGTCTGTGGAATAACTGGTTGTGCAGTGCGGTAGACCTCCTAGCTAGGTTCGCGTCGTAAGAAATCGTTAACGAATTCACTCGCTTAGCCAGCTCAGAGACGGCCTCGCTAGCGCCCTCGAAGTCCACCGTGATGGCTAGGCCCGACTCCAAAATATCATCACCTGGAATGGCTTCCAGTAATTTAGGGAGCTGCTTCTGCAGACCTAGGACAGAGGTAGCCGGTTCCTCACCTCTAATCGCGACCTTGTATGCTAGTTCATTTTTATTTAGTAGGAAGTATTTTATGGGGGTGTGAGCCCATTGTGTATGAAAGAGTACCGCGTAAGTATAACACTACACACTACACTTAGTGCGCAAGCGTTCTGCCCTTACAAATGGCCTACTTTACAATTGGCCTACTTTACAATTAGGCGTAAAAGTTCGACCGTTAGGACTTATTAGAAAAAACGTTAGAATTCAAATTTTCGAACAAGTAAGTTGTAGGTAGTTACACTAAAAGGTAGACAATTAGTATAACAATACCGGTTCGCTGTAGCCGCACCTCCTCGCTTACAATGATGGAGACCTGCTAGAAGAGAACTCGAGCACGGAAAGCGAGACAATAACCCACGTAGGCGCCACTGTAACGGGTTCTAGAACAGAAACGCAGTAGAGGTTATAGATGCGCTTATTGCCGAGTATTGTCTCACTTCCCTTGCACGAGTATGACCGACCAACAACACGACACTGGCCTGAACACTAAGGGCTACAGTCTGCCACGCTGTTCCCTCCGGTAGTGTGCAGGGCAGGTTGCTCGAAGGGCTGCGCGTAGCGGCAGATCCTAGCAGGCCGTTGGTTCAGCTGGCAGGCGCTGGCGGTCTGAGTGCGATGAGCAGGGCAGGCCAGACTCTTCGGCAGAGGTGACGCCGAAGGCGATGCAGGAAGTGTAGCGGTCTAGGTAGACTAGCCCGGAGTCTTAAGGTGGATCTGGAACCTGAAGGAAAGCAGCATTAGGTGAGCCACAACCAATAGAGTCAGCCAGGTGGCGTCAGCCGGCCTCAGCTAGCAGGTAGAGAGATGGGCAGTACGCTAGTGCAGTAAATGTAGTAAGTCACCCAGCTGCTGGGATTAGGATACACGTAAGACGTAGAGGGTCAGTGGGTACGCGTAGATATGTAGTAGAAGCGACGTTAGAGTAGCGGTGCCGGCCTCTCTGTCGGCCCCTTTATATATCGGTCCTCCACCCGAATTTGAGTCCGTTCATGACCATATTTGGTCAGGCTTCGCGAGCGCGGACGATGGTGTACGTTACCCTAGCAGGAAAGTATCACCTGGAGATACATGAATGGAACGTATAATTAGAGCGCAATCTGCTGATGATGTGCGCGAAATAAAAAATTAGGCGGGTTATAGTTTTAGAAAAAAATGAAAAAAAACATTCCTGGTGGGGTAACGTTCTTCCAGCAGGAAGATTCTAAACAAATTATCGGAGAAAGAAACATTGTACATGGGCAGATAGCTAATATTAGTGGGACAATGTGCGCCGAAAATAAAATTAGTGCGGCTTCAGGTTTTCGAGATATTGGAATTCCTGCTAGGGTTACGTTTTACAGAATCGTGTATCTCTAAAACGGTTGCATGTGCGGTTATATCGCACCTTTAGAATTGAAGTGGCTTAACTCAAAATTTTAGGAAAATGAGTTTAATACACCGAACGATTTGTAAACACGTATTCTATCAGTTTATTAAAATTAAACCGACGCTTTTGGGCCGGAAAAGAACAAACGTACTATTTCTGTCGCTTTTAAATCACGCCATACCCGCGCGTCCCTCAGTATTACCTCAGTATTTTCAGTGTTGCGACGATAGTGCTAAACGTTGGGTTTTGCGCTAGCGCTCCGTAAACGACGTAAACCCTATTCCGCCGTTTTAATTCTAAAGTTATGGTAAGTTATTTGATTAGTATTGAATTTTGTAATGACATTTTATTGGTTTAGGGCGTTTCAATACTAAATAAGATAATATTGTGGTGGCGTATTTGTACTGCCGTCATTTTTTTATTAAACATTGCATGAATTGTGGAGCCGGATTTTATATTATAGCATTACGTTACTAACAGATTTTGTGACTACGGAGACTTAAACGGAAATATGTTCAATCTATACTTAATTCTTCCTTACTTTGTAAGTTTATAATTACATATATTGTCTTTTTATTTCAGATCAAGTTAGAGGTGAAAAAGAAGAGCAGATCACATTTTTCAATTATTGAATATCCGAAATGAAAATACTAGCCTTGGTTGGCAACCTGTCTAGGAGAAGGAAAACTCAGAAATTAAACCAAACGTTCAGGGGTTGGGTCTCGTTAGCCTTGGTTGGCAACCTGTCTAGGAGAAGGAAAGCTCCGAAATTAAACCAAATTGAAGAAAGCATACCCAACACAAAACCCCGATCTAAGGTGTGAACCGACTCGTAACAAGGGATTCGTGGCAATAGGGCAAGCTGATCGTAAACGGAGGGTGCCTGTGTTGGTGGTCCACGGCACAGCTGTGATTCCACCTTACCCCCGTAAAGGGCTCTGCGGGGAGGGACAGTCTAGATCCCTAAATCTCGTGGCAACGCTATAGGAACAAAAACTACTTCTCCATACGGCGGCAACGTGGTTCGTCTCGTTCCCCGCGAGGGCGAAAAGCGGCCTACAGAAAGCCGTTTTGCAACTTTGAATGTTGGAGGAGGGATGGACAGTAAATTGGATGAAGTATGTCAGATGATGGATGATAGAAAGATTGTTCTGTGTGTGAATGAAACAAAAAGGAAGGGTTGTGACACTATCAATAAAAATACACGGCGTATTGGTCTGGGGTAGACAGTACCACCAGAGCCCGCAAGGGAGTTGGTATAATACTGTCTGCGCGAATGAATGAGTGCGTAAAAGAGTTTGAATGTGTAATGCTAGGCTAATATGGATGAGAATGAAAGTAGGACTTACTCGTGTCCTTACTGTAGGGATTTACGCCCCGGTCAATATAGTAACGGGCATGTCACAACAAGAATAAGACGAATGGCAGGAGTTTTGGGAGAGTTTAAGAGAGATTTGTAACTGTAATGCCTGGGCCACACACATCGCGATAACATTCGGGCGATAAACTTCGTCTTCGGTCTACGGCGAAGCTTGGCGGCCACATAATGTGCGATGTAAAGTTTATCGCGATGTACGAGCGATGTTTATACGCAAAAGACAAAATGGACGCCACGGTTGCTCTGTATTTTATGGCAGCAAATAATTATTTTTTACATTTATGTCATCTAAAGAACAAATTAAAAGCAAGAAAAAGGAGGAAGTGGATGATAACTATTCACAAATCAAGAACTCCGTAAGTAAAAAGTGTTAACCGAAGTATAGGTACATAATAATAAACATAGAAACCATAATGGTTTGAACTTTGTTCACAGAGACTTTATACACAAAATGTTTTCTGATCTCACTGCTGAGCCAGCGCAATTTTTCAACTTTCTTCGCATGTCTACGACGGATTTTGAAATATTGCTACAGAAAGTGGCACCAATAATCATTAAAAAAGATACAAGTTTTAGAGAAGCAATTCCAGCAAAAATACGCTTAGCTGTAACACTTCGTTATTTAGCAACAGGGGACAGCTTTCGAAGTCTGCATTATTTATTTAAAATGTCTCACCAAATTATTTCCGAAATAGTGCATGAGACGAGCAACGCTATCATAAAAGTTTTAGAGGATCAAGTTAAGGTACGTAAATAAAACATTTATTTTTAAATATAATAATTATCATTCGCAGTTTTATTTTAAATAGTTACAAAAAAAGCAATCAATTTTAATAAGTACCTATTACCTATTTAATTATAATCAGCTAATGTTATTTCCCCTGTTTCTGATATTATAATTTGCGAAGCTTTTCTCGGTGGTAGTACTCTGGTATTCTGAACAGGTAATGAGTTTTGGTCTTCAAAGGTATCGGTTATTGGTGATTGCTGTTGTTGACTGTATGGTGACTGGGGTGATTGGTGTTGTTGGCTGTATGGTAACTGGGGTGATTGCTAACAACAGCAATCACCCCAGTTACCAGGTGCCTGTATGGTGACTGGGGTGATTGGTGTTGCTGACTGTAAGATGACTGGGGTGATTGGTGTTGTTGACTGTATGGTGACTGGGGTGATTGGTGTTGTTGACTGTATGGTGACTGAGGTGATTGGTGTTGTTGGCTGCATGGTAACTGGGGTGATTGGTGTTGCTGACTGTAAGGTGACTGGGGTGATTGGTGTTGTTGACTGTATGGTGACTGGGGTGATTGGTGTTGTTGACTGTATGGTGACTGGGGTGATTGGTGTTGTTGACTGTATGGTGACTGGGGTGATTGGTGTTGTTGGCTGTATGGTGACTGGGGTGATTGGTGTTGTTGACTGTATGGTGACTGGGATGATCGGTGTTGCTGACTGTATGGTGGCTGGGGTGATTGGTGTTGCTGACTGTATCGTGGCTGGGGTGATTGGCGTTGCTGACTACATGGTGACTGGGATGACTGATGAGGTTGATGTGGTAAATTATTTGTTTGGAGGAATGATTGAGGTAATCCTGCAGTCGGTTCATTAAGTCTATCCACCATACATGCCTTGAAAACAATGTTTTGAATATCATTCATCAAAATTTCCTTTACCGTAGGATTTTGAAGTTTTCTTAATTTACTAGCTATTAATTTTCCAAAAAAATCATATTCGTCATTGTAAGATATATTTTTAACATAGTTAAATGCTTCAGTCATTTGTTGCCTGGCAGTGTTTATTTCAGAAGATAAATCATATCGTGCTCTTTTTGCGTTTTGATCATTTACTTCACCGGCCATATTTATACTTTCCTCAGCTGCCTCAGAAGTTATAACCTGTTCTACTTCTTCATTAACCTGTAGAAAAAAAAATATTTCAGATGCCTGCAAATGAACAAGAGTGGTTGGAAAAAGAAAGCGACTTCCACAACGTGTTTCCACATTGTGTAGCAGCTATGGACGGCAAGCATGTAGTTATATTGGCACCACATCACAGTGGAAGTGAATTTTACAACTACAAAAATACACACAGCATTGTAATGTTAGCATTAGTTGATAAAAAATATAAATTCATATTTGCAGACGTTGGATGTCAGGGACGAATCAGTGATGGGGGTGTATTTCGGAATAGCTTATTATTCCGCAAATTAAGCAGAGATGATCTTAATTTACCACCTCCTTCGCCACTACCTGGTTGCGGCGATGTAATGCCATATGTATTTGTAGCTGATAATGCATTCCCACTTCATAAAAATATAATGAAACCATACCCAGGTGTACACCCAGAAGGAAGTTTAAAGAGAAATTTCAATAAGAAATTATCACAGGCTAGAATTGTGGTGGAAAATGTATTTGGGGTAATGTCTGCTATTTTTCGAGTGCTAAGAAAACCAATACCACTTCAACCGGATCGTGCCTCTAACATTGTGATGACATGCATTCTACTACATAATTTCTTAAGGAATAGTAAAACATCCAATAATTTTTACACTCCACCGGACTTTATGGATAGGATTGAAAATAATGAGATAATCCCCGGCGTTTGGAGGAAAAAACAACCAGTTGACGGTGCCTTGCGCACATTGACAGCTATAGCCAGAAGAAATGCTTCTACACCATCAAACATACGGGACAAATTTGCTCAGATTCTCGTCAATCGTTAACTTAGTAATAATAATTATACCTATTCATTTTTTTTGTGATTGATTACATACTTAATTATTTGCTACAAATAAATAATTTAACCCTACATAAAGTAATTGTTATTCCTTACCTGTGTATGAATAGTTGGTTTACATTCGTATATAGGCTGTAGAAAGCTATTTAAGGCGCTAAAAGCAAACCAGTTGACTTGGTAAACATCATCTGTCCCAGCACCAGATTTAATCGATTTTTTTTTTTCTTATTTAGATGGTGCCTATATTATGCCATAAGCGAGTCTCGTTTTCTTTTTAAGTCTTCGACTGTACAAGCCCAGCTCAAGTTATTTTTTATTCTCACCCAAGCGTCATAGCAGAGATCCTTTTTTTTATGGCCAGTTTCGTTTGGGTTCCATAAAATCGTCTCAGACTCGTAATTCGCAATAACTTCCAAAATTTTATCGTTACTCCAATCCATGTTTCGCTTCAGCTATATTACGCACTGCACTGCAGTTTAACTTACACGTCCGCTACGCACGATGGCTGGCGGCCGACTGAAGTGTGGCCGCGCAAGCGAAGTTCATCGCGATAAAACGCTTTGATCTGCGGGAATTTACCGACAGCGGAGCGAAGTCCTCGCAGCTACGTACGAAGCACCGAAGTATACGCGAATACTTGGCTACACACATCGGGATAACGCGAATTTTCGGGTTATCGCGATGTGTGCGGCCGAGGCATAAGGATAACGAAAGATTGATCTTGTTAGGCGATTTCAAAGGATGGGTGGGAGTAAAGCGAGATGGGTTTGAAAGGGTTTTGGGTGGATTCGGTGGTGAGAGCGTGAATGAAAATGGAAAAGTACTGCTCGAGCTTTGTTTGCAGTGGAGCCTTTGTGTGACAAACACCATGTTTGATCACAAAAGGATACATAGTATACACATGAGGCGAAAAATATTAGAAGAAGTATGATTGATTTTGTAATAGTAGATGAACGATTGAGAAAGAATGTGACAGATACGAGGGTGTACCGGGGGATTGGCATCCATACAGACCACTTTTTGGTGTTAAGCCGGATAAGTGGGCTCTTTAAAGGATGGCGACACCGAAAACACAATCAAGAGAGGGTCTTGGAAAGAATAAAAGTTGAAAACCTACAAGAGAATGATGTGAAAGATGAATATAAACGAACATTCATAGCAAGATTTGAGAGTTTCGATTGCATCAATGATATGGAAGAATTATGGCAGTCCCTTAAGGAAGAGATAGTATGTGTAGCATCTGAAATATGTGGTGTGATCAAGAGAAGGAAAATACGAATGATTAAGAATACATGTTGGGACAAGGATGTGCAATCACCAGTGTCAGAGAAGAAGAAAGCTTGGTTAGATTGGTTGGCTGCTAGAGCAAATGAAAAAATGGGAAAAGCAACGAGTGAGGACATAGATGAAGCTAGAAAAGAGTTTGTTAGATCAAAAAGAATAGTGAAAGAGATGGTTAAAAAGAAGACGGAGGAAAAGAAAGATGATTTTTTTTTCGAGGAAGACACACACTCCTCGGAATACACATCGATCAGAGACATGAATGAGAAGATACTGAATGGTTTACCGTGCGTGCTGGAGAGATGGAAAGAGTATTTTGAAGGATTATTTGAAAGAACGGTAATAGAGAGACCCGCAATGGAAATAAATGGTAATGATTACAGAAGAGCATGCATGAGAAACTTGATGGGAGTGAATGAAGCAAGAGAGGTATGTCAGGATCGTTGCAAATGGCGTTCCGTAGTCTCTGCCTAACCCTCCGGGAAACAGGCGTGAGTCTATGTATGTATGTATAATAGCAATGGTGAAAGCGATATTGACGTGGATGACATTTTGAAGGCACTGGGAAGTATGGAGTTAGATAAGGCTGCAGGATGTGAGAAGATTTCAGTCAAAATGCTGAAGGCTGAACAGACACTATCAAAAGCTTATTGTAATAAAATAGAGCTGGCAGAAAATAAAAAAAGATTTGAATTACCTTATAGGAACTAAAGTAATTACTAGTACATACGCCTGGTTTCATGACACGGTTTTTTACCTATTATTCTATCTATTCTATTATTTATAATTATATGCAGTTATTTATTTTGTAATAAGTATTAGTAAGGCTAAAATATATAATATTTTTTAGTAAAGATGATTACCTGATGTTGGTAGGTGTTGATTGTGGTGAGTGTGTAATGATAATGATGCAAAATATCAAAATAAACGATTATAAAAGCATGATATGTTTTTTACTTTCCTTTAATTTAGCAAATTAACAACAATTAAACTAGCATATTACTCAATTAGGCATATTGCAAAAACCACAACTTTAGAAATGAATCGCCTCTTTTTTAAATGGTGTGTTTTTTATTGGTGTTCTTTAGAAATAAATAGACTTAAAGTAAAATAAGCCAAAAACAAATTAATTGTTTTCGGTAAATAAGTGACACATTTTTTAAAATAATTAATTAACCATATGTTTAATTAATTATATCTATAATTTAGCAAATAATCTTTAAAACAATTCCTACTCTAAGGTTTAAAAGTAAAATGTTGATATCAAATAGGTATCTGCAAGTATTATAATCCAATAACTAAAAAACGACCAATTCTCCGAATACATTTTTGGCTTTTACCAAAAAATACAAATTTCGAATAAGGTCAGTACAATTCTAAAGGTGCGATATAATAAACATACACGAGTTGCTCTTAATTTGTGCAAATTGGTTAAATAATAAAATTAAAGAAAATACATGAAATTTTCAAGTAATAGGGCTTCTTTGAAAACCCAAGAAAACATCGCAGCGTCAAAATAAGAAAATGCATAGGCTCACTGAAAACTGTTTTCGATTCTTATTGACACATAGATTAACCATAAAAAGTTTCAAAAGTATACATACATGCGTTAATGAGATATATTACTAAAAGTCAAAACGACGGTGTCGTAACTTTGACGGCAACGCACAAGAAACCGGCTCAACTCAAGATGAGTAGGAGTAAACCAGCAATTGGAGCGATAGTCCAGTAATATATAGTGAAATTATCCAGCTTGGAATGTCTCAGATGTAAGTAATAATTAACAAAAACCAAAACATCAAACAACGGTTGGTTATCCGCCCAAATTCGAATGACAACAAAAAAGCAACGGATTTATACATATCAATGACCATCTTAACTTGACCCTCTAATCGGTTAAAACGTGTTGTGTCCGAGTACACTGAAGCAGAAAAGTAACAAAATAAACTTGTTCTACTAGCCATTTTCGTGAATTATTGAGATATGATTTTAAACAAATAAAATCCTTAATTTTTATTTTAAGGTATTAAAATAATACATAAATTATTAAATGTTTGCGTATACACAGTGACTTCTTAGTCGTCTTACAACGGCAGCCAACTTTATATATATAATAATTTGTATACAAAAAATAGGTATTTATGAGATAAGAATAATTAAAAAATTAAAATATTATGAAGTTGTAAGAAGAAACACCCTGTTGCGAGCGCGGTGCCAGTTAACCAGTCGTCCCCCCCGTGGGATCTCCACCTTGTCGTGGTGGGGGGGCTCAGTAACCGTGGGTTAGAAGCCACCCACGGTGAAGCTAAGCGGGATCGCGGGAGGGGACGCTCCACGTGGGCTTGGTAGAGGCCTGCGTAGGATGCGTCCCATGGTGCGGGTGCGGGGGACAGTTCTGTCTGTCCCTCGCAGTCGGGTGCGGTCGCGGGAGGAGAGGCGTGTGGGTGTTGCGTTGCCCCGCGCCCTATCTCCCGCGACCAAATGGGGGCGCACCATCGTTGCGTCGCGGTGGGGTCGCAGAGGAAGAGGAGATGCGGTGTTGCGTTGCCGTCCTCCCTATCCTCTGCGGCCGCTGGGTGTTTTGGCGGCGGAGCCCAACACCTTCATCCGCCGCCAAGGGGGTTTCGTTCGGGGCCCGCCTGACCATCTGGCGGGCCAATACCCGTCGGGGGGTAGGGGCTCCGACACATGGGTACATGAGGAGCACGGGTTGGTTTTTAGTCAGTAAGAGTCTGACAGTCCCCTTCGTCCTTCCCCCCCGAGGTGGAGGGACTCCATGAGGATTTTCCAACCCGATACCAAAAAAAAAAAAAAAGTTAACCAGTCGCACGCCACGCTATATAATCTCATCGGATGACTATTTTATGTTTCTTTGTGCAATAGGTTTGTAAAAAAATGTCTACCAGATATATTTTATGTCGGATACATATAGTAGACAACCTTTGTAAGACTGCTAAAAAGTTACAGACTTAGGTTTAATTACTCTGTGATTATGCGATTTTACTGTTTGTATTACTTAATGTTTGTACTAATTAACGTACTTTAATGAAAAACTGATCTGTGATTTTGATGCCATTATACTTAAAGAATCAAAATGAAGAGAATACAAATAATAATTTACACATCAACAAGTTCTTTCATTTCAAATAGTAAAAAAAAACATGATAGTTGCCGAAAAACGCTTTTTGCGCGACTGTAGGGACAACAGCATGGGTATAATACGATTAAAAAAGTAGGACGTCGATATGTATAAATCAGTCGCTTTTTTGTTGTCATTAAAATTTGGGCGGATAACCAACCGTTGTTTGATGTTTTGGTTTTTGTTAATTATTACTTACATCTGAGACATTCCAAGCTGGATAATTTCACTATATATTACTGGACTATCGCTCCAATTGCTGGTTTACTCCTACTCATCTTGGGTTGAGCCGGTTTCTTGTGCGTTGCCGTCAAAGTTACGACACCGTCGTTTTGACTTTTAGTAATATATCTCATTAACGCATGTATGTATACTTTTGAAACTTTTTATGGTTAATCTATGTGTCAATAAGAACCGAAAACAGTTTTCAGTGAGCCAATACGTTTTCTTATTTTGACGCTGCGATGGTCTTTTGGGTTTTCAAAGAAGCCCTATTACTTGAAAATTTCATGTATTTTCTTAAATTTTATTATTTCACCAATTTGCACAAATTAAGAGCAACTCGTGTATGTTTATTTTATAACCGCACATACAACTGTTTTAGAGATACACGATTCTGCAAAACGTAACCCTAGCAGGAATTCCAATATCTCGAAAACCTGAAGCCGCACTAATTTTATTTTCGGCGCACATTGTCCCACTAATATAAGCTATCTGCCCATGTACAATGTTTCTCTCTCCGATAATTCGTTTAGAATCTTCCTGCTGGAAGAACGTTACCCCACCAGGAATGATTCTTTTCATTTTTTCCAAAACTATAATCCGCACAAATTTTTTATTTCACGCACATTATCAGCAGATTGCGCTCTAATTATACATTCCACTCATGTATCTCCAGGTGATACTTTCTTGCTGGGGTAACGTACACTGGACGATGGCCTTCTCTGATTGGATCCGAGCGTATGGACAGTATGGACAGTATATGGTACAGCTGTGACGTAGACGCGGTAGGTACCGGACATACGTCACACCACCATAGGTACCCCGGGCACATACCTCTGTCTTTTCGAAGTAATGTGTGTATTAAAATATTAACTATCGTTCGCTTAATAATGTGCTCGGTAGATGCCAAAAGCCTCGCCCCCTATTACATTGGGACCAAAACATAACTGGCGAAGTGTGGGTGTGTAATACACCTCTGCCTACCACTTCAGGGTTAAAAATGCGTGAAGTTTTGATTATTTCTATCTATCTATATAGTCAAGCCTGTCTCCCTTTAGTGTAGGCAGAGACAATGGAACGCCACATGCTTCGGTTTGAACATGCCTCTTTCGCTTCCTCGACATTCATTAATCTCATCATGCATGCGCAACTATTATGGGTACTTTTAATTTGGCCCTCTTGGCCTTGGGCCTTCCCTGCCGACATGTCCATGCCATTACTTTTAATGTACTGTAAGGTGCCATTTACACAATTTCCTGCTTTTACTCTCTTTTCAACATCTCCCTCACATTTCCCATTTCTCGTAAACAAAGACCCAAAATACACAACCTCATTCACTCTTTCCACTTTTTCATCTCCTATCAATATGTTACACGCAGTTACATTATCTTCCCTCTCTATGACCATGACTTTAGTTTTGTCACTTTCGTACCTTTCTTTTTCTACGCCTCATACACCGTGGTGACCATCGGCTACAAAACCGACGCATATTATTGATTTATGTTATCATATGATTTATTTTATTATGCATTTTAAATAATCGATCGCATCAAGCAAGTCTCGTCCCGACGGAATATCGGTGTGCGAGCGGTGAATTTATTTTCTCACGCATTATTTTTATTTTGATATGTCTTTTTTTTAAGTTACTCGTTATAATGATATACTGCAAAAGAAATTTTTTATGAGCATTAAATATACAACATATTATCTAGCGTATTTAATTGGATAATAAGTAATACTGCATTTCTTAAAATAGCTTCCAAAGTAACCGATTATATTTTTCAAATTTTTTATCGATAAAAATGTTAACTGTGGATTTGCCTTAGGAGATAGACCTATGCTATCGCAGATTTTTTGTAGGTAATAATGAGTACTTTAATAATGTAGTACATTATTTTTTTGTATCATTAATAGTTTTAGCAGCGCACGCAATGAAAGACATTTTCTGGAAAATTTTCCTACGCCCTGGGTTACATTATTGATGTTTTGGTAAGGATCCCTATTATTTTCTATAAATGAATATAGCCTATATTACTCAGGGGTAATGTCACATAACAATGGTGAATAATTTTTTAAATCCGTTCAGTACTTTTTTAGTTTATTCGTAACAAACAAACAAAAATACAAAAATCCAAAAATACAGATCTTTCCTCTTTATTGTAATATAAGTATAGATATATCCTAGATCTTTATTTATGAAAAATAAACATTACTTTGAAGATATTCTTCTATTACTGACTGATAACCAAAGCACTTTTGAAACTATGGGGCGCAAGATGTTGAAATTTGGCATATTATGTTCTTTGGGAACCGTAGCGGTGCACTAAGAAGGCATTTTCCGAAATGACACAAAATTTAAAAACTTGTCAGCGTGGTGAACTATGGCCTTACCTTTCTCATAATGGGAAGACGCCCGTTGCCCAGCCGTGGGACAGTATAAAGGGCTGATGATGATGAGTCTGGTAATGTGCCCGGTACGACAATAGGCACGCTGGCCCTCTATTACGTGGGACCTAAATAAATCATAGCGAAGTGTGGGTATAATATACTACCTTTTCGGGGAAACAGGTGTGAGTCTTTTTTTTTTAATTTACACAAAATTTGTGAGCGTAGCTGTAGGCACGCGTTTGTCTAGTTTGTAACTGGGTATTTTTGTATTCATATCTAACTGAGATTTACATCAATTCTCCCACAAAAATATCTACACAATCTATACTGTTTACGCGAAAGTTATTCGTTGATACTCAACCACTAGTTACGGTTTATCGCGGTTTATTTTGGTTTTACAGTTGTTATTAACGAGAATAAAACATCTATAATCATCTTTTATAGTTCCATCCTTTTGGAAACTGTATAGCTACCATGTGTGGGAAGAAACAAACAATGGGTATATTTTTACTGAATTAACAGCAAAAATCATTGCATGCAGAAACGAGTGAGTTGAATGACAGTTTATCAACGTCATAATACAGCATGTTATTTTGTTCCATAGTTGGATTTTGCAGGAAACTTAAATAATATTTATCATATAGTTTTTTAGGGTTCCGTACCTAAAAGGTAAAAAACGGGACCCTATTACTAAGCCTCCGCTGTCTGTCTGTCCGTCTGTCTGTCACCAGGCTGTATCTCATAAACCGTGTTTGGTAGAAAGCTGAAATTTTTACAAATTGTGTATATTTGTTGCCGCTATATTAACAAATACTAAAAATAAAAATACTAAGGGGGGTCTCATACAAAAAACGTGCTTTTTTTCGTATTTTTTGCTCAAAATTACTAACTTTGGGTACTAACGGTAGACGCTTTAAATTTTCACAGAGTATGAAGTTGTATATTACCTTTCAAAATAAACAATTAAATAAAAAAAGTAAATAATAAAGGGTAAATAAAAAAATTCCCATACAAAAAATGTAATTTTTAAGCAATTTGTTACCCGATCTTAATTAACAGGTAAAAACTTAAAAAGTATTTAAGTATACAAAAAACGGTCGTGATTTTCGTTTATAGATGATGGTACGGAACCCTTCGTGCGCGAGTCCGACTCGCACTTGCCCAATTTTATTAATTCACTACACGTACAATGACATGACAGTATTACAGAACGTCACAAAATATTGAATACCATTTGCAGTACAGTAGTTTTGTGGTACAGTAGTTTCGTATTCATTCATTTGTATGATAGTCTAAAGACATTTATGGCAGATGAATCAATATTCATCATAATATGAGGCAATTTTCTTTGTGTTATAAATAAACAGTCCGTGTCCGTGTGGTGACGGATTAAGAATACGGAATATCATCACCCCATATCATCCTATGGGTGTCGTAAGAGCCGACAGAGAGAGCATATTATGCAGAGAACAGCACTGTAAGAGAAGGAAAACTTGATACAAACCCTACACCAACCCGTTTGGCCAGCGCGATATAGTAGGCCAATTCCTCCTTTCAAAGGAGAGGCCTAGTCCAGCAGTGGACTGTTAAAGGCTGATGATGATAAATAAACCATTTTTTTAGTGTTATAGGTCCTCCTAGGTTTCCTCAGTCTTGCATAGGGAATAATAGCTCATATTAATTATCGCATCTCTACTACCTTTGTTTCGGTACCTACTCGTCAACAAGATTGATTTATCCAAATACCTTATTGAAAAACTTAATGAAGTAGGGAAAACATAATGCAAAGCATATGGCGTTGGGTAAACCATGGCCAGGAACAATTTATTTCCTAAAACTAATTGCTCTAGTATAAAAATAAACATAATGAAGAAACCTGCATATTATCTGAAAGTTCTGCTAACCCGCGCGTAACTACTAAAGTATAGACTACGGCCTAACCTCTTTCATGATAAGCCAAAGGCCAATATAAGTAGAGAGACAGGTTATAATTATGGTTGATACTATTTGTTCGCGACAGACATTAAAACTATGACAGTGAATAGTGTATTCGAAACCGCGAGTGAAAATCGTATAAAATCAGTGTTATCTAATCGTGCGGTACACCGGGTTCGGTTCCCAGACGTGTCAAAACGTTAAAAAATTGCTAAAATAGTGTAAATGGTTACATCGTTCATATAAACAACTATGTAATACATGAACATTAGTCTTAAACTTGTGCTAACTGTAGGGACCTTAGATATCGATCATAAATAGCGTTATCAGTAGTGACAGATAAGAGTTAATACTTGATAAAACAGCTGTTTGTTTACATAGCCGTTTATAGTTTTTATAAGTGTTTTTTGGCTTCATATAAACTTGAAATCATGTCTAGATACTTTCTTATTGCTAGTTATTACCTTATATAGTTAAAATAAGCATATTAACAAACATTTGTATGTTTATCATAAATTTTGTTTATTTCCGATAGTATTTACTTAAGAAATTCTGTAATTTTCTTATGATTCATAAGTTTTCATGTAATAGGTTCGAATTGAATAAAGATATTTTCATGGCGTTTGTTTTAATAGATGCCCCATATAGTTGCACACAACGGCCTACCAAAATTATATAATTATATAAATTTAGTATACAATAGTTTTTCAATAGAAAATATAGTGGGCGGGCCCTTGTGTGACAGCATTTTTGGGAGTTTTTATGGAATAACTTATTGACGCTAGTAGGTTTAGATATTGTATACCGATAGATAAAACTTAATGAGACCTATCTAACGATGTATAGAACATGTACGTATGTATAATAAAAACGAATAATACGTAACATTTGTACTGTATTTGAAATAAAAATAAACGAAAGATTCTCTGTGCACGTGTTCGGTGCGATGGTCGTCGATAAGGTAAAGTTTCAAGGTACTTAAGCGACCATGTATTCGGCCAGTTCGTTGGCGTCTCAACCACCATCTTGTAACCATCAAGCACCGAACACCTGAACAGCATCGCTCTCAACGTATGAAGATGTTTTATTTTTGAAGCCCCAATACATCGAAGCCATACAGTCCACACACATAGAAGAACACGCATCGTCGTAGGCACACCTCAGCAACACACCACCAGCGCACTGTAGCGGACTAGCAAAGGTTCGATTCCTGGCATCCGTTACATTTGTTGGTCGCATCGAGCCGGATCGCCTGTTGCTGCGGCTTCGTCCCATTTGTTGGTCCTTGTGAAGCTGGATTGAAGATTGAAGAATGCCTACGACGCGTTCAAGAGGTCGTGCTCCCGAGGTCACCGGGGGAGCGGCCGGCGCCGGGCCTAGTTCCAGTACCCCTGCCCGCGCCGCCGCTGCCCGCAACCCAGCCGCCGCGGTCGTCCGTCACGACGGGCCACCGCGATCGCCGAAGACAACAGTTTGGAGCGACGCGCCGCCGCCGGCCCCCCCCGGCCCCGCGGGGAGGGACGAACGAAACATCAATCAAGATGCAAGGGAGCGAGCAGAGGTGCAGTCGAAAAATGAGGACGGCAAGGAAAGGACGTTACAACCATCCGATAGATCGAGCGTTTGTACAGCGCAACATAGTATGGTAGAAAATAGAGATAGAAAGAAGCCAACGAGGGAACGCGACCAACGCTCAGCAGCTACGGGACGCTCCAATAGAAATGTGATGTTGGCTCGAGAAGAAGTTTTGAAGATAAAACTACAGTTAGCACAGTTAGCACTCTAGAAGGCTGAAGAGGAGGCGGACTCCGATGACTACGATGAGGATGGACAGTCGAAACAAGACTACGTACGTTCGTGGTTGGAAGAGGCACCGGAACCCCAGCCCGGCCCTGAAGATATAGAAGTGATATCGGCGCCCACTAAGAAGAGGGACGTCGACGGGGCACAGAAGATAGAAGATGGACCGCCCTCACAGAAGATGGACGTTCATCAACAGGGAGGTGATTCACTGAAGCCGTTCATCACGGATCTCACCTCCGCGATCGCCGCGCTCGCCGACAGGAAGCCACCGGACACATCGATAGTTGCACCACACCCGGCGGTTTCGAAAGTCATCATGACGCTATCGACGTTCGGCGGCGCGCACACCGAGTGGCTGTCGTTCAAGGCGATATACGACACCACCAAGAATTCCTTCAACGACGTGGAGAATACAGCGAGACTGAGAAGAAGTCTCAAGGGAAGAGCGTTAGAAACAGTTAGCTCGGAACTGATTGGGCATGCGCGACCGGATGAAATCATAAAGGAGTTGGAGCTGCAATTCGGACGACCAGACTCGATCGCACAGGCAGAGACGGACAAGCTGAGGACCCTGCCACGCTGTAGCGAAGGACCTAAGGACATATGCACGTTCGCGAGCAAGATTAGAAGCGGCGTCGTCACACTTCGTGCGTTGAAAAAGGAACACTACCTCATCAATGCGGAGCTAGTGCGTGTGTTGACCGAGAAGCTACCGAACTCGCTACGTGTGCAGTGGTACAAGACGTACACCGAGAAGTGCCATTCGAAGCCAGATCTCAGCCAATTCAGTGACTTCGTGACAGAGTACGCGCGTTACTGTAGCGCGTTCGCACCGGCTGAGAACATCACCGATGGGCCGCCAAGCAGACGTACCGTGCAGAGGACATAAACGGCGACGGCGACGGAGAAGCGAACCCATACGGACACGTCTAACGCGAAGTGCAGGATATGTGAACGCGAAGGACACTACTCGTCGGCCTGCAGCACGTTTCGTACCGCCAACGCAGAGAAGAGATGGCAGCTAGCTAAGCAGCATGGATTGTGTTTTCGCTGCTTACGCATACGCCGAATAGAACACTCGTGCAAGCCCAAGAAGTGCGGTGTAGAGGGATGCCGCGCTACGCACAACCAGTTGCTTCACTACGATAGAGGAGCCCATAGGACCGAAGACGTAAACATAGAAAAGCGAGAAATAGTCACCAGTTCGTGCATACGTACAAAGGCTCAAGCATACTTGATAGATAATGCCAAAGAAGATAGTGCCCGTGCAGATAGTCGGACCGGCGGGAGTGGCGTTCTACGTTCGCCCTACTCAACGACGGAAGCACCGTATCGCTCACAGACTAAGACATAGCCAAGGAAATCGGCGCGGAAGGGAACCTGGACCCGTTTACGATCCGTGCCATAGGCGATACGTTGATCGACATACCAACGTCGCGACGCGTAGACATACACATACGAGGAGCCGGCGCCGACAGCAAACAAGTGCCTTTGTGTGCGCGCACCGTAGCCAGCCTACACCTGTCGCCGCAGAAGATCACCAAAGAAGACCTGATAGACTGCAAACACCTCGAAGGCATCAAGAGGAAACTGGTGTATGACATAGGCGTGCCGAAGGTGCTAATAGGTCAAGATAACTGGCACCTGCTCATAGCGAACGCAGTACAAAGAGGACCCAACGATCAACCGGTGGCGTCGCTTACGTCGCTGGGATGGGTGCTGCACGGGGCGCGCTCGCGCACCTTGGGAAACACCGTACACTTCGTCAACGGTCTCTCCGCTATAGATGAAAACATAGAAGCGCAACTGAAAGAACATTTCGCACTGGAATCGCTCATAGTGAACCCACGTCGACCGAACTCGGACCCCGAGAAGCGGGCTACAGATATGTTAGAAAAACATACGAAACAATTAGAAGATAGACATACAGAGACGGCTCTTCTGTGGAAACAAGAAGACATCGTCATGCCAGATAGTTACGAGAACGCGGCAATGAGGCTCGCACACATAGAGAAAAAAATAGATAGAAACATAGAGTTGAAAACAAGATATACAGAACAGATGAACTCGCTGATAGAAAAGGGATACGCAAAAGAAGCTCCCATGAATAGTACGCCAGGGATGACTTGGTACTTGCCTCACTTCGATGTACACAACCCCATGAAGCCTGAGAAGATTCGTATAGTTCACGACGCCGCCGCGAAAACCAGAGGTGTGTCACTCAACGATTACCTGCTCACGGGACAGGACTTGCTACAATCGTTGCCGGGGGTGTTGATGAGGTTCCGTCGACACCGCGTTGCCGTCTCAGCTGATATAATGGTTTATGCAGGTGAGAGTACGCCCAGAAGACCGAGACGCGCTGCGCTACCTGTGGAGAGGTGACCGGCGGGAGGGACCGCCCCAGGAATACCGTATGAAGTCCATTATCTTCGGCGCGGCAAGCTCACCGTGTACAGCTATATTCGCGAAGAATTGGAACGCTCGCAAGCACGCAGAAGAGTACCCAGAAGCAGCAGAAGCCATCATAGATAACTATCTATGATGGCTTCATGGATGACTATCTGGACAGCTTCAGGGACGAGCACAGCGTCACGGGTGCGAGACATACACAGACAAGCGCACTTTCACCTCACGAAATGGGTGTCGAACTCTAGAAACGTCATCGAAGCAATAGAACCAAGTCAACATCGCCAGGAGACAGTCGGCCTCGCCAGCAAGGGGCAAGAAGAGAAAATTCTCGGCTTGATGTGGAAAACGAGCGCGGACGAGCAGAGCTTCAACCTTACACTCGCACGGCTTCCAGACGGCCTCATCGGCACCGAAGCGCCTACCAAACGAGAAGCGTTGAAAATAGTTATGTCGCTACGCGACTCGGTACAAATTGGGACGAGAAGTTTGACGAAAGCCTCAGAGTGCAATGGGCATCGTGGATACAGCACTTAGAACAGTTGAAGTCGATACGCATCCCGCGGTGTTACCCTGGGTACAGTGACGTCTGTACACTCCAAGTACATGTCTTTACGGACGCCAGTGAAGCGGCCTACGCAACAGCGGTGTACTGGCGAGCGACTACACCAGATGGGCGTGTACACGTGACGCTCGTTATGGCGAAGGCGAGAGTGGCACCGCTTAAGGTGGTGTCAATCCCGAGACTCGAACTGCAAGCCGCCATCATGGGTACGCGAGTCGCTCAAGCGGTAATAGAAGAACATCGCGTCAAACCCGAGGCCGTCGTGTACTGGACGGACAGCAAGACCGTACTGACGTGGATCAGAAAAGGAGCACGGGCGTACAAACCATTCGTCGCACACCGCTTAGCCGCCATAGAAGAGCATAGTAAAGTTGAAGATTGGCGCTGGGTACCTACGAAGATGAACGCGGCGGATGCGGCTACGCGCGACGTGCCAAACAGCTTTATCTCCGAACACGAGTGGTACACCGGACCGTCGTTCCTGTACGAAGACCCGTCACTATGGCCCGTAGAGAAGCACATCGCCCCTGACGCGACAGGCGAAGAGCGCACAATGACAGCTGTAGAGAAACGTCAAACATATATAATTATAGAAGCCGTACCGGACCCGTATAGATTTTCCAAATGGGAAAGGCTCTTACGAGCAACAGCAAGAGTTCTACAATTTATAGCATTATGTAAGAAAACCGCAGAGAAGGTTCTATATAAAAGAACGCAGAAAAATAGACAGAAGGATCCAGATTGGCGCCACGTGACGAAGGAGAAGCACAACATCAAGTCGGGCAGAGCGGCACCTCGTCCAGCCGCCGACTCCCGAAACTTCGTGCTTCTCTCCGCAGAACACACCCGCGGTGCCGAGGACTTTCTTGTGAAGGCGGTACAAGAGGACTCCTTCGGCACCGACCTTCGGGAGCTGCGGCGCGGAGGAGGTGTCGCCAGAGACAGCCACCTGTATTCGTTACCCGTGGAGATGAACAACGGAATGATCACTCTACGCAGTCGTATAATAGCTACAGAAGAAATCTACGAACAGACAAAGAGACCGCCAATCTTAGACGGCGATCATCGCATTACACAGCTATACATAGATTGGACGCATAGAAAATTACATCACAGCGGTACAGAGTTGGTAATAAATGAAATACGCCAACACTATTGGATTCTTCGTCTGCGGCCGACTACAAAGAAAATAGTACATAGATGTCTACCATGGCGCATTAGAAAAACGCATCCGCTTGAGCCAGCCACAGGGGACCATCCGAAGACGCGCCTTGCTCACCATCAGAGGCCCTTCACCTACACGGGACTTGATTATTTCGGGCCGCTCTCCGTAACCGTCGGTAGACAGCGTCACAAACGTTATGTGGCACTGTTTACATGTCTCACTTCCAGGGCAGTACATCTGGAGGTCGCCGCCAGCCTGAGCGCCGACTCCGCAATCTTGGCGCTGCGCAGGTTCGCAGCGCGCCGAGGTTGCCCCGCAGAGATCTACTCGGACAACGGCACCAACATGCACGGTACCGACCGAGAGATGAGAGACGCCGTCGCCGAAGAAGCGAGTCGCCGTGGCATCATATGGCGCTTCACCACCCCCTCAGCGCCATTCGTGGGGGGCGCATGGGAGCGCCTCGTCAGGTGCGTGAAGACCGCCCTCTATACGGTCCTTCACGAGCGCCACCCGCACGAAGAAGTCCTAGCTACACTACTGTGTGAGGTCGAGTACGTATTTTTCGAAAAAACTATGCACTCATCCCCTGATATAGAAGCTACCAATAATATTTATTGTCAAAACATAATAAGAAATGTGTTATTTTCAATTAAGGATTTTTTTTTATTGTTAATAGGCGGCAAACGAGCAGATGGATTGCCTAATGGTAAGCAATTACCGCCGCCCATGGACACAAGCAACACCACAGGAGTCACAAGTGTGTTACCGCCCCTTGGGGTTGGGAATGGGGATAGGATGATGAGTGGGATGAGGGAGAAGGAATAGGGGATAGGGCCTCCGGCACTCTCACTCACTGAACGAAACGCAACAGTTTAGGTACCGTTACTTTACGTCGATTTTCTGTGAGAGGGTAGTACTTCCCCGGTCGAGCCGGGGAAGTACTACCCTCTCACAGAAAAAATTCATGCTGAAATCAGCAAGGCTCTACTACCTATAAAATATTTTATTTCTTATTTCTTCTACAACGTGACGTGTACGTCGTATACTACGTAAATAGAACGTCGACGTTACGCATCGTCCGCCAAGGAGTAGTGCTGGGAAATATTGATTTTGACGAAAACGCTTAGTCGATCTTTTTTGTTTTGTATATCATATGCTATATTGTTATGAAGCTTCAATATCATGGCCTGAGTACAAACTTATCGCAAGAGCACTGACTTATACACGGTTATATACATTGTTAATTTTTGTTTTGAGATTGATGATTGAGATCTCCCACAGTTTCAAAACATTTGACTCACCACATTTCTAGAATCTTAATAGCCGTCCAGACCAAGTCGTTCTTTTAAAGCGCTCTCGGATTGATTTACAACAACCTGGTGGTCTGTGCTCAACAACTGTCCTTTTGATTTCATTATTTATTAGGGCCGTATATTTACAACAGACGTTCAGCCATAAATAAAAAAGGAATGTTGTGTGGAACTGATTCCACGTGTACACATGCACATTTTCATTTTTATTAGTTGGACTATTAGTTTTAAGTTACTTTTTATTGTATTACGTGTATTCAGCGGTGTCATGCTACGGGATGTTAAGGAAACCGGGGTGGATGAAGTTTTTCGAGGCTTATTCACCTAAATAGGCCTCGAAAAACTTCATCAGAGAGTCTGACATGACCTTTTGACCAGCCACAAAATTGAACCATAGAGCGACGTAGGGGACGGCCAGATTGGTTGTGGGTCATCGTTTTGGTCACGACCCTGAGACCAAAACGATGCATATTCTATTAAGAGCTCAAAATATTTATGAAATTACATGGATGCTCTTGACACTGCCATGAATGTCAATGTAGTAGTATTTACAAATAGAATTCAATATTATTATTAAACCATAACTAGATAATTGACACACTGCCTGCTTCTTAGTGATATTCATACGTCTGTATGAAAACATCCTACGAAATAATTTGCATACCACTCTATGCTTAAAACATCATTAAAATAAGTTACATAGCGGACTGGGCAGCGACACTGTTAATTCATTTGCTTTGCAACTCAACTGTATATCAAAGTGGTTGGTACCTTATGTTGTCATACATTAAAAGTAACCCGTTATGTATGAATTATTGCACCATTATTGTGAAAAATGTGCAAATTTTGTGCATTATGTGCGGTTATCGTGTTGCTAACAGCGCCGCACTTGGGAGGTTTATGAGGACCCCAGTTTGTTCGGGCCCATTCGCTGATTCGGATGTTTGATGTTTGTTTTGCTTAATTTTATGTTGCCGAAATGGGATATTAATTTCTGAATTGGTGTCGTATATTCTGTATGTTGGCTGAATTTGTATCAGATTGTAATTAATTTAAATTATCTATCTATCTATCAATCTATATCATCACGCCTGTCTACCATTGGGGTAGGCAGAGACTATAGAACGCCACATGATTCGGTTCAAACATACCTCTTTCGCTTCCTCGACATTCATTAACCTCATCATGCATGCGCGTCGGTTATAGGTACTTTTAATTTGGCCCTTTCAGTACGCCACCTACTTGGTCGGCGTACGTCCGCCTAGGGCGTCCTCTACCGACATTTCCATTCATTCTCGCATTATACACTCCTTTCGTATTTCTTCTTTCATCCATCCGTTCCAAATGTCCAAACCAACGCATCATTCATTTCTGATGATGGACTGTAAGGCGCCATTCACACTATTTCCTGCTTTCACTCGCCTTTCAATATCGCCCTCACATTTTCCATCTCTCGAACAAAGACCCTAAATACACAAACTCGTTCACTTGCTCCACTTTTTCATCTCCTATCATTACGTCACATTTAGTTACACTATCATCCCTCTCTATGATCATGACTTTGGTTTTGTTAACATTCACTTTCATACCTTACTTAAATTAATAATATATTATTATGGTGCTAATTTACGACTTGATAATGGCCATTTATATTTAACCTTTCTCTAAATATGGAATCTATATATTAAAAGAATTTGTGTTTTATAATACGAGTCGGCCAGCCCGTTATACCCAACCGATTCGCATGATATTTTTTTAAATGAAAGCTCTCGCTGCATAGATTTGTCATCAAGCATTAGAAATTACCTAACTTTCACATTCATCAAGTTATATGCAAAAACAGTTTTCTCCCATACATTTTTTACGTTTTAGTAGCCGTAGTCAATGACTTTCTGCTTCTATATATCTGGTTCTCATTGAGGTAGGCGTTTTGTTATAGGCTTAAAACACGCGTTGAAAAGAGCTCTTTCATTTGATGGTATGCTCATTTAAATTGGGTAAGATTGAAGGAAGATAGGCGTGGACATTCAACTTATTTTTCAATATTTTCCTATAAATTTCTTAAGATTCCATTGCTTTCTCACTATATGGACGGTTCTTAATTCAAAAATATTTTTATGGCATCTACTAAGATCCTTGCGGTAACTGCCAGGAAAATAAACGTTATGCCTCCTTAAGGTGACCATGCCTTACTTTCATACGGGTGTGAGTGTGGTGTGTAAAATATACGCGATGTTGGTCAAATTATCACTATAGTGAATTTTCGCTGATGGCAGGTAATATTCCCCGAATGTTACCAGTTAACCTTTAACGTCGGGTGAATTGATCTCTGATGTTGAGGAATTTTCCTTACGTTTTATGTTAGGAATATTTTTGTGTTTTTAAATTACGGACTTTCTTTGGGCATCTTAATTTTTTTTTTATGTGGAACATATTACAGCCGTTCTATTGTCATATATATCATAGTACTATTATCATATATTCTTCATCAGCCTTAAAGTCATATATATTATTACAAGTGGTAGTTATGGTAGAAATTGTAGCTTTGGTAAGAATAGTAGTTTTGAGAGAAAAGGTAGGTACTTTTGACAGCACCGGCGGATTTGGTAGAAATGGTAGTTTGAAAAAATGGTAGATATCATAGTGTTTGTACGAATAGTAGTTTTAGTACAAATAGTAGTTTTGATAGGAATAGTATTTTCGGTAGGAATAGTAGTTTTGGTAGAAATGGTATTTTGGCATATATTGTAGTTTTGGTAGCAATGCTACTTACGATTGCTACCAATGCTACCATTCCTACCAAAAGTACAATTTTGACCAAAACTATAAACGTTATTATTACATTTCTAAATTATGATGGATTAATCACACCCATACACAAAACAAAATAAATCGTGCTTCTCACAGAAATATTTAGCTAGATAACAGAAATAAAACCTATTTTCTTACTTATAAAAAAAAATATTTATCTATATTTTTAATTTTGATAACAAAATATTGACAGATAAAGAAAAAACTGAAGTTAGCGTAAGTTAGTTACTTAAGTTTCTGATTTAATAACGTATTTTTTGTGAGTAGTTGTGTTTTCAATTATAATGATGGTTCTTGGAAGGAAATTGAAAAATGCTCAGAGAAAGTTTGAACAAAGAATCTTGGTCAATGACGGCCCTGTTGGAGATTTGGTACCGGATGGTCCTCCTACTGCTAAAAAAATACGGGTGGAAACGGGTTCAGATTTGATTAATTCTACCATCAACAATTTTCAAGTGATTTCCGTTCTTGGTGACGGTAATTGCTTATTCCGCGCAATTTCTTATTGTTTATATGGAAGTGAGAATAAACATTATGAAATTTGTTTAGCCACTGTTAATAACATTGTCAATAAGTGGGATGTATATAGTAACTTCACTGTTGGGGACGAAGCATAATTATGGCCAGACCATTACAAATGCAACAGATTACAAAATTTACAAACGTGTAATGGGTGCCAATAAACAGTACGCAGGGCATGCTGAACTTCAGAGTGTTAGTGAGCTATATCCCGAGTGTCAATTTAGAGTTCACCTGGAAAACAGTAATACGATTACTGACTATGGTACTGGCGAAATTGTTCATAACTTGCTATTTTCTGGGCATCTGGACGAAGGACATTACAGTGTCCTAATGGAAAGAATGGTAGGGCAGCACAGTCATATTGAAGAACTTTCTTTCGTCAATGTTCAGTTATACATATTATATATCTCTATTGCGCGGCAAACCATTCAGTAATGCCAAGGTGAAAATTTCACGATACCTAAGGTGCAACGCAAAGCCAATGTTGTAAGAAAAGAAGTTTTGTGATATACTTATTATATTTTTGGTAAGAACATCATCTTTTTACTTATTATACAAGGCTACAATGTACTCATCATACCTATATGTAAGAGTTTTTTTATAATATTAAAATATGCTGTGGAGGAGCACGTGTCCTCTAGTTATTTCTTATTTTAAGATATCCGTTTCTATGAACTGGCGCATCGTATAGGATATTTTTAACGGGCTCTAGTGGCATAAATTACCGTCATTTAAATATGCCGTGATTATGGCCAAAATAAATATTAAGAACCGTCAATATATCATAATATTTCATGGATGCACGATGGAAAATTTTAGAATGATATAATAATATTATAATAGCCACTTGGACGGACGACTGGTTGGTGCAGCGGGAGTGTAAGCGACTGCTACGCCGGAGCTCGCGGGTTCGATTCCCGCTCCAGTCAAACATTTGTGTGCATGAACATGGATGTTTGTCTTGGTCTGGGTGTTTCTATATATAATATAATAAGTATGTTTTGACAAAGAAAAGTAAATATGTATGTTTATCCATTATCAGCTAGCACCAACACATAACACAGTCTCTGCATAACTTGGCACTAGATGGTGATGTGTGTATGTGGTAGAATATTATTATTATGTTTCTCTTTTACACGGTTATTCTTCTACCATTTGGGTTAAAAGAATAACCGGACCTTTGGAAGGCTTACACGGGGATATGGATCCAACGTTCCCGTAGAGAGTTTTAATCTAAAGTGTGATGGGACACGTGCAGCGGAGCCTCCACAAATGCACTATTAAGTACAGCACTGTGGTCTAGCCGCAACACGTGTAGGACTGTTGTCTTTATTGTTATTATTATTATTTAGTGTTCTATTATGACTATTAATTACCCACTCTTCAATCTATTTAATATCTGAAAATCATATTCCTACAAATACCCGGGTTTTTAAGTAATTTAACAAAAACGGAGATAACCTAAAATTATTTTTTAAACCTACTCGCAACTTAAAACCAAAGATTATCAATTATCATGCACTTACAAAACACGTTGGCTTCTTCGCATTACAACCGGTATTGGTTGATCAGAATCAAGCATCGACATGATTACAGGTAGACTCGAAGAGTTCATAAACACAACACATAAAACGGCCTATCGTAATAAATCACTTAGGTAACTAAATATAAAAACGTCCTGTCGTAAGTTATATGAAACACACGCTAAGCTATTTAAAATAAACACTCAAACGGAGTTTTGTTAGTGTTACTATTTAAATGGAGAGATTATCGCAATTAATATTCTCAAATTCTCAATCAACACATACTGTAATGGCCGATGCCGGTCCCAGAGGCCGGTTGTCATCTGGCTTAACAGTCTGCGTGAGACGGAACACAAAAATAATAATTATTATAGCAAAGCTATTACATATTAATTAAATATACATATTTTAAAACGTAATTATGTTACTGACTATTTATCTATTTATGCATTTCATATCTTTCTTGTGATGATTTTTTCTAAAGACTCATACTTAGATACATAGTTCGTACAAATAGAGAGAACGGAACGTCAATACATAAGACTTTATACGGAAATAATGCGTAGCTATTTTTTATTTACTGTTTATTTTAAGTCATAATTCTGGATACGAAAATAAAATTCCTGACGTCAAAAGGTAGTAAAAAATAAGAAAATATTTTCTATATTATTTTGGTTTTGCAACATGAAACATTGCTAGACTACTTTTGGTCATTCTCCTTTAGCGTTTTAGACTGCAACTTACACCGTTCTGTATGTAATGTTCCATAAGTTTTTATAGGAAACGTGGCGTGTTTTGTTAAAATATTACGAGAGATAAAGAAAAAGTATGCCTCGGGCTGTTTTCACGTTTCAGTTCATACATTTGATATTGTTTAAGGTAAGATTGCTCAACGGTTTATAATTGAAATCCCATAATAATACCTAAATATCTAAAAAAGTAACGAAATAATTCACTTTGATAATTATTACGATTATGTTTCTTTCAACTTGTGTTTTCCCTAACATATGATAAAACGGAAATACATGACGTTCTCGGAGTCAAAGGTCCAACGCGCAGAGAAAGTTTTATTCTAGCATGTTCTAAGAATTTTGTTCTGAAAACTAATTGATTTATCTTGGCGTAACAATTGAGGAAACAATTTTTTAAAGCTATCATTGGTCTATGATTTCTAATATCAGTTAATTGAAAATTACAATTTAAAGTCACGTGGACAACTTTAAAAGAAGTTTCTTAAACTGACCATAAGTATGAATATTATGAAGTACCATCTATTATAATTCTCGAAGTCAAATAAGTAGGACTTATTAAATAAATCAATTGCGCCATTAAATAAGCTCTCAATTTTATTTACAGTGGCATAAAGTGATAATCGCACGTTATGTAACATTCTAACAGTGTAACATTCTAACAGTGAGGTTACATAGAGTCTCAAATTGGATAAGCACCAGTGTGAATAAACTGTGAGTAATAAATCCCACGGATGGCAAGGAAAAGTATCCATTCTCAATAAACAGGTCACTAAAGCTGACGAATATTTATGTCACGTAAAAGATATGACCCCTAAACATATCATGACCTTCTCGTTTACAGCATTTTAATTCGATTATAAGTCCTTTTGGTATATTTCAAATTCATGACCGGAGGGACATGAGATGACCTATATGACATTTAAAATGACATAATATTTATTTATTAATATCACTGTATCACTCTTAATGACGGATTATGAATACAAAATGTCACAACCCCTATTCATACCGTGGTCCTTGTGAGTGTCGTAAGAGGTGACTGAAAATTCATAAAGCAATAGTATTATAGTGACATCAATCCCATTATCAACCCATCAGGCTAGCGTGGTATAGTAGGCCAAGTCCTCGTACTGTCTCACAGTGCTACTTGTCAAGCAAATTAGGAGAGGCTTAAAGTTATGCTAGGCTAGAAGCCACTTCATAAAAATAAGCCGTTCCATTGCCGTAGGATAAAGATTCGACATTTACTAGTAACAAAAGGATATCATTGGTACCATCAATATTTGCATTCATCGTAATATTGGAAAGAAGACTCATGACTGACAAGTAGTGATTTAGGTACCTACCATCAGACAGCCATGCAGTGGGTATCGGGACATCGAAGTTATATGAGAATTGATTGAGCAGCTGTGTGCGCGAGTGAAATTGAGCTTGCGAGTGTAATCTGAGTATATATGGTGAAAGGGACGGTGTGCCGAAAACCGATACCATTGATTCAGTACATTATACTGAGGCCATTGGCGGTCGAAATTTCCGGAAACAAATTGTTGCTCAGATGGAAGGGTCCAGCTGAAAATCAGTGTTGTGCCTAATAGGCACAGCGTCTACTGAGCTGTATCCTTGCCATGCATATCTTTTTGTATTTCTTTTTAAATTTTCTAAATTGTTGCTTACGTGTCCATATGTGTGGTATAAATAAATGGTTTAAATGGTTTAATATTTTCATGAATTTTCCAATTTTTCTTAAGCATTTTTGCCATATACATACATACATACGCCTGTTCCCCGAAGGGGTAAGCAGAGACTACGGAACGCCATTTGCAACGATCCTGACATTATTGCCATATTTGCCATATAATGTAATGAAATAGTAAATAATAATATAGTCGACCTGCATTATTATTTTTATAAAATTCTAAGAATTAAACATGTAAATGGCGCGTTTACTCAGATGTGACACGTGTTCCTATTTATATCGCTATTTTTTGGGAAAATTGTCGAGTTCTTAGATTTTTTACGGAAAATTCGGCAGCCAAGGGTCTCAGTACAATGTACTGAATCACAGGTACCAGTTTTCGGTCCACCGTCCCTTACACCCAGTATACTGACTATTTTTGATGACTGTGATTCAAAAATACGATGATACATATCAATAAAAAAGATCCGAACTATACGTTGAAGTAATTAATTCCTACATTGCAAGATGTCTCAAGGGGAAGGCGTGCCCGACTGTAAGAATTCCGTCAGCCTGCCATAATATAAATATCAAAGTCATAGAATATTATACTATCCCTTTGAGTTGCACCATATTAGCTTTACCACAGAACTCGCAAAGCTAATATTCTATCAAATCCGCAACGGTGTAACTTACGTCTCCTCTCGGCACTACAACGCTATTACATCAAAGAAAACTTTCAGATTATGTCATTCCCTCCATCGCATTCTACCTAATGCTACGTCAAAGTTATCAGTGTAAAATTATTAAGCTCCCGACATTTTCCCATTGAAAATTGTATATTAAACGTAAATAATAGAAGTCGGGTGTCTCATTCAGAACTTGTTCATATTGTGACGGCCGGTGTCATGCCAAGCTGTCATCACTACCGTTGCCTAGGTCTTCTGACGTCTACACGACAAATTATCCGGTCATCAAACACAATAATTTATTAGCAAAGAGGTTTGAAGACTATTTTATTATTTGGAAATGAGTTTTTAGTTCGATGACGTATACACTCTGTCAAGTGTTCGCCAAATTCACCAGTCATTGACAACAAGGCGATGGCTGTGCGGATAACACATTCCGTTCACGTTCTGAAGGCGTGGGTTCAAATCCCAGTCATAACTGTTATGTGGATTATGGTTTTTATGAAATTTGGAAAATGTTTATGAATATTTGGCAAATATTTAAAAGATTATTTAAATATTTCGAGTAAAAATTAGAAAATTCTAGAAACTTCAGGAAGGAATGGAAAGGTTGAAAAGAGACAGGAGATGGAAACACAAATTTAAATATTTCGAATAAAGATTAGAAAATTCTAGAAACTTCAAGAAGGAATGTAAAGGTTAAAAAGAGACAGGAGATGGAAAAACAATTGAATAACGAAAAGACAATCGAAATTAGTAGATCTAGAACATTCTTAGGGGTATATAAGGCGGTGTAGACGCGCTAAGCGCCAGTTTAAGTTGAAAAGTGGTAAAGTGAAGAAGAAAAGGAAGAAGTAAAGGAAGAAAAAAGAAGTAGTAAAAAAAGTGAAGTGAAAGTATAGTGCAGTAAAGTGCAGTGAAGTGCAGTGAAAAGCGCAGTGCAAAAGACGCTAGTGTTGGTGCTGTCTGCGTCGGAATTAAACGGCGTGTCGTGTGTCAAGTCGAATAAAGTGTCATCAGTGCTACTCGGTGTTTCCTTCCAATCCCGTCACCCCGTCCGTAGCAATTGGTGTCAGAAGTGGGATTGGAAGGACTAAAGATGCCAGTCATGCCGAGGGAAGGGCCTACGACACGTGCGAGAGCTGCCGCTCAAGAACAAGGCGACTCTAACCCGGAAGTTGTAGGCAGGGAAGCTCCTTCGCAAGGAGGCGGATCCGAAGGAGGGGTATCTACATCCGCATGCGCAGCTAACCCGCTATCTCTCGCAGACCTCGCGGCAATATTCCAGCAAACCTCGCAGCGACTCGAATCTCGACTCGAGCAAAACTCGCAGCAGCTACAATCGCAGCTTGAATCTCGACTCGAGCAAAACTCGCAGCGGCTCAAATCCGAACTCCAGCAAAACTCGCAGCAGCTCAAATCCGAACTGCAGCAAAACTCGCAGCAACTCAGCGAGATAAAGGAGAGCCAGGATGAGATTCGCCGTTATATATCTAAGAACGCTCGTAAGATTGCCGAGATAGAGATGTGTATCGGTGAAGTGCAATCTCGCGTGACTACCATTGAGGAAGAGATGCAGACCCGCATGGCGTCAGTAGTATCGGAAGAGGTGCAGACCCGCATGGCGTCAGTATCGGAAGAGATGCACACCCGCATAGCTACTCTAGAGGAGGAGTTCAGGAGGATAAAGACTAACGTCCCTTCGGTTACAGTAGCCTCATCAGGTGCTGGTAATTTTAAAGTACCTTCTTTCGACGGTACCTCATTTTGGGAGGTGTACAGGATGCAGTTTGAAGCCGTTTCTTCTAGTAACAGCTGGAATAGAGAACAGGCCAAGAATGCACTCACTCTGGCGTTACGCGATGGTGCGTTATCAGTGCTACAGTCTGTGGGGAAAGACGCCACATATGAACAGCTCATCGAGGCTCTTGAGTCCAGGTATGGAGAGGCGCATTTGGAATTTGTATTCCGTGCTCAGTTGCGTAACCGCTGTCAGCGCCCTAACGAGTCATTGCAGCAGTGGTCTATAGAAGTAGAGAAGATGGTAGGAAAAGTTTACCAGTCTGCACCCCCGGCACAAGTCCAAAGCATGCGTCTCCAGGCGTTCATTGATGGTATTTATGACGATGAGGTCAGAACAGCCGTTCGTCTGAAGCACCACGACAATGTTAAGGACGCTTTAGCGCATGCTCTAGAAGTGGAGGCTGTCCGTCGAGAAATTAAGGGTGGACGAGTCCGAGTTGTGACCGCAGAAATGCAGCGAACAGACCAAAGATTTGTCCCAAAATGTTATAGCTGCAGGGAACCAGGACATTTAAGCAATAGCTGTCCGAAACGTAAACGTAAGACTGACGCTATTGTTCAAACGTCAGAACACGACCAGGAAAACTAATTCCAGCCAGGGCTGCGGGGCAAGCGCTGGCCGGTAGACGAAAAGCCCCTAAAGTTTGTATCCGACAAAGCACAGATGGGAACAGCTTAACCATTGATGGAGCGGTCAATGGCGTTACCTGTTTGCTGACCTTGGACACCGGTGCGTCACGAACTGTTATAGGGACTCACCTGATAAGGAAGAATGGGAAGATTCTACTGACAACGGCTACCGGCCAGCACATCCCAGTCAGGGGAGAGCAAATAGTGGCCTTCAAAGTAGGTGACAAATTATATTGGCAAAAAGCACTGATTGCAGACATCGTCGACGACTGCATTGTTGGGCTAGACTTCTTCAGAGATCACCAATGTAGATTGGATATTAAGTGTGGTATCCTAAAGTGTGGAGACGTGGAGATTCCAATGAAAGGTGGAGGCACGGGAAAGGTTTTGTGCCTCAAGGAAAGCAAGCTGGCACCTAGGTCACAGACCTTTGTTCCTGTCACATTACCTGCCACTTCGACTCAGCGACGTTGCATAATGATAGAAGACAATAGAGATGACGATCCATGGTTGCCGGCGTGTGTAGTTGTTGCTTCTTCACAAAGGGCAGTTATACCTGTCCTAAATTTAAGTGATGAAGAAAAAGTGTTGAAAAAGGGTTCTGAGATAGGAGAGTCCGAGGAAGTCGCTTGGTTACGAAACTGCCAGAAAACCAAGAGTCTGGCTGAGACTAACATTAACGTGGATAGTGTATTAAAAGGTTGCAAAGACGATCTAACGGAAATCGAAACAGAAAAAGCAAAGAAATTGCTGACACAGTACGTCGACATTTTCTCAAAGAACGACGGTGACATCGGAAAGACAGGAGTAGTAAAACACACTATCAATACGGGGAATGAACAACCGATCCGTCAACGCCCACGACGTGTACCTTTTGCCAGGGAGAAAGAGGTAGAGGATATGATCGAAGATATGAGGAAAAACGGGGTTATCGAGCCATCGATTAGCCCGTGGTGTTCGCCGGTGGTATTGGTAAAGAAAAAGGATGGATCGACTAGATTCTGCATTGACTACCGAAGATTGAATGATATAACCAAGAAAGACAGTTATCCTTTGCCTAGAATAGACGACACGTTAGAGACGTTATGCGGAATGAAATGGTTTACAACAATAGACTTAAAAAGTGGTTACTGGCAAGTGGAAATGGACCCAAAAGACAAAGAGAAGACAGCTTTTTCAATGGGCAGAGGGCTTTGGCATTTTAATGTTATGCCTTTTGGATTGTGCAACGCACCAGCTACTTTCGAAAGGTTAATGGAACACATCCTTGCCGGGCTTTTAGGGGAAGCTTGTCTGGTGTATCTCGATGACATAATTGTAATGGGCCGAGACTTCGATGATCATCTCACGAAGCTAGAAAGTGTACTCAATAGATTGAAAAATGCAAATCTGAAACTCAGTCTTAAAAAATGTTCATTTTTCAAGCGACAAGTTAACTACTTGGGTCATGTAGTCTCTGAAAATGGCATCGAGAAGGACCCTGCTAAAATTTCGGTGGTTAAAGATTGGCCCATGCCTAAGGACAAGAAGCAGGTGCGCTTATTTATGAGGCTTTGCTCTTATTACAGACGTTTTGTGAAGAATTTCTCGAGCATCGCAAAACCCTTACATGAGCTGACGGAGCAAAAACGACCATTTAATTGGGATGAAAAATGTCAAACTGCTTTCGAAGAGTTGAAGAAGCGTTTATGTGAAGCGCCAATTCTTGCATATCCCGACGTCAATGGAGAATTCATTGTTGACACAGATGCAAGCAATGTGGGTATTGGTGGAACTCTTTCCCAGAGACAAGGAGATCAAGAGGAGGCTTTTACTGCCTACTTTAGCAAATCGTTGTCTAAACCTGAAAGGAACTACTGTACCACACGAAAAGAGCTTCTAGCAGTAGTAAAAACTCTCCAGCATTTTAAAAAGTACTTGATCGGAAGAAAATTCCGGATCCGGACGGACCACGCAGCGCTTAAATGGCTTTTACAGTTTAAAAATTGTGAGGGTCAGGTAGCACGATGGATAGAAAAACTTCAAGAGTACGATTTCGAAGTTGAGCATCGTGGCGGAAAATCTCACGGTAATGCTGATGCCTTATCAAGACGTCCCTGTGATAAGAATTGCAAGCATTGCGTGCGACAAGAAGGAAAAAAAGAAGCTGCCGTCAAGGTTATTAGAACGGATACTATCGACGGGCGATGGAACAAGGAGTTCATTATTAAATCGCAGGAAGAAGATAAAGATTTGAAACCGATACTGGAGCGGCTAAAGAATAACTCTCTTCGGCCAGAATGGAGTGAGGTAGCTGATACTAGTACCGTCACGAAAAGCTATTGGGCGCAATGGAACAGCCCAATAATACAAGTTGGACTACTTTGTCGAAAATGGGAAAATGCTTCTGGAAGAGACAGTTATCTTCAAACAATAATGCCAAAATCAATGATTCCTGAAGTTTTGCAAGTTTGTCATGACGGCCCATCTGGCGGACATCTTGGAGTGTGAAGAACCTTACTGAAGATTCCTCAACGCTTTTATTGGCTGCACTGTAGGGAAGACGTTGAAGACTGGTGCAGGAAATGCGTTAAATGTTCTTCAGTTAAAGGGCCGCAAACTCGGAGCCGCGGAGCACTAAAACAGTACACTGTGGGAGCGCCTTGGGAACGTGTTGCTGTGGATATAGCTGGACCATTTCCTTTGACAGAAAGTGGTAATCGCTACATTCTGGTGGTAATTGATAATTTCACGAGATGGCCAGAAGCTTTTGCAGTCCCTAATCAGGAAGCAATTACAGTTGCGACAAAATTAGTAAATGAAGTATTTTGTCGATATGGTTTACCGTTAGAAATCCACAGCGACCAAGGGAGAAACTTTGAATCTCAACTCTTTCAAGAAATCTGCAAGATGATGGGGATCCACAAAACTAGAACAACTCCGTATCACCCTCAATCGGATGGAATGGTGGAGAGATTTAACCAGACATTGGAGCGCCATCTTGCTAAAGTAGTCGATAGCCATCAGAGAAACTGGGACGAATATATCCCACTATTTCTTCTGGCTTACAGAGCCGCAGTACATGAAAGTACGGCAACAACCCCGGCGCGAACAAATTTAGGAAGAGAGCTACGACTTCCAGTAGACCTTCTTGCTGGATGTCCACCGGGGACACCTAGCTGTGTTACCGATTATGCATGTGAATTAAGAAGAAAGCTCGAAGAAATTCATGAACACGTTAGACAAGAGAATTTACAAGCGGGAGTAAGAATGAAGACCCGATATGACAGACGCGCAAATGCAAGAGAATTCGAAGAGGGAACTTTGGTGTGGCTTCATAATCCGGATTATGGTTTTTATGAAATTTGGAAAATGTTTATGAATATTTGTCAAATATTTAAAAGATTATTTAAATATTTCGAGTAAAAATTAGAAAATTCTAGAAACTTCAGGAAGGAATGGAAAGGTTAAAAAGAGACAGGAGATGGAAACACAAATTTAAATATTTCGAATAAAGATTAGAAAATTCTAGAAACTTCAAGAAGGAATGTAAAGGTTAAAAAGAGACAGGAGATGGAAAAACAATTGAATAACGAAAAGACAATCGAAATTAGTAGATCTAGAACATTCTTAGGGGTATATAAGGCGGTGTAAACGCGCTAAGCGCCAGTTTAAGTTGAAAAGTGGTAAAGTGAAGAAGAAAAGGAAGAAGTAAAGAAAGAAAGAAGAAGTAGTAAAAAAAAGTGAAGTGAAAGTATAGTGCAGTAAAGTGCAGTGAAGTGCAGTGAAAAGCGCAGTGCAAAAGACGCTAGTGTTGGTGCTGTCTGCGTCGGAATCAAACGGCGTGTCGTGTGTCAAGTCGAATAAAGTGTCATCAGTGCTACTCGGTGTTTCCTTGCAATCCCGTCACCCCGTCCGTAACAATATTCTAAAATTGTTCTTCTGAATATTGCGTGAATACAATTTAATTAAGTAATAATAAACGGTATTCCGTATGTCATTGTCTAAAATAATATGGATAAACTTATTCTCTAAGTTTATATGAAACCAAATCTATTAGAGTTTTCTGTATTCAAACCTAAATAAACCGAGTGAAGAAAAAAATGTCATCTCCAGAAGACCATAACAGGGTAATGTTTTGTTGATTCAGACTTTTCAAGTAGCATAATAATATATTCAACTGTATGTGGGTATGTATAGTGTAGCAACACACTTATATTTCTCACACGAGAAGATGCCCAAAGCTACGCGCGTACATTGTATTTTAAGTTAGCCGTTTCTTTCTGATCCCGTAAGAAGTTTAGGAAATCCCTCCTTAGTGAACCTATACGGTTCCCAAGGAACATACTTGCCAAATTTCAGCTACTTGCGCCCAAAAGTTATGGCTTGCCGTTATCAGTCAGTCAGTCAGTAACGCAATTATTTTATAATATACAGATATCAAACGGTTTAATGCTCGGATGATGATGATCTTAGTAGTGCTAACAATGAAAAGAACACTGTAACAATCTTAATCTCATAAAATTAATTTAGCTGTCGTACAAAAGTCCTTAAGAATTTGAATAAAAAGAAAGAAAAAAAAATTACAAGATAACAATGGAATAAACTTTTCAAATTGAGCAAAAGATTTTAAATTGAACATATTGGCTAGGTATATATACCAACCCCCCTCGTGGGATCTCCACCTTGTCGTGGTGGAGGGGAGCTCAGTAACCGTGGCTTGGACCCCCGCGGTGAAGCCAAGAGAGATCCCGGGAGTGGACGCTCCGCGTGGGCTTGGAGGGGCCTGCGCAGGATCCGTCCAAAGTGCGGGTGCAGGGCACAGTTCTGTTTGTCCCTCGCAGTCGGGTGCGGTCGCAGGAGGAGAGGCGTGTCGGTGTTGCGTTGCCGCGCACCCCATCTCCTGCGACCAAATGGGGGCGCACCATTGTTGCGTCGCGGTGGAGCCGCAGAGGAAGAGGAGATGCGGTGTTGCGTTGCCGTCCGCCCTATCCTCTGCGGCCGCTGGGTGTTTTGGCGGCGGAGCCCAATACCTTCATCTGCCGCCAAGAGGGTTTTGTTCGGGGCCCGCCTGGCCATCTGGCGGGCCAAACCCGTCGCGGGGTAGCGACGAATGCTTCGGCGATAGCCTATCCTCCGACATATGGGTACATGAGAAAGTCGAGGTGGTTTTAGTGGTACCACATACTCCGGCTCTCATTTCTCCCAAGAGTCGGAGATCCGAAGAGATTTTCCAACTCGTGAAACAAAAAAAAAGGTATATATACCTACGAAAACTCCGACAATATACCTACATACCACTACCACACGAACGGATAAGACGTAGGATAGGATGAAACAGTAAGTCTGCCTCTTTTTTTTATTTCAATTACTTAAAACTGGGCTATGTTACCCTTCAAGAAACTTTATCAAAGAAAAGATCTCTTTACGGTATTCAGAATGAAAGTAACAAAACTATAAGTATATTCAAGTTAAAACCAGCAGTAGTTTTACCGCTCTTCTAAGCTTGTACTTACTTTTGAATTCTTTAAAGATTTGAGTTCGCCTTGCAAGTTTGAACAAATTAAAACTAATTTACTTGAGTTAACTGCGAAGTTACGCTTTTGTTATCGCTAAAGAGAAAATCTGTTATAGTTTGATGCTTCTGTTTCTCAACTTAGCTGAAAATGAAATAGTTTATGTGCCGACAAATTCAAATTAATCGTGAGCTGAATGAAACAAATTGAAAGAGCTATGGCAGCTTCCCATACATCATTTTAGTTCATGACCAAATTTAGCATCTATAAATGAAATATACCTTGTTTGATAGAATATATATTGCTGATTCTAAAGGTAAAAAAATCGTAACTGTAGGATGCCAGGTTTTTGAGTTATTATGCTTAGAAGTTTTATAGGTTATGTCATTAATAACCATCTATTTAGTATATTGCTGCATCAAATAATAATTAATTGGTATATAAAACTGAAGGAGCTCGATAGCATAATACTATTTATGCCCACTAGTAAACATTACTAACGATTACGCAAGTTAAGCAACCCCAGGTGTGGGCACCACTTGGATTTGTCTTAACCTCCTCTATGCATAGAGAGACCAGTCTGTTATCATGACATATTTAGATATCAGTCGTTAAAATCAGAGGTTCTTATGCAGCTTTAAACATATGCTATCAATATTGACTATTTATTTACATACTGAACGTTTTTTCAAGGAAAAATAAAACACGACTGATTTCCCAAAAAATATATAGCCTATGTCACGTGAGGATTCCAACAATAGCCCCCTCACCGAAATCGGTTCAGCCATTTAGAAGTTATGGCGGAATAAAGAAACTCACATACATTTCATATTGCAATTCTCTGTGACATTTTGACGAAGCCTATTGCGGATAACCGTATGTATATTTTTATTTAATGGTGCATGAATAAATGAAATATGATTTATAATTATAAAAGAAAAACCATACTTACACTACTTTTTTGGGCACTCGTGTAAAATAGTGAGCCGACGACGGTTTCTTAACGTGTTACTTACATAGGATTACCAAGGATAAAAAGATGTTTCTGGTTCCCTAATGTATGAAAAAGGTTTGGTGAATAGTAAAAACACAAGATTTCATTTTACAATATTTTATTATTCATCATCCTCTATAACTGGCACATCATAGAAAAAGGCAGCTGGTGCAAAGATATTTTGTTGATGTCTAGCCCATCCTAAATACCAAACGATGATCATTACATGAGCGCAACATCCTAGCGTACGCCGACCAACGAGGCAACTACAGCAATATTCAGTGATTCCTATTCGTCCAGGTATATATTTTCAATCAGAACATAAACATAATATTGTTTCCGACTTACGTGTCTTGATTTTATTCTACCTCTTATTAAAATAGCGTCATCACTGCCTCTGAGATTATATTCAGTTGTTTCTATATTATGTTCCCTACGGACTTCAACTGCCGTGGCCACGACCACGAACTCTCATTTTGGCTGTAGAAACCGGGTACAAAACACTATCCAAGAAACAGAGCAGTATCGGAATCCTTAAGCACGCACAAGTCACAAAGAGGCAATATCAGGGTCCATAAACAGTTTGAGTGATATAACAAGAAGCGAAAACAGAGTCCTTGGGCAATCCGGGTCAAAAAGAATATTGAAAACAGGGGAATAGCAGCGAAAACACTCAGAAAACAAGCAAACAAGCGCGGGCGACAGCGAGATGATGTGAAATAAATCGAAATGTCAAATGTCATGTTGTATTTTTTTTATAGCTCTGAATGGCCATCTTTTAGCCAGCGCCCAATTTTACTTTAAATGTCGAAAGAAGTTATTAATACTGTACTTTATTTAAAATCCGCATAGAAATAAACGTAACAAGCAAAAAAATAGTATTATTAATATTAATTAACTATTTAAATCTCTTTATCTATAAAAACATTCATGATTCTATCTTAGAAAAATAATTATTTACTCTGGCAACCTTGTGGCTTTATGACAAAGAGATTGGATGTGCTTTCTGACAAACCAAAGAAATGGCCATTACGAAAAGCCGGCAATCAATTAACATAATAGCTATTTTTAATTTTATACTTTTTTACCTAGCCTTATCTAAATTAGACTAAAATATAGAAAATCGTATTAAAATATTTCATGAATTTTGGTTGTAATGAGTTTTTAAGATGCTTTTAGTGCACTGAACTAAAAATCTGCCATAGCTCTTTGATTGGCATGAAGAATATTGCATATTTAATCTTGAAAATTCTCAGATGTAATGATTCTGGGTTGAATGGTATGTACTTTGACGTTTATTTAAATAAATATATTATAGTTAACTTTATTGCATTTGCAACAAACTTTGTTTTTAATAAATACTGTGACATTGCCAAGGCTTATTTAATACTTTTAAGAACATAAGATTTTTGTGATTTTAGGCCTGTATGTATTTACAAAAAAAGTATAAATGTTTGTTTATCCATTATCTAGTACCCATAGTACAAGCTCTGCTTAGTTTGGCACTAGATGGTGATGTGTGTATGTAGTTGAATAATATTATATTATATTGTTGTTATTATTTAAATAGTAAGTAGTACGAATAAAATAGATTTATTTTTTCTGCTACCAACAATTTGTCCGCTTTACTAATTTATTTAATGCGAAACCTCATGTCAATTAAAGATTTTTTATGTTTTATAATCAAATAATAAATTTCATTCCTTACAGATTTTTGAGTATAATTATTATTTGGAACCAAATCAGGGTAACAAATATCACATCTCACCATTACTTACAACCTGTTGCAATTTTTTGTTAAATATACATGATGTATATTTTAAATTATACAGGGAACAAATAATTGTCGTACTGAGTAGGTTATTTAAATTAACTTCGTATTGTGCTGCCATCTACTGACTTGGAGTTTTTCAGAAAATTATCTTTGACAACTTGTGTATCCATTTATCACATAATGAAATCATCTGTGTTGTAATTGCAGTAACGTGGTGTAAGGTAAAAAGCTTAAAAAAAACTTATGGGTTAAGTTTTTTAACAGTACAGAAAAGTATAATCAGTATAGGTATTTAAAAAAAAATCTGTTTCTGACAACGGACAGCTGAAACTATTGGGTACACGAAGTTACCAGTTTCAGCTTGGCATGTATCTTCCTTGGGGGAATATAGAGGCGTAAGCCGCTACTTAACTTCGCCTTTGTAATAACAGCTGTATATTGACAACCCATAAACCAATTGCTCTCTGAGCGCCGCAATTCAAAGGACATTGATATCACAAGATGAGGACATTGAATTTCAACACGGAGTATACCGCATTGGTTTATAAGATATCAATAAATTGTTTAATAATGAACTTGTACCTAGTGATCAAATAGTAATTATTTTGTTTCATACTTTTTCAGCGCCGATTTTTTTGTCGTAGTCGAGTTTTAGTTTTAAATGAAATTGTTTTAACAAGAATATTGAGTTTTCCTTTAAATATATTGTGTAAGATCTGGTTAAACTATAAGAGCGGTTTCAAACTAGCGTTTTATACGCGTGATAGAGTGAGCATAATATATATGTATAGATACAAAGTATACAGCCTATATGTATTATTATAGTTCTATTTCTCAGGTGTTGGAAAATAAAAGATACAACTATCAAATCTTACTTTTATTTATTCAGCTTGTCACAAGAGTATATTTTAAAATCTCAAGTTTTGATTCTATAATTACATTTAGCGCCACGTTCGCAAAGCAAGGGCATAGAACCAAGAGAAAGAACGTGGCCAAGAAAACTCTTGGCCATTCTTTTAATAGTTGTAATTATCGTTTATAAAAGCGGTACAATCAATACATATTATTATATCGGATAGCAAGGTTGTGGGTAGTTCAATATTTCAAAAGTAAATATTACCTTAATACAATAGATTAGCATAATTTGTTTAGTAATATTCACTACAGATATATTTACTATAGTAGTAATATGTATTCAATATTTACCATTGAAATATTCACCACACGATGTATATAATAGACAGGACTTGTATCTCAGCATATCATTCGACTCTGTAATATAATTATGATACCCCAAGATCTGAACTTTAACATCTCACAACTGACGAAACCACCCAAAATATCACCCACCATATCAATTATACAATTGCTAAGCTATATTATTACATTAACTATACATTGTCTATATTGACAATACTCTAAATAACACCACAATAGCAATAAAGAATTGTGAAACACATTATTAGTAAAAGCACAATATAAAAACACAATAATATAAAAGTCAGAATTATATCGTACCTTAGTTAGTCGTTGCCGGGGCGGAACTGGACATTGAACAGAGTCTGTTCATATTTTATACTCTATTTACCCGTTTGACAGTGTCAACTGTCAAACGTCTAACCAAATTGTCTATTTACAATTGGCAACACTTGTTCATCCGATGTTAACACTTCGACTGCCGGAAGTCAACTGAGTGTCGCTCCGTAGCGATCTGACTTTTATACTAGTGTACAAACAACTCACCGTGTGCGGATATGACGTTTCGTCGCCCACGTGTAGATTGAAATACAATGTTTTATTACAAAACGAATTCATAATACATTTTATACTTAAAATACAATTGTTTTAACATTTTATAGAAACATACATATATATGCACAATAATCAGAATTATCAATCACGCGTGTATAATCTCGTTTTTAGAAGCACAAATAGGTGCATACAGGGGCGCCTTTTGGCACTCGCGCAACTCGTACGGGCGTTGTGCTTCTAAGCTCGTATAAGTGCGAATCCATGTTGATACTGACACGATAAATATCACACGAGTATGGTCTATGAAGTGCGTAATGTAGCGCTCGTGTAAGTGCGTATGCTGAAACGACCGTATATACGCAGAAAAATACGCTAATCTGAAATCGCACTAACGCGGGGCACGGGTCTGCAACAGGAACAAAGATAGGACGTGCATGCATATCTTTTTTAAAGGATTGCCGTATTCTTTGTTTAGATATTAGTTACATATACGACAACTATAACAATATGACTACAAACCACTTCCACACGAACGGATAAGGTAACGGATAACATAGTAAGTGCGATAAAACAGACTTTCTTTTTTTATCTTTCAATTACTTAATACTGTGCTCGTCTATCCTTCAAGAAACTTTATCAAAGAAATGAGCTCTTTACAGTATTCAAAATCAAAGTAACAAAGCTAAAAGTATATTGAAGTCAAAACCAGCAGTAGTTTTACTGCTCTTCTAACCTTGTACTTACTTTTGAATTCTTAGTAGATTGAAGTTCGTCTTGCACTTGCTTAACAAACTTGAACAAATTAAAACAAATCTACTTGATTTAACTGCGAAGTTACGCTTTTGTTATCCCTAAAGAGAAAATCTGGTATAGTTTGATGCTTCTGTTTCTCAACCCAGCTTTAAATAAAATACTCTATGTGACGACCTATTTGAATTTGTGTTGAGCTGAATTAAAAAAATATATATTCCAATTATGATCGTTATGAAGAATATTGCATATATAATCTGTGGAAACGTTTTGCTCAGATGTTATAATTTTGGGTGGAATATTATCAAAGCATGCATTTTAAAACAACTTTGATGTTCCTCCGAATAAAAAATATTTTAACTAACTGTACTGCATTTGCAACAAATTTGTTTTTAATGAATACTGTGAAATTGCCGATATATTTAATACTTTTAATTACATACGATTCTTGTGATTGTTGGCCTTTTGAACATTTTAATTTAAATAGTATTTGATTATATAAGTTAACATAACTTTATTAAAAACGTATGCGTAATAAATATGATTGTATTCAGTTCAGACCATAGACGAGCGAGAGAGATCTAATTGTAGAACAAAATTTATCCTTAATTTCAAAATTAATAGCAAAAAAGCATTTTCAAGGCGTACAAATGTATTAGATTACAACACACTTGCATCGAATTACGAACAATTTAATTTAGAATGAAAAAAACAATTTGCAGAACTAGATATTGACATCGATGATGCAGAAAACCAATACAAAAACATACTCGTAGTAAACAGCAAAACAGCAACCAGCAAACATTTACTCAAAAACGGCAAAATCTAAATAAATTATCTCCTACGACTAAAGCATTATTAAAAAACAGAAGCACTTTTAAACTTGGATTGCATGAATATAGAAAAATGGACAAAAAAGTTAAGCGCAGTATTAAAAAAGATATCAGACATATTAATACAAATCTGATAACGGTGGCAATAACAACAGACAGGTCACTTAAGATAGCGAGACAGGGAATGAGTAAAGGCAAATAGTGGATCACAAATCGCAAAGATGAAAACAGAAGTTTCAGAAGCATTCGAGATGAAATTAATAACATATCCACAAATAATTTTTCTTTTCTCTATTCAGACTATTCCAAAATTAATAATATCGAAAATGACGCACATAATGATAAAATTACACCAATAACATAAGACAAAATTTTGCCATTCCAATATATTCTTCTGCACGAAAAAGGTGAAAAATGCAACATCGGCATCTACCGACCCATAAGTTTGTTTTTTTTCTCCCATATTTACAAAAATTTTATCAAATTTATAGAAAATCATATCCCTGACCAATAAGACCAATATAAACCCGTCGAGCAGGCAGCATATCCACCCGGTTTCTCCACTATAGACTACCTCCATACCTTGAATCATAGGAAAACATTACGAATTTAACTAACCTCTGTACCTAAGATTCGTGGATTATTACAAAGCCTTTGTCGGCATTACTCATAGCGCAATAGAAGATGCCTTACAGAAATGGTGGGCTTATTTAGTAACCAGTTGGGTGCGTTATGATAGTCGACGACGACGCAGCAGACCTCACTGGAGATGGCGGGACGACCTGGATGCATTTGACAGCGACCCCCCGACTGGCACTTTTATTTTTCTCTGATAGCAAGCATTTGTTCGCTTTACTTATTGATTTCAACGCGAATCCCCATGTTAATTAAAAGTGTTTTAATGTTTTTTTTATCACATAATACATGCCGTTCCTGACAGATTATTGAGTAGGTATACATATTAATTGGAACCAAATCAGCGTAAAACAGATCTCACCATTACTTACAACCAGTTGCGTTTCATATTTTATGAAAATTATTTGTTAAATATAGTTTACATAATTATATTTTTAATTATACGGGGAACAAATAATTATAGTACTGAACAGGTTATTTAAATTAACTTCGTATTGTGCTACCATCGTCTGACTTGTTGTTTTACTGAAAAGTATATTTGGCAACTTGTGTATCCATTTATCACACACTGAGATATGTGCTGTAATTGCCGTAACGTGGTGTAAGGTAAAGAGTTTTTGAAAAGTACAGATAATTATAATCAGTATATCCGCTTGTTTGCCTGTGTTACATGGCATATAACAAAATTCAAACACTAAATTGGCCGTGTTATATGGCATATGACATCGCATCTCAGTCTACTATGCCCGTGTCATGCTGTATATGACATGGCTCCCACGGTCGAAAGAGTGAAATAAACTCGTCTCTGTCGCTCTAGGGCTTAGTTTGTATTAATTATCTCGTTTCTATGTTAAATTTCCCGTCATACTAATCCCAGTCGAGTTTCGACTCCATAGAGAAATAAAAAAAAAAAAACGTTCGTTGTCTATGTTGTCATTGAGTGTTTATTTCTGTTAAATTTAGTTTTATTCTTTAAGGTCTATTGTGTTTATCAAGGTATTTAAATAAATAACACGTATATATAAAAATTCCAGCATGAAATATAAGATTTGACTTTTTTCGAGACCTTAAGTAGATTTTGGCGCGCAACAGTGATTTTACTGAGAGCATGGGAACTGTTTCAGAAATGTTCATATTACTCGGAACTCGTGAATGCTATCCCTATGATTTCTTTTTGTTTTAAAAGAATATAAGACTACTTATTTAGTGTTTGTTTAATTTTATGCTTAAAAATGTTATTTGTGCATTATATGGACTTATCAAATTTAACATAAATTACGCCGCGCGGCGCCAGATAATGGTTTGGAATCTGACCTGTAATTCATAAATATGTATGAACAAGTGTACTTTTTTATTTTTTATCTTATTGTCTATTATATAAGTAACGTAATTAAATATTAAAATCGATATTACCCCTTTAAGTCTTGAGGTATGAACTTATAAATACAAAGCGAGCTCTAAAACGCGCTATCTTAATTTCAAACGAGCATCACTCGACACCAGAGTCGTAATCTAAATAAACAAAGATAACATTGTATAGTTAGTTTCATAACAAACATAAATAATATAACACTTGACAACCTTTCAAAACAAATTGAGTTACAAGGACTGATTGTGTGAAATCCGACCCGCGCGCCGAGGCGATAAAAACGCGCGGGCGTTTGATCGTTATCGCTTTCAAGTGGCCAAACAAGCGGATATAATAGGTTTTTAAAATTTATCTGTTACTGGCTGACTGACCGACAACGGACAGGTGAAACTACTGACCGCAAAAGGCTGAAACTTGGCATGTATCTTCCTTGGGGAATATAGAGGAGTACATCGTTTCTTAACTTCGCCTTTATAATAACGTCTAGATATTGACAACCCATAAACCAACTGCTCTTTGAGCGCCGCAATAGGCTTGAGTCCTAAAATGTAATTAGCGATTGATTCGTTCCTTTATTAGATATTAAACTGAAATACCTAAATTTTTCTTCAAAAATCGATCAGCAACATTACTAATTACGGCTTTTTAAAAACCTTTTTGAATTTGACAACAAACCGTGAATGAAATCTGGTCTGATGTACCCACTTTAATTTTGTTAATTTCGATTTGACAGGTAGAAAGTTTGACGTTTTAGTTGTATTTACTACTAAAACGTCAACAACATGAATGGTGGACGTACTTGTTGACGTAATGCTCTCTGATTGGTGTTCACTGTTACAAGAAAAAATACATTATTTTTAGTTTTAGAATCCTAAAAATAACATTAATCTTACCTTTTCATAAATAATAAACTTTATTGACATCTTAAAATCCTTACGAATCTATAGATACTGCAATCAAACCGATTTATTCTTAGTGGACACAAGCCTATTCAAAGGATATTACAAGATGAGGATATTGATTTTCCACACAAGCAGTATACTGCATTGTTTCATAAGATATTAATACTATTGAATAATGAACTTGCACTTAACGATAAAATAGACATTACATTCATAACCTAACTCTTCTTCTTTTTGTTTGTTTCCAACTCAGGTAACAGAGTTTATAGGCTGCATGAAGGCCACCAGCATGCGCTAATGTTTATGATTCTAATTAAAAAAACGGTACCAACAGCTTAACGTTCGCTTCGTAGCACGTTAGCGCTTTTATGATGTACCTAAATATCACAAGTAAAGGTCACCAACCCATAGTAATCTCTGCAAACGTTGCTTTACTTCGCCAATCTATTTTAAGAACGGCGAGTCAAGTCACGCCATGAGTGCTATAATTAGCTAACTGTAAGGAATAGAATAGCGATAGCCTAGTGGAGAGACCGAAAGACTGCTACGCAGAGCGCCCGGGTTCAATTCCACGGCGCCCACCAATGATTTTTTGGAGTTATGTGCTTATTAAATTGTTAATTATCGCTTGCTAAACGGTGAAGGAAAACATCGGGAGGAAACCTGCATGTCTGAGAGTTCGCCATAATGTGCTCGATAGACATGTGAAGTCTACCAACTCGCACTAGCCCAGCGTTGTGAACTAAGGCCTTACCCTTTTCATAGTGAGAAGAGGCCCGTGCCCATCAGTGGGACAGTTTATAAACAGGGTTGATGATGATGAACGAATAATGTCAATTTAACTTAAATATTAATTTTAAAAAAGTATTCCTTACCTTACGTTAAAGTTTAATGCGTTTGGCACCTCGCTGGCCTCAATTATAAGAATTTTATTAAAATTATAACTCTTATTAAAATAAAATGGCTGTCAGCCATTATAGGTATCATATTGTTTGTAATATTTATCTCCTTATTTATATACTTATATCCTTTAATAGTTATAATTCGGCAGTTCGGTAAGCAAAACATTTTAAACTTAAAGAATACATGTGTAGATTTTCAGGCCAGCACATAGTAAGAAGCCAGAATTAAATATAAATATAAAGATACTGTTCCCATTCATGATCAGTCTGCTCCAAAGCTGCGCATAGAAAAGAATAGTAAAATAGTAGACTTCACATGTCTTCAGAGAACATTATGAAGACTCTTAGACATGCAGGTTTCCTAATGATGTTTTTTTTTTCACCGCTTAGCAAGGGGTATTCTAAAGTAAATAAATAAGCATAACAAGAATACACAGACGGTGCTAGTGCTAATGCGTTGTTGTAATAAGTCGAGGCTACCCTGGCTCTAGTCAGCGTGATGTTTATTACTTACCGGCAACCCAACTGCATAACACTTAGTATCCATGTAGCGTTGGAACGTTATTCTGATAGCATTTATCATTGTTTTGTCTTGTAGCCCAGAATCTGTTGTTTAATGAAATTATATAAACATGAATTTTACTTTTGTTCATATAATTTCATTAATTTGACTGCCTCTGTGGTCCAGTGGATAGCGTATGCGACTGCTGATCGCAAGTCCCGGGTTCGATTCCCGAGTCGAGCAAAACTGTTACTGGGTTTTTCCGAATTCCCAGTAGCAGCACGGAGTCTGGTGATGTGCCCGGTAACAGCAATAGGTTCGCCGCCTATTACGTGGGGCCTAAAAATTCATGGCGAAATGTGGATGATATATTACACCTCTGCCTACCCCTTCGGAAATACAGGCGTGAGTCTATAAAATATATATATGAAAAAAGAATATTTTTCCACAGCTGTGAAGTCTAATTAGACTGGAAGGCAGGGCCCAGGCTCCAGGAAGATGAAGGTTGACTTATCCGTACAATAATTGACATCTTACGATGAACAAATAAACGCATTGCCGTATTCTGTGTTTAGATTAGCGATAAGATGTATATAGACGTTAATTATAACATCTTCATAGATCTTCTAGGCTTGGAGAGGTGTAATTTTTTTCACACGCTTATAAAGCATGCGTAGGTGACAAACGTGCATAACTTTGCGAAGTATTAGATCCGTATACGTATACGAGTTTATACTACAGACTTAATATTATGTTCTTTATAATAATAACAGCATAAAAGTAATCTGAATCTCCTTTTATAGACCTTAAATATGCACTTTGTGTTTTTATCAACCCATTCATGCAAACTCTATCAAACTTTAACCATTTAAGTTAGCAAAAGCTACTCAAAACGTACTCCAAAGAACATTACTCCACAAAAATTGTTATGGCAGATAAAAAACATGCAAATATGCTCTTTTAGGTTTTCATTCTTGACGTACAACGGATTTAATAAAACCGGCATCGGATACGCCGACAATATGCATAATGTCCCGCACACGTTGCGCCCGTATTTTGAATTATAGCTCTATTACGCTCACCTAGGCTCCGTGTCTAGTCGTGTTCACTGTCGCCTAAATCATGTTGCATTTAACAAGAATTACCCTTAAAGATTCTACTACAACACGTGTTCTTGGGAAATACGGCGAGTTTTAAAGTCTTGCTCCCTTTTGTTTTACAAGAGATTGTGTGGTTTTCAGAACAATTTTAGGTGTGTGGAAGGCTTATGGAAAATGTGTTCGAAAGAAATAAGCAAGCTGAATTGGAAGTGGACTGGTCACATTTGTCGCAGAACAGTCAACATTTGGAGTACACGTGTTCTGGAGTGGAGACCGTGTCTCCTCAAACGTACTGTTATACGAAGGTTATGCTGAGTCTTTTTTAAAAAAAAACTAAAAGAGATAATTTGAAGATTTGGAAACTTTAATTTGTAATGACCTTTACAAATGACAAAAGATTATTAAAAGGCGAGTGGTCTCAATGGGAGCTAACAAAAGACTAACGCTTTCTCATGGCCCGGCCACCTGCATGTCATATAACACCGGTGCCACCTGCATAAACTAAGAGAATCCTAGAAAACTGACGTCAGCTAACATAAGGGCTCCTCCATACATGACGTGTATGTAACAGCCCCCGGGATAAGAGGAAACTTACCCTAAGGGAAAGTTTTCGAAAGAAAATATATCGATACGTAAACGCGGTGGACTTGAAATTGACTCTAATTGGATATCGGGGTTATCATCTAATTTGGTAATTACAAGCTTCGATTTTGAGCACTTGCCTTTTTTACAAAAATATAAAATAATTAATATTAACCATAACATTACTGACACTAAACTAAGAATAGGAAAACTTATATGATTATTGAAATCATTTGATGTTTCTACAGAATTTAAATTATCTATTATTCGATTGGAAACAATTTTAAGATTACAGGTGACAGATTTAATTTATTTACACGATCAACATAACAACAGCTGTCATTATATTAAAACTAGAAGAAGCTGTTGGCAATTTTATAGTTGGAGTAGTTTCTTTTACTAATCTAGTATTCTTACAATAAGCTACACAATTATATGGAACTAGAGGACGCCAGCAGCTACGCCTGCATTTTTTTTTTAATTTACCCGTTTTGGCCGATCCCGTGGGAATTTCGGGAAATCCCTTCTTAGTGCACCCTACGGTCCCCAAGGAACATACATGCCAAATTTCAGCTTCCTGCGCCCAATAGTTTCGGCTGCAGCGTGTCTGTCAGTCAGTCAGTAACGCAAGGATTTTATATATTAAGATATTAAGAAAGCCTGTACCAGATATGGCAATTTCTATCAACGTGCTATTTGAACATTCTATTGTAAGTTTAGTAGGTTTGGATTGCACAAATATCCACTTATTATTATTTAATTCATGCCAAATATCAATGTCACCATAAAACAATCTATATTGGCAGTTATTTGGAAATGAAAATAAAGCTCTAGTTATGATATCTATTTCACAATATTGATTAGCTAATAGTGTATAAATTTCACTTAATTTACAAAGATAGGTCTGAAAAGATATAATTTTTGTCTATGGCGTTATTTAAATAAAATTAAATTTCGTGTAGTGAATTATTCATGTTGGATATAGGTGATTGAGAAACTATAATACTTTTTTGGCTGCTCTATTATTTTCTATATTTTCTTGTCATATCTATTATTTTCTTGTCATTATTAAATAATTTTTGAATAGCGTTATTGTAATTTTCAGCGTCATTCTCATCTAAAATACCAAATATGTGTCTAAAAATCGCACCAACACCAGGAATCCAAGCGGATCTTTTTGAGTAGTTATTAGAGATTATATGAGAAAATGAGTCGAAATCGCGCAGTATATCTGCATACAAAGAATCTAAGGGTGTTAACATATTTAGACTTTGATTTTCTACAATATTTTCATTTTCACGGCATTGAAATCGTATAATACTGAACGCGATATGAATGTTATCAATATGGCTCTTGAAATTTGTTACATCTACAGGGATGACAACGTAAAACTGATCGTTTACAACTTTTAGGGTGCCGACCGGATCGAAGAGTATACCAGGACCTTGGGTGATGTATTCAACATATTGGTTTTCGCTGGTTGCCATGATATAAACGGCCTCCAGTCTGTAATTATAAGTCATTATTACTAAAATATAATTAATCATTTAAATGTGCAGGCTTTACCTCATCGAAGTGGTGTTTGACGGGACGTCGATTAATCAAAAGGGACATGGTATTATTACCATGGAGTTTGACAATTTTGTACGTACATTTCCAGATAGCTGATAAAGCCTTACGTAACCTTACATGGTGTCTTAAGTAAACATAATCACCAACCTTGTACTGAACTTCGCGGGTGCGTCTATCATAATATGCCGTTCCTTTGAATCTCGAAAATTTTGAAGTGCTCTTTCACGGGAAATTTTGAGACGATGGTAAAGCATTTTGAGATATTCGGGATAAGTGGTACCAGGAGTTGAATTAAAAACAGAGTCAGGGATATACATATAATAAATAATAATAAATAATAAAAATTTATTAATTCTCATACATCACAAAAATATACATACAGTTCTTAAAAAGTAATTTAGGTAAAATAATGAGGTGCCTGTACTAGGGTAAACCTGTGCCACAGGCGTTAAAGGCACTTACAGTAAGTGATTTTGATCTGAGTTATGAAGTCATCACAATATTTATCATAAACATATTAAACGTAATGTTACTAAATAAAAATATACCTACTTAGAATTATTTTAAAACTAATATGAAACCTATAATTATTTGACCACAGTCAGCAGTTCTTCGGTTTGATCATATTTCAATGTTTATATGGCTTGTGACTGAAGACAAGTTCATAGGGTGTAAAACGAGCTATTATAGGTTAGCATAGCGGTATATACGTATTTGTGCCAATTACTTTGATTCTCATTGATATACGCTTTTAAATAATCTTTCAGAGTTGAATGGCTTCTTTCGAGAGCTCCCTGCGTCTGAGGGTGATAAGGCGACGACCAAATCTCGGCAGTGAAATTTGTTCCTTGGTCAGTAAGTATAAATTTGGGGATACCGAAAAACGATATAAAATTGACTAAACATTCACATGATTCGTCTGCTGTTGCATTGGAAATAAGATAGGCTATGGAGAATTTAGTTAGGTCGTCTTAAAGAGTAAGAATAAATTTAAATTTAAGTAAACCGGCTTCGGGTAGAGGTCCAACAATATCGAGGCTAATCCTCTCGAATGGGCGAGTAGAGGTTGTGGTAATCTGCATAGGTGATTTGTTGAGTCCGCGATAAGCTTTATTTGACTGACATAGTTTACAATTCTTTACGTAATTCTCAATATCTGACCTCATGTTTTTCCAGTAATAACGTTCTTTGATTCGCTCGAACATCCTGTTTGAACCGAGGTGTCCTGCTATGAGAATATCATGATTTTCTCTGAGGATTTTGGAAATTTCTGAAGGTTCAGGGTATATAATAGTATTGTGATGTATATTGACTGTTACGGCTTTGCATCACCGCGAGTGAGCTACGAGCGACGCTCCGCCTCATTCAACGGTCGCGCATTCACTCACGCATTCTATCTGCATCTTTTTGCTTGTCGTCTCGGGTCGTGTGCGCGATTATTGTAAAAATTGTATATTTTAGCATATAAAATATATCAACGTAACAGTTACCATCAGTGTCTTCATTTCTTCACCTTGAACCAGCTATCGAAGCTAACAAATTGGTCCTTCACCCGAGAAATACGTAAAAATTACGAAGAGGAAGACACGCCATTTTGTTCGGCGCACGCACATGCCTAAGTCAACAAGTCTTACATTACTTACAAAGGATACCTGTGGAGAAAGACATATTTTCTACATCGAGGATACCTTTTCACCGTCTGATATTCAAGACAGACGACGCAGATCATTCCATATTGACGATCATCAAGATTTCAAATATAACGTCAACTCATTTCGTCATCATCTTACAAACCTACAACAAGGAGCATTCTAGACGCAAGCGGAAACATATTTGCAACATATTTTAGCAGGATTGGATAACAAATACAACATTATAACAATAACAGTGAAGTGGACTTTGCCCTTTGTGTGCACCCAACGACATGTGCACCACAGATCGGAACAAATAAACGAGTGAGTTCGTTCCTTTATATTGCCTATCTTTTCCTTTTAACTTCTTTCCCTAACTGTTGTAAAGTGCACTATTTGTATGGCATGTTGACTTCTTTTCATATTTTAGCGCTTTTCATAATTTTCAATCTGTAAAACAATGCTGTAAAAGGTAATATCACACGGTATTATTCACGCGTGCTTATGGCAGTGCATTCTTTTTTAGCAGCTGACAGCCATAATACGTTAACGCTTTATTTATAACGCTATAAGTACCTATCTAGGTATTATTTTGTCATTGCATTGCCACTGCGTCGAGCTGCTATCGTCGGCGACCGCTTATAAGAACATACATAATATAGCTTGCTACATCTACCTGCCTATCGCCATACGTAATACATAGGTAACAAAACAGATAGGTTTTGTTTATATTCTGTGCTATCGCTTGCAGTCTAGGCTTACCGTAAATCATTTCTGATCTTTAACTTCATACTTAATATTATATGCTCTTGTCGTTATTCTCCATCCAGTAACTTGTTATTCTTACATATTATTGTTCTACAATGGCTGAAGCTCGTATTAAAGAAATAATTAAACTACGCGGGAATATTAAAGGCAAACTTACGCTGTTTAACAATTACATAAAAACAATAGATGTTTGTCAACCGTTAACGGACTTACAGTTAACGGAAATAAAATTACGTTTGTCAAAATTAGAGTTCATATATGCTGAATTTGATAAATTACAGACTGAGTTCGAGACATTGTCTGAGGAGGATGGGAAGTTCGACGAGCGCGTACAATTTGAAAATAAATATTATTCGCTTGTGGCTCAAGCCACAACGCTGATCAAAACGGAGCACCAGAAACGTGACCATCCCCGCCATAGATACGACTCATCATCTGCCGAATCTGCGCCTCATGACTTTGTAAGGCTACCAAAAATAAACCTTCCCGCATTCGATGGCGACTTTCAGCACTGGTTGGAATTTAGGGATACGTATTTATCTATCATTCATAACAGTAAAAGTCTCAGTGATATTAATAAATTCCATTATTTACGCGCAGCTCTAAAAGGCACTGCGTCTTTACATGTTCAAAACATTGAATTCACGTCAGATAATTACCAAATCGCTTGGAATTTATTAACTAATCGTTACGACAACGAACGTCTTTTGGTTAACAATCATGTCAATGCTTTATTTAATTTACAGCAAGCACAAAAAGAATCCAGTCAGTTTTTGAGGAACATGATTGATATAACTAATAAAAATTTGCGTGCACTTGCCAGCCTCGGTCAACCAACTGACCACTGGGATACGCTCATCATTCATATCATGTCTAAAAAATTTGATGAAATTTCTTTTAGAGAGTGGGAAGAATTTCGTAATACAATTACAGGCTATCCTACTCTGGCTCAGTTCATAAACTTTTTAACAAACAGATCTGATTTATTAGACACTATACAACAAGAAATGACATATAAACAGAACATTCAGCAGAAACAGAATACAGCTACCTCACAACACATACAAAAATCAGAGTTAAAACAAAACAATAATATTACATGTCCTATGTGCAAACAAAGTCATTTTCTATTCAAATGTCAGGAATTTAGGAACCTGGACGTCAATAGCCGTTTACAGAAAATAAATAATTTTAAGGTCTGTAAAAATTGTTCACGACCAGGCCATACAGACAAACATTGTAAATTGTCACACTGCAAGTATTGTCAGCTTAAACACAATACACTTTTACACACAAACATACAGAATCAGACAGAATCACCAGTTACACTCACTTCATCTACAGATACTTATATACAAAATACTAAAACCTCTTCCGTACTGCTTTCCACAGCGTTGGTGAAGGTGATGGATTCTATGGGGAGACTTCGCACAGCCCGCGTCCTACTAGACAACGGCAGCACTTCTCACTACATCACGCAGCACCTCTGTGAGAAACTAGGTCTGACGAAACATGATACGAACTCCACTATTGTAGGTATCAATAATCAATGTTCCTATAGTGCAGAGTCTTGTGACATAACTATCCAGTCAATTACGGGTGGTTATCAAGTCAATGTAAAATGTTTTGTGCTACCAGAAATTACCAAATTATTACCACGCTATTACATAGATATTAGTGAATTGCCTCTTCCTTCGGGCATTCAACTAGCAGATCCCTCTTTTAATATTCCATCGACTGTAGACATACTGCTCGGGGCAGAATTATTTTGGGAAGTTATAACTAACAATTTCATAGATTTAGGTAAGCAGCGTCCTAAGTTGCAAATGACTAAACTGGGTTGGTTAGTTTCAGGCGTTATACATACACAATCACATACAAAACATAACAACAATAATCATACAGAACATTCTTCTTCTTGTCGTTTTCTTGAAAATGATGATTCAATACTTAACCGGTTCTGGGAGCTGGAGGCGGTCTCGTCCGAGCACTGCTTATCACAGGAGGAAGGAGCTTGTGAGCGAATCTTACAACACGAGACAGCGACGGCAGGTTTGTAGTCACAGTACCGTTAAGAGACTCACCTGAAGTACCCGGAGACTCCTACGCAGCGGCAAAGCGTCGTCTTCACTCCTTAGAACGCAGATTTATTCGTGATCCACTTTTTACCGAAAGGTATTTACAATTTCTGTCAGAATATCTAGCCTTAGGGCATATGACAGAAAATAAACAGATTATGTCAGACAAAAACATTAACTATTACCTGCCTCATCACGGGGTGATTCGGGAGTCTAGTACGACAACCAAATTGCGAGTTATCTTTGACGCATCAGCAGTCACAACTACAGGTAAGTCTTATAGCAACATACAGATGATAGGACCGACCGTACAGGAGGACCTCCTATCAATTTTACTCAGATTCAGACAGCATAAATATGTAATCTCAGGCGACATAGAGAAGATGTATAGAGCAATTATCGTTACACCTTCACAGCGACACCTACAGCAGATTTTATTTCGATTTAATTCTAAAGAACCAATTAAATCGTACACACTTAACATCCTAACGTATGGAACATCATCTGCGCCATTTTTCGCAACAAAATGTTTAATTTCATTAGCAGATACGTGTACGGATATTGAAGCGAAAAATTCAATTCGTAGAGACTTTTATTATGACGATTATATCAGTGGTGGGGATACGGTCGCTTATGTCGTCGAATTAGCTAAAAATGTCAGAAAAGTTATGACTTCTGCTAAATTTAATTTAAGAAAATGGCAATCAAATAATCAGACTATATTACAGTCTATTACACAAAACACAAATCAACAACAATCAGACAAAACCTTAGACTTAAATGAATCACTGCCTAATAAAACTTCAGAAGTCTCTTATGACATAAAAAAACATTTTTTAAATTTTATTAATTCACTTTTTACATTAAACACACTTCGCATACCACGTTGGGTTTGTTTCGATGCAGCAGTCACGTACGAACTACATACATTTAAAGATGCCTCGGAACTTGCATATGGGGCATGTGTCTACGTCAGGTCAGTCGATGACCAGGACAGAGTTTGTGTTCGCCTTCTCGCTTCTAAAAATAAAGTAGCGCCTTTAAAGCCTGTCACCATCCCCAGGCTGGAGTTATGTGGCGCGTTACTCGGTACAAGGCTTTGCACTAAAGTTCTACATTCACTCACAAAAACATTTAATAATTGTTATTTTTGGACAGACTCGATGATAGTCCTCGGTTGGCTAAATACATCACCTAGTCACCTAAAGACTTTCGTTCGAAATAGAATCGGTGAAATTCAAAGTACTACAAGTGCTAATAGTTGGAGCTACGTGCCATCTAAATTGAACCCTGCAGACCTGGTCTCTCGTGGAGTAAAGGCCACTGGCAATGAGGTGACTGCACCTCATTGAATCTTCATTGTGGTGGACAGGTCCTAGCTTCCTTCATCATGCAAACATACACGCCCCACAAACACCAACAAAACAGAAAAACATACCACTTCCAGAAATTTCACTTCACACTAAACAAACAATTAGGATTAACGAAAATATTATATTGAAATTAGTAAATAAAAAATCAAACTATATAAAACTTATTAGAACAGTAGCTTATATACTCAGATTTATAAAAAATTGCAAAAATACATCTAATAAAACTGTAGGTATACTGTCATTATCAGAACTTGACAATGCACAGTCACTCGTGTTACGCACGACACAACACGAGATGTTGCCAGACGAAATTCAATCACTTTTATTAAACAAATCATTACCAAAGAAAAATAGACTAATTTCATTATCCCCGTTTATGGATAGTAATGGTATATTACGAGTTGGTGGCCGCCTTAGCAACTCATACTACACCTATGATGTCAAACATCCTATTCTTTTATGTTCAAAACATCACCTTACAAAAATCATTTTTCACAAATTTCATACAGATTCCTTTCATGCAGGGCCTAACTTGCTACTATCTCACGTCAGACAAACATACGGGCCATTGGGGGGGAGGAGCCTTGCCAGGCGTACTGTTCATGGCTGCTTACGTTGCGCTAGGTTTAAACCAAAACCTATTCAGCCCATAATGTCTGATTTGCCGCGAGATAGAACGCATCTTGTTTATCCCTTCCTACATACAGGTATCGACTATGCTGGGCCAGTGCTGATTGCCGATCGAAAGGGAAGGGGCTGTAGGCTTATAAAATCATATTTATGTATTTTCGTTTGCTTCTCAGTTAAAGCTTTACATTTGGAGCTCGTAACAGATCTTACCAAAGAATCTTTTTTAGCCGCTCTTTATCGTTTCATGGGCCGTCGGGGTAAGCCTCAGACCATCTCCTCAGACAATGGAACGACTTTCGTGGGTGCAAGTAACGATATTTATAACTTTTTTAAATCTTATTCAGACGATATACAGACAGAAGTTGCGACTAAAGGTATCCATTTCAAATTTATTCCTCCCTACTCTCCACACTTTGGCGGATTGTGGGAGTCAGCTGTTAAATCAGTCAAACATCACCTAAGACGCATTCTTTCTTTAACTCATTTAACATATGAAGAGATGTCAACCTGCTTAGTACAGATAGAGGCCATCTTTAATTCCCGACCTTTGACACCTTTATCATCCGATCCTTCAGACCTATCCTGCCTCACACCAGCTCACTTCCTTATAGGCCGAACTTTTCTCACTGTTCCTCAGCTACCACCAAGCAATCGAAACATTAACCAGCTGGAACGATACGAGAGAATTGAGAAGCTGAAACAGCATTTCTGGCAGCGCTTTTCACATGAATACGTGACTTTGCTACAGCAGAAGGTCAAGTGGCAGTCTACGAGTGAGGATCTAAGACTAGGTTCTCTAGTTCTCATCAGGGACAAGAATCAACCACCGCTCTTATGGCTTTTGGGCAGGATAATAAAACTTCATCCCGGACCTGACAAAGTAAACAGGCTTGCGGATATTCTCACCAAGAAGGGCATTATTCAGAGAGCCTAAAACAACATATGCCCTCTGCCGATTTCTACCTGTTGAAGAATCCTTCAACCCCCGGGAGTTTGTTACGGCTTTGCATCACCGCGAGTGAGCTACGAGCGACGCTCCGCCTCATTCAACGGTCGCGCATTCACTCACGCATTCTATCTGCATCTTTTTGCTTGTCGTCTCGGGTCGTGTGCGCGATTTTTGTAAAAATTGTATATTTTAGTATATAAAATATATCAACGTAACAGTTACCATCAGTGTCTTCATTTCTTCACCTTGAACCAGCTATCGAAGCTAACATGACTTTAATATTAGTATTGTTAAAAAATACACAACCATACCGTAAATTTTGACTAAAGAGTGATTTTCAAATGTGTTTTTAAAGTCTGATAGTGCTATTTCATTGATATCACCACTAAAAATAATGTCATTTCTTACTCCTTTAATGTTTTAAAGATTTCGGGATATGTGCAGTTATCGAAATAATTGACCTTTGTAAATATTAGGTAGTAAGTCTTTTCTTTTAATTCTAATTTCTTAAATGAGTAAAGTTCTCTTTCTTCCTGTAGGATACTATTTGGATCTTCTGAGTCAGAGAGGATGTCTTGAAGGTAAGGGTTTGATTCGTCAAGGTCTATTGATACAGGGATAACAATGGTTTTAGTCTTTCTTTTTAATAAAGTTTCGTTATGTTCTGTAATTTGAGTGTTATAAGTCTCGTCTTTATGTTAAAAGGATTTTAGGAAATCTAAATATTCGTTATTGGAACTATTAGGAGTTTGCTCTCTCGTTTCAGGTTATTCGTCGTTAGTTTTCAGGCTATAGGAGAAGAGAAGTTTGGAGAATCAGTGGGAGTAGGAGGTGTCGGTAAGTCAATGTCTACGTTTTGTGTGTCATAAGGGCTAGCATTTAGTGCGCCTAGGTCAATTAACTCGTCAAGGACTTCTTAGGGAATTTCTAATTCTGGGCTAGGATTATTCACACCACTAATAGAGGGTTGAGGTTCAGATAGATAGGTAGATAGAATATTCTTTTACACATTCATAATACAAAATTTACAAATTGTACAAAAGGCGGCCTTATCGCTATGAGCAATCTCTTCCAGGCAACCTCTTTGGGTGACAGGAACGATGTAGGTTAGCATTAAAGTTCTGTGTGGTGCAATTTAAAACATCCAGAATAAACAATATAATAAACTTATAAATAAGGGATATACCTACACATAATATAAATTCATACATACCTACTACTATATTCAATATACCTACATATATACAAAATTCAATATACTTACGCATATACTATATATAAAATCATGTCCTCCTCACCGTGTCCGGTGACGGCGACTCCTTCAAACTAGTCTGGATTGTTGTTGCGGTGGGCGCGTATGTGACTTGCAAAGCCGAACTTTGTTTTGAAAGTTCGATTACAAGGCCCACAATAGAGCTTACCCGCCGAATTGTAAGTGTAATTGTAATGTGGCTTGGGTCGGGACTTACGTAATTGGTGCACGGTATCAAGGTTTTGGAGTCGTTCTTCTTCGTACCTATCGATCGTAATTCCAGCAATTTTCGAGCTAAGTGATTTCGCACAGCAAAGCCAACTCCGCTTCCTGCTCTCTCAGAAGCTGGTTTTCCACTCCAGTAGTAGGTATACCCCCCGAGTTGCTCACATAATTCGCCCGAATCACTGAGGTGCGTTTCACTAACAGCGGCTATGTCTATATTATATCTGGCCAATTCTCTAGCTATTAACGCCGTCTTTCTCTCTGGACACAAACTACGATCACTATCCAGAAGTGTACGAACGTTCCATGTTCCTATGGTTAGGTCCCTTAATAATTGAGTTTGTTCTTTGTTCGACCGCATCAAGATGGTGAACAGGTGACCGCGGTTTGCCACCTGCTTTAAAGATGAGACAGACTATGTTTAGGCCACCTTTTCTAGGCCCCTCCTCGGATTGGGGAAAGCAGAGCGCTCCCTGAATAGGGCTGCTTTGTCGTCAACTGAGCTGCCGAGCTGATCTTCCATCCCAATCAAGACCCAGAACGACCATCACCAGAAGACCGCCCACGTGCAGATGCCAACTAAGGTTCGGAAACACCAGCTCCTCCCCGCACCATCGGCTCATCCGTCGCCGTAGGGCTTTCTCTCGAAAATCCAGATAAAACATGCAAGAGTCATCTGCGCGTGATTATATTATAGTGGCCAAGTATTTGCGCCGCGACAGTCCACTCTCTCGTCCCCTGGTTTCCAATGCCAATGGACCGGGGGTCCGGTACGATTGATGAAAACCAGAGTTTGCAGAAGTTTGGCCACACGTTCCTATAAGAATCACGACGTGTGCCCTTTAAGGCACTACTCCATGTGCCTTGCCCCATCGCTGTAGCAACCGCATGCACTTGCCTATCGACGTTGCTCGCCTGCTACACCAAAGAGGGTTTGTGTAAGTAAATGGGGGATTTCCCATGGACTGATTACACTTGTGACTAAAGTCACAAAGTGGCGGTGGGGTCGTCACATCCCTACGCGCTTTAAATATTTTAAGGGATTTTGCGCTTCGAATTTCTAAAGGAAGTCCATTCCACAGGCGTACAGCTTAGACAGTAAAAGACTTATCAAAAAAGCTTGTGGAATGCATTGGTATTTGCAGCGTCAAATCCTCGGACGACCTCAAGGACCTTATATGTGTGTCATTAAGGAACTTAAAACGTTCTTTGAGATATAAGGGGGTACTAGGATCAAACAAGATATTATACAATAAAGTGAGAATGTGAGTATTTCTGCGAAGTCGAATCGGTAGCCACTTGAGCTTATTGCGGAATTCTGAGACATGATCATATTTGCGTAGCCCGAATATAAATCTTATACAGAAATTTTGGAGACGCTCAAGTTTATTTAGTTGCTCCTCGGTGGGGTCAAGATAGCTGACATCAGCGTAGTCAAGGATTGGTAGAAGCAAAGACTGTACAAGCGCAATCTTAGTGGCAGTTGGTAAGAAATTGCGTAACTTTCGTAAAGATCCAGCTGATGCAAAAAGTTTTCGGCTCGTTTCTTGTAACTGTGGTCGCCAAGACATGGTTTCATCAATGTAAATACCAAGATTTTTTACATGTTTACTAAGCGGAAGGTCTTTTCCATTGAAATTAATGCTTGGCAAATCAGACCAGTTAATTTTGGAAACCATTCTTTGGCTGCCAATAATAATCAGCTGCGTTTTGTCCGGATTTACTGTGAGTCCAAATTTCTGCGTCCAATCACAGATTCGCGCCAAGTCCGCGCCAATCGTTGTACAAGCGTCCGCTAGTCTATTCTAGGGGGCTTGCGTATAAATTTGCAAATCATCTGCGTAAAGGCGGTAGGATGAAAGTAATTTGTTTGAAAGAGAATTAATAAATATAGCGAAGAGTAAAGGGGATGGAACACCTGCAATTGTATTGGACCAAGCGGAATAGGTATCATCAATGCGTACACGTTGCCGGCGTCCAAACAGGTAACTCTGAAACCAGTCAATTGCCGATGGAGATATGTTAAGAGAGCGTAGAATACCAAGTATGATGTGCAAATCTACGGTGTTAAACGCATTGCTGAAATCAAGTAAGGATAGAACCGTTAGATTGCCACAGTCCATACCTAGCCTGATATCATCGGTAACGTGAACTAATGCAGTAGCGGTACTGTGCCCTGGACGGAAGCCTGACTGGTATGGATTTAAAAGGGAATTTTTACAAAGGAAGGAACTAAGTTGTGAATGGATAAGACGTTCTAGGACTTTCGATAGGAACGGTAATATGGATATAGGACGATAATCTGTTAAAGTAGAAGGCTTAGGTTTTTTAGGTAGGGGAATAATAAGTGCTTCTTTCCACGCTGAGGGAAAGATACCATGGGAAATAGACGTATTAAGTATATTGCATAGGACGGGAAGGATTTCATCAAGGATGGAAAGGATCATTTTACGGCTGACACATTCATTACCAACTGCATTAGAAGTAATTGCCAGTATACTCTTTTTTAACATCACAAGCGGGAAATTGCGAGAAGATGAAAGGAGAATAATCAGGCGTTGGTAAAGTTGAAAGATGCTGCAGGGTATTTATTACTTTTAATATTTCCATCAAACTTGGAGGACGAGGAGAAATGTTTATTAAGTGAATCAATGTTGACATTATTAGGAATGGTTTGTTGCTGAGTCTTACCAACCCCTAAAGTTTTAGGAAATTTCCAAACTTTTGCTGGATCACCGTTTTCAACGGATTTATGAATATGTTGGCGTTGTGTTTTCCTACACACCTTATTGCAGTGATTTCTAATAGTTACATATTTATCAACATTTGAAGGTGTTGGCTTTTGCTTCATTAATGACTTTGCGGCACATTTCTTAGCCATAATCCGTTTAATATCATCCCATAGCCACGGTGCTGGTAAATGCTTAATTTTAATAGCACGCACAGGCGCGTGCACGTCATATAATTGCAGCAATTGATTTGTAAATATGTGTACTTTAGTGTCGACGCAATCTGTGGAAAACAGCGATTCCCAATTGATGTTACTGGCATCCTCACGCAATTTATCTTGATCCATGCCACCAAAATTGCGTTGCAGAATTATCTTTGGCTTCGACTTGGGTGGGCGTATATTGTAAGAAAGATAGATAAGGTCATGGTAAGAAAATGCGTCTGCTGAGCATTGGCCATGCCTATGAACATAATTAAAAGAAGATACCAGAATGAGATCAAGTAGAGAAGGAGAAGTGTTAGGAAAATGATGCGTTGCATCAAGATTTAAAATTGTCATATTGCAGGATTCCGTAACTCGTCGAAAAGATGTAGTTCGAGAGTCCTGCTTGAGAAGGCAGGTATTAAAATCACCCATTATAATGGTGTGTTCATAAAAAGGAGTGAAGTTTTCCAGGATTTGCTCAAAGGAAGAAAATAAATTTATACGACTGGAAGGAGAATAATATACGCCCAATAAAACTTTGGTGTGATGAAGTTCCACTTCTAAGAAGAGATGCTCGCCCGCATTTGACGGTGGTGGCTGCGAAGACATAGAGACCATCTGATAAGGAAAATGAGCACGTAAGTATATGGCAACACCGCCACCACCGCCAAGCGCACGATCATTCCTAATTAGTTGGAAACCTGGAAGTAAATAAGAAGTTGATGGGAGGCACGGTTTCAACCATGACTCTGACACAACAATAGCATGTATATTCTTGCAATCTAAATTGGCCAGCATATCTGGGAAATGAGCAGGAATACTCTGTGCATTTATATGGACTACATTAAAGTGCTTGGGTACGTACGAAAACTGAGTCTGAAGAATGTCTCCCAGAGATGGTACACTAACAAAACTATCATCAAAGCTTGTGGCAGAATGAAAGCTTTCATCATCGCTATTGGACAAAATATGTGACATTCAATAATAATAGATATAAAAATATATAAATAGACAAAAATATATAAATATATATACTTATAATAAATGTGTATATATGAATAGAAATAATAATTTTAAATTAAAACTTAGTTCAATAGTTTGTCCACCTGCCAGTTACGCATTAACAAATAAATAAAGTCACGTAGAACAAAATTTGTAACTAACATTATAAATTAAGTTACAGAGGATACATTCAAGACCGTGGGCATTTTAAGATCAATACTTACGAAATCTCAAACAGTCCAATACATTGCAGGAAAATAACAACTTACTGCAAAACGGAACGTTGCCTTAATGCAACGTTCCGGTTCGCACTATATGCCTCTAGATATGCCTACATAAATAGCTCATATCAATGAATACAAATTTTTACATTATAGAAGCTTATTTCTTAAGGATGTCGTGTGCCGATTAAAGATGGCGTATTGACGGTTGTCAGTGTAGTACGTAGTTGGCGCCGTTGGCGGCGCTGGCGTCGTTCTCCGTCTTTCTTGCTCTCGTAATTAAGTGACACAGGAGAAACTTTCGTCTCTCTTGCACTCGTAGAGTCAGCTGTCACAGCGCGACTGCCACGCCGCCAAGCGGCAATATGGGTCACAAGACATAATATGTAGATCATGGGAATTCTACTTCTTGGAGGCAGCAGCTCGCCTGGATTTGGTTGTGGTCGGTTGAGCCACAGGCTGCTCTGCTTCCGGCAGCTGTATGTTATTCAAGTCACCAATGGATGTTATGCGATGATGATTGCCGTCAGGAACCAGTATGTGGAACTGGCCCTCTCTTGTCCAGCACTTCGCAACCCCGAACTTCGCACGTGCAGCCATGAAAGCGGTGTGTCTTGATCGGGTCAGGAACTCCGACAACGTGATGCCTGATCCCTTCAGCTTTGTTTTCGAGAACCATATGCGATCCCGCACCTCAACAGCCTAAAGTTTGAGAAGAATGGGCCTAGCTTTTTTGCTAGAGGTTGGACGTCCCATTCTGTTGCATCGCCGAATACTATCAGAGCTGAAATTGTCAATCTTGATTTGCTGCTTGACAATGTCTGCCACCACCCTGACCGTGTCTTCGTCCTTGTGCTCCTCAACACCATGAAGCAGTAACATTTTCCTGCGGCTGCGCATTTCCATTGTATCTACTTCACGGGCCACCTGGGCAAGTTGCTGTGAGAAAGATTTTAGGGCCAGTAACACAAAAGACTTGAAAGAAGCGAATTCCTCAGCCAAAGTACCAGTGCCCTGCGAAGACTTCTTTTGCAATTCAGCCTCAAATTTGGCCATACGCTCCTCGAAGTATGTTTGCATGTCAAAAATGCTTGTGTTATTGAATGGATCCATTCTAGTAAATTAATTTAAACTTCTTTGTTGTTGGAGATAACGCTTAACCAGCAGGTATATACTGTTAACTATATATTTTATTCATTTAATTTGTAAAATGATTACTATAAACTACTTTTATTAAATTTTATTGTAGAGCAAATTCAGAAAATTGTTGTTGTTTCAACTACCCACACATCATCTGTCAGTTACTGTATTAACAGGGAATCGGGACAAAGCATCAGCATTACTATTTATTTTTCCTTTTTAATATTCTATCTCGTAATCATACTCTTCAAGTTTAAGTCCATCTCAATTATTTTGAACCGGGGTCTTTGCAATTGAATAACCATTTAAGTGGGCGGTGATCAGTAACAATTTTGAATCGACGGCCGTATAAATACGGTCTGAAGGTTTTAGTTCCGAAAAGGATTGCTAAACATCCTTTTTCAGTTACACTGTAACTACTTTCGGCCTCATTAAGGGTTCGTGATGCATATGCGATAGGACGGTCATTGCCTATTGGACCTTGAGATAGTATAACTGAGATTGCAAAGTTTGATGCGTCAAATGTTAGGACGAATGGTTGACGGAAATCGGGGTAAGCTAAAATAGGAGCAGAGACTAGGGCTTTTTTTAGACTTTCAAAGGCTAATTGTTGTTCGTTTTGCCAATTGAACGGGATATTTTTCTATAAGAGATGGGTGATGGGCTGAGCTATTTTGGAAAGGTCGGGTATGAAACGGCGATTAACTGAATTTAAACCCAAGAAGAATTTTATGTCCTTAGGACATATATAATATCATACAAAATAATTTAGTGGGTCTTAATCGCGTTAACTTAACTTATTAAGGGTATAAATACCTATTTGTTACCGACGTTTCGCTCACCCGGGTCGCGGAGAGACTGATGAGATCTCAGCGCCGTCTTGTGGAAGTGCGTGTTTCGGCACCTACCCTCACTTGGTCTTTATTTAAGTTCGCAATGTCGGTACTCCGACTCACTACACTAATGACGTCTACACACTGTTGAGATTTATCACTGCGGCGGTGTTTACATTTGCTGATGACTAGATTCCAAGTAGCCGATAATCTATATCCCTCCTCCCGGTTGAAATTGTTATATTTCTTGATTTCTACCGCTTCACGTACTATCCTGGAGTAATAGTGACGATCGGTGGATAAGACTTGTGGTTGATGCAGTTCTATCCAGTGGTTTGGTCCAGACTCCAACAATTGCTCAGCTATCACCGACTTATTAATATGTCGGTTTTTTACAGCTGCGATATGTTCACTATTTAATTGTTCAGGGTCATATAGGTCATACGCTTTGTTCACTAACGAGGACACAACGGAATCCAAGTGCCGCGGATGGTGGTGCGAGTTCGCGTTGAGATATCTGTCGGTGTGTGTCGGTTTCCTATACACAGTGTGTCCAAGGGTACCATTATCTCTCACTGTCAATTTTACGTCGAGAAAGGGTAACGATCCGTCTACCTCCATTTCGAAAGTGGATCGGTCGTTCGGATGTATGGAGTTCAATTTGTCTGCGAATTGTTCTACGTCCTGCTTGTTGCCCTTCATGATGCAGAAGATATCGTCGACATACCTTCTCCATAGTTTCACATTTGACGCCTGCATGTCTATGGATTCCTCAAAGTGCTCCATCCAGATGTTGGCCATTTCCGGTGCTATAGGGCTACCCATAGCCACTCCATCGATCTGGAGGTAATGTTGTCCACGATATAGGAAGTAGTTTCCATCCAAGCAATTCCTAAGTAGAACGATGTATTCGTTAGACAGACCGTTTTCCCTTAATTTTCTCTCTACGACGTCAAGGCAATCTTGAATAGGAACATTGGTGAATAGTGACTCGACATCAAAACTCACCATCACCTCGTCCGTTTCCGTTTTCATGCTCTTGATGATTTCAATAAAGTGGCGAGAGTCCTTCGGTCGCTAAGGTACGTAACGTACCTTAGCGACCGATTGTGAGTCAAATAAATTCACCTACATATGGTTTGGCGAAACACATAAGCAAGGTACTACAACCGTTAGTAGGCAAGACGCACTTTTTCGTAAAGGACTCTCGCCACTTTATTGAAATCATCAAGAGCATGAAAAGGGAACCGGACGAGGTGATGGTGAGTTTTGATGTCAAGTTCTCTCTCTGGAGTCGGTCCCTCATGTCTGAGGATCGTGGTCAGCATCAGGGTTGCATCTGGAGCGGATGATCTGCCTCCATCGGTTTCTGTTCAGCGCGTCCCTCACGACCGTGTAGAATTTGGTGGACGTCGAGACTTTAATTTTATCTGTCCATCTTGTTGGTGAACGACCGCGCGATCTTTTGCCTTCGGTGTTCCCAACCACAATTAGTTTTGTTAAATTTTCGCCACCTCTGCGTACTGTGTGGCCAAAGTAAGAGAGAATGCGTTGTTGGCATGTGGTGAACAAGCGAGTTTTTATTTGGATCTGGGTGAGGATAGATGCATTGGTGCATCCGGCAGTCCAAGGTATTCTTAGCATTCGTCTCCAGCACCACATCTCGAAGGCATCGATCCTTTGTCTTTTTCGGGCTAGGATTGTCCATGTTTCTAAGCCATATAGGAAGATAGGGAACACCAGTGCTTGTATCAAACGGATCTTGGTTTTGATACCAATACCTCTTTTCTTCCAGATCTTGTTTAGACGGGTCATAGCATCCTTTGCCATCGCGATTCGCCTTTTTATTTCAGCGACACAACTAACATCATTGGATATTTGAGAGCCCAGGTACATATAGCGGTCGACGATATTAATGCCAGGGATATTGCTTGTAGCATTTGTCAGCTTTCCGGCTCGATCCACAATCATCGGCCTGGTTTTCGCTCTGTTCACTGCTAATCCGATGTGGCCACTCTCTAATTCGAGTCTTTGGAACAGCTGTCTCATATCTTCCATGGATGTTGCCAGAAGAACGGTGTCATCGGCGTATCGGAGATTTGATAATCTCTTTCCACCTATAGGGAAACCCTTCTGCCAATTTTCAATGGTCTTCCAAATGATGTACTCTCCGTATATGTTAAAAAGTGCAGGGGACAAAATACAGCCCTGTCTCACTCCTTTCTTAGTTTTGAACATATTGGAGCATTCGCTTCCTATCCTGATGAAAGAACGGTTGCTTGTGTACAGACTTTTAATCAAGCAAACAAGGTGTTCAGGAGCTCCCATTTCACAGTCCACAGTTTGTCTCATTTTACGCAGTCAAATGCTTTTGTGTAATCGATAAAGCAAAGGACAACAGGGCTGTTGAATTCCCTGCTCTTCTCGATGATTTGGCGGACGTTCAGTATTTGTTCCCGCGTTCCCCTGTCCTTAACGAAACCTGCCTGTTCTTCGGGTATTTGTCGATTTAGAAAGTAGTTAAGACGTTGACTAATTACTTGGAGGAGGATTTTGCTCGCATGCGATATTAACGATATAGTTCTGTAATTTGCACAGTCTTTCAAAGAGCCTTTCTTATGTAAGGGTATAAATACCGATTCTGTCCAGTCTTTTGGCCATCTACCAGTTTTCCAGATAGTATTACAGATATCGGTGATAGCCTTTGTACCTTGCTGACCCAGGTTTTTTAGTAGTTCAGCTGTGATAGCATCCTTACCCGGTGACTTCTTGCACTTAAGAGCTTTGATGGCATGCTCAATTTCTGATGGTAAGATGTCAGATGTGATGTGATGTCGAGTTAAAGTTTAACAAATTAAAGTTTCCAAATCTTCAAATTATCTCAATTTGAAGATTTGGAAACTTTAATTTGTAATGACCTTTACAAATGACAAAAGATTATTAAAAGGCGAGTGGTCTCAATTGGAGCTAGCAGAAGACTAACGCTTTCTCATGGCCCGGCCACCTGCATATCACATGACACTGGTGCCACCTACATAAACTAAGAGAATCCTAGAAAGCTGACCTCAGCTAACATAAGGGCTCCTCCATACATGACGTGTATGTAACAGTACCTTAGAGCGCTCTTTGGCTAGATGGAGTGACGATTTACGCAAAGTGGCTGATAGAGGCTGGACACAAAGATCTCATTGCCGTCCTATTACTGAGGCTATACCCAACTGTGGACTGCTTCAGTTTGATGACGATAATGAAAAAATTTGTGGTTTGATGATGTGCTGCTGGAGTGATGATAAATTATACTGGATAGTATGATCAGTATAACGCTAGGACGATGACCATCCATGAGTGTTGCCATGGTGTCCGGGTCGACTTTCTATTTATAGTTTAAACAGATATGAGAAAGAGCTATTTCACGCAGCTACTGCAGACTTACCTCCGCAACCCCAAGGGTAAAAATATTCCATGGCTTGGATCAGGGTCAGTATATTGAAAAATACTTCACACAACGATCGTCAAAGATCTTCAGGACAGCTGTCGAAAGTTTGAACCCGAGACTCTACGAAACGGTCTATTCCAACCAATTATTCCTGAGTTTTCGGTTACACTGGAATGTGTTCGGTTACTTTCTCAAAATTTTATTGGTAACAAGAAAAGAGCCCGAAGATTTTTTTATGATGAAGATGAATATTAAACATAAAATAAAAATATGTAGATAAAATAATTTATAGTACAATTCACACACGTATACCTACACACATTCTCGCACACACATCAGTACAAATAAAATAATACATATCTACTGTGTAGCGTATGTCCGCTACCTACCGCGTCTGCGTCATAATACCGTCTATACGCGCGGCCAATCAGAGAGGGCCATCGTCCGCGCTCGCGAAGCCTGACCAAATATGGTCTCGGAGCGACTCTAACTCTGATGGAAGTGTCGGTATATTAAGGGGCCGACAGAGAGGCCGGCACCGATACTCTATCTACCTACTGCCTAGCTACGATAATTACGCGTACCTACTGACCCTACGTCTAACGTGTGTCCTGGATCCCAGATGTGGGTAAGTTACTACATTTACTGCGTTAGCGTACTGCCCATCTCTCTACCTGCTAGCTGAGGCCAGCTGACGCCGCCTGCCTGACTCTATTGGTTGCGGCTCTCCTAATGCTGCTTTCCTTCAGGTTCCACGTCTACCTTTAAGCTCCGGGCTACTCTACCTAGACCGCTACACTTCCAAGCACCGTCCTCGACGTCACCTCTGCCGAAGAGTCTGGCCCTGCCCTGCTCATCGCACTCAGACCGCCGGCGCCTGCCAGCTGAGCCAATGGCCTGCGAGGATTTGCCACTACGCGCAGCCCTTCGAGCAGCCTGCCCTGCACACTACCGGAGGGAACAGCGTGGGAGACTGCAGCCCTTAGTGTTCAGGCTAGTGTTGTGTTGTTGGTCGGTCATACTCGTGCAAGGGAAGTGAGACAATACTCGGCAATAAACGCACCTAGAACCTCTACTGCGTTTCAATACCAGAACCCGTTACAGTGGCGCCTACGCCTCTCGCTTTCCGTGCTCGAGTTCTTATCTAGCAGGTCTCCATTTTGTAAGCGAGGAGGTGCGGCTACAGCGAACCGGTACGTATTGTTATACTAATTGTCTATATTTTAGTGTAACTACCTTCTACGTAATAGTTCGCAAATTTGAATCTAACGTTTTTCTAATTAGTCCTAAAGGTCGAACTTTTACGCCTTATCGTAAAGTAGGCCATTTGTAAGGGCGGAACGCTTGCGCACTAAGTGTAGTGTGTAGTGTATTCTTACGCGGTTTAGTTATTACATACACAATAGGCTCACACCCTATAAAATACTTTCTGCTTAACAAAAATGAACTAGCATATGAGGTCGCGATTAGAGTTGAGGAGCCGGCTGCCTCTGTCCTAGGTCTGCGGAAGCAGCTCCCTAAATTACTGGAAGCCATTCCAGGTGATGATATTTTGGAGTCGGGTCTAGCCATCGCGGTGGACTTTGAGGGCGCTAGCGAGGCCGTCTCTGAGCTGGCCAAGCGACTGAATTCGTTATCTACTTCTTACGACCCGAACCTAGCTAGGAGGTCTACCGCACTGCACAACCAGTTATTCCACAGATTCCGTCGGATGGAACGTCCTACGGCGTATTCAAAACGGATAACCGAATTGTGCAGCTGGTTCGACAAGCTCTCAGCGGTGCTGTCCGCCACTGAGCAAACAGGTGTCGCTCAGCAGATGCTGTGGCAGAGGTCCAACCTGCGCCGTCTACCTCGACGCAGGCAGGGTTAGCCCCAGCAGTGTTGCATTGCGAGCATTTGAGAGTTAGCGAACTGTCCAAGTTAAAATACGACGGTACGGGATGCGTCCGAGCGTCCCTACAAAGCGTAGCCGAATTCCAAACCGCGAGTAATCTACCTTCCACTAAAATTTTATCGTATGCCTGTGAAATATTCACCGGCAACGCACTTCACTGGTACCGCAGCCTAAAAGAAAATTTCACTACATGGTAAGAACTCACCACTAAATAATTAATATACGATTTTACACCGTACGATTATGACGACCGCTTATTAAATGAAAGGAAGGAGAATGAAAGGTTCATGAAAGATGACCACTGCGCAGAAATCATTTTTTAGGTCCCCGTGGAGGTGCGGGGTGAGGGGCGGGTGGAATGCTTAGTGAATGCGTCAAGAATGGAGCCACGCCATTGGTGCACGAATGACAATAATATGCGTGACGGCTGTCATTTGTGGTCTACTTTCGTGAACCGATCTCTACTCAAGGTGTTACCGAAACTATAATTATTTATCTCTCGATAATTAATCAGCTGTTCGCTAGGCTGTCACCGTCAAAGCGATTGTCCGAACGCGAAAAATTTGACATCCTATTGCATAACATACGTCCATGCTACTCGCTAGTGCTAGCATATCCATGTCTTCAATAGACTGTCAATATCTTCAATAGACAGTATAGCAACACTGCAGACGTTATGTTTAAACTACGAACGGACTAAATGAATGAACTCTCAATTCCGCGAACCGTATTAAAGTAACGACACGTTGGCACCAGACCTAGTTTACAGTCACAAACCTAATAACCGAGCGCGTAATAATTCCTACAATAATTATTTCGCTTCACTATAGAGGGTACGCCCAGTAAACCCGAATACACTGAGAACAACGAACCTAGGAATCCTAAGTCTAGACCTAGCTCTGTCGCTCTAGTCACGTCCTAGTACTGTCCGCGCTGCCGTATCAATAATCACAGTTTGAATGAATGCAAACGCGATCGGTTTGCAATTTGCTTCAAGTGCGGCCGTAGGGATGTGACATTCCCTAACTGCCCGAACTGTAAATCGACGAAACCAAAAAACTAGTTGGTCAGGGTCGAGGCGTGTCAAAATCTAAATTAGGTTCGACAACCTATGCAACTAATTTTGACAAAGATGATTGGAGAAATTGGCTAAACACTATAAAAGTGTATTTCTCTTGTTATTCCGTCACCTCGATCCTGGATAATAAACCTAAAAATGACCTACGGCCCTATGTTAACGTAACGGTTAACAGTTTACCTATATGTGGATTGCTCGATTCCGGTTCAGTCATTACAATTTTAGGTAACAACTCCCATCTGGAGGTAATTACTAAAACCGGGTTAGAAATACAGCAGTGTCACAACACTAATTCCATTCGGTCCGCGGGTAGAAATATATTGTTGCCGCGCGGTTTTATCACCTTACCCACTACTTTTAATAATCAAACCCACTTATTGAAAGCTTATATTATTCCAGAAGTTACAAGTAATTTAATTTTAGGCATCGATTTCTGGAAACTATGTAAATTACTGCCTAACCATATCGCATCCGTATGCATGTCTAAAACATTGCCTTGTAGTGTGTTAAGTGAAAATAACCCAAGTAACACGAACGTATCTTTTAGTGAGTTGAGTGAGTCACAACAAAGAATGGCTAAGTTAATTATAAAGCAATACGAGTCGATTTCTACTGAAAAAACCGGGTAAGGACGAACTCATTTAATTGAACATGCAATAGACACTGGCGATTCTGCGCCGATACGCCAAAGATATTATAGGCTACCGCCGGCGAAATAAAAATAATTATTGACGAATTAGACGAAATGCTTGCATTGGGAGTGGTAGAAAAAATCCAAAGGCCTTGGTCGTCACCTATTTTACTAACGCCTAAGAAGGACGTTAAGCTAAGGTTTTGTTTAGATAGTCGGAAACTTAATTCTATTACTAAAAAAGACGCGTACAAACTGCCTTACGTATCCGAAATTTTAGACAATCTTAGGAATGCTAGATATCTAAGTAGTATAGACTTATCTAAGTCATTTTGGTAGACGCCTCTTCGCGAATGTGATCGTGATAAGACTGCGTTCTATGTGCCTACTAGAGGAACATTTAGATTTGTGACTATGCCGTTTGGTTTAACGAATGCGCCTGCGACACAACAGCGTTTGGTGGATCACTTGTTTACGAATAGTCCTGAGTTCGAAAACTCGGTATTCGTTTTCTTAGATGATATCGTGCTTATATCGCCATCTTTTAATGCTCATGTGTCACTATTAAATAAAGTATACGAAAAATTAGAATCGGCCAACCTTACAATTAACCTAGACAAATCTAAATTCTTCCGTGACGAATTGAAGTACTTGGGCTACGTAGTAAACTCTAAAGGATTACAAGTAGACCCATGTAAGGTGGAAGCCATTCTTCAATATGCTACGCCTAAGAATAAAAAAGAAGTCAAAAAGTTCTTAGGCATTGCATCATGGTATCGGCGATTCATCCCTGATTTTAGTACTATTGTCGGTCCTTTGAACAAACTTACCTCTATCGGTAAGAAAGCTGCACCATTTCAGTGGTCGGTGGAAGCTGATGACTCGTTTTGTAAACTAAAACAATTGTTAAGCTCCGCACTAATATTATCGTGTCCCGATTACGAGAAACCTTTTCAAGTTCACACAGATGCGTGTGCGAGTGGCATCGTTGGGTTGCTTACACAAGAAATAGATGGCGTGGAAGTACCTATCGCTTACATGAGTAGGTCACTAAATGCACAGGAACAAAACTACAGTATAACAGAACGGGAGACATTAGCAGTTCTAACAGCCCTCAAATATTGGCGCTGTTATTTAGATAACGGGTTAAAATTTGTTGTGTATACTGACCATTCCGCACTGAAATGGTTCCTAAACTTGAACAACCCGACTGGAAGATTGCTCGGTGGTCGGTTCGTCTGTCAGCCTCTAACTTCGAAATAAAGCATCGGCGCGGCGCAGATAATATTATAGCAGATGCGTTATCACGATCCCTACCTGTAAATATAATTAACGCGAATAGTAATAATAATAATAACGTGAACAACCCTAATGTTGACACTGATCAATGGTATTCAGCCACCTACAATGGTTGTTTATCTTCGCCTAATGACTATCCAGACTATTCTATTAAAAATAATAAATTGTATCGTTTGATAAAATCTAGGTGTATGCTACGTAAGGAGTTCGAATGGAAAGAAGTGCTACCTTCTTCTGATCGAAATAATGCCATATTAGAGAACCATGCCGAACCCACTTCGGGGCATTTCGGTATATTTAAAACTTACAAGCGCTTAGCACTGCCTTACTATTGGCCCAAAATGCACGCTGACATAGTAAAGTTCATAAATTCTTGTGACACTTTTATCGCGCACAAACATCAGAACCATGCACCATTGGGAACCATGGGACGACCCAAAGTGTGTTCACGACCCTTCCAAACCATTAGTGTAGATTTGGTGGGACCATTACCCGTCACAAGAAAACAAAACGCCTACACCTTTGAAGTAACTTGCTGTTTTAGTAAATACTGTCTACTTTTTCCTATCAGGCGCGCAACTTCTGAAATAATAACTAATATTTTGGAAGAAAAAATATTTTTAGTCCATGGTATACCATCTACAATTATATTGGACAATTGTAAACAGTTTGTAAGTGCTACTTTAAAAGCTATGTTGCACAAGTACAAAGTTCCTAATCTTCATTATACTCCTAAATATTCCCCACATGTGAATACGGTCGAACGCTATAATAAAACCATTGGTTCTACCTTAGCGGCGTTTGTAGGAAATGACCAGAGATTATAGGACACTCTCCTACCTAAGGTGCAGTTTGCATTAAACACCGCAGTTAATGAAGTCACGGGCTACACACTCAGTTTTTTAGTATATGGACGTAAATTAGTTCCATGCGGCTCACACTATGTCGACACTGATGCTGATGATACAGTATACATACCTAGGGACGATTACGCAGAAAACATAGGTCACTTATCAGGCATATTTGACAAAATTCAGGCACTCCTCATTCAAGCTCATGCTAGGAATTCCCAAACTTATAATTTACGCCGTAAACCAGCTTAGTTTAATGTGGGAGACACTGTGTGGAAAAGGACTTTTTATCAGAGCGACAAGGATGAGTCCTTCTGTAAGAAACTAGCCCCTAAATTCGTGAAGTGCACAGTGATTACTCAAAAGTCGCCTCTCGTTTACGAGTTGTCGGACGCGTCTGGAAATTCTATTAGGTTTTGGCACATAAAAGACTTAGAACTTATACACTGTTTGAAATAGAAATAGTTTTATGATAAGTCAAGTCGATTATATCGATTAAGTAACGTTTAGTTTAGTCTATTGTAAATTTGACTATGGTCACACTGAACTGTCAACTTCCGTTTTCTGAAAATTGCTTGGACAGACGTTTTGGTTTTGGGCTCGCGCCGTTTTGTCATATTGTAATAAAATTGGAACCCGATTGAGTGCCGCTTCTTTAATCAGAAGGCATCGGTTCATTTGTGATAAAAGATATTGTGAACTATTGATTGACATTTGCGAAAATTGTGAATCCGGTATCGACGTCCACGTGCCAACGTGTCTTGAAAACGTCGCGTTTGCAGCTTAATAGCTAAGTATAAGATACTTCATTTACTTATTTTGGCCAATATATTTGTATGAATGTGTCTAATTTAGCTCAAGCCTGACACCAGAAGATATAAGGTAAAATTTTCATGTACCTACTTAATACTTGAATTCACTGTGCAACACAGTACACTTATGTCTGAGATTTGTTGTGGCTGACAAGGACTGATGAATAGAATCACGCTTCCACCAATCTGCTGCAATTAATCCCAGGTCTTTCTAGCCAAACTCTAGACATAAATTTTTGGTGCAGAGCTGTAGTTGAAACTTAGCTGTTGATTGTATCTAAACTCAGATTGGTATAAGCTTGTATCACTTGACAAACACTACAATACTGTCTACAAGGTGATAACACCTTGTAGACAGTATTGTAGTGTTTGTCAGGTCAGTATTGTCTAAAATACATAATATTTAATTGTATAAGTTGACCTAGATAATTTGAAACACATTGTCATACATAACCTCAATCAGTAATTGTTTGATTTCAATAGTTGAAATCTAGCATAGATTTGTTGTTGTTACTATTAATAAGTCGGTTTGTTTGGATACATAACAGCTGTATGTATCAATAAATTTAGTAAATTTAGTTTATTGCATATATTGGACATTATAACATTCAAACTTGACCTTGCATCTTGGGCAAGTCACATTGAAAAATTGAATTTAATTAACCTTTGTTTTGTTATAATATACAGATAATATTGTTAGGTAACACTGGTGCCTACAGTTGTAATATATAATACATTTGGTCTGTTTGTTGCAGTAATTAATTAATTACCTATTTTAAGTTTCAACTTTAATTGTTGTATGTTATAACTTTAATAACCTTTGTCTTTGAGTCAATATATTGAAACTATTAATTTTGTTGGGCAGTAAATACCTGCCACTTGCTTGTACTAGCAGTAAACAGGCTAATACCTTGTTGGTTTCAAAGAATTAAGAAAAATTAAGTTTTGATTGTCAATATTATTTAACGCTTGTCCGGGCTCTTTTGAAATTTGATTATTTTATTTATTTATTTTATTTTTATTTTAACATTTCAGGAAAACTTACAGCTATATAATACTATAAAATATAATGATAATAGGTTAAGGCCAATTAAAAGTTTTCACTTATAAAATAATAAAAATAGCCCTAACACATAGTCAGATAAACAACAAGTAGACATATGTAGGTACACAGTTAAATATGAGTAAAACTAGTTTTTTTTTTTTTTTTTACACTTGCTCAAAGAAGTCATTACACAGTTGCTTTTTTAATTTAGTGACACTAGTAAAGAAAATGTCAATATCCACATTCCGGCATGCCGCATTATACATGCGACTCGCTCTTATCAAGTATGAGTTTTGTCGGTAGTTGGAATCTACAGCAGGAACACGTAATAAGTTAAACCGTCTAAGATGTGCTGACGGAACACTTAAAGCCATTTTGCTCACCAATTCTAACGAGTTAATTGCTCCTCTCATGATACCAAATAAAAATGACAAGTCCGCTATTTTTCGTCTTTCAACGAGTGGTAAAATGTGAAATTTTTTACATCGTCTCATGTAGTCAGGTAAATAGCAGCTGCAACGATACTGTATATACCTTAAAAACCTTTTCTGAATGCACTCTATTCGCTCAACGTAGATGTTATATTTAGGGTTCCACACTTGTGAACAGTATTCTAGGTGACTGCGAACGAAGGAACAGTAAAGTATTTTGATTGTTTTGATGTTTTTAAAGTCTGCTGAGATTCGAAATATGAACCCGAGTGCTTTGGATGCCTTGCTGACAATGTTGTCGATGTGTGTGTCAAATAGGAGTTTTGAATCGAAAGTAACTCCAAGGTCTTTAATATTATTGACTCTTGTTAATGGTATATCTAATAATTTATAAACCTGCACTATTGGACTGGGCTTACGCGTGAATGAGCACACGTAACACTTATTAACATTTAGGTCCAGTTTATTTATTCTGCAGTATGTTTGAAACCTATCAAGATCTTCCTGTAGTTCTTTAGCATCCTGAATCGTATTTATCTGTTTCATTACTTTCAAATCATCAGCATAAAGAATAATTTTGGAGGATATGAAGCAGTTACTTATGTCATTGACGAATATATTAAACAGCAACGGTCCCAACAACGAACCTTGTGGGACGCCCGAAGGAATATTCGTAAGCGGTCCTCTAGAGGTATAACCGTTCAGCACGACAGTTTGGCATCTGTTTTCTACGTAGGATGTAAACCATCGGAATAGATTTCCGCCTACACCCATACTCAAAAGTTTACGCATTAAAATTTTGTGGTCTATTCTGTCGAAGCATTTACTGTAATCGGTGTATATAACATCGACTTGGGACCCTTGTGACATGAAATGTGATATAAAATCACAACATATAACAAGATTAGATGTAGTAGACCGACCTCTCAAGAAGCCGTGCTGTTGTTCACAAAAACTTAGTTTGAGGGCAGCATAAACTTGCCTCATGTCAGCTATCAAGGACTTGCGTGCGGCTGCTGGTGCTATTGCATCAGATTTGCGCTGGTTTGCCTCGGCCAGTGCCTTAGTGAACCGGCCTGATCGCCAGCAGGCCTTACTACAAAGGTACGAGCGGATCGATGATCGCCTGGCAAGTGTGGAACAGCAATTTCGCATTTTCAGCGCTTGCTGTCTCGAAGTGTCAGATAATGACTTCACCGCTGACCAGCGAAATAAGGTCAGCGAAGATTATGCCCAGGTCTTAGACCTGTATGATGCTGTCTCCAATAGTGCGAGACAACTAGTAGCCGATAGGGAAGGGCAACCCGGCTTGAAGCAGGAGCTTCCTAGGTCAGCACCGGGGCTGGTGAGTAGGCTTCCTACCTTAGACCTCCCCCATTTTGATGGCTGCCTAGGAAGCTACCTGGGCTTCGTTAATTTGTTTGACAGCCTGGTCAATGATAGGGCTGACCTTCGGCCGGCACAAAAATTGGCCTATTTGATGTCGGTTCTGGATGGGGAGGCCAAGGGCCTCATCCAGCATCTGCCCGTGTCTGACGAGGCGTACCAGACGGCTCGGGACCTAATTACCCGTAGGTACCATAACAAGCGTGGCCTCGCCAACACGCATATTGAACAGATTTTGAGTTTGCCCACGCTCACCCGGGTCTTTGGGTTGTGCACCCAACTTTTGAACCCGCTTTTGGTGGCCATCAACGCACTTAAGTGCCTTGACCTGTCCGTGGACCAATGGTCCTATCCATTGGTGCACATTGTGTTGAAGAAGCTGCCTGCCGACCTGAGGTCGCGTTTTGAGCAGCGCTTTGGTGGGGATAGCGCGACCCATCTGCCCCCCTTTGCTGACCTGGAGAGGTTCCTGCAGGATGAGTGCCGGGTCTTGGAGAACTCCGGTGGTGACACGCCGGCTAAGACGCAGCCGCCCAAGGTCAAGGAGCAGGCTCGCGATCACACCCGAGCCAATGTTGACCGGTGCCCTCCTCGCTTTGCAGTCACGCAGAGCTCAGCGGAGTGCTGTTACTGATAGGTCACGGGGCACAGAACTGCCAGTTGTAAGGCATTCTTCATGTCGACTCTCGTAGGCGCATCGCGAATGCCCGCCGCCTTTGCTTCTCTTGCTTGGGGTCCCACTACCAGCGAGACTGCCCAAAGTCTCGCCCCTGTCCTCACTGTGGAGGACAGCATTTGGACATTCTCTGCATGAATGCCAGAGGGGTAGGCCGCTTGTCCAGCCAGCCGACGCCGCGCACTAATTATATTGTACAATGTATTGGCGCCAAAACGAGAAAACACAATAAACAATCGTATAAAAATGACAGATTCCAAATTCAAATGTAATATTTTTTTTTTTTTTTTTTTTTATTGTAATAGTATTTATGGCCAGACTACTTTTGAAGGTGGCAGCCGAGGCTCACCGGCGTGTAGCCGAGAGTCGCCTCGCTCAATTGATCGCCACTCACCCCGCTTGGAGAACCGTAGTGTGCGCACATCCCCTCTCTCTCGTGCACCAGAATGTGCGACCGCTCAACGTCTCCAGCACCATGACTGCTGCCCCAGGTATTCCCCTCCTTTGGCGGAGCGTCCCCGCCTTGACTCGCGCCCACCTCGTTTTGGGCGGGTGCATCATTATGACCCCCCACAGATGGCGCGCGGATCAAGTCATCGCGCCTTTGAGGACTTCAAGCCACACCCTCGTTTTGACTTGCCTGGTCCTGGCCAACGGTCGCCGCCCAGGCAACAATAGGTCATTGACCCCTGTCCTATAACGCCAACCTCCCCCATTGAGACCGTTATCCTACCAACGGTTGCTGTTAGGGTCTGGGGACCCACGGGGACCTCTGTTGTTGTCCGTGCTATATTGGACACAGGTTCACAAGGTTGCATTGTTTCCACTTATTTGGTAGGGCAGGTTAAATTAAATATGGGCTCTTTTCCAAATTGTATACGGGGCATAGGTGACGTGGCCTTTAATGTTGAAGGGCCCCCCTCCACCTGAACTTGATAATTTGTTGGCTGTAGGCTCCGCTCTCTCTGATACAGTTCAGAGATTTTGGGATGTGGAAGAGCCCCCTCAAGCTGTCCGTTTGAATCCAGAACATGAGGAGTACGAGCTGTTCTTCCAGAACAACACTGGTCGACTCCATTCTGGATGGATTATTACGAGGCTACCCTTTCTGTCTGTTCGGTCTTCGCTTGGTGAGTCACGACCTTTAGCCGAAAAGAGATTGTTGACTATGGAGCGTCGCATAGGTCGTGATCCGGAGCTCAGACAGAAGTACATTGAGTTCATGAGAGAATATAAACAGTTGGGACACATGTCCGTGTCAAATTTGGATTGGCGTTCGGTGGAGCATTACTTTCTCCCGCCTCATGCAGTATTGAAGCCATCGACTGGCAAGCTGCGCACAGCGTTTGATGGTTCTGCGCAGACTTCAACAGGCGTATCCTTGAACCAGTGCTTGCATTCTGGTCCCAAGTTGGTCAAGGACCTTTGTGACGTCATCACAAGCTTCCGACAACATCAAGTTGTCTTTGAGGCTGACATAAATATGATGTTCAGGCAGACGATTATCCACCCTGATAACCGTTGCTTCCATTAGAGAGAGAGTGCATCCAGAGAGAATCCTCGCGATCCCATGGTCGTCTACGAGCTCAATACTAATACGTACGGGTTAAGGTCAAGCCCCTACTTGGCAATACGTTCTCTTTGGGAGCTCGCAGACCGCGAAGGCTTACGTTTCCCACGAGCCTCCGCCATCTTCAAAGACGATATTTACGTCGATGACATTTGCTCGGGCGCCTCCACAGCGGACGAGGCGATCCTCCTGCGGGACGAATTGATAGGTATTTTGGCCACCGCTGGTTCCAACTCACCAGCGCTTTTGGAAGGCTTGCCAGAGGATCATCAGCAAGATCCACATCTATTTGAGATGGTTGACAACCCCGCCATGATGGCTGTTCTCGGCGTCCAGTACAGACCAGTCCAAGACATCTTTACGAATAACGTAGACCTGAAATTGCCTTGTTCTTGGACTAAACGTCTCGTATTGTCTACCGTCGCCAGAACCTTTGATCCAAACGGTTGGATTTGTCCTGTCATATTTTGGGCAAAATGCTTCTTGCAGAAGCTTTGGACAGCAGGATTGACCTGGGACGAACCTCTACGCGGTACTCTTGTTGAGGAATGGACCTCTTTTGTATCCTCACTTTATGCCGTCCATGAGATCTACTTGTCTCGTCCCATCCTTCCTCCCGGGAAGTACAAGGCCACCCTTCACGGGTTTTGTGATGCCTCGGAACGTGGTCACGGGGCCGTGGTGTACTTGCGCACAGTCAGTGCCTCAGGTCAGGTGAGAGTTTCCCTGATCATGGGGAAGAGCAAGGTTGCTACCCTTCGGACATCTCTGACCATTCCGAAATTGGAGCTCTCGGGAGCAGCCCTACTTGTACGCTTATTGAACCACGTGTCCAGTACTTTGGGTAAAACCATTTGTATTAATGGGACCTACGCCTGGACAGACAGCCAAATTGTTCTTTGTTGGTTGAAGGCTTCTGTCCACGCCTTGGAGGTATTTGTCGCTAATCGCGTTTCCCAAATCCAAAAATCCGAAGTCAAACTTGTTTGGAGACACGTGCCAGGTAAGCTCAACCCCGCTGATTGTGCCTCGCGCGGATGCTTGACGCCTAGTTTAATAGGCCATTCGCTGTGGTGGGGTCCGGAATGGTTGAGTCGACCAGCAATTGATTGGCCTCGAACGCCAGTTTTGAATACTTCCAATTTGCCAGGTCTACGAACACTCGCTCTTGAGAAGGTGGAATGCGCCTTCGACCCCGATTTTTTGTTGAATCGCTACAGCTCCCTCGAGAAGTTGTTAGGTGTTACTGCTTGGATTAAGCGTTTTGTTTTTAACTTTGGGCACCCACAACAGAAACGTCTGACACCGTTTCTTTCACCACAGGAACGACAGGAGTCCCTCACCTTTTGGGTTCGTTCTGTGCAATTGGCGCATTGTGAGAAGGAGATTGCTATCCGTAAGTCAGGGAGATCGAAATTATCGGGAGCAGTATCTAAATTGAACCCCTTTTTGGACGATACGGGTCTCTTGTAGAGATGTAAGTGCGGTATAATACCATTTGTACTGAAATGTATAAAACGAAAAATACCGTATAATACGGTATTATACCATTTACTACGGTATTTTATGTATAAATCAATTCTTCTATATTTATGAAGTAAATGATCATAGAAATCATTAAAAATACTGAATACGGTAGAATTGCACAGGAATAAAGCAAGAAATTATATTTTAATTTTGTATTATTAATAATTACGGTTAAGGTTTCGAAATACGTCGCCGTTTTTAGGGATTGTGAGTTATTGGAGGGGGAGGGGGGAAGATCTCGGAATCACCCCTCACCATTTTCACTTGCCGGAAATACTTAGTTTCCTCTGGAAAAAAATAACTCCAGACATCGGTGTGTATGGCATTGCCAACTTCCACATTCTTCACACTAGTTTAATAAGCTAAGGTTGGAGGAGTATTTTCGGATTAAGGGTCAAAAGAGAACCTAACATAACCTATTTAGTTACATATTACAGTCACACCTAACCGTAGGTACTTGAAAGCAATGAGGCACAAATTTGACATTAGCTGTCAATATAATTCATACAAGATGGCGGTTTCGTTTCACGTTTTTCACATAAAACCTAAATATCGCTTTTATTGATTCCACTAGTTTAATAAACTAAGTTTGACGGAGCCCTGCTTCGCAGGGCTCCTATTTTCGGGTTAAGGGTTAAAATAGAACCTAACACAACCTATTTAGTTACTTTCACATAAAACCTAAAATAACGTTCCATTTTTCATATTTGAATGAAGAGTTTTTGAAAATTGTTTAAAAATATTTAGACGCAACTCCGGCAGCCAAAATTACTTTTAGGGGATTAAAACTAACTCCCTTAAGCCCCCTACGCCACCAATACCCTCAAATTCGGGCGACGCGTTTCGAAACCCGACCCATAATTACTATTAGCTACAACAATATTACCATAAAAACAAGGTCAAAATATGATTTAAAGAAAAACACGTAACATTTTAAGGTACGTTAGAGCAAAGGGGTCCTTAAAGTTATTTGAATCATCTCTCTATTTACTCTAAATTACATTATGTTCCTCTCTGCGTGGAGACACGTAAAGCCCGACCGAACCTTAAGAAAAACACAGACGTGGCCCACGCTTTTTGTCTTCCTCGTTCGAAAACCCGAGATTTAGAGGATCTTCTACCTCCATATCTAAATCCTCTTGTGTTGCTACGTTCTCGGTAGATGACGACGCAGTAATGCATTCTAGCAACATACTTTCAGCTAAATCATCTTCATCACCACTTTCTTTAACTTCGAATGTGCTGTCAGGAACACCACTATTTGTGTAAATCGAGACCAATTTAGAAACACGTGATTTATCTACGTGTATCGACGATATGAATTTCGGGCTTTGCAATGAATTTTTCCAAAAGTTAAAATTCCAAAATTATTAATTAGTAGGTAATTCTAAAACAAAGAATACAATCGAAACTTAAAATATATTTAATGTTTTAAACTAGAACTCGTCGCAATCCCGCAGGGTTTTATAAACTGAATCAGAATATAAAATACATAAAATACCAATAATACCGTAAGTTATAATAAAATACCGGTTTAATACATAGCCTTTTGGTATTATACGGTATTTTTTCAACACTAGTCTCTTGCGCGTTGGAGGGCGTCTCAAGAACGCCAACCTCCCTTACGGAGCACGTCACCCCCTTTTGTTAACTAAGGACTGTCATTTGGTACGCTTGATGGTAACTGACCGTCACCTAAAAATTCGCATGGTGGTTGTAATGCGCTCTTGGCCATTTTGCGACGCGAGTTTTGGATTTTGTCTGCCCGAAGAATAATTCGGAGTGTAGTCTTTTGCTGCATCCCTTGCTATAAGCTCAAGGCTTCTACCATGCAGCCCTTGATGGGACTTACCAGCAGATCGCGTAACGGAGAGCAGGACATTTGACGGTGTTGGCACGGACTTCGCTGGTCCCTTTTTGGTGAAAACGTTGACACTTCGAAACAGCAAGACTGTTAAGGCCTACTTGTGTGTTTTTGTTTGTCTCTCCACAAAGGCCGTACTCTTAGAGCTAGTCTCCTCGCTTACGGCCGAGGCGTTTGTAGCCACATTTGACAGATTTGTATCCCGCAGAGGGCCGCCTTCCTTGATCCGTTCTGACTGCGGCACTAAATTCAAGGGCACTTATAATTATTTGAATGACGTTGTTAATTTCCTTGAAACCAACAAGGCTGATATAGGCAATAGGCTTGCCCGACGTGGGATAAATTGGTTGTTTTCCTCACCAAATTGTCCACACTGGGGTAGTATTTTTGAGGCCGCTGTAAAATCGGCCAAAACACACTTGCGCAGAACAATCGGTGAATCTGTCCTTACATTTGAGGAACTCGCAACTGTGTTTTGTAAGATTGAGGCCGTTTTGAACTCTAGGCCATTGTGCCCGATCTCCTCAGATCCAAATGATTTGGAGGCCCTTACGCCGGACCATTTTTTGATTGGTCGCCCACTTGTCGCCTTGCCTGAGTACCACTATATTGATACGAGACCTGGTCGTCTCTCGCGTTTTGAATTAGTACGCCAGATTACTCAGAGTTTTTGGAAACGCTGGAATTTGGAATATTTGCACATGCTCCAGCAATGCGTTCAGTGGACCGACAAGACCGATCCACCCAAGATTGGTGACCTCGTTTTTATCAAGGAGGCTAACCTTCCGCCACTCAGATGGCGCAGGGGGCGCATTCTTCGTTTGGTAACTGGGGCTGATGGAGTTCCCCGATTTGCTGAGGTCTTGGTGGACGGTTCGATTCTGAGGAGAGCGGTTGCAACATTGTCACGTCTACCAACTGATTAGCGGACCGGTAGACTGGTCCGGGGCGGGTGGATGTTTGAAAAAGAAATAGTTTTATGATAAGTTAAGTCGATTATATCGATTTAGTAACGTTTTGTTTAGTCTATTGTAAATTTTGACTATGGTCACACTGAACTGTCAACTTGCGTTTTTCTAAAAATTGCTTGGACAGACGTTTTGGGTTTAGGCTCGCGCCGTTTTGTAATATTGTAATAAAATTGGAACCCGATTGAGTGTCGTTTCTTTAATCAGAAGGCATCGGTTCATTTGTTATAAAAGATATTGTGAACTATTGATTGACATTTGCGAAAATTGTGAATCCGGTATCGACGTCCACGTGCCAACGTGTCTTGAAAACGTCGCGTATGCAGCTTAATATCTAAGTATAAGATACTTCATTCACTTATTTTGGCCAATATATTTGTATGAATGTGTCTACTTTAGCTCAAGTCTGACACCAGGAGATATAAGGTAAAATTTTCATGTACCTACTTAATACTTGAGTTCACTGTGCAACACAGTACATTTATGTCTGAGATTTGTTGTGGCTGACAAAGACTGATGAATAGAATCACGCTTCCACCAATCTGCTGCAATTAATCCCAGGTCTTTCTAGCCAAACTCAAGACATACACTATGGCGCCTAAATAATTGTTACAAACCGTAAAAGACTTCCCCTTCTTTCTTCTATATGCCGTCTTAGCTTGGACAGTAGCGGACTCGTAGACCTAACGCAGCTAGTCAGATTTTTCTTGTTAGCCACGTAAAATCCTCTTCTAAGGCGGGCGGTATTGTAGCGTATGTCCGGTACCTACCGCGTCTGCGTCAGAATACCGTCCATACGCTCGGCCAATCAGAGAGGGCCATCGTCCGCGCTCGCGAAACCTGACCAAATGTGGTCACGGAGCGACTCTAAATCTGATGGAAGGGCCGATATATAAAGGGGCTGACAGAGAGGCCGGCACCGATACTCTATCTACCTACTGCCTAGCTACGATAATTACGCGTACCTACTGACCCTACGTGTTACGTGTATCCTGGATCCCAGTTGTGGGTAAGTTACTACATTTACTGGGTTAGCGTACTGCCCATCTCTCTACCTGCTAGCTGAGGCCGGCTGACGCCGCCTGTCTGACTCTATTGGTTGTGGCTCTCCTAATGCTGCTTTCCTTCAGGTTCCAGGTCTACCTTTAAGCTCCGGGCTACTCTACCTAGACCGCTACACTTCCAAGCACCGTCCTCGACGTCACCTCTGCCGAAGAGTCTGGCCCTGCCCTGCTCATCGCACTCAGACCGCCGGCGCCTGCCAGCTGAGCCAACGGCCTGCGAGGATCTGCCGCTACGCGCAGCCCTTCAAGCAGCCTGCCCTGCACACTACCGGAGGGAACAGCGTGGGAGACTGCAGCCCTTAGTGTTCAGGCCAGTGTCGTGTTGTTGGTTGGTCATACTCGTGCAAGGGAAGTGAGACAATACTCGGCAATAAACGCACCTAGAACCTCTACTGCGTTTCAATACCAGAACCCGTTACAACTGGTATAAAGTCCTTAAAATGTGTGCACTTAAGCTGCTCAGCGATTACATTACAATATGAGCTAACAAAATGAAACCCTGACTTTGACACTGGCTGACAAAATAAATCTTTATAACGCAGGCACGTTGTAAATATTTACTGTGTCAGCATCACACACTTTCATTAAAGTCGGTTCTTGGTATAGTACAAACTAGACATCAGCACTCGTAATTATTTATTCGTCTAAGGTTTATCTGCTACAATTCACAAACCTTAAGATGCCACTATAATTTATGCCCAATTTCTAGACGTTCATTTTAAATTATTGCTCAGAAATGCCTCGTTTATTCTGTAAGGGGACAAATTGAAATTTGAAAAATGTTTTTTATTCAATTCCTTTCGTCATTTTCTCCCATAATTATTGTAGGGCGTTGATGTAATGAAAACGAAATGAAGGGAGACAAGAAATATTTTACAGCGCTTTGAGTTGTGATGAGATGGCTATCTTAGAATAAGTATAACTAGATGTGTATTGCCCGCTATTTCCATAAAGAAAACGAGCAAAGGAGATGCCACGTTGTGTGCGAAATAGAAGGTCTTATTGTGTTTATGCTTATATCAAACATTGAATTGTCTTAGTTGAAAGTATTAAAATAAGAGGTTTTCTTTTTGTTTTATGACATGTTTTAAGATATATTTATAACTAATAATTAAATTTTATAGCAGACTTTTAAATTACATGTTGACAAAAATTTTAATACGAAATAATTTAATGTGAACATTGTATCAAAACTTCACTACAGGCAAGCAATTTATTCAAATAATTCAGAGATTCCTGACACTTTTCTCTAATTCTGATTTTGTGTTTGTTTTGTTGGATTTTTTTTATATAATAATAATAAATAATATTCTACCACATTCAAACAACACCATCTAGTCCCAAACTAAGCAGAGCTTGTACTATGGGTACTAGATAATGGATAAACAAACATTTATACTTTTTTTTTGTAAATACATACATATTACACATAGAAACACCCAGACCGATATGTGACAAATTTTCACATATCGTTACTTGCCGTGTCGGTTAGCTGAGGCATATTATATTAATAAACACTCGTATTACCACAAAAAACGCTTAGCAGACTTGATCGCTTAACTCTATTATACAACAGCAGTGTAGTATTTCACGATACGACAGCCTCAATGAGATACTTCAGTGGCTTCATAACACATTTGGCGAACCAAAGTTTGGCGCGCAACGATGCCAAAAAATATTTTAGGTTCAAAATATTATCAATGATGATAGTTTTTGCAACCTACACCTTTTTTCATAGCTTTGCCCCAGATTGAACATGGGGTCTACTTTTTTGTCTAACCAGAGTTTACAGATAATGTTATCTTTTACCACAGCGCGATTGCCGTCTGACCGCCACTAGCCAAAGAGATGGTAATATGCCATGGTGAAGCTTAATCTCAGTACGGATACTAAGTACCTAAAACGACTGTCCAAGTTTTTTATGAGAGCTAAGACTGTGCCAATAGAGCAACGAAAATGTATTCCAAGATGTGATGTTAAGTGTCCACTTCAAATCAATACTAGTATTTAAAATGCAAATGTGTGTTTGTTTGATTATCCTTATTATTTTCTTATAGTATGATTTTTAGTTAGGAGACTGAAGAGTGGCAATGGCTTTTTACCGTGGTGACCCACGCGAGCAATGTCGCGGGTACTATCTAGTATTATGATAAAAGTGCATATCGTTGATATCCTTCATAATTTGCAATAAAACGGAAGTGTTAATATAACGCAGGTTAAATGTAAAAGTTGCTACAAGCTCGGGACGGGGATATCGTTTGTCATACAATTACGCTTGAGCCTGGAACCTTGTTAGTTAAAGAACGAAGACCTACTGTGAATGGAATATTCTGAGTTAGATTTTCTTCGTTACTTAGATTTCAGCCTTTCACAGTAGCCAATTACTGTCATGTAGGTGTAGGCATACAATATACGAAATACATGTATTGTATTTCATATAATGTAGGTTTGGACACGTGGAGAGGATGGATGACGAAAGACTGACCAAGCAGATATATAAGGCAAGTGTGGAAGGGACAGGACGAAGGCGAAGACCTAGGTGGATGTTCTCTGACCAGATTAGAGACATCCTAAAAACAGGACAGGTGAGAAGTACCCTGAACAGAAGAGCATGCATGAGGAATCTGATAGGAGTGAATGAAGCAAGTGAGATATGTCAGGATCGTTCCAAATGGCATTCCGTAGTCTCTGCCTACCCCTCCGGGAGACAGGCGTGAGTCTATGTATATATGTATGTATAATGTAGGAATACACCTACACACGATTGCCAAAATGCTGTACGATAAACTTTGGTATCAAATACAAGCCAACCCTTGGGTAACGGGAACCTACAACAAGGCTTTTGTACGGTCTCTAATAAATTTTATACAAGAGCTATCAAAAGCCTTGTTCAAGATACATACACGCCTTTAAGGTCACGTCGGGGTAAGCAGAGACAACGGAACGCCACTTACCTTACTATACTTTCAAATCTCACGCCCTTCCTCTACCTAATAAAGTACTGTCGTAAAATATATTTTATGAAGAACATAATTATTATGAGTTCAGTAAATTTATACTGCTTTTCCTCTGCCCAGTCTCTTCAACTGACTCTAGCACAAACACATCCGTGTTACCATAAAACTAGTCTGTTTAGTTTCTCCGCTAAAAACCAAGCTGTAAAATATTTTTACACTGTGAATATAAAACTGTTTGCATAAAGCATGTAGTTTGTGCCAATTTGAGATTTTCAACTTTATTATCCACTTCACCCTCTTGTTGTTGGAATGAAGATGAAAACGTTTTCTGCGTTTCTATTTTCGGTCAGGAAATTTTTAGAATTTATGCTATTTTGCTGCATGTTTTTCGATTTTTACGAGCTTTAACTTGCTAGTTAGTCAGGAAATTCGTGAAAACTAAATTAGAACCAGTTTCTGACTTACATTTGGGTTACAATTAGGTAGAAGAACTACATAATACAGGAGTGCTTACATTGCACATTTTTACAAACTTTTATTTACTTTCACTCACTGTCCGTGTGGTGACGGATTAAGAATACAGAATGTCACCACCCCATGTCATCCCATGGGTGTCGTAAGAGCCGACAGAGTGAGCATATTATGCAGAGTACAGCACTGTAAGAGAAGGAAAACTTGATATAAACCCTATACCAACCCGTTTGGCCAGCGTGGTATAGTAGGCCAATTCCTCCTCTCAAACGAGAGGCCTGGTCTAGCAGTGGACTGTTAGAGGCTGATGATGATTTACTTTCACCTGTTCCGCTGTCTGCAATGAAACCTTGTAAAATAATTTGAGCTAATGGTTTTCCGTTAAGCTGAAATTTTGTATGCATCGCATAACTATGTTATGATGTCATAGAGCTGATCTGATGATGAAGCTGTATGGTGACCATAAGAACTCTGCATTGAAAACAAAACTCTATCAAATTTTGGCTCGTTTGATTCCTATTGACGAGTCTGTTGATCCTATACCCAATATATTTAACGCACCGCAACGGAAGCGTGTATTAAAAAATATTTTTAACTTTTCATTTATGTATTTATTAAACTGATTGTTGCTTGCATTTGCTTCAGGCTATTTTCAAAATCAGAGAATGTTTGAGTGATAAGTGATATATAATTATACTAGCTGACCCAGCGAACTCCGTATCGCCTTTTTAAGAATTTTTATTTCATTCCCTTTTTTCGAAGCCCCTTTTCCAAAGTTACCATTGATTTATCGCTTAATCTCTTATCATTTCAGAATATATAAATGATAAACAAACAAACAAAGATTTTTATATAATATTGAATTCCCCATTCCTTAAAATATCGGAGACGATACCCATATCGACTTTAAAAAAAGATCCCGTCCGCCATCTTTGATCACGAAATAGATGTTGAATTTGGATTCACCATCCCTTAAATCACCGGAGACGATACCCATACTGATTTAAAAAAAAATCCCATCCGCCATCTTTGATCACAAAATAGATGGTGTTTTTGAATTCCCCATTCCTTAAAATATCGGAGACGATACCCATATCGACTTTAAAAAAAATCCCGTCCGCCATCTTTGATTTCCTATCCGCCATCTTTGATCACGAATTAGATGTTGTATTTGGATTCTCCATCCCTTAAATCATCAGAGACGATACCCATATTGATTTTTTAGTTTATCCCATCCGCCATCTTTGATTTCCCATCCAACATCTTGAATCACGAAACAGATGTTGTATTTGGATTCCCCATCCCTTTTAACATCGCAGACGAGACCAATATTGATTTTTTAAAATTTTCCCATCCGCCATCTTTGATTTCCTATCCGCCATCTTTGATCACGAAATAGATGTTGTATTTCGATTCCCCACCCCTTAAAATATCGAAGGCGATACGGATATTGATTTTAAAAATTTTCTTATCCGCCATCTTTGATTTCCCGACCGCCATCTTGGATCACTAAATAAATTTCATATTATTAATCAGCGTCCCGAAAATCTCAAAAACGATACCCTTAAAGATTGTATCCTATTCGTTTAGCCTTTTTTTGCCTTTGACCCAACCCTCCCCCTTCTCGTTTGACCATTTTATTATTTTTGTCTGGCCCCTAAAAGTTGTGGCGTAATTTAATATAGCCTATAATAGCCTTAGGCAATAACAATTTTTATAATCCGACTGCTAGATCCTGAGATTAGCCGACATTATCTTTTAGCCTTTTTAGCCTTTTGTCCGGCCCCAAAGGATCGAAGCGTTATGTTATATAGCCTATAGCCTTCCGGAATAACGGGCTATCGTATACAAAAATATTTTTCAGATCCAACCGGTAGTTCCTGAGATTAGCGCGTTCAAACAAACAAACAAACTTTTCCGCTTTATTATATTAGTATAGATAACTGCAAAAAGTATTTACACATACAAACTACTTAGTACTAAGACTTAGTAGTACTCAAAATGTTATCCGGTATCTGTGACGTTTCGCTAGACTGGCCAATATGGCGACTGTGATTTGTCTGTCAGAACCATTACAATTTAACAAAATACTCGACAATCCGAATTTTGCGGATATATGTTGTGGACTCGAAATCTTTATTTTTTAATGTTTTATTATCGCGCGTGAAATAAGGTAAGGTTTCGATGTACTCCTTGACGAAATTATTAATATTAGATTTGACACTGCGATAGCAGCGCAGTCCGTCGGTTCCAATGTGAAACATTCCAAAATCCACAACTACTTACAAATTAAAAATTAAGTAAAAAATCATTTTCCAGTGGACTAAATTGTGAATCTAAACCATTCTCAAGTCCCCTTGAACACACACAAAAAAAATCATCAAGATCAGTCCAGTCGTTTAGGAGGAGTTCAGTGACATACACACGCACACAAGAAATATATATATAAAGATTGTGATGATTATGTTCATTAACTGTACTGTAGGCGTAGTAATTTAAGCGGCCGCCTCACCGCTTAGCGCTCGTTCGAGTGCCATGGGTCCGATGCCACACGAGACAACACTTCACGTGGTCCATAAGTTGTTGTTTCGAGTCTGCGTGTACTTTGTGTCCGTTGGTAGTATTTTTAAGTTGACCCGTGACTCAGGATTTATTCCTAGTGCGAGAGCTGCCAGTTAAAAAACATGGAAATATTAGTCTTCGGGATATATACCGACGGATGTTTTTAGGTAGACTCGAAACAAAGGTATACTTTGTTTCGAGTATACCTAAATACCATAAAAAGCGGTCACCCCTCCAAGTAGAGGCTTCTGCAAAGTTGCTTAACTTGGCAGATCTTTGACGAACGGCAAGTCAATCCTCGGCACTACAAGAAAAAGTAGAATGAATAAAGGTAAGCATAATAAGCTATTTCACTAATATTCCATACTCGGTGTATTCCAAATCATCCCTTCGTTTTTTTGTTTTATTCCATTATAAATAAAGCACCAAAATAATATTTACTTGAAAACACGACTAATTTAAAAAGTACTCGCGTTGAAACCCCATTTTCCTACCTACCACTTACAACTTTAATCAATTGCATTAATTGCATACCGCTGTTCGGCACGAGTAATTCTTGCATTCGTCGGTTGTGGACATAGTCGCTTTAAAATAAATTTTAGCCCCATGAGCAAAGGGGTTAAAATGAATTGTAGTCGTTTCATGTACAAAAGACAATTTAATTTAAATGGTTCGTATCGAACAATCGGCCAGCGGCACAGACAATGAGGTGTAATTACATCGTTCTCTTTTAAATAATATTTTGTTTTGTATTTTTTTTATGATGAAAATAATACTCTAACCATTTTTTGTAAAATTGACATCTTATGAAAAGCTTGATAGCTTATTATGGGCGGTTTGTAAAATACCTGCACGTAAAATAATAAGTAAGTGCATTCCATGTTGTATAATCTACCTTAGTTCCTTAGTAATAAATCTGCCACTATTTCGATACCGAGGAATCTCTTACCCCAGTATGTGTGATTCCTTGGTTCAGACCACAGACTCAGGTCTGTGAGACCGTCTAACTCCAGGTTTGCTGCAAATAGTCTAAAATTACATCCGGTATCCTAGGCTTTTGGATTTTTCGTGTACTCAATCTTAATCAATCCTTAATATGTGCAAATTCGTTTGAAAAGATTTCGATTGAATAAATTACGATTGACCTTGTGAAAAGAACACCACAACGACATGAAAATCCGAATTGGATAGCTACTAGCGCAAACTGTTAACTGTTAGCAATGCTCAATTTGCAAGGTTTATGAACCGCGAAGTGCGTAAATAAGTTTCTTTTCACAAAAACATGCTTCTGCAACTACGGATTAAAATAAAATGTATAATAAAAAAAACTTGCTTTACTGACTGACTGACAGACAAAGTGAAGCCGAAACTACTGGGATAGAATTAACAATTTAACACGCACATAGGTTCAAAATATCCGTTATGCACCTTGTGGTTAAGAAACCGAGGCTCTATGTGAAAATATTTTAGTCCCGCCACCAACGACAACCCAGCCTACTAGACGTCAGACGTAAGGCGAACGCTTTCTGAGAACACCTTAGACTTATACGTCTTACACAAGACCAATCCAAACACTAGTTATGAATTATGACGTACCGCAAATTTGAACCGGCCAATAAGAATGCATTTTTGTAGCCCCTTTCGCCCCGCATTCCTCACCGCTTTGACAGAATTGTTTGTTTGTAGAAATGAAATAAAGGTGTCTAGTAGGCTGGGTTGTCGTTGCCTGCCACTGAACTATTTTAAAATATAAATTTATTTTTTGTTTTCACTATTTGTAATAGGTATAGGGCGTAATTTTCAATATATCTATTATATTTCACGATATAGAGCCCTAACACAAATATTAGTACAAGTAGGTTAAAATATTTCACCCGCGATTTAAATTTCATAATATTTTCTTGGGTTTATGCAAATGTTACACATTGAAATTAAACTACAGTTTACTGATTTTATCGCGGTATATTGGTTTCACTGGTTACTTATTACTAGAGACCATCCGGTCTCTAGTAATAAGTAACCATATAATCCATATGCAACATAAAAAGCTTGAAATATGCATGTAAATATGCATGAAAAATGCTTGAAATATGCACGAAAACTGACAGAATATGCAACATTAAATGACTTTTTTTTTGTTTTGTAAATATTATTCCTTTAGATTTAAGTTTATTGTTAGTAAATACTTGTTTTAAATTTTACTTTATTAAGTATGTATCTTTATAATTTATTGGTTTTCAATTAAATAAAAATCTATTAAGTTTTAGATCTTTTATTACAAAATCAGCATACATTTAGTAAACTATCTATATGTTAAACTTATATGTTTGACGATAATCGATACAATAACATGTTACATTGTTTAATATTTTTATAAACATTAACAATCAAGTATTGTTCTAAATGTTCAGTGGTAAGATTATGTCTTCGATCATTTAAAATATTTTTATACGTTGAAAATGATCGCTCCACATCTACTGAGGTAACTGGGCAGAATTTGAACTTGGGTGCTATGTTAGCGCTTATATTTTCTGGCAAAACTTCCGCCGTACAACTAATTAAGCTACAAAATACTGTAAATTATAGCGATAATATGCATCATCACTAGATCATAGGAAAAAGATACTATTAGCGCTGGAAATGGCTTGAATATGCAAATGCATATGCAAATATTCAAATGCATACTATCCGGTCCCTACTTATTACATTTAAACCGAGTGATCTAGAACTACATTTTTTTTACTAGCCGACGTTTCGAATTCTTTACAGGATTCATGTTCACGGCAGACTGAGGTGATATTTGTCTTTGTCTTGAATTTAAAAGTTATCTCAAAGTACCCGAACATTTTTCAACTATTAGTGTTACTATCTACGCAGAATGTGCTCACTGTGTCTTGATGTCTTCTGGTGACTTTGTCCTTCTTGGGGTTTATTAGCCTGATAACAGGGTCCCAAGCTGGAGAACATTCCAACCATCTTCGCTATTGAAATGAGGATGTTTTTTAATTTCAATAGCTTCACGTATCATTGTTGGAATAAAGCGGTGTTCTTTTGCGAGTATCTGTGGTTTATCGGTTTATCAAATCGCAGGTAATGGTTGGTTCCTTGTTCAACATGTTCACACACAGCAGACTTCGGCGAGCGTTTGTGTTTAATGTCAGCTATATGTTCCTTTAGTCGAATGCCTATGCTTCTCTTGTTTTGTCCAATGTATGAGAGCCCACACTCACAGTCTAATTGTCAATAATTGGCTTATCTTCGTTGGCGGCTTGAAGAAAGTTTTGATTGAAGCTCATAATTCATAATTCATTTATTCATTTGCGAATATGTCTCTTGTATGTATCTTATGGCTAAAACATTTATGTTCTCCACATTCTACCATTAAGCATGAAAGATTCAGTATTATCAATTCATTAATGATTAGTTATTACATTTTACTTTACTTAAATGAGATGTCAAAAAATAATTACAATAATGTGATGTCAAATAGTATTACAGCTCGCTTCAAGATGTAACCAATCTTGTCGGTCACGCCCTTGATGTATGGGAGGACAGCACGTTGTCTTTCTACTGTGACTGGCTTGTTCTTCGGGGATCTGTGACGTTGGCGCGGCGGTCGCAGCTTGTTGTCTTGCAGAACTTGCTTGACATGTTGAAGCTCGGCGTCCAGGTGTTTCTTGTCACAGATCCCCCGGGCTCTCTGAAACAAAAATTCCTACGGTAGCTAACTGTTTAGGATGGTGGTGAGATTCACCGTTTAAGTATCTATTTGTAGGTGTCTTTTTCCTATACACAGTGTGGCTCAAAGAGTTGTTTTTGTTCCTGATAACAAGTACATCCAAGAAAGCTAAAGAATTGTTTGCATTTAATTCCATTGTACATTTTATGTGGTTATGAAAAATCTTTTGTCGGATGAAAGTACATATAAATTGGTTAAGACGGACCCTACCAACAAAATACTCAAGCAACATGTCAAGCAAGTTCTGCAAGACAACAAGCTCCGACCGCCGCGCCAACGTCACAGATCCCTGAAGAAGAAGCCAGCAATAGTAGAAAGACAACCTGCTGTCCTGCCATACATCAAGGGCGTGACCGACAAGATTGGCTACACCTTGAAGCGAGCTTCAATCAAAACTTTCTACAGGCCGCCAACGAAGATAAGCCAATTATTACCATTTGTCAAGAGTCAGTTACCTTTACAAGAGGCCGGGGTTTACAAGATAGACTGTGAGTGTGAGCTCTCATATATTGGACAAACCAAGAGAAGCATAGGCATTCGACTAAAGGAACATATAGTTGATATTAAACACAAACGCTCGACGAAGTCTGCTGTGTGTGAACATGTTGAACAAGGAACCAACCATTACCTGCGATTTGATAAACCACAGATACTCGCAAAAGTACACCGCTTGATTCCAAGAATTATACGTGAAGCTATTGAAATTAAAAAACATCCTAATTTCAATAGGGAAGGGAAGATGGTTGGAATGTTCCTCCAGCTTGGGACCCTGTTATCAGGCTAATGAAACCCAAGAAGGACAAAGTCACCAGAAGACATCAAGACACAGTGAGCACATTCTGTGTAGATAGCAACACCAATAGTAAAAAATGTTCGGGTACTTTGAGATAACTTTTAAATTCAAGACAAATATCACCTCAGTTTGCCGTAAACATGAATCCTGTGAAGGATTCGAAACGTCGGCTAGGAATAAAAATTTAGTTTTTAGAACATTCGGTTTAAATGTAATAAGTAACCAGTGAAACCAATATAACGCGATAAAATCCGTAAACTGTAGTTTAATATCAATTAAATTGCATATTTAAAACATTGACATGATAAAAAATATAAAGCCAATTTATTTTATATTTGAATTATACAAACCTTTGTGACATGCAAATATTTTTAATGATGTATTGCATAGCCGATTGTTAATATATTTTTCACTATCTATGAATAATGTATTGATTCAAATAATTACAAGTAAGTATTCTCCGTAAGATCCGTTATTATTAAAAGTAACCACCGTCTTAATCTTCTTCTGTATATATAAAATCCTTGCGTTACTGACTGACTGACAGACAAGCTACAGCCAAAACTATTGGGCACAAGAAGATGAAATTTGGCATGCATTTTCCCTGCAGACCATAGGGGTGCACTAAGCAGGGATTTCCCAAAATAACCACGGGAACAGGCAAAACGGATAAATATTGCGGGCGTAGCCGTGGGCATCCTCTAGTGTTTCATTAGACTATAGTAACAAACATGGATGGTTTCTGAATGTGTGAGAGAACGGTCTATACCTCGAAAAGGTATTCAGCGTTAATTTGAGAGAACGATCAATACCTTCTCAATTCAGGCAGGTATAAAACCATAGCTTACTACAAAATCGTTTTACATGGAGCCTTCAAACTGAATTTCAGCTACACCGCTATGGTTATTCAAAGCAACTCGGTACACAAAGCGTGCTAAACCACCGATTGAAATGTCAAAGGCAGGGATACCATTTGAACGCCAATTCGTTTGTCTTTCATCGCTACTCATGGCGTTTACAGTGCAATGATCAAAGCATTCGGACTGGACGAATATATAAGGACAGTGTTGGTCAATGAAACGTGGTGTCAGTATCTGTGTACTGTACTAGTAAAGTACCTCTCTTGGTAAATTACTCACAATGATGCTTTACATGTTTATTGGATATTTTCTTTCTATTTGCGAACTACGTTGGTTCTAAATAATTTATTTGTTAGCAATATATATTGCGTTGAAATTTAGTATTTACACTACTTATAAATGAATTACAAAAAAAATTTAAGTAAATAAGATCAAATCAATTACCATAGTAAAATAAGAAAAATCCATAATCTAACTTATTCCATTCATCATCAGCCTTTAACAGTCCACTGCTAGACTAGGCCTCTGCTTTGAAAGGAGGAATTGGCCTACTATACCACGCTGGCCAAACGGGTTGGAATAGGGTTTGTATCAAGTTTTCCTTCTCTTGCAGTGCTGTTCTCTGCATAATATGATGATGATAATATATGGGGTGGTGACATTCTGGATTCTTAATGCGTCACCACACGGATGAATTCCATTTTCCGAAATTATTCCATTAATGTCTTGAATTGCCGTTATACCTAGTCTGGTATATGATAGTTGATGGTTTGTAAGGTATGTTGATGGTGAGCTTGACCAAAATTGTATGAGATTATACTCGAAGCATATATTTTTTTTATTTTTTAATCTTTACGTACGCAGCGTATACAGGCGGACTTAATGCCATCGGCATTATCTCCCAGTCTACCTTTGAGTGGAGCTGAGAGAAAAGAAGTAGGCGCTTTATAAATATAAGGAAAATAACATTGAGTTTGAATTTACATAAATATATAGACTATATATATACATATATAAGATACATACATATACTTCCATCAATTAATACATATTATTACTACATACTAGTACATCTACATATGTATAAATATATATATACACACACACACACACACACACACATATATATATATATTAGGTGTATATATTAGGTATATATGTATTATATATATAGGTTACGAGCATGATTAGAACATAGATACTGGAACAGGGCCGTTAAATACTCAGGGGGAGTAGGGGACGTAAGAATGGTAAAGAGAGTTGTGAGAGCACGCAAACTACGGCGTTGACGAATGGGAAGCCATTTCAATTGAGAACGATAAGTGGACTCATGGTCATACTTGCAAAGATTGAAAATGAATCGAATGCAGTTATTCAGAAGTCGGTGAAGTTTATTGAGGAGATCTGCATTCAGGTCAAAGTATATATACATCACCATAGTCTATCAGAGGGAAAATTTAAGTTTGCACAAGCATTGTTTTAGTCTCGGGCGGGAGGAAGTTTTTTAGGCGGTACAGAGCGCGTAGAGTGCCGGCACCTTTCTGGCTCACATGGTTTACTTGCGTTTGCCAATTTAGCCTGCTATCTTTATGCAACCCAAGATTCTTAACTGATGTATGCGGATTAACTGTAGTACCGCTAAATATAATAGCTGGCAAAGATGTGAAGTCCAGTCTCTGTAAAATCCTTTGACTACCTATGACAATAGCTTGAGTCTTACTAGGATTGACTGTTTTGCTGCATCTTACACGACAATTTAGTGTTTATTTTATGTTGTTTACATTTGAACTTAGAACTAACTGACACAAACTCCAATAACAATTTAGTCGATATAAAGATCAAACTAAAAGTTTTAGTATTAGTAACAGCCAATCTAACTGGTTCAGAGTAATAATAATAAAATAATAACCATTCATTGTCAGCAAATTACACAGTAGATGAAAATTTTCTGAACTTTGAATCTAGTGTTAACTGTTATTGTATTTCTGGGATATTTTTGTATACCGATTTTTGGGAAAGTATTTTTACCGCGATACACGTGTTGCCATTTTAGTAAGGCAAAAGAAACCGATATGGTTGTAGTAGGATGGTTCATAACACTTGTAAGTGAGATTCACACACATACCCTCTACTTGCTCCAACGGCCGGAGGATGAGCTCGTAATTTGTGTATCCACTTTTTCTTTTTCGTGTGTGTGGCTATCTCTGGTCTCGGAGTTTTCAGACCCCTGAAAGCCTTCCGAGGTGGACTTACGACTGTTGCACTGAAGCAAGAACCAGCACCGTCAGAAGCCCGGTAGAGCACGTGTGTAAATGCCACGCGGTCACCTATTTAAGAAATGACCTGTGGAAGCATTGTTTCTACAATAAAAAAGAGGAGATAGAGTACAAGTACTACGTACCTTATTCACACTACCGGTTGGCGAAGCGGGAGTGTAAGCGACTGCTACGCCGAAGGTCGCGCGTTCGATTCCCGCTCAAGTCAAACATTTGTGTGCATGAACATGGATGTTTGGCTTGGTCTGGGTTTTTCTATGTATAATATGTACGTATTTACAAAAAAAAAGTATTTATGTATGTAAATCCATTATCTAGCACACATAGTACAAGCCCTGCTTTGTTTGGGAATAGAAGGTGTTGTGTGCATTCACACAAAACCATTTAGTTAGAATATTATAAAATAATTATTACATGAAATAAACACACAAATGTATACAAAATAACATTACATTTATATTCAAAATGAAATACGCGTCGTTTGTAATTTACTTTAATAGCAATTACAGCGTCAATGTAATAATATAAATCAAACGAATGGCTGACTTACCTAGTGACCAAAAAGGATTCTAGTTTATGTTTTCAGCAATAATATTAAATGATGGCATAGCATTATTTCATTTTATTTGTGAAGGCCATATAATTATGTCACATGATTAAAGTTACAGTTGACATACAGCTATAGACTTAGGGATATATACTTAATTATGTACTATATTTTGAAATATTTGCATGGGTTCAATCATTATAACTAGCCCAGCTATGATAAAACATAGAGTTATACATAGCGCTATCCCAAGATCTATCTTTCTAGGTCGAAAGTACGGGATGAGTGACGTATGCAATTATGCAAGTTATAGCATTCTTGCGTTGCACACATTTGAAGTAACGATGTCATCACAAGCCACTTTCAATGATCACAAACATGTTGAGGCGACTATTTCTCGCAATATTTAAACCGATGGTTAAAGAGTCTTTAAAAGAGTTTTAAAAAATGCCCTGTAAAGCAACCTATACATACTTTTACTAAATGGTGAAAATGCACAGTGTTAAACATAAAAAGTAAATGGTTTTATTAGTATACTAGCTGTTGCGTGTGGTTTCGCGGACCTTTTGTTTAAATTGTTAACCGGCTTGTGGTGGAATAATCTTAAGCCATAAAAGGAACCCATTGCCAAAATTTCGTATTTCAAGCTTCAGTATTTTCGACGCTGCAAGTCACTCAGGACCAGATTATCATATATATGATTTGTAAGGTAATCTTGTTATGGTACATTTTCGTTTAAATCACAAAGGCCCATCGTACATCTACGAAAGCAGTATGATAATTCCTGCAGTCATCAGAGGATTCATAATGATTGAAAACGTCTACGATGATAATGCATCACAAAATCACTATTGCTACCAGGAGATCAAAACACAAAGAGTTCGTTACCAAACCTCCTGCATAGATGCATAAGGCTGCATTGATAAATGTATAAGTAGAAGGAACTACCGCTGTTCTTGAAGCCGATATTCATACGTCGCGCGTCGTGTCGGTTACATTATCTTGAATACTTGCCATCTTTTGAAAAATAGCCTCATGTTGTTCGCTTGTATGATTCAATCTTACATCTAGCTTCGCATCTTGAGTTTGTAGTGGATTTATTTCGTGATTTATGTGATATCAAAGTTTCGATGTTATTTATGTAAGTCTGAAACCAGCAGAAATATAGCGCTATATACAACGTGTAATGGAAATAACGCACATCCTCAGACACCCCAATTACAAAACCTTGTTACAATCATAATGCATGCATTGAAATATTTTTTTTATTTGCGTAAATAATGTTTTTTAAGGAAAGTATTAACTCAATTAAAAGTGAAAATCGTGGTCACTCTAAATCTGCGCACGCACACAAACGAAACGGTTGCTATGGTAAACAAACAACAGCGATCTGATAGGAACGAAACACGATACGATATAACAAAATGTATGAAATTCAGTCTGTAAACCACACTCTGATACAGTGGGGTTTACAAAAATGATGTTTGAAAAATTTGTCGGTCACTGTTGATATTACCAAAGATATTATGAGTATTTCTTTCCATCACACTTTTAGGCTATGGAGTGGACAGTCGAATCATTTATTGTTTGTTATTAATATGCACGATCTATTGTTTCTTAACATCGTAAGTGACTATTGTGACTATCTTAACTTAATCATACCTAGTTAGCATTATTGATCGATAAAGTAAAAGAATATCAATGAGAGAAATAAACAAGAACGGCGTGTTTAAAGTTGTCTTGTGAATCTAAATACTTACAATAATAGAATAATAAAATAACTTACAGGCTTAAATCACATTTCTTTAGTCCACGTAGCACTATTTCCTCATAAATCACATCTTTTCACTGTTTCAAAAGCAGCTAGTATCTTAATTAATTAACTACTCGGCACTTTTTCTCTCGTCACAATAAACTGGTGATTTAATATTTCTCCACAATGAGAAAGTCCAGGGGTGTCAAGTCAACATCATGATGATGTTGAACATTCCACACCGGCACCGGCTTGTTGATAATTATTAAACTATACACCATTACACATTTTGTAAACATAATATGAACTTTTAAAAAGGTTTTCACAGCACTCACTAGTCACTGATGGGGCATGTTACATTGTCAGATAGATATTCCCGGTTGTACCTACTTGTCATAACATGTCTAAGCGCATCGCCCGCTGCGTTTGTCATGCGCCAGCGCGAGCGAGACGTCTCGCTCTTGCCCGTTGTTTATTACCTACGTTAGTGAAAGATAGATGATAGACATTTTGGTGGTCAATTGTGTGCTATTGTCTTTTGCCGTCTATTGTGTTGTATTAATGTGTGCGTTTGTGTAAGTCAACGTGGAACCATTTAACAAATGTATTTAAAAATAAGCCGTTCTGCTTTGATTTAAGGTTTATTTTCGAATAGCTCAATTTAAAAAAAAATGTGTTGTATTAATGTGTGCGTTTGTGTAAGTCAACGTGGAACCATTTAACAAATACATTTAAAAATAAGCCGTTCTGCTTTGATTTAAGGTTTATTTTCGAATAGCTCAATTTTTTTAAAAATGAGTGACTACAATTTACGTTATTTTAAGACTAAAAATAAACAATATTAAAAATGACGGAAATGGATTCAGTTGCCGATTCTGAACAAAGTACTTTCAGGATGTGCATTTAAACTTGTTACATGTTGTATAGTTATGTATCATTATCTTTTTTTAAGTTGAAACAAACTCACGACCCGCACCACTGAATTTTCGAAGTTAGCTTATTAAATTTATGATTATCGCTTTTATGTGATGTCTGCCAAGTCGCACTAGGCCCGCATGAAAGACGGTGGCTTTTTCATAGTGAGAAGAGACCTGTACCTGTACCAAATAGTCTTTTTTATTTTTTATAGGCCCACGCCTGTATCCCCGAAGGGGTAGGCAGAGGTGTAATATTAAACCCACATTTTGCCATGAATTTTAGGTCCCACGTAATAGGGGGCGAGTAACGGCCACATTACCAGACTCCGTGCTGCTACTGAAAATTTCCTAACGGAAAAACCCAATAACACTTTGCCCGACCCGGGAATGGAACCCGAAACCTCCCACTCCCACGCGCACATTTACGCCGCGACTAACCAGGCAACCTAATAGTTTCACAGATTATATTTATAAACAGGCCTGACGCAAGTATAAAGTAGGATGAACAGGAAGGTGAAAAAGAAATTTAGCAACAAAACATTTCAAAGTAGTTTATGAATTTAAACATTTTAAACATAATACCAACTTTTCTATAGCAAACTAATGTTGAATGAATTAGTTCAGAATATAGAGGACGAACTCGATGCAGATGGTACGTTAGTTAATTCGCTAATTGTAAGAGCGCGTTGCTCGTTCTAAAGCAATGTATGTGGCTATACTACAATGACCTAAATACATTAAACGTAATGCAGTCATTATTTGATGTAAATTGGATAGAAAAACTTTGCAGTTTAATAGCTCAATTAAGTAAATCAAAGTAAAAAGAATACATATGAATGGCTAGACGAGCAGCTGCTAGCAGTTTTAGCCTGAAGGAAGGTCAAACAAATACATATCTTTCGCGTTTGAAGTATTAAGGTGGACTTGCGTCCTGGACATTTTTCTCATGCTTGTCAGTTTTCTTAAACTAACTAACTATTCCTGATCGTGGTAAAGCAACAACAATACGGGGCACATACCCCTCCTCACAATTTTCCACTATCCTTACATATTAGCTATCATCCTACTGCATTTATTTATGTATAGATTTTTATCTGCATGAATTTTATATGATCAATTAATAGTATAGTTGATCTGACATATGGCCTGGTACTTTCAATAACTTCATCATCAGCCCTTTATACTGTCCCACTGCTGGGCACGGGCCTCATCTCACTATGAGAAGTGTTAGGTAATAGCTCTCAGACATGCAGGTTTCCTCACGATGTTTTCCTTCACCGATAAGCAAGCGATAATTAACAATTTCATACAGTGACGTCACGGATGTCAAACTAGTAACAAGTAGTTCTGTTGTTTGTTTACGTTTTTAAAGTAAAATACCTTTTCAAATCAAAAAATTTATTAAGTAAAAGTTCTTATACTACGATATATACTGTATACATTGTGTGCGTGTGTTTATGTGCAGTGATAATCGTAAAAAACTATTTTATAATATAAACGGGCCCCTTAGACAGTGACTATCTACCCGTCTTTGTAAAATATACAGTGACTATAGTTAATCATTGAATTATCATAATATAGTGTATACCACTAGCGTTCGCGCGCCCTGGGTTTACCTTGTCTGCCCACCTAGTGATCTGTGTGTTCTATACTCGATAAAACAACACCATTTAATAAAACAACAAAGCGTAAGCAGCGTCATCTCACATTTCACTACGACATCGTTAACGGGCTGAGCTAACGTCAACTTGCATCAAGGATGACCAAGACGTATGGTGGTTGCGGTCGATTTATCGCGGCGTCTGACACCGGTGCCGCTAGATGTCACAAATGTGGCGGGGTGTACCACAGACGATGTGTGGCGTTACCCGTTTCGGGTGCTAGCGCCCCTACCTGGCAGTGTCCGGAGTGCAAGAAACATCGTGCAACCTACAATAAGGCTAAGACACCCGTTAGGGGATGTAACATACCAGCAACTAGCCACCAAAGTCTTACGGTCGAGCCGATGGTTTGTGCCTCAGGCACAACTGGTCCTGACCACCGAAGTCCCCCTACACCAGTCAAATCCCGCATAGCAGCTACCGAGACAATGCACGACGTCATGTCTGAAATTAGGACGGAATTAAAAATATTCCGGGACAATTTGCGTGAAGTGAACAGGGATTTGCAATCTTTTAGGGATGAGGTCGCTCTCATACGACAGTCACTACATGACTGTCAAAACAATTTGAAAACCCTCGATGATTGAGTTACCGTCCTCGAGAAGCGGGAGCCTCTGGACCGGGTGGATATGGGTGACGTCACTGAGCAGCTGAGAGAGGAAATTAACAATCGGGACCAGGAGCTTTTGGCAAATGACCTTGAAATAGCCAATCTACCGGAGGTCAGCGTTGAAAACTGCATAAACTTGGCTTTGCAAATAGCTGTGAAGCTTGGCGTGAACTTGGAGGAGCGAGACATCGTGAGTGCCGAACGAGCTGGGCCTCGTCACATCGTGTCCACGGATGCTAACGGGCTGGAGCGCCGACCCCGCCCTCTCGCCGTGCGGCTCGCGCGCCGCAGCGTCCGCGACGAACTGTTGGCGGGTGCGCGCGTGCGCCGCGGTGCTACGTCAGCTGACCTGGGCCTGGCTGGGCCCGCGCGTCGCTTCTTCCTCAACGAGCGGCTCACCGCGAAGAACCGACAGTTATTTCGGAGGGTACGGGAAGCCGCACAAAAGGTAGGCTGGAAGTTTGTTTGGTGTAGGCGCAGCCGTGTGCTCGTACGGAAAAACGAGGGCGATAAAGTTCTCGATATTCGTAACGAGGGCGACTTTCACACAGTTTTTGGCTATGATTAGACTATTTATAGGTTTATTTTTTTTCTTATTACTTGCATGCAGAAGGCCAAATGTTTTGTACCATTGCTCATCGCCCCATAACCTTATGTGCGAAAAGCCAAAGCATTTAGTGTATGTAGGATGTCGACCTTATAATTTAATTATATTATAATTATGTGTCTTATAATAGGATGTCAATGCGCTATTCTATTGTGTTTACTGTAATCTGCTTTAACGGTACTGATGATTATTTACATGATATTTGTTTTTGTACATTTTCCGATGTCCTTTGTTACTTACAGTATAATATTTACAAATTATTTACTCTATTATATACAATTATAAATCCAAATGTATTTATATATTTACATTACAAGATTATTATCTTAGATACTAACATACGATATTCACCTTTTATGTTATACACTACATATTTACACTAAATCCTCTATTAAACATGTTTGTCTCATACACTACACATTCAAGCAGGCTATATTATTGTATGATATTTAGATTATATTACCGTCATATTAGTATCCAATCAGAGAACGGCATAAAATCAATAAATAATGGTAGCTAAAAACTTAAAAGTCGGCTTATTTAACGCAGGGTCCCTAGGCACAAACCATGACGATTTTACGGCTATGGTGCAATCACATAGTTTTGATATACTAGCCATAAACGAAACATGGTTACGGCCCGGGGAGGACGGGCGCGCGCCTACTGTACCCGGCTACCGACTGCGTCATGTCCCCCAACCGGCGAGCGTGCGCTCGGGCCGCGGTGGTGGTGTCGGTTTTTACGTACAGCGCGGTCTCAGTGTTCGTCCGTTACCTGTTGCCATAGATCCAAGGCATGAGTCAGTAGAACAAATGTGGCTTACACTTACTTTAAATGGCAAAAAGATAGCTATCGGCACGGCCTACCGCTCTCCTTGGCTGGATTTAGATCTATTCCTTGACGCCATGACAGACAGCATAACATCACTAGACAAAACCGAGATATGTATATTATTAGGAGATTTTAATATAAACCTACTAAATAAAAATGACAATAGAACTAAAAAGGTAACTGAATTTCTGTCCTGCCTACAAATTAATCAGCTTATTTCAGCCCCGACCCATTTCACTGAAACAAGCGAGTCTCTTATAGACTTGGTGTGTGCAAGTTTGCCTGCGAAACGCATTTATGTTGAGCCCTATAAGCAAATTAACGGTCATTCTGTGATTGTGTGTGAGTTTTATGTGCGGCGAGATAAGTTTAAGCCGTATAAGGTCCAATTTAGACCCTTCAAGCAAATTTGCCTTGATAGCCTGTATGGCTGTCTCTCTAGGATTGATTGGGATAGTGTTCGGTTGTCTGCGTCAGTTAACATGATAGTGGATAGGCTTAACTCGCTTATTATTACTGTGTTTGACACTTACGCGCCTATTAAAACTTGCTTGATCAGAGAACCATCTTACCCGTGGATAACGGACACGGTGAAGCTCATGATGTCTTTACGTGATGATGCATTAGGAAAATACAGAAAATGTAAAACTGATAGCAGTAAGGAGTATTATAAGCAGTTGAAGTCATTAGTTTCGAAATCTCTGCATTATGAAAAAGTTGCTTATTTTAAATTTAACATTAATAAAAAAATCAATGAGCCTAAAAACTTATGGAAAAATCTTAAAAGTACTGTTTTGCCTAATAACAGAGTTAGGGAGCTTCCAAGCCAGTTTTCCGACCCTAACGAAATCAATCGTAATTTTTTGGACGTTCCCGGCAATCCATTGGTCCACATCTCGGATATGTCATTTTATGAGTTCCACCGTTACACTGAGACTGTCTTCACCCTAGCAACTGTGAGCAAAGACGTCGTCTTAAAATACATCATGGACCTTAAATCTAATGCAGAGGGCTACGATGGCATAAATCTAGAGATGATTATGTTGTCATTGCCCTATACTTTGTCTGCTATTACAAGTATCATAAACAAATCATTAGATTCCTCTATTTGTCCTGATGTCTGGCAGATAGCGTCTGTTAGGCCCCTGCCCAAAAACTTCAGCCCAATGGACGTCAAAGACCTACGGCCTATCAGTATACTGTCTTGTCTGTCAAAGGTCTTAGAAAAAATAGTTTGTGCACAGTTGACAGGATACCTAGAAAAACATAACATTCTGCCAATGTTACAGTCAGGTTTCCGTAAGCGTCGTGGTACCGTTACCGCTTTACTTGATGTTACTGACAGCATTTTGCTGGCGCAAGACCAGAGTATGTGCACAGTACTTGTACTATTAGACTTTTCCCGCGCTTTTGACAGTATACATACTTCGCTGTTGCTGTCAAAGCTGTCATACTATGGTTTCGACAGGAAAACGGTCCAATGGTTCCATAGTTACCTGTCCCATCGTTATCAGTGGGTGGAACTGCGTCTAAACGATGGCTCTTCTGCATGCTCTGAATTGGAGCCTCTCACTAGAGGAGTCCCTCAGGGATCTATACTGGGCCCTATTTTGTTTATTTTGTATTGCGTGGATATAACAAATTGTATGAGATATTCAAAGTACCATATTTACCCTGACGATATCCAATTATACGTCTCCTTCAAACAGGCCGATTGCGAGAAGGCTATAGCAGAGATTAACGACGACCTACAACGGATTGTGGAATGGGCGGCGCACAACTGTCTGGTACTCAATCCATCAAAAACAAAATATATGGTTTTTGGTACTAAAAGACACCTATCATCTCTGAAACTCCCTAACATAACCCTTCAAGGCGAAACGATCAGCAGGGTAGAGGAAGCTCGTAATCTTGGCCTTAAATTGGATGCCAATCTCAGGTACGAAAAGCACGTCTCTGAACTCGTACAGAACTGCTTTTATAGACTGAAGGTTCTGTATAAAGTGCGTTCCTACTTATCGGAAGATCTACGTGTGAGGCTGATCGAGACACTGGTGTTGTCTAAGTTAAATTACGCGGATACAGTATACGGGCCGCGTCTGCTCACACGTACTGACCGGCTTATACAGAGAGTACAAAACGTCTGTGCTAGGTACTGTTTTAGTATACCGCGTAGATGCCACGTTACGCCATATCTAAATAAAATCTACATCCTTAAAATGAAGTCACGACGCAAATTACATCTGGCCACACTTATGTTTACCGTACTTAACTTTAAGGAGCCCATTTATTTGTACGACAAACTAAGTTGGGTGGCTAGTGGCCGAGAATACGTGAGAAGACAGTGCTCCCTTCAGCTGTCGATACTGCCTCACAAGACGAACGCTTTTAGGGGCAGCTTCCGCTACGCTGCCTCTAAGATATGGAATAATTTACCACTGCTCTTGAGACTACTTAAAACAGTAAATACTTTCAGAAAACATGTTCGGCAGTATCTTATTGAAGCGCAGCGGAAGCTAGGTATGTCGAGCGTAAACGCGTCTTTGTTATAGATATAATAACTGTGGCAAGGATGTGTTTATGTTCATCCCATACGACCTGGGCACGTTTGTGTGTTTGTTGTGTGTGTGAGTGTGTGTGTGTGCGTGTGCATTCGCGTTGATGCTTGTTTACCTCCGCATTTCTAGTTCTAGTTGAAGTTGTCGTACCCGCGCTGCTTCACGGCTATGCATGCCTGTGTAGCTATATTCCTTCACAATATATCTCTCGCGGCGGTTGAACTTGTCCAATTCTCTGCTTGGTTTGTTTTGATATCCCACAGGCACTCCACGTAGGCAACTTTAAAGGACATAAGGGTTTTATTAGACATACTGTTATTCTCACGGATAAAAAATAGCTCAAAACATCTACCTATGTAGGTATTATGCATTTACATAGGATTGTTATACCTACCTCTGTTTTGTGGTTTTCGGGCGGATGGAGTGGGTATATGCTGCTACAAATATCAACCAATGATCACAGTGCATAGCATACGGCCGTTTGCTTTTGCTTGCGTGTTGATTTACCATTCTAAAAACCACAACAACAAAATATCATTATAATATCCAGGCTAAAGGTTGGAAATAATGCAAGTGATGATAGTTGCTGTAGGGTATGCACATTTTATCTACTTGCCTGTTTTCATTCGATGTAACTATTTATTATTTTCGCTTGTGAACTGTTTGTGTACTCGGAACGCCGCGTGGGACTTATTACGTGCGCCCGCTGGGTGGTGCACTGTGCACTCGGCAGCGTGTAGTCGCGTCAATGCCGACGCAGTCACTGTGCGAGAGAGGCGATGGCGATGGAGGCGCAGCCGCGGCCGGTGTTGCCTGCGCCCCCGCCGCGCTGCCATTCGATTCCCCGTCGATGTATTTAATTAGTGTATATATAATATACGTACAGCTTATAGTAATATATTTATAATATGTAGTTATTCGTTATATTTATTTATTTGTTTGATATATATTTATACATAAGTATACATATTATGTATTTAAGTATCCTCACTATTATGTTTATTTTACTGTTTCTATTTTGTAGTTTTAAGTTTGATATTTGCGTAAGTCACTCTAGGGCATAGTTGAAAATCAGCGTCAGGCATCTGCCTGACAAATGCTGAACTATGCCCTGTTCTGACACGCCACACTTGATTTTTTTTCATTGTTTTCTTTACTGTTTTTTATTGTACTTTGTATTTGTGGGTGTTGAGAATAAAATTATTTTATCTATCTTTTATCTTTATCTATACGCACTTAACTTCAAAAAGTCATTGGTGCGCGCCGTGGATTTGAACCCGAGACCCTCTGCGTAGCAGTCCGTCGGTCTCTCCACTAGGCTATGGCCGCCTATTCCTTTCAATAACTATTATTTAAAAAATACTACTTCTGCATTATATTGAAATCTTCGTTCTAGAAGGGCTTTACCAACTATGAACGAAATGATTAACCAGTCTCAAAACAACACTTTGTCACACAAGTGTTGTCTTGAATGGGGACAATATTTATATAACCGTCTCTTCCCGTTCCCGTAGAATGTTGAGAAATCCCTTCTTACGTTCAATATTCATATTTGACGACCCAGTGGCGTAGCGGGAGTGTAAACTACTGCCACGCCGAAGGTCGCGGGTTAAATTCCCGCTCAAGCAAACATTTGTGTGCATGAACATGGATGTTTGTCTTGGTCTGGGTGTTTCTATGTATAATATGTACATATGTATTTATTTTTTATTTGTAAAAAAAGTATATAACGATACCTTAATTGGCAAACCAGATGACTCCACTTTCGGTAACAAAAAATGTTTGTTGATATAGTACGGAATAGTATGGCCACGTGTTTTCCAAGAACGATCATCATCGTCAGCCTTTAGCAGTCCACTGCTGGACTAGGCCTCTCCTTTGAAAGGAGGAATTGGCCTACTACACCACGCTGGCCAAACGGGTTGGTATAGGGTTTGTATCAAGTTTTCCTTCTCTTACAGTGCTGTTCTCTGCATAATATGCTCCCTCTGTCGGCTCTTACGACACCCATGGGATGATATGGGGTGGTGACATTCCGTATTCTTAATCCGTCACCACACGGAGAACGATAACTCCGATATAATCACAATTTTAGCTATAAATCAGCCAACTCCCGTGTGTCACGAAATGTTACGATTTTGACAGCCAACTCCACTAACGGCCATTTTCAATATTCGAACTATAGATAGATCTGTAGATTTTTGATTCGTGTTTGACATATTTTGTATGGAGCTTATGTCAAATTGATAGTGATTTTGTGATGCATTATCATCGAAAACGTTTTCAATCATTATGAATCCTCTGATGACTGCAGGAATTTATCATACTGCTTTCGTAGATGTACGATGGGCCTTTGTGATTTAAACGAAAAACGTACCATAACAAGATTACCTTACAAATCATATATGATAATCTGGTCCTGACTGACAAGCAGAGTCCAAGATACTGAAACTTGAAATACGAAATTTGGGCAATGGGTTCCTTTTATGGCTTAAGATTATTCCACCACAAGCCGGTTAACAATTTAAACAAAAGGTAAACGAGGCGTGAAGGAGGCGAAACCACACGCAACAGCTAGTATAGTATGTGCATTTTCACTATTAAGTAAAAGTATGTAAAGGTTGCTTTACAGGGCATTTTTTTAAATTCTTTTAAAGACTCATTAACCATCGGTTTAAATATTGCGAGAAATAGTCGCCTCAACATGTTTGTGATCAGTGAAAGTGGCTTGCGATGACATCGTCACTTCAAATGTGTGCAACGAACGAATGCTATAACTTGCATAATTGCATACGTCACGCACCCCGTACTTTCGACCTAGAAAGATAGATTTTGGGATAGCGCTATGTATAACTCTATGTTTTATCATAGCTGGGCTAGTTATAATGATTGAACCCATGAAAATATTTCAAAATATAGTACATAATTAAGTTTATATCCCTAAGTCTATAGCTGTATGTCAACTGTAACTTTAATCATGTGACATAATTATATGGCCTTCACAAATAAAATGGAATAATGTTATGCCAACATTTAATATTATTGCTGAAAACATAAACTAGAATCCTTTTTGGTCACTACGTAAGTCAGCCATTCGTTTGATTTATAATATTACATGGACGCTGTAATTGCTATTAAAGTAAATTACAAACGACGCGGATTTCATTTTTAATATAAACGTAATGTTATTTTGTATACATTTGTGTGGTTATTTCATGTAATAATAATTTTATAATATTCTACTATGCACACAACACCATCTAGTCCCAAACTAAGCAGAGCTTGTACTATGGGTACTAGATAATGGATAAACATACATATATACTTACATACATACATACATAGACTCACGCCTGTTTCCCCGAAGGGGTAGGCAGAGGCATATTAAACGCCCACTTTTCGCCAGTGTTTTGATCCCATGTAATAGGTGGCGAGCCTATTGCTGCTTATTGGGACATTTTGTTTGCCAGAGCCTCGTCCGTTGATCGGCAGGTGCACCACTTGCAGGTGAGGTTGGCTTGGGACCCTAAGTTCTTGGTGGGAACCCTATGCATCCTTACCTTACATATATACTTTTTTTTGTAAATACGTACATATTATACATAGAAACACCCAGACCAAGACAAACATCCATGTTCATGCTCACAAATGTTTGACTTGAGGGTGCTTCTACACGGTGCATGTAGCTGGCGCAAGTAAAGGTGCGGGTTACACGCGTGGCTAATAAGCGCAAGCTACTTGATCAAGTTATTCGCTTGTACTTGTACATGGTGCAAGTTACTGGAGCAAGTAAAGACGCGGGCTACTTGCGCAAGCTGTACCTATGTACAAGTTATTTGTTCGTGGTCAAGAGCTACATGTGCATGCTATTCGCGCGGTAGCTTTATGATTTGAATCGCGTCAAATGTCTCGACGAACGAAAATTATATTAAAATCATATGTTAAAAATGTAATTTTAACAGATAACATGCGCGAGTAACCCGCGCGCGTCGCAGAGCACGCGAATAACTTGCGCGGGTGGCTCGCTTTGGTACATTCTCGAGTCGCTGGACCCGCACATTGTTTTAAACGATATGTTTACGGTGCATGTAACCCGCGTAAGTGCCTCAACATGCTCAAGCTACATGCGCCGTGTACAAGCACCCTGAGCGGGAATCGAACCCGCGACCTTCGGCGTAGCAGTCGCTTACACTCCCGCTTCGCCAACCGGTCGTGTGAGTAAGGTACGTAGTACTTGTGCTCTATCTACTCTTTTTTTAGTGTAGAAACCTAGTAGCGTTTATAGCGTCTTTGTGTGGCAAACCGACAAAGTGAAACAATGCTTCCACAGGTCATTTCTTAGATAGGTGACCGCGTGGCATTTACACACGTATAGCCACACACACGAAAAAGAAAAAGTGTATGCACAAATTACGAGCTCATCCTCCGGCCTTTGGAGCAAGTAGAGGGCATGTGTGTGAATCTCACTTACAAGTGTTATGGGCCTTCCTACAACCATATCGGTTTCCATTGCTTTACCAAAATGGGAACACGTGTATCGCGGTAAAAATACTTTGCCGAAAATCGGTATACAAAAATATCCCAGAAATACAATAACAGTTAACACTAGATTCAAAGTTCAGAGAAATTTCATCTACTGTGTAATTTGCTGACAGTAAATGGTTATTATTTTATTATTATTACTCTGAACCAGTTAGATTGGCTGTTACTTATACTAAAACTTTTAGTTTTATCTTTATATCGACTAAATTGTTATTGGAGTTTGGGTCAGTTAGTTCTAAGTTCAAATGTAAACAACATAAAATAAACATTAAATTGTCGTGTAAGATTCAGCAAAACATACAATTGACTTTTCAAACGCCTTCAATACCGTCAGTCACGATATCCTTTTATCCATCCTCTATCATCTCAGGATCTCGGCTGGAGTTCTGGATTGGTTCTCAACTTATCTTCGAGGGCGTCAGCAGTCTGTCCGCCTCGATGATTCATCGTCGGGGTGGGCCGACACTACTTCTGGCGTTCCTCAAGGCGGCATTATTTCTCCCTTGTTGTTTTTTATTTTCATAAATCTCTTGACTCAAAATCTTCAGTGTGCTTACCATTTGTATGCCGTAAAACTTGCAGATCTATTCACATGTAAATGTGGAATGCGTAGCTGATGCCATTGGCAAGATAAATAGCGATTTGGCAGCTATACAAACTTGGTCGGACAAGTTTGGCTTAGCTTTCAATCCTACTAATACTCAAGTATATTCAAACTCAATGTTCTTATCCTTATATTTATATAGCGCCTACTTCTTTTCTCTCTGCACCACTCAAAGGTAGACTGGGAGATAATGCCCATGGCATTAAGTCCACCTGTATACAAATTCAAATTGAAATTCAAATATTTTTATTTCAAGTTGGTAATTTACATACTCTTTTGAAACGTCACTGACTCTAGTTGCCGGTTCCAAAAGGTAGGCCTAGGGAGAAGACTCTGGCAAGAAACTCCTCTGGACACTCTTTTAAAATATTTGGTTTTTTACAAGTTACTAAATTAATAACGAACGGAATGTACTTAGTTACCGGCGAGTTTGTCACATAACGGAATGGCAGACAATCACATTAAAATCAATTGCCATGTAAACCTAACGCTTACATTTCTTTTTCGAACTCGTTACAGCTTCCGATTCAAGAATAATTTCATTTATAATAATAATACACATTTAGCTATGGTAACAATTATATTATAGGACTTTCAGGTAATCTTCTAAGGCCGGGATTTAGTATAAGACATACTAGGTGCCACGCTGTGCTCACGGTACCTTCATCAGAACATGGACTGTGCTAAATACTTAATGTACAAATTTATCCCATTATTTGAGCAAGATACCTAATTTTTATATTGACAAAGCAATAAATAAAATCTAAATCTTTCACGACGACGACTCTTTCCTAGTTTGACTAGTCTAACGAATAAAATGTCCACGATAAAATCAAGAAAAATAAAATTATAGGTATTGTGTAAGTCCCCGAGTGGAATTAATTATACACATTATTATATGTACACGTAATATTGCATTGACATTGGTATAAAATCGTGTTTAAAATGAATTTGATCGACAATTTCTACTGAATCACAGGAAACGAAATAATTATATAAAACTATTGTGTTGTTACGATTACAACATCTTACTACGCTTCATTTGTAAGTACTGAATCAAATTTGTATTCTGCTGAATGAGCATTAGGAGATTTTGTGACAGAAGAAGTGTTCATTATACAAGGTTATATAGCGGGTCTTACTCGCGATAATTAATATATTTAAGGCATAAATACCTCCGTCTTTTGCCAACGTTTGGTGCGGTCAAAAACAAAAATAAAAATCAAGTGAGGGTAGGTGCCCAAACCCGCACAACACAAGGACGGAGCTGAGCTCACCAGTCCCGCCGCGACCACGGCTGAAGCAAGTCAGCCGAAACGTTGGCAAAAAACGGAGGTATTTTTGCCTTAAATATATTAATTATCGCGAGTAAGACCCACTATATAACCTTGTATAATGTATACTAATCGCGAAAGTTTAAAATCGTTTAGAAGAAGTGTTATCGCTATGACTAGATATTTCGTATATAGCTACGTTTAAATTGTTCAATTGAGTCAAATTTTGAGCAGCGCTATCTGATACATCAGATATTGATGTTTCAGTGGCCATAGAGTCTCCAATAATCTCTGGTGCAAGTGTTGTACTTCTAGGTGACATTGTTGACAATTGACGAAATTAGAGTACCTACGTACTCTAATTTCGTCAATCATAACGTTCGGTTGGAGAGTAGTTGATTGTTCTTCTGTAGCGGGCAATTCTTTAACGGAGAGTTTATCTGTCTCAGACTCCTCCCAAACAGAAGCTGGGGCAGCTGTCACTATTGCTGCTGGTGCGTCAGTTACAACTGCAGCTGGCATGTCAGTTACAACAGGAGCCCAGGCTTCAGTCGCAACTGCTTCTGATGACACAATCGATGTAGTAGTAGACGGTAAATCACTTGATGCTGTTGTACCTACCGCGGTTAGCTCAGCTTCCTTAGCATTTTCTTCTGCTACTTTGTAAATATATTGACTTACAGGAGTCGTTTGAATGGGTTCATTCATTATAGGCACAACGTCAACAGATGCATTATCATCAGTTGCTTTTACCTCAGTAGTCACATTTTATGCATTCTTATCGTTTATGATTTCCTTATTCTACTCTCTTAAAACGTGTTTCTTCACTATCATTATCATGGCCCATGACGTATAACGGTTCATCTTCCGGCTTTTCACCAGAGCTTGAACCCATGTTACTCAGATAGTCTGGTTCAAAATCATCTTTAACAAGACCGCGACGCATTATATCTTCTGTTTTATTAACAGGGGCTTTTGTTGTTTCATGTTTACCCATTTTATTCATCGCTTCACTATAATTAACCTCGGTTACAACTACCAACAACCAATCAGAATCTGTCGTTGTAATAGCATCGTTCGCTCGTGTTACTTCTTCGTAAATGTTATTGCCGATGGAGGTTTTCGAGTCATTTTTTATCGATTTAGAAAAACGGTTATACAGCATGTTGATAGAATCAAAAGTAATATCTATGCCTTCTTCGGGTTCACATTCAGTAGAGGCCTCTTTTGAGCGTTCAGTAACAGGTTTCTTTTCCAAAATGTCCATTAAACTTTCTTCACCGGAATCCTGATAGTGGATAGCTCCTAAAAATCGCTGTAGTATTACAAAAAACAGTTATAAAATATTTTATAATGTCAAAAATAACAATTTACGATTATATCTACCTACGGTATTTTAGATTTTCACATAAGTAGTCAACAAACAAAAATACGGTTTTAAGTGTCTCCTGAAAAATTTGCTCATATGGAGCTAGCTGGTTTGTGAATTAAGGTATCGGTAAGTATGTTTATCCATTGTCTAGTACCCATAGTACAAGCTTCTGATTAGTTTGGCACTAGGTGGTATCTTGTAAATGTGGTAGAATATTATATTATATTATTATTATACTTGATAATAATATAATATAATATTCTACCACATTTACAAGTGTCAAAAGTGTCAGTGTTGTGTGGTGGCTGTCAAGACAAAAAGTTTTTTATAAATAATCAGACACGATTATATGTGCTTAAAAGTGTATAATTGGACAACTACAGGTGATTCTTATGTCTAGAAGTGTTATTCACAAAAAATAAACTATAACAACTGAAATATTACAAACATAAATTTTGCCGATGACTTTCGTTTTTAAAAAAAATAACAAACAGCTGTCACTTTAAATTTTTGTTCATGTACCTTAAACTATCTTAAATATATCCGGAATTTCTTAACACTACAAAACCATAGTGTTGCCAGTTTAGTTTCATAAATCCGGTCGAAAATTACCCAAGATGGCCAAATGTACCACATGTGGCAAGTTTGTGGCGGCAAAGGGAGGCGCCGCTACGTGCTGCAGGTGCGGAAATAAGTTCCATTTGGCATGTGCGGGAATATCTGATACCGCGAAAATCAGCAATGACTGGAGCTGTCAGGGGTGTAAAGATAAGACGGGTAAAGGCTGTATCAGACCCACTCCTATGAAGGGAGTCAGCAGTCATGGCAGCGAGGACTCCCCTACGAGTATAGACGAAGAGTATGAGTCAGCAGGAGATACCGAAAAACACGGAAGCAAGGAGAGAAACAACTTGGCGAAGGAAATGAGTCTCCTCAGGGAGGATCTTCGAACTATGCGGGAGGAGCTGAAGTCTGAGCTACGAGAGATCCGGTTGGAGGTAGCTGATCTACGGCAGTCTGTTGCGTCACACAAGAAGAAGGTAGAGAACCTGGAGACTCGACTGATAAAGCTGGAAGAGCAGCAGAATGCAGCTTCTCCTAACACTATGGACGACACTATGGTCCAAAAGTTGGAAGATACAGTGGAGCACCTCAAGTCCGAACTGAATGACAGAGAACAAGACCTTCTCCTCTCGGATATTGAAATCGCAAATCTCCCCGAAGATGCAGGCGAAAATGTGGTACATACTGTTGAACTTATCGCGAAAAAACTGGGGGTGGAGCTGGACTCGCGTGACATAGTTTTCGCTGAACGAGTGGGTCCAAAAGCAGTTGCGGCAGGATCGGCAGAGTTAAGGCGTACAGACTCAGCAGCAGTGGGAAGTCGCGGTCGCCGCATAGTAGTGCGATTAGCGCGTCGGGCCGTGCGAGATGATTTGCTACGGGCGGCAAGGGTGAGGCGAGGCGCTACATCGGCTGATCTGGGCTTTGCGGCGCCGCCTCGACGATTTTATGTCAATGAGAGGCTCACTAAAACAAATAGAATATTATTTTACCGTGCCAGGCAGGCCGCTGCTAAGCTCGAGTGGAAGTACACATGGACAAAACGAGGACGAGTTCTGGCCAGACAGGGAGATGGGAAGCCGACACACACCATTCGTACCGATCATGATCTGGAGAGGGTTTTTGGGCGAGACGCGTTGGAGGAAAAGAAGTGTTAAGGACATTTTGCCGTGCATTCTCATAGATAAGATCACTTTTCATTGCTATATCTTAGGCCGTAGTAAAGATCAAATAATAAGTTCAACAGCAACACAATTTGTACCAATTTTCAAAAACATACCTATTTGTACCAATGTGATATTTTGTAAGTATGGATATATGGCAACATCATATATGAATGTCAGTAAGTGTCACTTTCACCCGTATGTCAACAATGTCAAAATAAACCTAACCTATAATTTATGTACAAGAATGACAAATCAATTTACGTTTATCACATTAATTTACAGCAAGTCACTAGTTACATATTTAAATAATTCAGTAAGAGATTACTTGATACATACTCTATATAGGTATGGCTGCAGTGTTAAAGGGCTAGGATGTCTGCGTAAGGTATATGTATGTTTTTGCAATAGGGACTTCACATACATGACAAAATTTTATAAGTCAGTGAGTAAATACTTGCTAAATACTTTGTATTGGTGTAACTGCAAAGTTAAATGTTTAGATTATCTACGGGACACCTCCCGTGTTTCTTTTTATAATAATAATAATTTTAAATGCACAACTAAATGGACACATTCACAACCAATACATGGTACATATCTTACTCTGTTCAAAATAGAAATATCCCATAACTATACTTTTAAATTGAATATGCAGGTTTTGGTTTTACTCATTGACAGTATATTTTTACATTACCATTATGGTTAATGGAAAACGTCTGAAGGTTGGACTATTTAACGCAGGGTCGTTAGGGACTAGGCATGACGAGTTCCTAGTGGCCATGGACACGCACTCAGTGGACATAATGGCCATAAACGAGACATGGCTGAGGGCAGGTGAGGAGGGAAAGGCTCCCATACTTCCAGGCTATAAATTGAAACATAGCCCAAGACCCAAAAATATTCGAGGCGGTAGAGGAGGTGGAGTGGGATTTTATATAAAATCAAATATTAGTTTTAAGACTCGATCTCACCCGGTACATCAAGAGGTAGAGGAATATTGGTTGTTATTAACAATCATGAATAAAAGGATCTTAGTTGGGACTGCTTATAGACCGCCTTGGTTATGCGTTGAAACATTTCTTGAAGGCTTAACTGATAGTATTTGTGCATTGGGGCCTTATGATCACATAATATTATTGGGAGATTGGAATGTGAATATGCTAAATCTAGAAAATTCTAACACCAAAAAAGTACAACAGTTTCTAGATTACACAAATATGTCTCAAAAAGTCAGTATGCCCACTCATTTTGCTGGTCAAAGTAGTACCTTGATAGACTTAATATGCACGGACTTGAATTTACAGACTGTCTTGGTAGATCATGTGCCTGAACTCGGCCAACACTCATTTGTGACTTGCGAGACTCAATTTAAAAAGCAAAAACCTAAGCCAAGATGGGTTACATACAAACCTTATAAGGACATTTTACTTGATATTTTTAATTCAGACTTAGAAACTTTACCATGGAATCTTATAAGTTCACAAAGTGATGTTAACAATATGGTGGAAATGTTCACAGCTTATATAATGGCACTATTTGATATCCATGCACCCTTAAAGCAAAAGCTTTTCAAAACTAAATATACACCATGGATAACGGATAATGTAAAGTTGATCTTTAGGTTGAGAAACAAAGCTAGGACTAAATATAAAGAGAATAAATCAGAAATAAAAAAGCGATACTATCTGGAACTAAAACACCAAGCAGTTGTTGCATTACATAATGAGAAATCAGCATACTTTGCACAACATATTAACGACAATATACATAACCCAAAAACCTTGTGGCGTAACTTAAAGAATCAAGTCCTGCCATCTCCCAAAAACACCTGCTTACCAGATTACTTTGATAACCCAGACATCATCAATAGAGATTTTTTGAAGTTGCCGGGAGGGGGCGGTGTGAGCATATCTAGTTTAACCTACTATGAATATCATAGGTATGATGATGATACAAATTTCAAGCTTCAGCCAGTCGACCAAGGTACTATTTTGAAAATCTTGCGAACCATTAGTACTAATGCACAAGGTATAGATCTAATCAACCTAGAGATGCTTAAACTTACTCTGCCTAACTCGTTAGATACTATTACAGAGATAGTTAACAAATCTATCACAACCCATACATTCCCGGAGCTGTGGAAACATGCAATTGTCAAACCCATACCCAAAGCGAGCCAACCAAGTTCTACAAAAGACCTACGGCCTATTAGTTTACTGCCCTGTTTGTCAAAGGTACTGGAAAAAGTTGTTTATTTACAAGTAATAGAATATTTAGAAAAAAATAACATTTTACCAGACAAACAATCTGGGTTCAGAAAAGGACGAGGAACTGCAACTGCTTTATGTGATGTTGTGGGTAACATACTGGAAGCTAGGGATCGTGGAGAGGGCACTGCCCTCATTCTTCTAGACTATTCCAGAGCATTTGACTCTATAAATACATCCCTATTATTGGCAAAATTAGCTTACTATGGATTTTCACCTAACACCATAAAATGGTTTAGTAGTTACCTCACAAATAGGTCCCAACATGTAGAAATGCAAAGGGAAGATGGTATGGTCATGTCTTCATCTGCTCTCACAGTGAACAGAGGCGTCCCACAAGGCTCAGTACTCTCAACACTTCTCTTCATCATATACACAGCTGACATGACCCCTTCTTTAAAAAATTGCAGTTTTCATATGTATGCAGATGACACTCAGCTTTATCTCTCTTTTAAGCCTGAGGACACCTTGTCAGCTGTTACAAAGATAAATCAGGACCTTGACAGAGTGATTGAATGGTCAAAAAAACACTCATTAATATTAAATCCACATAAATCAAAATTTATCATTCTGGGCAGTAAAATACAGGTAGAGTCTATATTGCAAGTTAACCCAGCTATCTTTTTGGACGGTCAGAAATTAGAAGGGATAAAAGAGGCCTCTAACTTAGGTTTATTAATTGACTCTGAGCTAAGGTTTGAAGGACATGTAAATAAAATAGTAAGAAATTGTTTTTACAGGTTAAAAATTCTTTACAACATTCAAAACTATCTTAGTAGTAACCTTAGAAAACAGCTTGTAGACAGTCTCATTTTATCCCGTTTCAATTATTGTGATGTAGTTTATGGCCCATGTTTGCTGGCAAGAACTAAGAATTTAATACAAAGGGTGCAAAATGCATGTGCCCGATTCTGTTTCAAGATTCCAAGACGGCATCATGTCACACCATATATTAATGATAATAACATCCTTAAAATGGAATCTAGAAGAAAATTACATCTTGCCACATTACTTTTTGGGGTAGTGACTAGTAAAAAGCCTACCTACTTATATGAAAAGTTAGAGTGGAGACAAAACCACTTTTCATACTCTACCAGACCCTCAGCCAGAACTCTTTCCCAAACTAAACACCGTACAATGGCTTTCCGTGGCTCTATTAGATACTTAGGTACGAAATGCTGGAACAATTTGCCTCCTCCAATAAGGGACCTGAAAACAAAAGCATCATTTAAAAAGAACCTCAAGAGCTATTTACTCTCTCAACAGAAATTATAGCTACAGGATACTGCTTACCTGTGAGGATATAGCCCTAGTAACATTAGTCTGGATTCCTGACAGCATATTAGTATCCCTGCTTCAGGGTCTGGTTGGGTACTTGCAGGAACTCCTGAAACATTAAACATTTTACGAAAATAATGTCATATTATCCTCTATGAGCCAATAAGTAAATTAAATTTAGAAACTTAGTTAACAGGCATACCTGCTATTTGTGTATTCCCTTGTTACTTGTAAAACATTTATGTTTTGAAGGTGTAGGTACTTAAGTAATCATAAATAGTTTTACATGTTCCATATGTAATGGTACGTAGATTCTAGTAAGATGACCATCACGTTTCAGTGGCCTTTTGACATAATACGTGGCGGCACTGAAAATCAGTACTGTGATTGGAACTATGGCGTCCATCGCAGTGTTTGCTGAGTGTCAGCCCGAATTGCGGCACGCGGTGTATAGTGCTCATGCGGTTATTATTGTTTAAGTTTAATTATTCTATTTACAAAAGTAATCATTTTATGTTTAAATTGCTCAATCTCTGGTGTAGATACACGTGGCGAGTCACGTGGTGACACGTATCACTTAAATGTCAGAAGTGTCAGGACATTGTCAGCTAACTCAACTCCGTTTATGACAGTTGACAAGACATTCCAAGTGTCATTATGGCAACAAGCTGCCAATTAGCGTCTTAGTCTTTTGAGTTATAGTAGATAGTGTATGATAATATTGACTTCGCCACAATGTTCTTTTTTTGTGTGGTTTTTTTTTTTGTTATTTAGAATAAGTAAAATTAAGGAGTACTGTACAGCGTGCTTGCAATAAAGATATATTTTCTTTCTTTCTTTCTTTCTTTCTATCTATCGTTATCTAATTGTGATGAATATTTAAAATAAGCTCCATAAAAATCTGTCAAACATGTATCTCTAATCTCCAAATCCATATACATAGATATATTTTCTTTTTTATTTGTATTGTATTTTAATTTATTTTTGTAGTAGTATTTAAGTAGTTATAATATTGGTTTAATACTGTTCAAATAAATAGGATGATGATGGTGATGATGATGATGTCCTTCTCGACGTGTCCACCGACGGCGACCCTAAACATCTTTCTGGCATGTTCCCGGATGTCCCTGGCAATTGGCAAAGCCAAACTTGTTAAAAATACGCGGTCACAGATGTTACAGTAGAGCTGGCTATTGGAGTTCTATGTATAGTTATCATTAGGCTACGGTCGAGTCTTCCGTATCTCGCGTTTTACACCAAGGTCATCGAGACGCATTTTCTACAATAAATATATTACTGATGGATCGAATATTGAAACCGGCCATTAGTGAACCCGGATACGCTCCCCAAGGACATAATTATGTACACTACATGCCAAATTACAGCTTCTTACGCCCAAGACACGGTAATAATACTCGTATCTATTACCGTGCCCAAGAGTAATGACAGTGCGTTGTCTGTGAGTCAGACAGTATACAGGTATTTTATATAAACGGATTCTTTTTTCATACATTACGTAATATAAAACCAAACTTATTTCTAGAACAACTCCTAGTATAACGTCTCATATATTTTCTGTTTTAAAACAACTAAAACTAGCACGTGTTCCGATTTTTTTTTTACACACAACGAACCTAAATCAGGTTGAATGGGATCCGTGTGAGTGTGTGTTCATGCATCTCGCAAACCATTTATCTAATCACGTGAAGTACGACTGAATTTTTCACGTTATATGTTTCACTCCAGTTTTAAATAACACTTTGGTTACTAAAGTTTGGTTTTGAAATAAAGATGATATTATTTTAATGTTTTTGATGCGGGTGAAACATTCACTTCGTATTTATTTATATAACTTTTACTGATAATTATGTTGTTCCGATAATTTGCGAATACTAAGCGGTAAGAAACATTTAGAAAGTTCAAAATCAGTTCTGTTATTTGGTTTTTAACGAAAGTAGGTAACTGACAAAAAAATTACAAGATTGGAAACAAATCTCATATATCTCAGTCCTTTGGGGGTTAAATGCGAGTGCAAATTTTGTAAAAACTATCTATGATTTGAGCAAAATTAAGCTTGCCAGCGCTACAAAATGTATGCAGCAGCTCATTCATTTGCCTATACAGGGTGTAAAAAGACCCTTAACGAAAACTGAAATCCCATGTTGTACCAATCACTACAAACATTTTTTACTTCGGCACCATACCTGGGAAATTACTGGTTCAGGAGATATTGAGGCTCAAAGTTAGTATGGATTTTTTCTAATTAGGTACAAAATCGATGCATTTACCCCGTCAATATGTTCTTTAGATGCCCTATGACCCCATGGATAAGTAGGTATTTCGAGCATTGCACGCGCGCGCTTTTAATTGCGGTTTAAAAAATGTGAAAACTCAAAAAAATATTCATTTCCCAGGTATTATTTTTGGTTAGTATGACTTGGCATGATGTCCACAACGAGTAGACTTCGGCTTGGTGATGGGTCTTGTGACACCCTGTATATAAGATATAATGGTAATTTTAATTGCCCCAGATAGCTTCACTACAGCTGTTAAGCGTGCCAGTCGCGAAAGTCTAAAAATATTTCTCTCAAAAGCCTCAGCAAATTGAAAACAAACTTGCCAATTTCCTTTTCGATGGCAACCAGCCCCAAATCTGTATTGTTGATTGCCAGCCTGCTGCCAACTTAACGTGGTGTGCCTCCAATATATTATAGCGAGTAGTGGCAAGAGATTGTTCAATGTGATAGTAGCACTTTATGTGAAGTTAAGTTTAGCACTGGATTAACGGGCACTTTATTGGATATAATGGAAGTTAAACACTTCCATTATATATTGAAAGTATTGGAAACTATTAACGAGGTGTGCCTTAATGAGGTTGGTTTTGTTTTATGAAATACTTTGGTGGTGGAAATGAATATGTATATATTTGGCCTTGTTTTTTTAAAGGACATTTGTCTAAAACTGGTCTAAAACCGAGATTTATAATTTAGTTAATTAGCGATTTATTTCTATATTAGGGTCTTAAATATTGTAAATCTAGAATTACGTGTAGTGTTATATTTTGTCTTCGATTTTAATTAAGATATTCCATGTGGTGAGGGATTAAGAATGCTAAGTGTCACTACCTCATTTCATCCCATGGGTACTGTATGACGCGATTAAAGATAATGCACGACGTAAATAATATCTTTGGAAAGACACAGAAAACTCGTCATCAAGTACAGCAGTTAAAATTAAGGCTTCCGATTTCATGACCTATTAATTGTGTCTGTATAAACTTAATTATGTATATTTCAGAGCATTATGAGGCAGTAATGCTACTAGCTCGAATTAAATGGTTACGGATTTTGTGTTTATTCATCATCTACAAACAGGTGACAACTGCAACACAAAATACTTTTCTGTTCTAATTCTAATCGGATGCTCCATATTTCAAGCTTTCTTTTAAAAGTTAAGTGTAGTCCTTCTTATTTAATTTTTTTCATTAATAAAACAAGTTCGAGATAAACTAAGTGATTAAAATTATACAATTTAGCACCATTTGAAAACTGAGTAACGCGCAAAATAAAGATTTAATTTTATTTGAGATCTATGTAACCTTACATAAGTTTTATATTTATGTCACAAATGATAAGCGTACTTTATACAACGGCTATGACATCAACTGTGTTGGCGAAAATAGCTACGGGTCACGCCATCTAGTCGGTACGCCAGGAATGAACTAAAATGAGCTTCAAATGAATTTACTCACCTTCTCGTCAGTGCATAAGTGTTGTGAATTAATCTTTGCCTTACAATTTATTTGTATAACGTGTAATAGTTGTATTAAGTTTTTAAGCATACTAGTTTTAACAGATATGATAATTAAATCATATTTGATGAGACTAGTAGGCGGACCTCGAGCTGCAAAGCTTGTAAGTCTAGGTTGCAAATGGGAAAACGCAACGAACGAAAAAGGGACGATGATTACGATGAGTTGTATTAAGTCATATACATTCGTGCTTTTATTATTGAAAATTCTTAGCAATATATGTAGGTTTTCACTTTTTAGTAGCTCACTATGTATTACTTGGAGCGTTATGGATTACAGCGTATTGTATATGTTGCTCTGTATAGGACATTCCAACATTCCTAGACTTGTTTACTCCAGTCAGCAAACTTGTACACATTTTTAAGGTAATGGCTCTGGTACATTTCCTTGACCTTGTGACGTAAAATCTTTATTGCAAGCCTTGCCACCTGTTTCAACACTTTGGTATTGGAACATTTTGAAGGTTTAATCATGAATACTTGGCCGGCCATGACAAAAGTTAAAAATTATAATACTACATTATTAATTTCCTAATTAATTATGTAATATTATATATAAAATATAATATTACATAGTTAATTTCTTAATTGTCTGTGTGGTGACGGATTAAGAATACGGAATGGCACCACCTCATATCATGCCATGGGTGACGTAAGATCCGACAGAGCGAGCATATTATGCAGAGAAAAGCATTATAATAGAAGGAAAACTTGATACAAACCCTATACCAACCCGTTTGGCCATCGTGGTATAGTAGGCCAATTCCTCCTTTCAAAAGAGAGGCTTAGTCCAGCAGTGGACTGTTAACGGCTGATGATGTCATTTCCTAATATGCTAAAAAGAATATACTTACTAATAATCAAACTAAGCAGAACTTGTAGTAAGGGTACTAGAAAGTCCTACAAGATTAAAATTATATATTTTTATAAATGTTACAAGTAAGAATAAACGTGCCTTTGTATTTATTTAAAACCAATAGTTTCGAGGACCACATTGAGTTGAGTACCTCTCCATTTCTGGATTAAATTTAAATCTCATCGGATTTCACCTGTGATGGATGTGCATTTTTGTTTAATGAGAATTCACATTGCAAAGCTATAAAATGCTCGGTGAGTTGGGTTACCGATTTATATACCGTGATATAAACATATTAGTAATGTAAAGCAACGTCTACAGAGGTCGTCACCATATGGAAGGGTTGTCGATAGTTCGGTCATTAAATTCGGAGTAGTACCATGATTCGGCATGTAAAGCCTTAGCGTCGCGTCGGCTAAATAGTACTTGTCATATTTTTTTAGAAGACGATGATGTTAACAGTAATAGGCGGCAATTGAGCAGATGGATTGCCTGATGGTAAGCAATTACCGCCGCCCATGGACACAAGCAACACCACAGGAGTCACAAGTGCGTTGCCGCCCCTTGGGTTGGGAAAAGAGATACGATGAGGAATAGGGGTATTCCTTCTCCCTCATCCCACTCCTCATCGTATCTCTTATATATAGGGCCTCCGACACTCTCACTCACCGAAGGTAACGCAACAGTTTAAGTACTGTTTATTTTACGTCGATTTTCTGTGAGAGGGTAGTATTTCCCCGGTCGAGACGGCCCATTTACGCTGAAATCAGCAAGGGTCTAGTAAAGTAACATATATATTATGAAAATATTATGCTGTTCTGATAATACATATTACATGCATACAGGTTGATTTATATTGAAATCTGATTTAAATCAAAGTTATAAATAATATTATATTGCTCAATATATTAAACAATACGGAAATAAATAAACTTTAAATAAACATTGTAATGTATTCATTACAATGTTTATTTAAAGTTTATTTATTTCCTAAATATATTTCTTTGTATTATCTATTGATAATACAAAGAAATATATTTAGTAAACACATTACAACCGGAAAGCGTTGTTTAAATTCATTTACATTCAACAATAAATATTCTTTCAGCCGTTATTTACGTTCTCGCGGTAATTATAACCTGATTAATGTTTCAATAATGATAATTTACACTTCTGCACCTTTTTATTATTATCAAATCGATTATTTGTGTCTGTTTGAATACTTTATTATTGCAATGCAATATTTATCGTGTGTTCTACTATCGGTTTGGTTGGGAGTGAAAATAAGGTTTTGTGGCTGGGCTTACATAGGTACATACATTACACATGCCTTTATCCCCAAAGGGATAAGCAGAGGTGTATTACACAACCACAGTTCGCCAGTTATGTTACAGTTCAAATGTAATAGGGGGCGAGCCTATTGCCATCTAACGGCACAATATTAAGCGAGCGATAATTTTCATTTTAATGCATACTTACATAACTTCGAAAAGTACGAGCTGTGTGCCCGGGGTACGTGGGGATCGAACCCGAGACCATCGTCTCAGCAGTCCGTTACGTACACCACTGGGCTTACCATTATATTTTATTAAGCCTGAGTACTTTTCAAAGAATTTTATAACCTAATACGGAGGGTCTATCATTGTCACGGTGACGATAGCCTAGTCGACGAGAACAATTTCCATACATTTTCTTAAAGCGCCCTTAACGGACAGTAGCGATGGATAGAGTCCGCTAGGGGGCGCATTTAGAAAAGTATGAAAATTGTTCCCGTCGACTATTCTATCGTTACCGTGTAAAACTCGTACTAGACCCTCAGAGTCCAAAAGACTGCTACGCAGAGGGTCTTGAGTTCAGACCCACGGCACGCACCGCTGACTTTTAGAAGTTACGTACAATACATACATAGACTCACGCCTCTTACCCAAAGGGGTAGGCAGAGACTACAGAACGCCATTCGCAACAATCCTGACATATCTCTCTTGCTTCATTCACTTCCATCAGATTCCTCATACATGCTCTTCTGTTCAGGGTACTTCAGTCTAACATGTCCTGTTTTTAGGATGTCTCCAATCTGGTCAGAGTACGTCCGCCTAGGTCTTCCCCTTCGTCCTGTCTCATTCACACTTGCCTTATATATATGCTTGGTCAGTCTTTCGTAATCCAAATGATGACGAAAGACTGACCAAGTAGAAGTTATGTGTGTTTTTTTTAATTGTCAATAAAACTATTGTTATCTCAGATACGACCAAGAATTTCATTTCATTTTTATTGAATTAGTTGAAGTATAAATATAAACACGTCGTTTAGGTCATAAGGTAATGACTGAGCATGTAATTAATCTTGCTCAATTATCATAAGTTAATAGTCGGGTCATCTGTCAAATATTATAAAAATAGGACATAAGAGAGACAATATGCTGTGATATATAAGTTCAGTCTAAATCAGTGAGCAGTTTTGCGTGACAAGTAACAAACATCCATAGTTCCATTTCAGAGAGGAAGAGTCCTTAAGGCCATGTTACCTAATTATTAATTATGATAGTAGAAAATCAATTTAATACCTTTTTTTTGCATAATTATTAACTAAATCGCAAAATTTGTGAATCTCTCTTTACTCCTACAGTGTTAAAAAATAAGAGTATTTTTCATATTGGGACAGAAGAAAGAGTAGCACACAACATTGATGGTATCTTTGACATTTTCAAGAAGAATAATCATATAAATATTTAAAGAAAGAAAAACTATTTATATGTCACAGATATTGGAAAAGTATAACATATAAAATTAAACATCACAAGGCTTAACACTAATCTGTGACAGATAGGTTCACACTCAGCTATATTGCTGCATTGTGGTAGTGTCCACAACGCTGGTATTCTGTGTGCACCTTAAATGCCACACGGACGTTAAACAGCACAATAATTAAAGAGAAAACAAACATTTAAAAAATAAAAATAAACAATATAGACATAGGTACGTAATCCAACATAAACTAATAAACTAATGTGTATCTAATCAACAAAACAATTATTATTAAGTATTACAAACACGATTTAAAAAGAAAAGTATTAAAAAACAATATAACAAAATATAGTAACATAGTAGATACATACGCTGACTAATTTACTTCGTAATTAAGTCGGCGTATGTATCACATAATCTTCATTTTATAAACATTTTGTAAAAACTTATCTTAAAACTAAGTACACAGTTTTATTCAAAACCAAAATACAGCCAATACTTATCACTTTATGTTTACTTTATCGTTTTTCTATCCTGTCTCACAAAAACAAGCGTAAAATCCGTAAATAAAGAAAGTTAATAAAAGAAAATACCATCAAAGTTTCCACACCAACGGTTTACAGTATAAATCTGCTGGGTGCCCTTAAATCGTGCAGATAGGTCTACAAACTTACTAGAATTCCCCCGGTTTTATGATAATTGTTATATCTGTGTTAAGATCGCAACTCTTGGAATTCAGAAGTTGTAACTGTTGGAAAATATTAAAATACTTCTAGTTTGCCCTAGCTCTGTACAGATCTTTGTCGATACGGCAATATGTCACTTGGCAATATGATTTATAACTTTTGGATTTTTTAGTGTGCTTTATTTTAATCTGGGATTTAGTCAAGTTGAGGACGGCGTGTGATATACTAATCTTTTCAGCTGCCTGCTGTTTGTATTAAAATGTATACGGTTTTATATTAATCTTATTTGAGCGGCTTTTTTTTTAACACGATGCCGCTTATTGTGTTTTCGAGCTCCATACCAGAATATATTTGTTATTCCGAAATTCTTATTTCGATTATATTATTGTTTGTGTCTGTTGGTTCACAATTTGTAAAATCACTGGATTAATTAAAGCTGGAGCGCAGAAATTTTCACAAAAATTTAGCTTACAGCTTAGCCACAACATATTTAATCAATAATATTCAAGTGCATTTTTCGTTTATACTCCACAAAAAAACAATTTGAGCGAGCAATTTCTTCTCTTCTTGTCCTTGTGGTGACGGATTAAGAATACGGATGGTCACCACCGCATATCATCCCATGGGTGTCGTAAGAGCCGACAGAGGGAGCATATTATGCAGAGAACAGCACTTTAAGAGAAGGAAAACTTGATACAAACCCTATACCAACCCGTTTGGCCAGCGTGGTATAGTAGGCCAATTCCTCCTTTCAAAGGAGAGGCCTAGTCCAGCAGTGGACTGTTAAAGGCTGATGATGATGATTTCTTCTAAAATAAGAATACCGACTAAGATTATTGACAATAATAATTAATATGAAAATCCATGCAAACAAGGATTATACAAATTGATTAAAGAACCTTATTAAAATACGCTTAGTTAAATGCTTATGTATGATCTTTTCTGATCTTCAAAATTATAAAGGGGAAAAAACCAGGTGTCTCTTGAAAATTCTCTTCCAAAAATTACGGTTATATTTCCATAAGTGGTTTCAGCGGTTTCGTAGTAATTAACAAATTAATTTCATCACAAGGAACATGTGCCTTTTAATAAAAATGCAATACGAATGATGTACTCTGAAATGTGCTGTTTTATCTTCAAATATAGTAGCTAGTATTCATTTTGTGAAAAGATTTAAGTTTCGTAATGCTTGTCTTCTTCTTCTTTCTCTTAGCGTTATCCCAGTTTCAATCTGGGGTCCGCTTTCTAGTCTAACCGGATTTGAATGAATATTAGCTTTTCCACGGAGCGACTGCCTGTCTGACCTCCGCAACCCGAAGGGATAGCGATATTCCATGGTTTAGACTAGTGTCAGTTTTGTTTAGAAGGTACTGACGCCCTGTAACGATTGTCAAAGATCTTCATGACAACCGGGACCGACGGCTTAACGTGCTCTCCGAGGCACGGGACAAGCGATACTTAACAATTCAATACGCACATAACTCCGAAAAGTCATTGGTGCGCGCCGTGGATTCGAACCCGATACCCTCTGCATGGCAGTCTGTTGGTATATCCACTCGGTTATCGCCGCCTTTTTCGTCATCGTAATGCTTGTCTAATGAACGTATATTAATAAAATTGTAAATGATTAATTGTCTTTAATTATTATATTTTAATAGTAAACATACAACCAATGAACTAAAATACTATATTGGGAGTTTTAACAAAACAGAGTGTTTTGCTATATATCGCTGAAACATAATGTGAGAAAAAGTAAGATGAACTAACTGTTATCGACTCCATTGCAATCTTAGTTTATAATTTATTTATAATAATAATAAATGTGCGCGTGGGATCGGGAGGTCTCGGGTTCGATTCCTGGGTCGGGCAGTGTTATTGGGTTTTTCTGTCATGAAATTCTCAGTAGTAGCACGGAGTCTAGATATGTGCCCGGTACGGCAATAGGCTCGCCCCTTATTACGTGGGACTAAAGTATATCTGGCGAAAAGTGGGTGTAGAAATACACCTCTGCCTACCCCTTCGGGGATAAAAGGCGTGACGATATGTAAGTATGTAAAATGAACATGGGCTATCGGTGTAACTCTGCTGTGACCAGAGGCATATTGAGACAAATGTTGTAAACCACTTTTGCTAAAGAATTATTCGCCATAATTAAAGTGGAAGGATTTTTTTTCTAAAATAACAATCGACCGCAAAATAGGTAACGTTGGATTGAAATAACATGAACCGTGAATTTTAGCGCTCATATCGTGACATACCTTGCCGTTCGAAATAGACCGGCAAAGTTAAACTACGCTTGCACAGGTCAACATTTGAATGGGTGACTGCGTGTGGCATATACATCAGAACGTGACTGAGCTTAGGGAGGCTCGTAAAGCTGTTGGTCACGGTACATTAGGCCATGTCGGAGGACTTCGGATGACCTAAAATCTCCGACACCCGAAAGGGCCACACAGTCACACGAACAAAAGCTCTGAAGTCGATTTATTGCCAGCGAAATCTTTAAGTAACAATGCATAACATGTAGATACAAATCATGAAATATAACAAATTCTTAAAGAATCACGTAGCATTCTAAGCCATTTAACAGCAGAATCCACTTACTCTAAGGAAGCACGATTTGTTCGAAGAAACTTAACTTGAACAATTTTAAATAAAAATACACTAGCGTGCTATTGTTTTCTAGTTTGATTTATACACTAACAGAGTGTAAAAATCAAACTAGAAAACAATAGCACGCTAGAGATTCCATGCAGAATCTTTTAAAAACTTATTCTAATACTGTATTACTCTTTCTTTATAATATTCAAGACAGAAATTGTGCTTTCAACCAAGTTTTTAGTATAGCTTCACCTAGGTCCAAAGTATGAAGTACCGTACTAATTGGTGCTTTATTCTCCATAATTTCTGACGTTGCAGCAACCCTCTGTTAAGCTGCCGGTTATTAAAAAGGAAGCAACGTTTTTCACAATCCAGTTACTTACAAAGAAAATTTATTCTAAACGAACACCTTAGATGTAAACTTCGATTGCATACCACACCCTCACAAAGTGGAAAAGTTAAGTAAATCATTTCTTTATTCTCGTTAAAAAATACTTCAGTGGCCATGAGCGTTGGGGTTGCTATCTGCTAACTTATTTTGTCTGTAGCGCGACTTCGTAAGATAATGGGTTATTCTATTATTTTAGAGCTATATCAGCGTGTAGCTTTGTCGTGATCGGGTAAACTTGGTATTAATGTCTTGTCTAAAGTTGATGAATAGGTGTTGTCTTGGTAGAATACTAATTTAAAGTAGGAGAGTACATCTTCAATGCTGTTTTAAGATATTAATTTATAAGATAATATAACTTGCATTTTGACAGCTCTAGGTTCATATTATTTGGATTTGATCCAAAATTATAATTTGGGAAGGAGATGTGTTTAACCAAATTTTTTCAGGTAGCGTGTAGTAAAAAAAAATCTATAAATTAATTTTCAAGAAATAAATGTACTTATATACTTATATTTTCGAGTTACAAGTACCAGCCTCCTAGTTCTTTCTCACATGCCCCACTGCCTGTCGTTGTATTCATTTTCATGTTTTGAAACGGTGATATAAATTGAATAAACTTAGAGAACAACGCACCGGCACTTTGTCTAAAATTCCATACATTTAGCGCTTAGCTACGAAACCATTCTTTCATAAATCAATAACTATCAAATAAAAAATAGTCATTGTAGTAAACAGATATCACCGAAAAGTAAAACACAAAATATTCAAAATTACAATGTAACTGAAAATTATTATCAAACGAACTGAATTGCTGAACATTTCGTACTTTCGTTTAAACAATCCGATGTTCAGTCGGGAAAAATAAATAGCTGATACACAATAAACATGAAGAAACTTTGGTTCGTTTGAAACTTCGTAAAGGCCGGCTAAATGTATCAATGTGCAAAGTTTTAATGTCTGCAAATAAAGACACACATTAGGTCCTTTGAGTCTGTCGAGGGTTATGAAAAGTGTCCTTTTGAAGAAGCCGAGTTATTGAGCCCAAAGGGGAGTATTACTTAAATTATATTACTAATACTTACAGTAATATCTACATTTAATGCTGTATTTCATAAATGACAAAATATTTTCTCACTATCTGGTAAGTTTCAACGAAGTCGATTGGCCTGGTATTGATATTTTATGCGAAAAGATGAGATGTATGAAGATAAAAAAAGTTATGAATAATGAAATGAAATGAAATGAAATATGAAATGAAATGAAATAAATTTATTTTTGACTCCACACAGGTTACATACATAAAAAAAATATATATAAAGAACAGTCATAAGAACAAAAGAAAAAAGAAATTACATAACAATTACAGTAGAACAAACAGTAATAAAAAAAAAAAAACAGATAACATACTTATACAGACAGGAGAAGAAAAAAGTTGTTTAAGGTCAGGTGAGTGTGGTCAAAAAATAATGCAGGTAGAGTGACAAAAAGGAGAGGCGGCCAAAGGAAAAGTTGGACTGTGTGAGGATGGAAATTAAAGAGAAAGGGGTAAACGATCTGATGACTGGATGATGACGATGATCTGGCGACAAAGACGTATGGACGAGGAGGACGTACTGCGCCAAGCCCAAATAAATTGGGACCAGAGCAAGACAATGGATGATGCCTTTTAAGTTTCAGCGATACGATCAAAGCCTAGTTTTTTTTATTTACTTTATAGAGAAATCAGACAGCTCATCGCAAAACAGTTTGTAAGTTATTTATGTATGTTTATCTACAAGCCGATTAAAAAATTGTGCTTTCCACTTCTTATATAGGGTTCGATATTTCTTTTTAGGTTTTTAAAATAGGATTTTAGTCAATTGTTTCATCTTCCTCACAATTAATTATTCATTTGCTATCAATTTATTCACACCTTCGGCTACAAAATAAACTGAAAACTGTTTATATATATTATGTCTAGAACAGAGAAGCACAATATTTTTATTTGATTTATACTAAGTTCAAACGTGCCAACCGATCTTATTGTATTGTATACAATAATATAGAAATAAATACAATACAATACGCTACATACATTTTCATTTAAAACATTAAAATGACAATCAGGAAATGCGGCGGTAACACCGTAGTTTGTGGTATTACGTTGTGTTCATAATAAATTAAATTTATCGAATGTTGTGAAATGTTCATTTGGTGCATACTTTATAATTTGTTCATTGAAAAGATGGATGGACTGTGTGAGGATAGATATGAAAGAGAAAAGGGTAAATGATCGGATGACTGGTGACAGAGAAGTATGGAAGAGAAGGACATACTGCGCCGACCCCAAATAATTTGGGACCAGGGCAAGACAATGATGAAGTGCTTTGAAGTGATTTTTAAAAGTGAAAAAAACGAGAATATTTCTGTAGAAGAGTAGTCACCGTAGGATATTAAGAATACAAAACTAAAAAAGATCTAAGACATAAAACCAAATATTACTAAAAAAATTGTTTGAAGGTAGAAAATATAAAAATATATAGCTGCCAATTAAATAAAATGTAAATTCATTTTTTCATTATATATAAAATGAAAGTGAATAAGTCTTGTCTCACTTGAACTGTTGTCGAGTTTTGTGACTTTTTAATTAATATATCTTACTTCTTTTACAAATGTGAAAGATTCTTAGGATGGATGGATGGTTGTATTGGTGTTTGTGACTTGCTCTTTAACGTCATAACTGTCAAACGAATTTTAACGAAAAATTGCAGTAGGTAATATAACTGATACATTAGAAGCTAGATAACTCGAATGCTATACACGTGCTAACTTAAGTCCCGATAACAGTATCCCACGCGAGCAAAGCCGCGAGCAAAACCTAGTTTTGGAATAAAAGAAAGAGTCATAAATTGACCATGACACAAAAGCTACAAAATTCGCTCCCAAATCACGAATCCCGTTATACTGCATCAGTGTTGTGTACCGTTAAGGACTGATACTAAACGAACTTAATACTAGGTCACGACGTTCAATACTTAATAAATATATTGGAAATTGCAGATGAATCAAAAGAAGTTTCTAGTGAAAATAAATATAGAAGTATATTTTTTCGACTATTGTCCTTAGTTTGCTGGTGACCGTTAAAATTTTTGATCTATTCGGTATTATTATTTTAGAACTAGAAGAGCATGCATGAGAAATTTGATGGGAGTGAATGAAGCAGGAGAGATATGTCAGAGTCGTTGCAAATGGCGTTTCGTAGTCTACCTACCCCTTTGGGAAAAATACGTGTTTATGTATGAACCAGAGAGGTTGGACTAGTAATAGAGAGACCGCATTAAAATAGCAACCTTACCCAATATATGCACTTCACTCAGACTTATGATTTTTTTCTCATGTAAGAGAAAGATAAATATACAAATTTCATGTCAAATCTTCGAAATTGTCGAAAATTTTAACTCGACTAGTGATGTGCTTACTCAAAATTAATTTCGATAAATATCGATAATGTTTGCAATAAATCCTTAGATTTGGTTCACTTACAATGAATATCTATTGAATGTTGATAAATCCTCAGATAAAGTAAAATATGTGAATAAATCCAGCTTATACTTAAACACTAGAAAATAAGTAACGATAAAAAAAATATTTTGAAATTACCTTTTTAAGGTGAATAAAGCTATTGATATTCATAATATCACTGATAATCACTACCTATATGCAATGATAGGATCAATGACGAGATCATTACCACGTAATGGTTTTCGAATACAAAACCACGTTACGTATTTCAGACTTTTGGTAGTTATATGCTTATTATTTAGAAAATTATCACTATCGTCAAGTGTTTGTCAAAAATCTTCCAAACTAAATTAGGCCTTCTCAAATTGAAGGGAGGCACGAGCTCAGTATGTTCAGTTACATAATTATATTGAATCACCCATCGAGAGCAGGCTGCAGTAATAAGTGAGTTAACTAATAGATTAGAAATAAAATCTAACTTCAGGGTCAATTTTAAATAAAATATTTCACACATAATGAATCATATTTATTTAAGGTAAAATGGAAAAAGTCACTGACTGTGTCATTGGCTTAGTTAGAATGAAACTCAAATCTTTAAAAACACATATTATATAATAAACAGGTCAAATTAATTACGCCCTTATAGATACGCCTAGGTCTAAAATAAGTGAGAAAGAAAATAATTTAAAATAATTAAACCAGGAGCCCGCATGGTGAGTAAGAAAGAAACTAAAATTTTGTGCGTACTTCTAACTGGCACCGAACTCACAAAGTGTTGTTGTTACAAATATTAGTTTTTCTGCTGCCTAGTGCGTGCATCTTTAGATGTTGGTAAAGGCTCTTGGCGATTAGTCCATTTACTGACACAACTATCGGCACAATGATCGCTTAGTTCACATCCCACATATCGACAATCTCATGAGCTGGGCCCAAATATTTGAACTCCTTCTCTTTTTCTGCTTTTACGAGATTGCTGTCATGCGATATGGTTATAACGTCTATCAATGCTAATCGCTCTGCTCGGTCGATCACTACAATATCACGCTTATTGGCTACAATAAACCTGTCTGTAATAATAGACCTATACCAGGACAGCAACGTGCGGCCATTTTTTCGAGAACTGGGTCGGTCACATATTTGTATATGTAATACGGTGAACCAATGAGATTAAATTTAAGCGCTAGTTGCTTATGGATTATCTTGGCCACTCTAGGATGTTGTATCTCTATGGATTTGACAAGCAAATAATAATACCGTGACAGACCAAGATAATGACATACAGAAATACATAAGAGTAAAAGAGACAAAGATAGCATTTTTTGTCTTTGTCAGAGTTTTCGTTTTTTTTGTTGGTCATTACTGAATGTTATGACCAACAAACGTTTGAGCTCTCGATAATTTCCGCGAAAAATTGTGTTATTATTGTTATTTATTGTGAATGCTTAGTGAAAATATAATTGGTTCAGATTTATTATGGTGATTTGTTACATTGAAGGCTGTAAAAGCCATAGTGAGCGGAAATGTGAGAACATAACCATGTATTCGTAAGTACGATATTTTAGTTATAATATCTATTTATACATGAAAATATTGATAGAATGATACAAATAGCGTATTATTACATAAGAAAATAATTTCTAAATTACATCAATAAACCAAAAAATGTTATTTTATTTTCACCGCGATTTTAGTATTACACAATTGAATTCAATAGGTCGTTGAATGTTGAGCTAGCCAAAAGTCATCGATACTTTTCAATTTTACAGCGTTAAACGTTTTTTAGGGATATCACAGAAGCGTTTGGGAAATTACCCAAATTTTGGGTAATTTGCCGTTACTTAGTTTCATGAACCTAAGATTAATTGTTTAATTTGTTTTCCGATTCTTTGTTGTAATGAAATTATTTGTTTATAGATTCCCAAAGGACTGCACGATCCAAAAATAATTGTGGATACGTGCAACAGGAGGAGAAAACTGGGATCCGAATAAATATGCAAGAGTATGCTCTAAACACTTTGAACAAAAGTGTTTTAGGAAAACTCCCCGCAATAGGTACCCACTTATTTGGAATCATTCTCGAATGATAAAGAAGAGAAAATAGGAATTTTGTATACAAAATTAATTTTGTTCAAAGGACAGTAAAGTTGAGTGTCAAATAATATAATAAAAGGTATATAACTCTGAGCCTCGTGTTTATTTGGCGAGTGAAGCCAGTCCCACATATTCGACACTTTTGTTATACATAATAATATTAAATATAAAAAATACTTACACACCTTATGGATGGATTTAAACCTCCTTGTAAGGTTAGCTATATTTTTATTTTTTTATTGGGCTGTAAATTATATTATATAGATGTTTGTTACTATTCGTTACAAAAATACCTAAACGGATATTGATGAAACTTCTCGAGTTAGCTCATAAATTCATCGAAATACCAAATTGATTAAAAATTAAAGGAGAACGCGGTCTCAGATGTCTGGTTAGATATTCAATTTCGGAACGACCGGTTGGCGCAGCGGGAGTGTAAACGACTGCTACGCCGAAGGTCGCGGGTTCGATTCCCACACAAGTCAAACATTTGTGTGCATGAACATGGATGTTTGTCTTGGTCTGGGTGTTTCAATGTATAATATGTATGTATTTACAAAAAATAAAGTATATAAGTATGTTTATCCATTATCTAGTACCCATAGTACAAGCTCTGCTTAGTTTGGGACTAGATGGTGTTGTGTGAATGTGGTAGAATATTATTATTATTATTATAATTCAGGTTTGATACAATGTTACTTAAAAGTTAATATGTACTTCGTAGAATTGTAGGGTAAACATTTACAACATCTGGTAACACCAACTCAGGATGTACTCTATGTCCGTCCTTTACAGGTGTACGCAAATGTCGAGTCCATTTGATTCTTGGTCCTAGTGGCCACTTGATTGTGTCTGTGCAAATACTGGTCATTGGCAAAACTAGAACAACCGGATACTATATGTCTCAGAGATTTCCCGGGCTGGTGACATGCCCGCCATATAAAAGAAAGAAAAGAAAAGAAAATATTTATTTCCGTCACAAACGGCACACACTATAAAATAAAATAAAATAAAAACTAGACAAAAAAATATGAGGAACATACAAAAAATATACAAAAAAAAGTAAGATAATAAATCAAAAACATAAAATAAAAACACAAGAATAACATAATATTATTACAATATAGTACACTGTACAGCATTATTGATTTATTGTTGCTCACTGGCAACACCATATACAAAGGAATGCGGAAATGTACAGAGATACAATACAATAACAAATTATTGTACTGACAATAATTTGTTATTGTATTGTATCTCTGCAGATTAGTGATAGCAATGTATAATCTTCTTAATTTATTTCTAAATTAAGTTTTAAATAGGCCGTGGAAGTGTGTGTCTCATTAATGCCAGAAATTGGACAACGCTCAGAATACGTTGCGGTTACTATGCCGCAACACTGGTATTCTGCGCAATCCATTTTATTGGCGTCGGCGCCGGAGTGTTTATATGTATACTAAAATACTTCATATCATTGTGTAAAATATATGAGTAGATATAATATAATAAATGTGTTTATACAAAATGTGTCGAATGTGGTGTCTAAAGTGGAACCCTACGTGTAATAATGTAATTAAATAGCTAGCGTCAGTGTGCTATATGTACCTAGGTACTCATGACTACCTTTTGCGGCCTGTCTAAGCCCTGATTGTTGAAATTATGACCAAATACATAATCTATTGGTAAGTAATTGTATTTTATAGTATAAGTACATTGAAATAATATAGTTATTCGTGATATTAAGTAAATAGAGTAGTTATTATTATGACTGCAAATAATCACAACAAAATGTTCTGCCATAGAACCAGAAGACAAACGATGACCATTTTGCTAGCAAAATGCCCATCGTTTGGAAAATCTAAGCTACTACAACACTGTCTGGAACTTGAGATCTGACCCAATACCTGAAGGCCATATCCAAGTAGGTGAGTCGGTATTTGAGTATTACATGTATCTGTCAAGTGTTATGAGATTAATAGGAAAAGATAAATAAATATAGTATAGATGAGGTACTTTAATAATTGTAAAATTAAAAGTGTATGTGTTTAAATAAAATAAAAGAAATAAAAGATAGCTATTTAGCTATTTGTGTTTCAAGCAAATGTTTTTTTAGTTGTAAAGCAAAGCTATTTTTTTTTTGGATTTAAGGCTGCGGATTAGTGGTGGAAGAAAATTCCAGCAGTGGGTTGCAGCGTATTTGAAACTAGCTCTGAAGGCAGCAGTCCTGTGCTTGGACATCGAAAGTGGATTACCGACTAACCTCACCATATACTTGGTCTGAGTATCTCTGCAGCACAGTTTGTCATACAGGTATCTAGGTGTTTTCATTTTATTACTACAAAGAGTAGTGATGTTGTAGCTTTCTTCTGGCTGTCATGTTAAGAATGTTGAGTTCATTAAGAAATGGTGTGACATGGCTGCGCTTTGGAATATTTACACAAAATCTTGAACATCCATTTTGTATGCGTTGTGTAAGCCGAGCAGTACGTGATAATAAACATGGCCCACAGACAGCATCACAGTAGTTCAGCGTGGACAATACCAAACTGTCCACCAGTTGCTTCCTGATGGGTAGACTGAGAAAATTTCTTATGTTATACAGTATTCTAAGCCTGTAAAAGCAGTTACGTGCAATCCTGCCTATGTGGGCCTCAAAATGCAGCTCAGGGTCCATTGTTAATACTAAATTGCAAACAGTATCCACTCTCTGAATTGCTTTGTTCAGCACTAGTATTTCAGGATTGGCTGAGAGTATGTTCTTGATCTGTTGTTTGCTACCCAGCACCGTAAACTTTGACTTTTGGGGGCTTAAGGTTAAAGAATTTTGTGTTGACCATTCAGTCACTCTTTGTAGGTCTTCATTTATCTTTTGAACAGCCAACAATGTTGTATTTGGTTTAAAAGACAGATACACCTGCAGGTCATCCGCATATATGTGGTATTTACAATGTACGAAGGACTGCACAACATCAGCACTGTAAATTAAATATAAAAGTGGTCCGAGAATTGATCCCTGAGGCACTCCTCTATCAACAATACGCGGCTCCGAAGTCCTTATGCCACCAGGAAGCTCAACAGTTTGGGTTCTGTTTGATAGGTAGCTGTCAAACCACTTTACCGCATCCACCGAAAACCCATAGTATGAGAGTTTTGACAGCAGCAGGGTCGGGTTGATTGAATCAAATGCCCTGGAGTAGTCCAACATGATCAGTCGTGTGCCCTCCCCCATATCTCGAGCCTCCAGTATATTGCCCACAACGTCGCACAAAGCTGTGGTAGTTCCCCGTTTCTTGCGGAATCCTGACTGTAAGTCAGGGAGGATGTTGTTGTCCTCTAGAAATGACACTACTTGTGTATATACTACTTTCTCCAGTACTTTGGATAGGCAGGGCAGTATACTAATGGGGCGCAGATCTTAAACAGATAGTGGGCTGCTGGTCTTGGGAATGTGCCTCACCACTGCGCAGCGCCACAAAGCAGGGAAGGTGTTGGTTAGAATAGACTTGTTTATTCTATCTGTTATCGTCTTCACAGTAGCTGGCAGTGTTAAGGAGATCATGTCCATGCTGATGCAATCAATACCCTGTGCATTAGTGCCTATAGTTTTTAGATACTGCAGAACAGTCTCTTCTAGCATTGGCTGTATTTTAAAGGTGGTTGTTCCATTTTGTGATGTTCCAGGTATGACAACTGTGAGATATCTACCTTACACTCACCGGGCACATCAAAAAAAGACATATTAATCGCGTTAGGGTCATTAAAAGTTTTGGGTAGGGATCTTTCAGTGTGGTCTGGCAGTATTTATTTATTTAAACTTTATTGTACACCGGTATCAACATTATAGTAATCTTATATATTAGGTAAAGTACAAAGGGCGGCCTTATCGCTCAAAGCGATATCTACCAGGCAACCTTTGGATGGAGATATTGGTAGGAAAATAAGTGGTAGTTGTAGGTGTACCAATTTTATAATATTTATACTATAAACACATACATTTATACAATACATATATAACATATACATACATATCTATATAAATTAGTGCATAATACTAAATATATACTAATACATTAATAATAGTATGTCACATTTTAAGGTCTTCCATAGCTGCTTGAGATTCTGTAGGTTGCTTTTGATGTGCTTTGTGAAAAATGCTTTTTTTTCTGAGCTAAGGGCAAAGGTGGCCTGATGTTTTAGATCCAAGTAGTATTGCTTTTTGCTCTGATCATCCCTGAACTTATGAAATTGTTCTCTGGCTTCATCTTTCAGTTTAAACAAGAGTCGAATATTGGGTGTAATCCAGGGTGTAGGTCTGGCCTTAATTACTAGTGTTTTTGTTGTAGCATGCAAATCATATAATACCTTGATCGAGTAATTAAAAGAGGAACCATAGTATCAACATCACACATACCACTTATACTGGACCATGGGATTGAGGCCAGATCAAGCAGAAAGTACTCCTCCTATATGTCTCTAATAAGGTGGTAAACAATGGATTTTGGGCAAGGCTTAGATTTTTTAAATAGTGACTCACAAGTTACAAAAGCGTGATGACCAAGGTCGCTATTGGAGTCTACCACGATGTTTTGTACATTTAAATCAGTGCATATGATGTCTATTAGTGTGCTACTGTCTCCCACATGGTGTGTTGCTGCTAACACAACCTGCCTTAGACTAAAAGTAGCTAGAAACTCGTTAAAGGCTCTTGTTTTGGAGTTACTAATATCTAGCATATTGATGTTAAAATCTCCCAAAAGTATCAAACTATCGTATGCGGCCAATGAGCTAATACTCTCCGTTAGTCCTTCAAAAAACCTGTCAATATTAAACCAGGGTGAACGGTATGCCGTACCAATAAGTAACTTCTGGCCATTAACTGTAGTAAACAGCCACAACAGCTCAATGTCCGCCTGTTCAGGATGCGGTTTCACGCGCGCATTAATGCCTGTCCTGATGTAAAAAGCTACACCTCCGCCTCGTCCGGACTTTATGCTAATTGGTCTCGGTATATGCTTGAGCCTGTAGCCTGGCACACATGGACCACGTCCGTCTTCACTCGGTCGCAGCCATCTCTCATTAACAGCCAGTATGTTAACGGCATGCCGGTCCATTGAGATTAAAAATTCATCTTGATTGGTTGCTTGGGAGCCGGCATTGAGTAAACCAAATTTCAAACACTTGCTATGTGTCATTTTGTGTGTTTGGGAGATCAATGTTTTGAATGTATTGTATATAAAATTTATAGGTAGTAGGTACATAAATTGTTAAATTTATTGTGTAAATATTATATAAATGTCTTAGATTTGTGTAAATAGAAAAACAATTGCGTGTTGACTTGTGTGTAAGATTATATAACATTAAGATACTTATAAATATATATAATGCAAAGTGAGTGGTATCATTAGGTGTAAATATTAGGTAGTATGTATAGAGAAAGAAAGCATTATGTAGACCGTAATAGCTACTAATGAGACACACAAATTCCATTACCAAGAAAATATGTGGTAAATTTTACACAAAATTAATAGTAAGAATGAAGCCAAACCTCTTATAATTAATTACATCAAATAACCTTTTATGAAGACACATTTGATGGTGTAAAGATAGTTTGAATGTCTTTTTCAGACCATATTTGTCTGGTAGGGTCCCCTGGCTTGCGGCAAGCGAGTATACGCCCTCGTCTGGTCCACACGAACCTCCACGCTGCGCTCTCTGCAGCTTCACTGGCTCGACGAAACAACAGGCGATTTGTTTTAGGAAGGCGCTCATGGAGATAAAAGCGCTTCGCCGGTCCCGCCATGTCCAAGTCCGCCGTTGTTGCTCCACGCCTCACTCGAGCATTTTTGAGCAGCTCGTCACGAATTTCGCGCCTGGCCAGGCGTACGACGATGGAGCGTGGCCACAGCTCCGTAGGCCCCTCGGGACTCCCCGCATTTAGTTGTCGTCGGCCAGCCCGCTCTGCACTCACAATATCTCGAACGCCCAAGGTAACACCCAGATTTTTCCCTATAGCCAAGACGACATGAACCGGGTTCTCCGTGTTATCCTCCGGTATGTTGTTTATCTCAATGTCATTGGCTAAAAGGTCCTGCTCTCGATCATTAAGTTGCTGTCGCAGCTCGTCTATGGCGTTATCCACTTTCTCGGAGACAAGTGTACGCTGGTCCAGAGTCTCTCTCTTTTCGAGCCCCTCCACTCTCTCATTATATGTGAGGACTGTGCTCCGCAGTGTCGCTAATTCGTCCTCCATGTGTCTCCTGAAGCAGCTGAGTTCCTCCCGGACAGCCCTTAACTCGCTGATGATTGGGGAAGATTCCCGAGAGCTAACCGCCACAATGCTGTTATTCTTCGCATCATCCAGGTCATCGGTATGCATAGAACTGCCCGGTGTAGTAACAACATCGTTCGGTCTGCCTGATGCCGGAGGATTAGCTTGGCAGGCTTCAGATCTGACAGGCGTCTCTGCATTGTTGTGCCGTGCAATATTCTTTCTGTACTCAGGGCAACGCCAATTGGGTGCCACAACCGACTTTACAAGAAAGCCAACGCACGCTCGGTGATAGTATGCCTCTCCACATTTTGAGCCGCAGCATCTAACCCCCTCTATCGGTTTTAGAAAGCGACCACAAGCCGCGCACCTAGCCATAATCGATAGCAACTTGTAACAGGTTTCGTTAGTAGTACCGGGTAGGTTACCTAGATGGCGTTATTATATTGATTTGTAAATAACTTGGATTGTGTTTATTTCAAGAGTATACAATTAACGCCACTGGTATAGATGACTGACACTTTATGTACCGCATGCACTGAGTATATAATAAAGTATCGCGATTGTTTATAAATGTATTTTCACTGAATTTTATTTTTGTTAAGGGTACTTTAAACTTTATAGTAATGTAAAGTTTTGTTTTTAATTAGGTTTTTGTATAAAACACTTCACACAATTGCAGAATAACACTTGTGCCTATTGCACAAACTATTTTTAATATTTATATGCCGAATATATGATGCTTGTTCACTTAAATGGTTTTATTTTTGTTTAATGATACACAGAGTGACATATGACAGGACTCGGCGCCGTACGTCAACCATATGTCAATCGCACCGTCCCTCAGTATATACTACCGGTAGTTGTTTGTCATGACAACTTCGTCCATAATTATGAAGACAAAACCTTTGGTTTCATCGATTAGAATAATAAAAATTATTACACAAACCTGCAGTACTGCAGGTTTATGTAATTATTTTTATAAAAGTAAAAGATAGAGGAGGATTAGTCTCACCATCAAAATATGTATTACATATTTTTAAAGTTACAATAAAGGTTGTACGTGAAGGCAGCGATAGCCTGTGTGAGGTAGCTGAAAGTTTGTGATGATCGATGAAAACACTTTTCTTGAGATATATAATTGTATTCAGGTATACTTATTTTTCAAAGAAATATTGCAGTATAGCTTCTACATCACAATAGTGCAAAGGCTTCCTTTTTTTTGCAATAACTGTCACCCACATCGGCGAATACGTGGGCTGAAGCTAGTCTGTAAAATAAAAGTATCGATAAAGTTATGACGTCACTATGTTTATGCGTCACAATCTTATACGAATAAATCAAAATGTCTTTGAATGAAGTATCAAACTTTCAAATGAAGTTCTATTAAATTTTGACGGGTAATGGGGCCCAACGCGGAGTCCTATGTCAGACCTTTGAGTGATGGGATTCCTCCGTCTATTTACTTAATATATATAGTCTAAGGTATGAACGTAGTGTGACGGCCGGTGTCATGTCAAACCACAGAAGAATAACTGAAGCATGGAAGGAACGATACCGTAACGAACCGTATATTACATTATTATTACCGCCATTGATTTGAACGAAATAAGTGATGATAGTTTCCATTCAATAAGTAGTTTAGATTCTGATGAAAGCTTTTCTAGTGTGCCGTCCCTTGCAGACTGTCTCAATTCCCAGTTTTCTGATGTACCTAAAAACTTCAATGCCGTTCATATCAATGCCCAGAGCATTCCGGCACATTTCTCTGATATGCTGGCCAATCTAGACTGTAAGAGTATACATGCTATCCTTGTTTCTGAGTCATGGCTAAAGCCCTGTCTGCCCTCTACATTATACTCCTTACCTGGTTTCCAACTTATCAGAAATGATCGGGTGGTAAGAGGCGGTGGGGGTGTTGCTATATATCTTCGTTCTCATATTCCCTATTCCGTTGTAAGTATGTCTGCGCAGCCTCCCCCGCTTAATGCCGGTGAACATTTATTTCTGGAAGTTGTCCTAAACCACACCAAAGTCCTCCTCGGCGTTTACTATTCTCCTTCATTACGTATAGATTACTTTTCAAGTTTCGAAACCCTATTGGTTGATCTCGTGCCCTCTTACAGTCACATTATCATAATGGGTGATTTAAATACCTGTCTACTTAAAAATGATTCCCGCTCTTCTTCCCTTCTTTCCAGTATTACAGCCTGTAATATGACAATACTGCCTTCAAACCCTACTCATCATTTTCCGAATTCTACACCTTCTCTTCTTGACTTAATCATAGTTTCTTCAAGACAAAATGTCGCTACGCACGGGCAATACCCAGCAGACATGTTCTCTTATCACGACTTACTCTTTATATCTTATAAAATCCGCCCTCCTAAGACTAAACCTAAAGTTCTATTGCAGCGCAATTTTGGTGGCATGAACACAGAAAATCTATATAAAGATACCAGAGATATCGACTGGAATGCACTCATGAACTCCGAATCTGTCGATGAAAAGGTCAGCGTCTTTACAAATAAAATCATAGAACTTTTTGACAAGCATGCGCCAATTCGACCTGTGAAACTAAAGCACCGTCCTTCGCCTTGGCTCACTGATAGCATCAAACGGTTGTTACACAAAAAAGCTGCAGCTAAATTTAAATATAAAATTAAACCGGATGCTTCCAACCTACAAAAATATGTAGCAATTAGGAATCACTGCAATAGGGTGTGTAGGGATGCACAACGCCAACATATCCATAGTTCTGTAAAAAACGGTGATCCGGCAAAAGTCTGGAAATTTCTTAAAACCCTGGGGGTTGGCAAAGCACGTCTAGACACTATTCCTCATGACTTCAATATTGACTTGCTCAATCAACATTTCTCTGCTTCGTCCAATATTGATAGGATTACTAAGACAAGCACTATTAATTATCTTTCATCACTGCCCACCCCTAGTTATTCACCATTCGTCTTTAATCACTTCACCGATAGTGATGTTAAGAAGAGTATTTTATCCATCACGTCCAATGCTGTTGGTAGCGACTGTGTCAGCCGTAATATGATCCTTCCAATCCTCGATTTAATCCTACCTATCATTTCCCACATCCTTAATTATTCCATGTCTAGTGGTGTTTTCCCATCATCCTGGAAAGACGCCTTAATAACCCCAATCCCAAAAAAATCTCATCCTTCATCCTTTTCTGATTATCGACCAATCTCTATCCTACCATTCCTCTCCAAAGTTCTCGAACGTCTCGTCTACAACCAAATTAACTCCTTCCTCTCCAGAAATAATCTTCTTAATCCCTTCCAGTCCGGCTTCCGTTCGGGTCATAGTACCGTTACTTCCTTAGTCAATATTACGGATGATATTAGGGCTGGTATGGAGGACGGTCAGCTTACGATCCTTGCTCTGCTAGATTTTAGCAACGCTTTTAACACAGTGGACTTTGATATTCTACTTGGCCGTCTATACTCTCTTAACATATCTCCTACGGTGGTTGATTGGTTTCGTAGTTACCTGTGTGGCCGCCGACAGCGTATACGCATCGAAAATTCACATTCTTGTTGGTGTGACATAACTGTTGGTGTGCCCCAGGGTGGCGTGTTGTCTCCTTTACTCTTCGCAATTTTTATAAATTCTATATCAAATGACCTTCGCTGTTCCTATCACCTTTATGCAGATGATCTCCAAATCTACACGCAGTCGCCATTGGCCCAAATGTCTTCTTCTATAGGTGCCATTAACAGTGACCTGACGCGTATCAGCAGTTGGAGCAAATCCTTTGGGCTTAAAGTCAATCCCTCTAAAACCCAGGTCATTATTATTGGGAGCGCAAGAATGACAAAGAAAATCGACTGGTCTCAGCTGCCTCACGTTACTTTCGATGGCACTGTTATTCCGATACAAGATAAGGTAAAGAATCTCGGTATAACAATCGACTCTACATTTACGTGGCAATCGCAGATACAAGAGGTGAGCCGAAAGGTGTTTGCCTCAGCAGGTTCATTGAGAAGACTTAGAAATTTTCTCCCAACTGCCACCAAAATTGCACTTGCAAACTCTCTTCTTTTACCCATTATTGATTATGCAGATGTCAGCTATCTAGATCTCGCCGAAAACCAGCTAGACAAACTTGAGCGCCTTCAAAATCTCTGTATACGATTCATATTTGGACTTCGTAAATATGATCATGTTTCACAATTTCGAACACAGCTCAAGTGGTTACCTATACGACATCGCCGGAATGCTCACATTCTTTTTTTGCTGTACAATATACTTTTTAACCCTTCAACTCCTTCCTATCTTAAAGGACGATTCAAATTCCTTCATGATACGCATAACCGTTATTTAAGGTCATCAGAAAATTTGAAACTGAAGATGCCGGTACATTCCACAACCTTTTATGATAAGTCATTTTCTGTCACAGCTGTTCGTCTATGGAATGCATTACCGTTACATATAAGACAGGCTCAGACGGTAACCAGGTTCAAATCCTTAGTTAAGGAGTACTATCTTTCATTATGATATTTATTGTTTCTTCCTGTTCTACTAAGTATATGTATATGTATTAAATATTATTTATGTATGTATATCTATGTATGTATAAGTATTTATGTATGTGTATGTAAATTGTCTTAGTATAATATATCTTTGTATGTATTTAAATATAATATATATCTACATACATCTTTGCTGGTACGCTTACAACTACCATTTCTATCCTACCAATAATATCTCCATCCAAAGGTTGCCTGGTAGAAATCGCTTTTAGCGATAAGGCCGCCCATTGTACTGTATCTTACATATGTAAATTTCTTTACCATATTTGGAAAAGTGTACAATAAAGTGTATAATAAATAATAAATAAATAAATAAACGATATTTTTAAGAACAAATTGAATATAGCTAAACTCTTCACTCATATGATAAATTAGAGTTGCCAGAAGAAGATGGCACTATGTTTGTCAGTTAGGGCTAAAGACAATTTCAGCACAAATATCGTAACTTTTTAATTTAATAGTGACTGAGCAAATCCGCTATCGATATCGATTAAAGTTTCAATATAGGTTCAAAATCAAACGGACTTGTAAAGTATATTATTTATATGTATACATTTTAAATTCCGTAACTTTGTGTCCACAGCAGTCAGAACGCTAGTTGATGGACAATCTTTAAATAATTATTACACAAACTTGCTTTTTTAAACTGAACTTATATATTTTTGTTTCAAATGGGTACTCAGTAGCACATAATCTTTCGAGGCAGTATTTTCTAATTTTCATGGTATTTTTCTTTACGCATCAACAGCCTTTTTCAGTCCACTGCTGGTCTTAAACCTTCCGTGGTGGAGGTTTGGCCTACTATTATACCACACTAGCCAGACGAATTCGTATAGGGTTTTATTTCGAGATTTCCTTCTCTTGTGTTTCTCTTAGTCGCCTCATACGACACCCTCGGCATAAATGTTTATTTATACTTATTTATAGTTAGTTATACAGCTGTAATGATAGCTGTAAGTGGGATTAATAAATATTAAATAAATAAATCATCACCCACAAATAACATTTTTTTATTAGGGAAAGCAAATAATTAAGAAAAAAGCAAAACTCATAGCTTAAGCATTATGATAACTGAGAATGGCATATCCAAATTAATTCTTTACAAGAATAGGACATAGTCGACATGGATTTTATCAAGCAAAAAACATAAAAATTAACTTAAAATAGATAAATCAGACAAAACCTTGAATAGTGCCCAAATGTTTGTTATTAATACATAGTGTAGGTAATACAAATCTATGTGTAAAAATTGTATGTGCGGGATCGGACACTTTTCGATCATACATGTGACACACAGAATATTTAGTAAATGTGTAATTTGGCCAAGTTACACATTTTTGCTAGAGAAAGTGTAGTGGCTGCTGACGCTACAAATTATATACAAGGCGCGCTATTGTGTAAGTGCGGCGCAGCAGTCGTCTCCACGCTCCCCTACAGTTAGGTCGTAAATCAGTAGTTTATTTATAAGTATATTTTGTGGTAACACAGTAAAAGTATATATTTTCACCTTTGAAATCTTTCTTTTATCTCTCCACACAAACAACCTCATCAGTTCATCACGGAACGCGGCATCGACGCACGTGCACATGGTCAGCGGAATCAAATAAGCGCATGTGCAGCGTGGCAGCAGCGTGCAGCCAAGCAGCATGGACATGGTCGGAGACATCCTGGCCTCATGGGAGACGACTCGCCCTTTTCACTACGACCGAAAGGGCTGACGACCTTATTGCGGAGAACATCAGAGTCAGGACACACGCGAGCCAAATTTGGAATAAGGTACACGACGATCTGCCGATAACAGCGATCACGGCAACATGGGCAGCAGACGAATTCCGGAGCGGCACACGACGGCGGCGGCACTCTGAAGGACAGTGCGTACGTCGAGGCACAAGGCGTAAGGCGTATTGACCTTGGCGGCGAGGCAGCATTCCGCACCAAGACGAACAATACGCAGCATACTCCGAGGTAGCTGAACGACATGGGACCGGCGGTGGCACTCTACGAGACAGTGCACGCGTCGAAGCGGCTGATCACACTTGGAAGCGAGGATGGATACCGCTCAGTGTTGAATAGCGCACCCTGTCGTCCTTCATCACGGCCCGGTATAGTGAAGATCGCTGGTAGGATGGATGAAACGTATTTGCTTCTTCGTACGACCAGCTCTCTGTACAAGCGGCTTATGAAGAGCAAAAGAAGTTTAACGGCATTGGTGTAATTATCGTGTTCTAAATTAAAGTAAATCATACGTTCTAAAAATAGATTAACATAGTTTATAGTCATAATGCGCCACATATTGAATCACTACACTTAAGTGTTTTGCTTAGTTTGTGTTCTCAGAACTAGCGCTCGGTAACTCGATACATGTTAATGATGTGACGCGATTCGCGAGCGCTAGCAGAAGTTACTCCTTATTTTTTTTAAATTGTTAATTTTTTATACTTATGTTAATATTGATCTCTAGTATTGTTAAATTGTTATTTTTTAGTTTCATTATTTTTCTTTTTAATAAAGGGGGGAGTATTGTAGCGGCTGCTGACGCTACAAATTATATACAAGGCGCGCTATTGTGTAAGTGCGGCGCAGCAGTCGTCTCCACGCTCCCCTACAGTTAGGTCGTAGATCAGTAGTTTATTTATAAGTATATTTTCTGGTAACACAGTAAAAGTATAATTATATTTTCACCTTTGGAATTTTTCTTTTATCTCTCCACACAAACAACCTCATCAGTTCATCACGGAACCCTACAGAAAGTAAACAATTAAGAATAAGGCAAAACGCATGCTCAGGCATTATGATAACTGTAAATGTCATATATTATCCAACTCGACACATTTTAAGAAAAGGCATGGTTGACATGGATTATTGTATCAAAACACATAAAATTAAAGCTAAAATAAATAATTTAGTGAAAATCTTCAATAGTCCCCAAAAGTTTGTTATTAACAATAATCACTTTTTATTGACATTTTCTCATTACATAGTGTAGGTAATACAAATCTATTTGTATAAAATGTATGTGCGGGATCGGACACTTTTCGATCATACATGTGACACACAGAATATTTAGAGAGAAAAAAATTGTGGCTAGACTAGCCCTTCGATTTTATCTTGGGATCGGCACATTATTAGTCCACTAGTCGAACAAGGACAACCAAGTTTTGGTCTCTGGGTAGATGAAATTTAACAACATTTCTTTCAAATAAAGATTCCCTTATTTTGATGCATAACCACTCAGTAGTCGTGACTATGAAAGCAGACAGTTCTTATCAAACCTTCAAATTACTGTCCTTTAAATATTACTGTCTTTGTAAAGAAAGATCAGATTTTTTCTATGGGTGCATTAATTTTTTTTGTAATATGATGGATTCTAACAAGCTTCGGAATTCACTACTGTTGCTGATAGTTTAATTATTAGCAAGTAATTATTTAAACACTCACACTGATATGTTTAGAAGGAAGGAGCCATCTATCATTACTATAAAAACATTCCGCAGTAAAATGCTTGGAACAAATTCTATGGTGCTTTCTACGCACCCAATTTTCTCCACGACTTACTGCAGCAATCCACTAATTTTATAAATCTTTATCACGTGCACATAGAATCTAAAAAATAACGAGGTAAAAATATACGGTGGATAGACATATCGATAAGATTTTTTACAACACTTGAAAAGTCGATATAAATATTATACGGCTAAATTCAAAATCATGATAGAACTGTTATAAAAAAAAATCACTAGGGTTATATAATTTGATGGCATAAATTGTCTAAATTGTATCTTACACGTCAGTTGACTGTGTTTAATTTGGGAGTAATAGGACTACCTCTATGTATATTATCCAATCTCTTTGTGTCAAACCGTCGTCACGGAGCACGAAGTCATACTGACGTCTACATGACAAACTAGTCGGTCGTCAAACACAATAATTAGCAAAGAGGTTTGAAAAATATTTTATTATTTGGAAATGACAGTTTTTAGTTCGATGACGTATACACTCTGTCAAGTGTTCGCCAAATTCACCAGTCATTGCCAACGAGGCGATGGCCGTGCAAATAACACATACGTTGCCCGTTCTGAGAGCGTGGGTTCAAATCCCAGTCATAACAGTTGTGTGGATTTTGGTTTTTATGAAAATTGGAAAATGTTTATATTTGGCAAATATTTGAAAAAAGATTATTTTAATATTTCGAATAAAGATTAGAAAATTCTAGAAATTTCAGGAAGGAATGGAAAGGTTAAAAAGAGACAGCAGATGAAAAAACAATTGAATTATAAAATGACAATCAAAATTAGTGGATCTAGAACATTCCTAGAGGTATATAAGGCGGTGTAGACGCGCTGAGCGCCAGTTTAACTTGAGAAGTGGTAAAGTGGAGAAGAAAAGGAAGAAGTAAAAGGCAAAAATTGGGCAAGTACGAAACGGACTCGCGCATGAAGGATTCCGTACTATCATCTATAAAAAAAATCACGTTTGTTGTATGTATACGTAAATATTTTTTAAGTTTCCACCTGTTTATTAAGATCGAGTAACAAATTGCTTAAAACTTACGTTTGTTGTATGGGAGCCCCCTTTTATTATTTTTTTTTTAAATTTATCTATTTATATTGGAAGGTAATATACAACTACATATTCTGTGAAAATTTTAAGCGTCTACCTGTTACCGTTAGTAATTTTGAGCAAAAAATACGAAAAAAAACACGTTTATTGTATGGGACCCCCCTTAATATTTTCATTTTTTTATTTTTAGTATTTGTTGTTATATAATATAGCGGTGTTGTTGTAATATAGCGGCAACCAAAATACATAATTTGTGAAAATTTCAGCTCTCTAGCTATCACGGTTTATGACATACAGCCTGGTGAAAGACAGACGGACAGACAGACAGATCGAAAGACAGACAACCAGATAGACAGCGGAGGCTAAGTGATAGGGTTCCGTTTTTTACCTCTTAGGTACGCAACCCTAAAAAGAAGTAGTAGTGAAATAAAGTGAAGTGAAAGTATAGTGCAGTGAAGTGCAGTGAAGTGCAGTGTAAAAGACGCTAGTGCTGGTGCTGTCAGCGTCGAAATTTAATGACGCGTCGTGTGTGTGAAGTCGAATAAAGTGTCATCAGTGCTACTCGCTGTTTCCTTCCAATCCCGTTACCCCGTCCGTAACAGTATTACTTTAGAAGAAGACAACTGTCGCAAAAATACCGATGATAATAATGATTCTGTATCATAGGGGGCTTCAGAGATATTCTAACAATTTTTATTTTGAAAATTATGCAAGCCTTGCTGTTACTTTGTGTAATGGGTACTCAACGCGCTTTTTCTTCATCAAAATTTTTCAATAAATTACCTAAATTAACAAAATACGTTCTAATATATATTTTTTAAAGCAGTTAAAGGAAATCTGTTAAGGTCAGCAATTTTTTAATTGTAATTTAGCAGCACAGGCTTTATTAACTGCCCGCGGTGCGGCAGTCCGTACAGTGCCGGACGGCTTTTGTTGTCGAAAACCTTTTAAAAATTTCAAAAATTTGTTATTAGTTAAAGTATTTACTTGTTTTATGATTATTAACTATAAATAAGCAAGATTGTAGATGATTTAAGAGTTTTAAAAAAATTCACGCCCTGCATGCACCTTGAATGAAAAGGGATGTTTGGAAATAATTAGCTTTTTCTTTGATCATCAACATTCGTTTGTAGTTGTAGCTGCGTATAACTGAGGCCATCTAATATAAAGGAAGACGATATGAAGAAACCAAAGTCTTGAATTGAGCAAGCAAAGCAGGTAGTAGAGCCTTGCTGATTTCAGCATGAATGGGCCGACTTGACCGGGGAAGTACTACCCTCTCACAGAAAATCGACGTAAAGTAACAGTACTTAAACTGTTGCGTTTCGTTCGGTGAGTGAGAGTGCCAGAAGCCCTATCCTTTCCTTATCCCTCATCCCACTCCTCATCCCATCACTTTTCCTAACCCCAAGGGGCGGCTACGCACTTGTTACTCCTGTGGTGTTGCTTGTGTCCATGGGCGGCGGTAATTGCTTACCATCAGGCGATCAGTCTGTTCGTTTGCTGCCTATTACTTTAAATAATTAAAGTAATTTATTTATATAAATAAAAAAAGCTCAAAAGTACACCCTTTGGACTGCATTCCACCAGGTACGATTACCTAGCCTTGTCGGAGGATCCTCGCTCTAGTTGGAAGAACACCACAACTTATTCCCCCGCTCCCCCCCGTTGAGAGATTATGTAATATGTATGTTAGTATGCAAATGCTATAAGTAGGTAGCTTAATGTAGAGTGGCCAGCATATCTCTTGATTACGAGACCACTCTATCTCGTCTTACTGTCATTTCAGAACTAAAAACAACTATTTGCTGTATGCAATGCTGGCATTTATATAGATGTTCATGCTGTCTGAATTGCTTATCTTTCTCACGTATATATAATGAATGAATATGTAAAACATTACATTAAATTTGCAATGCCAGCTTAATGCATCTGAAAATCAAGCGCACTGTAACTCGCATCTCGACAGAGTTTGGGGATTCACAAAAATGCGATACTTACTTACGAAAATGTTCAGTTTTATGTTCATTCGTAATGCCGTGATGCACACTCATTATGTATTCATTGTAATATTGCATTTATTTTCGTCACTGCTTGTGGTACAAATATCATTTCACTGCTTTCTATAAAGGGCAGAATGTGTCTGTGTTTTTATTTTGTCTACTTTATTTGTCAAGTAAACTAGCCGTATACAATCTCAGTGGTGGAAATTTGGTTTTCGTAGATCAATTTCAGCAATATTTATAACTTAATAGGTAAATTTTTTGCTAACTCTTGTGAGTCTGAATATATTTTCGACAACGTGCTGCATAAAGCTATAATAGGAAAAAAATATTTTTTATAATTACTATGCTATGCCTGATGTCATAAAGGTTAAAGCGGTCGTCTTTCCATATAGCACTTTAAGTATTGCATGTTCATTCATCCATATGCTGGAGAATAGGTACGTGCTATTCAAATTACATTCCATTTTGAATATAAGTCGTTTGAGTCTGTAGGAATGTCCGCGGAGTCAGGCTTAGATTTTATATGTGTATATTCTTAGTGCGGAACATTTAAAAAAGACAGCCACAAAAGCTAGTCCGATTTAAACGCTGTTTTGCGTTTCCTTGATGGAAATTCTGGAGGATTTAGATTGATTACTACGCTCAGTAGTTAGCGTAGAGACTAAAACAGTTTCAGTAGGTCAATATCTGTCAGGTGGCTAATACACTTGTGTAATAGAAGACTTGCACTTCATTACTTTCATTATAAATGTTTAATTCACAACACCTCTTGACCACAAATACAAAGCTTATGTAATTTGAATAAAAGCGCAGCGAATAAATGCATAAGTGGCTTGCAATATTCATCCATGGCTGTCATGTTACGAGGTTATTTGAACCGTTCCGACAGTGAAGCAAAAATGCATCCCGCGGTAATGGGGCTTGTAATTTAACACCTAGCGCACGTGGTTTTTGTGAAAATCTGGCTTCGCGTTTAATGTTACTTGTGCGTTATTATTGGTTTTCTATCTGTATGGTATTGGAGTGCTTCTTATAATTATTACACTAATTGGCAGATGTAATTATGGAGATTATGTGTCTAGTATTTAAAAAAATCGTGTTGAAATCGCATTAATGCAGCCATAGCCATAGATAACCAACTAAGCTAAGATATTAGATGCTGTGCCTCTTGCAGAATAGAGGTTTTCTTATTTTTGCATCATCAGGCTGCTATAATATTGTCCACTACTCGAAAACTACACACTTTTGTCGCCACATTTTTAGATCAAATTTCATTAATTTTATTAAATCTGTACTAAATAAAGTTTCAATAAAACACCAAAAATAGTGAACAATCATTTCAATTATTTATTTGAAACTTCAATCAATAACACACAACACTAAGCTGTGGACTTCGAGAAGATGCGAGTGCAGAAACCATACGTTAATTTAGTGTTGGAAATAAAATTTACTTTAGACAATAAAGCGTGACAGTGAAAAACAGTACGTTTGAGTAGATCTTTTAGAAGCAAGTGCTTTTACGGGTAATGCGTTTATGCCGCAACACTCGTAGTTATTAAGATGATATTCATTGGATTTATTTTAAAAGTTATTTATGGTATTCAAATTAAAGATTTTCTGATGAATTGTGTGTATATTTTGTTCAAATTTCTGAAAAATGTTAGGTGATTATGGCAAATGCTTCTTGTGTTTAAAAAGGTATCGTGTGGGTTGATTTTGGGATGGTATTCCAAATAAGCCCACACATTTAAAACTGTTCTAATCATAACAAACATTTCGTTTCTAGAAAATTACATAGGTTTCAATATAATACGTATAAAAAGTAAATACTACTTAGTTGCCGTCTATTATTTCTACGAAATGTTTTAGATAATTCACACATTAATATTTGAGGATATATTCGACCTAAAAGTTGTTTGTTGACATTGATTTCGTGGGGTATAAATACGAAAAATTTAAATAGATACCTTAGGATTATAATCGTAAGATATTCTTATTAATACGTGTGACGTCGTGCCCCGGCGCTCGCGAGCCTCGCTACGAGTGACGCACAGCAGTGGGGAGCCCCGCTCGCCCTCTCCCGCTCGCCGGCCTTATATATACCGGCGACACACGTGGTTTGGCCCTTTTCTGCTTCGGGACAACACGACCAAAGCTGAGTACCCCATCTGAAGACCTGTGAAGTGCCAACCTACCACCACGCCCTGGATAATTGTCTAGTCGGCTAATCTCAAGTGTCAGCTTTTTTGTGTAATTAAAGCCATCGTGTAACTGGAATATAACGCGAGTTTAAACTTTCCTGGTGATATTTTTTATTTATTTCCCGTAAGACAACCTAATTATCTCTCTTTAATTGCTCGGCGAGTGATCGATCCCGGCTACCCCGTGGAAATCAATCACTCGTGCGACATTGGCGCCCAATAGAATTTTTAATTATATTTTTAAAACGTAAGTTGGCACTTTACAGGTGAGTGAAATAATTTCTTTTTCTCTTGTATATTTTTCTCCTGTGTGTGCATATATTCTGGTGTGGTGAATTGCGTACAGGTACAGTTTCTATCTATTTTGGTTGGCCATAAGCAATTTAACTGTGTAAATAACATAACGGTGATTTAATTAACGTCGGTCTAAAATCACGTTTCACCGCGGGCAGCGTGTCCAGCCGCCAACCGGTTCTAACCGCTTAGCCGTTGAACTAAGGAGCCTCGTGTTCGCGAAAAAATATTGTGATTCAACCTTTGAGTGACCTTTAAGAATTTTTTTGTTTTAATCCTTTACCAATCATCACACCATTGTATAATTTAGTGTATTTCAGCTTTTTTTTAGCACGGTATTCGATTTTCTGGCGATATTTAATTTTTTTCTAGTACCGGCGTAAATACTTAGATTTTCTATTATTGTTTTGTAATAATGGCTTACATTATAAATTTCTCATTATTAACTAAAGCGGAATTAGAATATGAGACCACAATACGCGGCGTTTCAAAGCCTGACGATCCCCGCAAACAAATCGCTAAACTTTCAGTTAAAATTCCCTCGGAGGATATATTATCTTCACCCTTCCCACCAGAGGAGGATGTGGCTGAAGTGGAAAAGTCGTTATTAAGATCAAATAAACACTTATCTATGTTGGAAGCAAACTATACTTCCGAGCTTCAACAGAAGGTCGAAACCGTGCTACACCATTGTTTTCATCGACTGAATAGGGTGGATACCGGCAGTCTTGATTTAAAAAAAATTGAGTCTGTGTGGAATAAATTTAATGACTTATATGCGAAATTACAATTAATCACAAGCCGTAGTTCGCGGTCGGATTGCTCAGTGGCAGAGGGAAACACTTCCTATAATTACGACCGTAAGCTTTTTTCGGAATTAGGTAAATTCAAATTTAACGGTAAATCATGTGTAAGATCTTTTATTGAAAAAATTGATGAATTTATGTCCTGTAGATCTATTCCACACGACAAGATGTTGTCTTTTGCTTTTGAAATATTTTTGGGTGACGCATTAGTTTGGTATCGTTCTATTAAAAATAATGTAAAGACCTGGTTAGAACTTTGCGAACTTTTGAAACGAGATTTTAGTCCGCATAACTACGATTATCGGCTTATGACGGAGATTCGTCAGCGCTCACAGGGCGAGAACGAATCAATAACTATTTACGTGGCAAAAATGCACGGTCTGTTTTCGCGACTTAGTTCTCCTATCGCTGATTCGGAGAAGCTAGAAAGGCAAATGTTCATATTTGGCTATCAGCTGCCCAAGATTATGCGTATGACGAAAAAATATATAGTAATTTCTAATAATTCTTCATGTTATCCATTTAACGAAAGAAGATAGTAAAATCTTTTTAATAAAAAAAGTATCTTAACGGAGATAATCGTCATGTTGTAATTCCAGTGTTGCCACGTTATAACTTCAACGGAACAAGAGATTTTAAAATTAAATAAAAATATAAGAAGTGAAAAATAAATAAGAAAGTGGTGTTTTTAATGTTAATTAACCCTGGAGTGGTCGCGTGGATGACATTAGTCATCCACGCTAACTAAATCGCCGGGAATTCTTGATTTTTATATGGCAACACATCACTGGCGACCAGTTTAGTATTGCTTATAGTACGCTGCGTACGTCAGTAACTGCCGTGCGCTTGAGTGGTTCGCTTGAGTCAGGGGAAGTGCATATTTGTAGGTGGAGGACATATGTCATCCACGCGACCATTTACGTAAGTATTTTATGACGACCATTTTATAACCTTTTTGACGATTTTGTATTTGTTGTCATATATTTGTAGCGCCTTTTATTGTAAATAATATTTATTTAATGAAAATAGTAACTTGTTATACCTATTTTACTTAAAAATTCTTTTTAATTTTTATATTAGAACTAAAAATGGCAAGCTGTGATCAGCACATCGAATTATGGTTACTGGAGGAAGATGAAGACTTTTGGGTATGATGAAACCTTTGGCTAGTAGAAGAATGAGTAGTGATTGTATACCCAAGATACTCAAGCTAAAAATAAGCGATTTTTTGGGTATTCCATTCGAAGAACAACCTCAAGAAGCGGCGAGTACTCCTCGTGGAGGTGCGCGTGGAAGAAAACGTAATAAAATCACGCGTATATCTTGCCAATTATGCGGGGAATTCACTTGTCCCGACCATTGCAAGTATATGTGCAATAATTGTTATGAAAATCATACCCAAGAATATTTTAGTCTCTCATAATTATAGTTAATATCAAAAGTTGCTCTCAGAAGCAAAGAAATTCTAATTACTCGTTCATATGTTCCTAATTTTAATTGAAACCCTTCTTTTTTATTTTTTTTGTTTTATTATGTAGCTGATTTGATGTCTGTTACTTTAAATATAAATATGCACCCAAAATATTGGTATTATTATTATATATCATCATTGGCAAATGGATGACACACGTCATCCGCGCGACCTCTTATGGTATATTTATATGCGCGACCACTCTAGGGTTAAGTGATAATTATAAAGAAAACGTATTATTTTATATAGTTAAGCCAATAATAAGCAAAATAATTGTAACGATTCGATAAAGGTCTATGCTTTTTTTTATTTGCAACCCCATAATTGACTGTCATGAGTCATGACACAAGTCGACTACCTATCTTGTTTATAAACTCGGTTTGCGTGATCGTTTCTTTTGCGACTTTGCTATTTTATTTACGAACAAGCTTGATAATGGACTCCGAAGATTCTTCTAACCCTTACGACCACCGCCTAAACATGGATTCCGAACCCGCTATTCACGACTACCCCAGCGCGAACTTGGACTCGATATCTGCAGTTTCTGATGACCCCGGCATTCACTCTGGACCGAATTGCAGAAGTGCGACATATTGTACAACGATGGGTTCGACAACGAGAGGTACCTACATTAATACAAGTATTTTATATCGTAACTAATGAAATATTACGTGTAACGTCATCTCTGTAGAACTTATTTATTGTCCTAGGAAGAAAATGTTGGAATTAACGACTACAATTAAATATAGTTGTACCTGACAGTGACAAAATATCATAACAATAATCTTGTCCTCGGTACAAATGAAAAGTATTTTATATCAATTATGCCATCTTTTATTTAATAACTTCCTTGATTAATCATTTACTGACATCACATACTATCATTTAAATATGGTTTTAAATATGGGCAACTTATGGCCAAAGTCACTATGGGAAGTGGGCATTTCCCTTTTACTAAATAATATTAGACCTTGTTACACTAATTGTCTGCTCACTGCAAAGGTTGTTGATGTTGATAGTCTGGTCAAAGTTTGTCGTCTTTTCGAAAATTACCAAAGTCGCAGTAAGCAATTTTCTGAACCCCCTAAAGTTTCAAAGAATACTGTAGCACCCGATCTAGCGTATAATTATCCGTTTTCTAATTTTTCTTCAAACAAAAATGTTTACAATCATAATCACTTCAATAAATATAACTCTGTCGCCGATACATCGAGATACAAGTCTGTACCACAAGTCAACGCCGTATCGAGTACTTCTAATATAAATAAAACTTTTTGCGTGCGTTGTAGATGCAATTCGCACTCATTACGTAATTGCCGTCAGCCACACTACCTAATCTGTTTTAAGTGCGACACAAAGGGTTTCAAGGTGTCAGACTGCCCCAATTGTAAATCTAAGTTGACCCCTACAGTTTCAAAAAACTAGTTAACAAGGATTGTGGAAAATCAAATTATACAACTAATTGTAATAAAACAGAGTGGAATAACTGGTTGGACTTTTTAAAAAAAATCTTTAATAGCTATCATATTTCCTCAATCCGTAATTCTAAAGTAGAATATTTACCTTACGTTACCCTAAAATTAAACGGAATACCTACCACTGGTCTTTTAGATTCTGGATTTTGCGTTACAATTTTAGGTAATAATTTGCATAACTTATTTTTGAAAGACAATGTTTTGGATAAATGGAAACCTTTAAGGTTAATAACAGCAGGCGGCGAACGATTTGAGTCTTTGGAATCGGTGTTTCTACCCCTTGAGTTTCAGGATAAATCGATTAACTTAGAAGTTCATGTTGTACCTGGGATTCAAAATTCCCTTATCCTTGGCATGGATTTTTGGCGAAGCTTCGGCCTATTTCCTAACAAATTAGAGTCTCTTTTGATTGTGAACAAGTCTGACGCTCAAGTAATGGAGTTGCAGGCAGTTCCCCCTACAAATCTTGTTTCTTATGATCATCTTACAGTTGACCAGAGAGCTACCGCTGACAACATTATTTCTAAATTTACCGATATTTCATACGAGAAGCGGGGTCTCAGTTGCACAAATATTATTTCTCATTCAATTGATACAGGTAATTGCCCCCCTATTCGGCAAAGATTTTATCGCATGTCTCCCGATAAACAAAGAATTTTAATAAAGCATCTTGACGACATGCTCTCAGAGGATGTTGTTGAACGATCCGAAAGGCCGTGGTCAAACCCGGTCATTTTGACCCCCAAGAAGAATGGTGAACTGCGTTTCTGTTTGGACAGTCGTAAATTAAATTTCGTCACAAAAAAAGATGCCTATAGCTAGTCTTATATTTCGGAAATTTTAGATAATCTGAGAGATGCTAAATACTTGTCTAGTTTAGACCTGTGTAAATCTTTTTGGCAAACATTAATTAAAGAAAAGGACCGTTGCAAAACAGCCTTTTATATTCCCACGCGTGGCACATTTCAATTCAAAAGAATGCCTTTCGGTCTTACGAATGCGCCAGCTACTCAACAACGATTAGTTGATATTTTATTTTATGGTCCAGAATTTGAAAATAAGGTTTTCTGTTTTATCGATGACATAATCTGTATCACGTCCAGCTTCAACGAGCATATTACTCTTTTATTACGCATTCTTGATAAACTAAAAAGCGCTAATTTAACAATTAATCTCGAAAAATGACCATTTTTTAGAGATAAACTAAAATATTTAGGCTATGTTGTCGACTCTAGTGGATTGCATCCCGATCCGGATAAAGTAAATTCAATGAAAAATTATCCCACTCCTTCTAATAGAAAAGAAGTACGTCGATTTTTAGGCGCAGCCTCGTGGTACAGGCGTTTTATACCGAATTGTAGCTCTATTGCTGCACCCTTAAATAAGTTAACATCTCAAAGTAAAAACGCACCTCCATTCTGCTGGACGACAGAGGCTAATGAGGCGTTTAATAACCTAAAGAATTGTTTGATTTCCTCCTCGGTGTTGGCTTGTCCTGACTACTCGCAACCGTTTGAAATACACTCAGATGCTAGCGATTTTGGTCTTGGCGCGATCCTCTGTCAAAGGTTAAATGGTGAGGAAAGAGTCATAGCGTACTATAGCAAATCACTCACTAAGCAAGAAAAAAATTACAGTGCCACAGAGCGCGAGGCCCTGGCGGTTCTATCTGCTATAGAACACTGGCGTTGTTATGTTGAAAATGGTAAAAAGTTTATTGTTTACACTGATCACGCTGCTTTGAAATGGTTCTTGACCTTAAATAACCCTACTGGCCGGTTAGCCAGATGGGGAGTTCGCTTATCTTCCTATAATTTCGAAATACGTCATCGTCGGGGTTCCGATAACGTTTAACCTGATTTTCTGTCTCGCTCTTTACCCGTTTCTGCTATTGCTAATGATATAAATATAGATTTTAATTCTAATCAGAATTTACCAGTTTCTACTAATGATCCTTGGTATTTAAATATCTATAAAGGCTGTTTAAGTTCTCCGACTTCCTTTGTTAACTATCAAGTAATAAACAACAAATTGTATTGTTTTAAAAAAACATTAAACCCTCTCACTAGAGAATTTCAATGGAAAGAGGTTATTCCGTCTGACCAAAGAATTGACATTCTAAGGGAGAATCATTCTTCGCCCACTGCTGGACATCTGGGTATTTTTAAGACATACAAACGTCTCGCACTTAATTACTTTTGGCCTGGTATGTACTCCGATGTTGTCAAGTTCGTTTAGTAAGGTGTTTATGGGTGATACAAGGTTCACATGAACTGTCATGTGAACCTTGTATCACCCATAAACACCAAAATCACCCAAATTTAGGTCTAATGGGAAAACCCAAATCATGTCAAAAGCCCTTTCAGACGATTAGTATTGATTTGATTGGTCCATTGCCTCCCAGCAGAAAACAAAACACTTTTATATTTGTGGTCAGTTGTTGTTTCTCTAAATATTGTTTGCTTTTCCCCATTAAACGGGCAACTGCAGAAGTGATAACAAAAATTCTCGAGGAAAATGTATTTTTGGTGCATGGAATTCCATCTACTATTGTTTTGGATAACGGTAAGCAATTTATTAGCGCAACCTTTAAAAGTATGTTGTCAAAATATAAAATTCCAAATTTGCATTTTACACCGTTGTATACTCCCCACGTTAACTCAGTTGAACGTTACAACAAAACCATTACGACAGCTATTTCAACTTTCATAGAATCTGATCATCGAATCTGGGACACTCTAATCACTTAAGTTCAATTCGCCCTTAACTGCGCAGTTAGTGAGGTTACTGGTTATTCTCCTAATTTCCTTGTTTTTGGTAGGGAGGTCATAACATGTGGTTCTCAGTATATTGACAAGGAATTTAATTCCAATATGGTGCTTGAACCACGGGACGGCTATGCCGAAACTTTAGGCTACTTATCCTCTATTTTCGAGAAGGTACATTCAGCTCTGTTGTCGGCCCACCAACGAAATTGTTCATCTTATAATCTTCGCCGTAAACCGGCAGAATTCAATGTCGGTCATATAGTTTGGCGCAGAACGTTTCTACTTAGTGACAAGGATAAATACTTTAGCAAGAAATTGGCTCCTAAATTTATTAAATGTAAGATTGCCTCAAAAAAGTCACCTCTAGTATACAAACTTAACGACATGGCCGGAAAACCTTTAGGTGAATGGCACATCAAGGATTTAAAGTTGAATAATTACAAAGAATAATAAAAGCATAAAAACAACAATGTAAGACGCATATCTATACAAAGTTATATTTACCTACATAATCATTTGTGAAGGCCAACAATGGTTCTTTTGTTTTCGAGTCGAAGCTCACAAGATAATGTATTGTGTTGTGTTAATGATTTATGTAAACATGCTAACATAAAATGAATAAATGTTTCAGTTATAAATTGTAATAAAGTTTATTACATGTAATATTGTTACAAAGAATCTGTTGTTTATCTAACTATCAGTTATGGCTCAGTGGTTAAAAAGTTGTTGTCGGATCGGTCTGTGGTTCGATTCTCGCATGTGTATTTTCTTTCCGCAAATCTATTTGTTGAAATGCATCTTGATTGGCGTATTGTTTTTCGCCGTGCCTTGTTCTGAAGTTCTGTTGTTATTCTTAATTCTGTATAAATTCCATAATCAAATTGTTATTATAGGCACTTTATAAACATTCAGGGTAATTAACCGTGCGTCGCGAGCTCGGAACAGTCGAATAGTACCTACCATTTAGAACGTACCTACCTAGTTGTCGTTATGACGCGCGCGCGTTCACTCAGCGACGCGCCGATAAATAAATGCCTAACTAATGATTCACCATTATTTACATTCAAAAGGTGTTTACTGGTCGTGTTGTAGTTATTAATTAGAGCAAAATATTTATTAAATTCTTTCCTTTGACATTGAGCGGTCCGGTCGTGTCTGCGGCTTATATTATTTTTGTTCATCGTTACGAAAAATCTGTTGTTACACCTAACTATATTCAAAAAGTTTACTTATCTAGTGGCAAAGGCCGAACCCAAGATTTTTAAGTCGTAGGGCTAGATCAAGTTTCTTATATCTACAAATCATTATTACCTAATAATTACCCTAAGCGCTTCTCCATAGATTGTTATCTTTAATATTAAGCTATTACACTGGCCTTGGCATTTACATGTAGGTATGTGTGATGAATTATGAATGATAAATGTTTATGTTCAAATTCAGACTGCCGTTGTACGCGTGAAGAATGCAAGCGTGGGTCATTATTATTTAGATATCCTAATTAGCGTATAGGGTTGTCACTTGTTCAAGGTACTCATGCCCTTGTTTTCTCTAATTTCAGGGAGTATCTTCAGGGCTGCTACGCCCGTTGGGCTAGGAAATTTTCCTTAGGGAAAATCCCGGCCTAACGGGGGGGGTGTGTGACGTCGTGCCCCGGCGCTCGCGAGCCTCGCTACGAGTGATGCACAGCAGTGGGGAGCCCCGCTCGCCCCCTCCCGCTCGCCGGCCTTATATATACCGGCGACACACGTGGTTTGGCCCTTTTCTGCTTCGGGACAACACGACCAAAGCTGAGTACCCCATCTGAAGACCTGTGAAGTGCCAACCTACCACCACGCCCTGGATAATTGTCTAGTCGGCTAATCTCAAGTGTCAGCTTTTTTGTGTAATTAAAGCCATTGTGTAACTGGAATATAACGCGAGTTTAAACTTTCCTGGTGATATTTTTTATTTATTTCCCGTAAGACAACCTAATTATCTCTCTTTAATTGCTCGGCGAGTGATCGATCCCGGCTACCCCGTGGAAATCAATCACTCGTGCGACATACGCCTTTAATAACTATAGGTGTACCGCTACAACGTCCACTCTATGATATATTTATTGTGATCATCATCATCCTAGAGTTATTCATTGAAATTAAACTACAGTTTACGGGTTTTATCGCGTTGTATTGGTTTCACTAAGTTATTACATTTGAAACTAAAGATCTAGAAACTATATTTTTAATTTATTACAAGCCGACGTTTCGAATTCTTTACAGAATTCATGTTCACGGCAGACTGAGGTGAACTCAGTCTTAGTGAAACCAATACAACGCGATTAAAATCCGTAAACTGTAGTTTAATTTCAATGTGTAACATTCGCTTAAACCCAAGAAGATACTATCCTAGAGTTATCCCAGTTTCAACATGGGGTCTGCTTACTAATCTAACCGCATTTGGCTGAATATTAGCTTTTTCACAGAGCGTCTGCCTGTCTGACCTCCGCAACCCGAAGGGATAGCGATATTCCGTGGTTTAGACTAGTGTTCGTTTATTTAGAGGTACTGACGAGAGGTATAACGACTGTCAAAGATCAAGTTCATGACAACCGGAACCGACGGAATAACGTGCTCTACGAGGCACGGGACATACGATAATTAACAATTCATACATAGCCAATCGAATCTAACTTACGGTGCTAATACACGCCAAGAAAGAATTTTCTGCAAATACCAAGATAAAAAGTACTAATAGGAATTTTGTCTAACCTGGGCAAGAGTTTATATCACGTCAGCTGCAAACTATTATAAACAGGGTGATTGGTAATTCGACCAGTTCCTTGTAGAAGGTTAAATTTGAGGTCATACATACTCACGCCTTTTTCCCGTCGGGGTAAGCAGAGACAACGGAACGCCACTTGCTTCTATCCTAACAAACCTCACGCGCTTCCTCTACATTCATTACTCTTTTCATACATGCTCGCCGGTTCCGGGTGCCGGACCTTGCCGTTTTTCAGAACGTTACCAATATGGTCAACGAATGTCCTACGAGGTCAGCCGCCACCGGCTTGCCCATACACGTTTTCCTCATACAATTGAGGTCTTTTACAACAATTTTACCCCCGTTAATCAGGGGTCCAAAATTAACGGTTTCTGCAATATCGAACATTAATTTTTTTTTTGAAATTTTTCAATTCGTAATCAAAGAAATAGAAATAAAATTAAAAAAAAAAGATCGACGTTTTGGCTATAAATCGTTACTTTTTGGAGAGCTTTATAACAAGCTCGTTTTAAATAAAAAATATGGTTAAAATATAGTTTTTTTTGGTTAATAAGTTTTGTTTTATTTTGATTATTTTGATAACAAGGTGGAAAATTTAAAAAAAAAATAGAGTTCGATATCTATCTTTTTGGCGGTAGGTGCTTGTAGCGTAGCGTAGCTTAGCATAGCATAGCGTAGCATAGCATAGCATAGCATAGCATAGCATAGCATAGCGTAGCAGAGCGAAGCATAGCATGGCGTAGCATAGCATAGCACAGCATAGTATAGCGTAGCATAGCGTACGTACGTAACGTAGTTCGCGAAGATAAAACCTCTACTAAACTCCGTGTGGTTTTAGACGCTAGTTGTAAGACTACATCGGGTCAGTCGATTAATGTCATTTTGCATGCCGGCCCCAATCTACAGTGTGATTTATTTAACATCATAATAAAGTTTCGTCTTTTCCAAATCGCTCTGTCAGCTGAGTGCCGCCAAATGTTTCTCAATATCGGCTTTCGCGAATCTGACCGTAGATTTCAACGGGTCTTTTATCGTTTTGACAAGAAAGAACCTTTATCTGTGTATCAGTTCAATCGTGTTTGTTTTGGACTCAAGTCTAGCCCATATCACGCGTTACGAGTTTAAGTAGTATTTAGTTAGTAGTTTTCGCTATTATTGCGTTTGTAGTTTTTGCTAAAGTTAATTTAGATTAATTTTATTGTCATATCGCTGTCTTAGCCTATTGATGGGTTATGCGGTAGTACACCCAACATAGCTAAGTTCAATTCTATTTTTTTTAAAGGCAACCCTTTATGGCCGGGGGGATATGGTAGCGCCATCTACCTTCCTATCTGTAACTAATCGCATCAAAGTCAATGGTTGGTCGCTGCTTGGCCAATGCGAGCGATGTCTTTTGTTTCTATCCCTCTCTATCCCATCTCCAAGAAGGGGCACGCCTTTCTCGGATTGGTCGCCGCGAAACGTCGACGCGAGAGACAGTCCAGAACTTTCGAGAACATTCGATTCGCTAAATACGCGTCCGCCACACCGTATCACCGCGCCGCTCCCGCTATAGTTATAACCGCTCATATAAACCGATTGCAAGTGAAGGTGATTTGTGTAGTGAAGTGAATCAAGCAGCTGCATCACGAAACCACCAGGAGACTGCCCTTCTGAGAAGAAGAAGATTGCCGTACAAGGTAAGGGCCCCTCATCATTAGAATATCCTATACCCACTCACAATCCTTTTCCACCTCCTCTTCCCGTATCCAATCCTAGGCGACTAAAACCCGCTATCTTTTGTATACAGTCCATTTCCTTCTCCAAGTCGCCTAGAACCTACGGTTTCGGTGTATCGCCGAACCAGTGCTAAAAAAGTGAACACATTTCGAATTTTGCAAAGTTATTATTTAATTATTTAAAGTATAATTTTAAACATTTCTTGGCCTACTTTGAGTATCTTAGTTGACAATAAGCCTGTACTCACGTTAGTCACAGTATTAAATTACTGTATGTAATGCCAACACTGCAAGTTACACCACCTGCCAGCACTTCACACACTTCTCAAGTTTACAATAAGGGAAGCACAACTTGAAAACACTACACAACAAAATGTCTGAACTAGACAACATCAAGACTGCCCAGAACAACCTCGAGCAGATGTTTGCTAAAAGGATGGCAAAGCTTGAGGTTCAACTACACGGCGGGTCTGCAAAGGACACAGTCGCAAAAGTGGCCGAGGAGTTCCGCACTTCTAAGGAGCTGATGTACACAATGCTTGGGCTTTTGCGCAAGCAAGTAAATGAATGTACACAGGCAATTGATGCTATGGAGACCAGGCACAGGCGGAATGCCCTTATATTCCTTGGGGTGCCCGAGGTTGACAAAGAAGACTCTAAGGCGTCTCTATTGAAGGTGGTTCGAAAGATGGATCTTCCAGGTATCTCAGCTGACAGCTTTACTGCATACCACAGAATCGGTGCGTCCACCAATGATCATCATCGTCCAGTTCGGGCCTGGTTTTCCGGAATAGACTCGAGGTCTGCAGTCTGAAGAGCCAAGATCAAACTGAAGGGCACATCTGTGACGGTTAAGGAGTTCCTGACAAGGTCCAGGCAGGCTATCTTTAGCAAGGCTTGCCAACACTTCGGCATCCGTTCCTGTTGGACACAAGACGGTGTCATCATGGTAAAGGCGTCGGATGGCACTGGGCATAAGGTGACAACTTCGGACGGCCTGGACAGTCTGCTGCAGAAATATCCCAGGCAGGCAAGTGGATCTGCGAGCAAGACCGGCGCCGGGGCTGTTGCATCATCGAACACGACCTCTAAGCCGCGTAAATGAAGAATAAACTCACTACTATCTCTGTATCTAACTATTTTACTTTCTATATTCTATTTTTCCACCTATACTCTAGTCTCAATGTTTATGCATGATTACTTTATTAGCCTATTAGTTTGTTTATTTCTTTGTCACAATCACAATGTGAGGTATGTACGTTTGACATTTGACAGTTCGTGATTAGTCTATGGATACGTTCAGAAATCTTATTTGCAATGTTTTCTTTGTGTTGTTTATTGTGTTTGTATTACGTTTTGTTATCTTTCTAAATTATTTTTTTGTTTTTGATATTTATTTTTCATGTTTGTGTTTGCTGGCGGGTGGTGCAGAGAGCACAGTAACTTTTCACTTATCGTGTATAATTAATAATTTATATATTGCTTAAATATTATATTACTTTTAATTATTTACATATTATTAGTACGTTTATTATATATTATTATTTATGTCTATTTCCGACGATAATTCTTTTCATTCTGCGAATGATTCAGTTATTTTGTCTGCCGATGACTGTTTCTGCTCGATTAATGACAATCAGTCTCTAAGTGATATTCTACACGAGCAGTTCAATCTAACAACCAATAATTACCTAAATGTCTGTCATATAAATGCACAAAGCGTGCCAAGTCATTTTAGCGAACTTGTAGAAACATTTACTGACACCAACGTTCATGCCATCCTGATCTCCAAGAGCTGGCTCAAACTTCAGCTTATTTCTACCTCATAGCCTCTTTCAGGATTCGTTTTAATCCGAAACGATCGGCTTGACAAACGAGGTGGAGGCGTTGC